>JAWNKV010000216.1:679735-1359470 GCA_035041805.1 Amiota mariae | reverse complement strand
AAAATGATTATTTTTTCTCTTTGCAATTTCTTATTTCTTTATTGAAATCATTTTTTTAAATACATACATATGCATATAGTACATGAATTTCTTGTATCTAAAGCTGAACACACTAACATAACTTGACGTTTATATCCAAGCAAAAAATCATGTCGCTGATAAACGTCTGTCATAGATACTATAATATACCATATGGAGACAACTTCTTAAAAGACCAAAGACACTCGAACTGGTTATAAATTTAAATAAATTTTTTTTTTATTTTATATTTTCTTGTTGGTTTTGTATACATACTCGTGTGTGTGAGATCTTCATATGACTACTACTTATTTCTACTACTTCTTTATACTTTTTTATAAAATGAATCAAGTCAACATCATGCAAGATGATCATGATGATGATGGCGATGGTGATGATGATGCCGATGCCGATGAACATGCTAAGTCGACATTACAAAGTCAGAAAAGTCGACGGCAGCCAGCGAAGCAAGCGAAACAACTTAGCTTGGCTCCTGTTGCGTAAATCCAGTGAGCAGTCGCAACGACTTTGGTTGACTTGAGTCATTTTCAAGACGAAATGACTTCTATAACAAAACGACGCAACAATTTAGAGGCAAAGTACATAGTATCTATGCACGAGCTAGTATATCTGTTAATGTATCTATGCATGTATGTGTGTTGGTGCTAAATAGTAATGCATATGTGTGAGTGTGAGTGAGTGTGTGTGTGTTTGTATATAGACAACTACTGTGCAAGCAACCGAATGAATTCTACCACAGTTAGTCAAGTTTTAGATACTCTACTCTACTACCACTGCACACACAATCTTATCTTTCTCTCTAAACAACAGAGACAGGAGGCAAAAAGTAACTAACACAAACCGAGACGATAGGCGAGAGGATCGAAGAAAGTGGCGACAAGTTGAACGTTACTTTTATGCTCGTGCTGATAATATTTTCATATTATTTTCTTTACAAATACAAAACAAAAAAAAAATAATGTTTATTGGACTTCAAGTGTAATTAAGATAAACTCACTGTACAAAAAAAAAAAAAATTGTTGTTGGCTTATCTAACTAGTAACTACATACAACACAATATTCAGAGCATTCAAATATGTAATACAAAGTTGAGAAGAGAAAGGTTTTTTATTCTTACAATTCTCATATAATGAAAATAATAATAATAATCATGAACCGACTAACTTAATCTATTCGTTTCAGTTGCCTCAACAAAACCAACTACAACAACACAAACAAGTGAGAGTGGCGTGTTTATCAAACCCAATGAAAACGGCATGTAATTAGACATCAAAAGTAAGAGAAACAAAAGAGGAAGAAGTAAGAAGAACTTCTGAGAAACATCATCACTGTTATCATCATTTATAATGCCAACTGAAACGACTCTAATGGAAGAACGCTCGGGTGGCGGTGGCGGCGCCATACCCATGTTGCGTGCTTCACGCATGGATCAGTTTATGTCATCAGTTGCAGCTGCTGCTGCTGCATCGGCGGTATCTCCGGGTGCCAATGCCGCTTCACCTAATGCCTCAACCCCATCCGCTGATTCACGTAACTCCTCTGCAAGCCGCTTAGCAGCTTACGAAACTCAGCTTGCATACCATCACCAATTGGCAGCTGCGGGCTTAGCACCGCCACCACCAGGTCCACCACCCGGCCATCCACATCATCGTGAAGTGTCCGCATTTGTTCCCGTACTACCAGGTACACGTAATCCACTGCGTGGATATGGTGAACCACCGGATGGTGTTGTCCCTAGCAAAGAAGTCCTTGGTAAACGTTCAAGTTCGAATTATGAAATCATAGCCATGATGGCAGATAAACGTAAAGAGCTTGCATTAAGAGAAGCTGCTGCCGCAGCAATGCTTAGACCTCCACCGCCACCGGGTGTTATGTATGCATCGCCATATTTAACAGGTCCTGGACCTTCACCCACTGGAGCAGGTAGTTTTGCCTTTCCACCGGGAGCAGCAGCAGCGGCAGCAGCATTGTTTCCACCAGGGATGGCACCTGGCATGCATGCTGGACTCGATAGAAGATTGTTAAGAGCACCAGGACGCGCTTCACGACCGAAGAAACAATTTATTTGTAAATTTTGTAATCGTCAATTTACCAAGTCGTATAATCTATTGATACACGAACGAACGCATACGGATGAGCGACCGTATTCCTGTGATATCTGTGGAAAGGCGTTCAGAAGGCAGGACCATCTAAGAGATCACAGGTGAGTTACATATTTATTAAGCAAAATAAGAGTTGAGCAAAGTTTGAAAGATAGAAATGGAGGAACCACTCGTAAACTATGGAGAAGACAAACCCATTTATAATAGAAAACAAAAACAGGGTTTGTTATCTTAAATGATTAAGAAATCGACTATGAAGTAAAAGAAACTTAGCTAAAGTGGTGGATCGACGATAGGAAGGAGGCATTCAACTGAATGAGTTGAATAGATTGAATTTATTAAGATAGGAAAAAGAAACTGAGATTGCAGCATGTAAGTGTTTAGGGTCCGGGCTATGAAACAACGTCGAGAAGAAAAGCAAAGTCTTTGCTTTGCCCCATGGCCAAGTTAATTAACTTTGTTGATTTTCACTTTACTTCGTTTGTTGTTGGCTTGGTCCATTTGTCGTCTGCTGGTCATTTCAACCGTCAACGTTTGTTTGCTTTACCGTGAGCCTAAGTCTTCTTCCATAGTATCTTACCTCAACTGATTTGCTCTTACACGCAAGTTAAGTGAAACGAACAAACTAACGAACGAACGAAAGAATGTGAAAGAAGCAGAAGAATCTCGATGTGCATTCAAGAACCTGTTTTTCATTTGGCGGTCTCTACTCTCTACTGCGAGCCTTTGCATTTATCAGCTTCAATGCTATTGTGGAGTTACTTCTTTGGAAGTCAGCAGCGACAAGTGAACGCCTTTTTAAGATGGCTGCCCCCAACTAAAGCCTTCTTTTCATGTCAAACACTCAACTCACCACAGAAAATGCTATAAATGTTTCCCAATTTTACTAAAACAACTTTTCTTCTTCTTCTCTCAGATATATTCACTCTAAGGAGAAACCCTTTAAATGCACTGAATGTGGCAAAGGCTTTTGTCAATCTCGTACGCTGGCCGTGCACAAGATCCTTCATATGGAGGAGTCACCGCACAAGTGTCCTGTCTGTAGTCGTTCGTTTAATCAGCGTTCAAATCTAAAGACGCATCTTCTCACGCACACCGATCATAAGCCTTACGAATGCTCATCGTGTGGCAAAGTCTTCCGACGCAATTGTGATCTACGGCGCCATGCGTTGACACATGCCGTTGGCGATGTGCCCGCCGATTATGTTGATGTGGGCGAGGAAGGTGAAGGCGATGATGCAGAAGCGCGTGGTCACTTAAGTGGCGATGAAGAAGATTCACTACTTGAAGTCGATTCACCAAGACAATCGCCATCTGTGCAGAAGCAACTATTACGGGAAGTAGATAATGACAGCGAAGACTTACCAAGCGACAAACGTAGCTCGGCATCGGCTTTAGCACGCATGAGACTCAAACGTAAAGCGCAACCGTATGAAAATGTTGAAAGTGATGATGAGGATGAAGAGGAACTTATCGACGACTTAGAAGATATTGGTGTCGATGAAGATGAACTACATGGCAATGAGCATGAGTTGGAGGATGAAATCGAAACTGAAAACAATAATAATGACAATGACCACGCTGAATTAGCTGTCGGCATCGAGACTAACGAAGGTGCCGAACGGTTTAACAAAATAGCTGCCGTGGAGGCAAGCCGATCTACAATACAAATGCAACAAGGTCAAGGAGTGACACATTGTCATCATGAAGGGGGAGAGAGATATACAATGCGTCCGAATGGTACCAATAGCGGAATAATGGATAAAGAACCGCGTGATGAAGTACGTGATCCTCGCGAATCATTAAATAATTCAACAACTATAAACACAACTCAACAGACAACAAGTGGGCCACCTTTTGCCATTGGGCCGCCAATAGGACCGCTACCATCACATTCTACACCTACGTCAATGCGCTATAATCATTCATTAGGTGGAACAGGCGGTGTAGCTCCAGAAACATATATACCTATGCTCCATGTACGCAGAGATCTCCATCATAAAACTTTATTAAAAATTGACCCCGGCCCAGTGTTAGTACCCGGCGAACCACCAAAGCCACCTTTAAACTCACCGCACGAAACCATGCCCAGTTTTCTTGGCTCCATACCAGCACGGAAGCGTTTAATGCCCGCTGGCTTAGTTGATGTGATTGTCGATCATCCTTCGGGACCACATGCTCTCAATCAACGTTCCTATATTGAGAATCAAAGTATTTATGCATTAAATATGACACGTGCCCATCATCAACAGCCTCATCATCATCCACACACAATAAGGCAACCAGTGAGTAATAAAGGATTACTTCAGCATCCAAGCACACCATCGTCAGCAGCAGCAGCTTCAGTAAGTTTTCTCAGTGGGCAAATACTAGAGGAACATCACTCCGTTATGATTATCAATGGCAAGGATTTAACTACAACTACAAATGGGAGTCAAAATGTACCAACTACAACGACGACTACATCTACATCGAATGGTGGCACAAATCTTCCATCACCACAACAAATGTCATCGATAGCAACACCTCAGCCAGCTCCACCACTACCACCACCAGCACCACCTCGACGTACAGGCTTCAGTATTGAAGATATCATGAGACGCTAAGAAACAGAACAATGGAACTAAAGTGGACTTAATCTTTTAATTAAGAACTAAATAGTCTTCTTAAATTTACATTTAATAGTAGAGGGAAGTTTAAACAAATACAATATGTATAAGTAAATATATCAAATCCACAACTGAATTATAATAATTTTTATTGGTAGTATATCTTATTTTTAGTACAACAATTTAGTACATTTTTAGTACAATTACTACTACTATATATGCATTCAATCCTACAAATTGTAAGAAAAGAGAATTTATTTTTTAATTTATTAATTTAGAAAAAACGAAACAACTATAATACACATATTATTTTTTAATTTGATTTTGATCTTTCAAAAATAATATAAATTTAAAACTCTACTAGGGACATTATTGTATCGTATCGTAATGTTGACTGTTTTAGAACAGAATTTTCTTTTAAAATATTATATAAGAATTTAATTTTTATGCAAAGAGACTACAATATTATTCATTAAGTAAATGATTGCATTGATTGCCCGAGCACTTAGTGTTCTTTTCTTTATAATACATTATACAATACTTTAAAGTTCTAAGAGATTTTTTTATGTTTTAATATTATAGTAATAGTTAATCTAATCAACGTCCATATTTAGATTAAGAAATTAAGTTAAAATTAAATTAATTATAAAAAAAAAATAATTTATAGTTATATATAATTAATATGTCCAAGTATTACTTGACTCTTGTTCAATTTATTCTTTTTCTTCCTCAGTTTATTTGGCATTGATTTAGTTTATATTATAAGTTATAAGTTATTTCTATAGAAGTTTAGATATTTAGTATTTTCTATTGTCTTCCTGTTTTAAAAAAAAAAAATTAATAATTACACAAATAAATAAATATATTATTATAAATAAAGTTTAAAGAAATCATCATAAAATCACATTTTAGTACAATATTTAAAAGTTAGGTCACACGTTCGTGTTTGGTTTTTGTGGTTTTCAGATTTCCTACTATTAATGTTTATGACTTTTCTCAAGGCGCGCTATGTGTACATATCTCTATGGCCCAAAGTACTCAAGTAGTCGTACATAGTATGAGTCAAGTTTGATTTTTTGCGTACTTGAGCACGTAGAGAGAGTTCAATTAAACGCACGTAAATCGTTGTCATCATTTTACAGAGAATTTTTTTCACTTATCAAATGTGATGCGAATGCAAGGGTCGAAACTATAAAAGTCAAGTTTTCTCTGTTTTAATAAAGATGATATCATCAAAGGAGACAAAAGACGTGGTTTGAATTTAAATAATATCAAGATAAGTATATTAAATTCAATTACAATATGAACAGCGCAAATGTCCCCTAAAAAATATATAATTTAATGTTGCTGTGAACTCATTTAAATGGGGACTCTTTTTGATTGTTCGATAAAAAGGCATCATCATGTTATTGTTTTAGAAAATTGTCTCCCAGAAAGAGAAGATAAATTTGAATAGCCTAAAAGTATGCAATGGATTTAATGGTTGGCAATTTTATACACATAAGGCAAACCCTTCATATAAATCAATACTATTAAATTTACATAGTCTACATATCAGTGTTTCTTAAACTGTGACCCACCTTTATATACCACACACAATAGTATAAAGTATTCTTATCAACTGAATGTTTGTAAATTAATTCTTAAACAAAAAGAAAATAGAATATCTTCCTCACAGTACCTGTAAATTCCAATCAATGGAAAGTAGTGGTCAACATACAAACAAAAGTTAGTTCAAACAACACTCACCTTAAAGCGATGAAACTGAAACCCTAGTTTTATTGAACGGTTCCACTATCCCACAAGGCGATACTCTCAAATACCTCGTAGTGCATATTGACTGAAGGCTTGCCTTCCCTGGAAGACTAACATTAATGGAAAACAAAGGCAGCTAAAAACCAGTAAAAATAAGATTAACTTTGACTATGCCGAAGTTCTAATACTCTTCACGCATCTTCTGATTTTTGTGCTAAGCTCATGTTTTGTATAGGAGGTACCCCTCCTAGTGGTCCAAGGGTCTTGAAATTTACATAGTTATTGGATATGGACCAAATACTTAAAGGGTTTAATTTTTATTTCAATAGTACGAAAAACAAAGAAGTTTTTTCTCCATTTCCACCTACATTAAGACCCCAAAGTACCATTTGTTAAGGATGAAATAAGAAAAAATTTAGATATGTTCATCAACAAATTGCATAACCATAATAACAAATTAGAAAAATGTCTGCTAAGTGCCTGAAAAGGTTTCATGTGTTAGATCTTCCATATAGGTTATAGGTTATATTAGATTTTAAGTTATTTATATAGTTTTATGTTGGTTGAGCTTAATGGAACCTCATCAATCCACTTATGTAAAATGTCGTTATATAAATTTTTTTGAATGTCTACAGACTGATGGCAAATAAATACTCGTATTATACAATAATAATAAAAAAAAAATTTATCTAAGACTTTACCGCAGTCAATAATAGACGAAGGTTCCCCAACCGCTCATTCAAAGCTGGAAAAATAATTTCCAATTCTAAGAAACACCCGATGATTAATAATGATTGAAAGCAGTTAGGTGGCCGCTATAAGCCTTCTTCGAGGACGCTACTCCTCCTAAATCAATTCATTCTAATCTATATAATATCATTACAGAATTACTGAGCTAAGAACTCTGTTTTTCTTAATGGTTCATTTATGACATTTCTTGTTAAATTTCCAATTTAATTTGGTTCTACAAACATAAAATGGTTCTTTTTGACATTAAAATGTTAAATTTTTTTAAAAAATATTTACGCTTATAATTTAAAAGTGGTTTTTTGTTATAGTTTGGAGAATTAAATGAACTTTAATTAAAAAAAAAGTAGGTTAGAGCCCTACTGGTTTCAGAGAAGTAAATATTAGAAAAAAAATTTGGGGGGTTCTATTCAAGTGAGCGGGAGTGCTTATATGAAAGAAACGATTTTGGCAAAAAAAATTTAAATATTGCATGGATTATGAGTACTCCTACTCACCCAATCTTGAAATATATGTATATTCAATACAATATATTAAAACCTTGATTCTTTAATTTATGTAGGTATGAAATCTTTTCATAATCATTTATCTTGGTTGCAAATTATTAAAATCTGAAGCTCTATTAATGCGCTCAATGCTGTAGTGAACTGATTCAATAGTAAACTATGATCTCAAGTTTTTCTCTAATGAATTCTGCGTAATAATTCAACAATTTTTTCAGAGCCAATTCTCTTGAACACTCCCATATCTTCCTCTAACTCTCTGTCATCGGATTGAGAATGACGCAATGGTCCAAAATAGCTCAAAACATTTTTAAAACATTAACAATTAGCATCAGGAAACAGATCAGTAAAAAGCCTCCATGTGTGAGAGCATTAAAAATTTTAACTCAAAAATGCTCACTCTCATTTTCATTATTTAGAGTAAACAATACTTCTTGTAATACCTACTACACTCTTGTTAATTCTCTCTATGTTGTTCTCTATATGAACAAAGTAAACAAAAATAATATAAAATAAACGACTCATAGGCTTAGCAAAAGCCTGATTTGAATTGAAAATATTGTGCGAGTATGTGGAAAACATTCTTCTTGATGATTAATAATAATATTGTAGTAGTATTAAACAAAAAATAAACTTGCTTCAGTACATTCAGAATCAGTACAATTTAAAACGTTCGTCACGACAGTCATCGGTCGCTCTACATACAAAAAAAAAAACAACTTTGTAAACGAAATCAAAAAAGAAATTCTCCAAACATGAGTAAACTGGCAATTATCCTATTATTGGCCTTCATCCTGACTTTGATGCCCTACTATTCAAGTGCTGTTTGCTGTTATCGCAAATGGTTTTTCGGTGATTGCGATGGTGCTGTAAAAAGCTGCAGTGGCGTTTACTGCGGCATGGGAGATTGCAATATCTTTGGCTGCAACTGCGAATTTGGCTGTGTCAATCCATTCTCGGGCTGCGGTCTCTTTGGCTAAGTACAGCAGTATTTTTGAAGAATTTAAAATGTAAACACCAAAATAAGTGTCAAATTAGTTGTTAAGAATAAATGTTTAAATATGTTAACCACGTAGGGGAAACTGGTTTTTTTGTTTTTTATTATTTTTTTTTATTATTGATGGCTAACGTGAGAATAATTTTAAGGTTGTACACCTTTTTTCAGTGATTAATCGACAATTTATTATTATCCGCTTGTAGCTATAGGAAGACACTGACTACCATCAAGGTTTTGTTGTTCGGTTATTGTTATTTTTATTGTTATTGTTAGATAAATGACAAATACGTCGCAATAATATATAAATTTGTCTTTAGAAATTTCAGAAATTCTACTTTATTTTTAAACTTTAGAAATCTTGAAAACCATACTATTGTATATTCAATAGTTGTAAGTTCTTTATTATAATTCAAGGTCTTTGAATTTAACTAAGTACTTTGTACGATGACCTAATTATTCTTCAATTAACAAAAAAAATGTATGGTGCGACAAACACTTCAAAATTTCTAATAAAATATTTTCAGTCACAAAAAGCTTTAAACTTGTGCTAATTTTATGCATATTTTTAGTAATTTGATAACCTCACCAATGAACTCATTAAATTTTCGACCATATTTGTCTCGTGTTGTCTCAGTTTGTTTGTTTTTCTTGTTTTTGTGTTTGTCTTCTGCTTATCTAAAATTTTTATTTGTTTTAAAAACTTGAGATGATGCACAATCAGCAAGAATGAGATGTGATTCAATTTAATTTTAATAGAATTAACAATTAATTTACCGCAGCATAGTAGTAGCAAAGAATAAATGAGAGCTGAGCTCATTTCAAAATTCCAAAAGATACTTGAACAAAATTACTCAGATTTCACAGTAGTAGTAAGTGCGTAGTATCTGTCACATTTTTCAATTAAAGTGCACAAATTTAATAAGAAAAGAATTATTATAATTAGGAAATATGTGGGAAGCAGAACTCACTCAACATTCATCTTGATAAAAATAACTTCAAAGAGATAAGCAGATTGACAAATGAAATTAAAAAATTTCAGCCATTTTATGCAATATAGTAGTATTTTGTCTGCTACTATATTCTGCGGGCAAAGATCAAAACACAAAGGGTTAATAATTAAATCTATTATATAGTATGATGACTTCAGTTGCCAAAAAAAAAAAAAGACATTTGGTCATGAGTTTTATTCTATGTTACCAAACTTTGTTTCTAACAGAAAGCTAACAAGTTTTTATGCTTAAAACTCATGAATTTTTTGAACAACAACATTAATTCTATTCAATAAAATTTTGTTATAATTAATATTTTTATTAAAGATTTTATTTAAAATTTGTCCATGGCAATTAATGTTAATTTAAACTTGCTGAAAGAATGTAATTACATACTTTAATACAGAAACACTAATTGGGCTTATTAGGTCTATAAACAATTGTAAATATGTGTACAGTCAGACTTCCATAACTCAAATTATTTTATTAAACCTCAGATTATGTTGGAAATTTTTTGTATAAAAGCATGAGGTCTCATTAATCAATTTTTATACTCTTCGCGTAGTGAATAGTAATATAAGATTGTCATTAAGTTTGTAACATACAGAAGGAGACATCAGAGACCCCATATTCTTGATCAGCACGATGAGACGAGTTGATTTAGCCATGTCCGTCTGTCCGTGTGTCTGTGTGTAAGTTTGCATGGAGATTTCTTTTCATCATTAGGGGGATACCCACCATACAAACCAGGATCCAAATTCATGTTCTTATTAGAAAAACTTTTTTGTTTTGTATACTATCGACTTGAAATATGGCAGTTAAAATTGTTAAAAAGTGTGTATTTCTATTGCCGCTATTGGGTTTGGAAACTGTGAAAGGTCTGATGCAGGATTGGAGTTAGGAAAGAGGGTAATTCTGATACTTTAAAGATGAGGGCATTGTGTAAATAAGTGTGAGTGATTGCACTGTGACTAATTCGAAGTCGAGTGAAAACGGTTCATTTTCTTCTGGAGCAACTATCCGAGTTTTGTGGTTTCTCCAGGTATGAATTAACAACTTTTACTTATGATTGATCTATGCATGTCCTTCTCGGCGGAAGGAATTGTGGTTACTGACGGTGAATACGATACTAGCTTAGCTGCTATGTCATCCATTTCATTTCCGGCGATCCCTTTATGATACCCACAATATTTTAATGGATAGCGTCTTGATGCAAACGTCACGAATTTGGCAAATAGTATGGTTCCAATTGCTTAAGTTTTTGATAGCATTGACTGTAGGGAGGCTGTCAGTGCAAATAACACATTTGCCCCTAGTTTGTTATGTTGGAACCTTATTATGTCACTTTTGAGGATTTTATTGGTGTGGTTAATGAGACTAGCACAGAGCAATTGCAATCTAACTCCAAGTGAAGCTTATGACGATAATTCGGAGCAAAAATTCATTCAACGCATTTCTATGAATGATGTAGATGTTGATATTATATTGTAAGTATTACAACAATTAGAATCTCTTTTCACTTGAACGGAAATATTAAAACACAAAATACTGAATATTTTAAGAATCTATAGCTAGAAAAGTTGATGTGAAGTAAATAAAGATGTGATTTATTCAATAATTCAACTACATTTCTCCACATTCCCTAATATTAATTAATTCATGATTCACTAACTCGAGGTCTTAATAAGTTCTTTTCCTTTTTTTTTTTTTCATTATTGTGTTTCGAGTTATGTAAGTTCATCTGTATTTATAAAAATAAACTTTTCAAGATAAATTTTCTGGGTGATTAAGTCTTCTCGTATTGTTGAACTGCCTACCGCCTCATATAACTTTTCTAGCTAAATATGATGTGGCTCAATCTACAAAAAAAGAACCAATCAAGCTACATAATATGGAAAATGCCCTATAAATAAATGGTCGCAACGCAGCAAAAATTATCCAATTAGTGCATTAATTTTAAAACAAAAAGCACAAGATTTAAATTTTGAAAATTTGATCGATGATACTGAGTATGAGAACGTATAAGCTTGATACTTCATTCGAAGCATCCACCGTTTTTAATTAGGCTATTGGAAAACTTACCCTTATGGAAACTGGATAAAGGACAGCATAACAGCGTATTTAGACAGAGCGGATGCTGCATCCACCACAGATGCAGCATGGATACTCAAGAAATTCAATAACAACAGCAATTGGGAAAAGTAGGGTTGCTCTTGTAGGCATGGATGCATACATTTGCCTCGGATGCAACATCCAAGGTATAGTTAGAATGGTCACTCTGCAGCCATGTTGGGAAATTGTTGCCGTTGTTACCAACTTTTTAGGTGACTTTCGTTACGCGCCAACATTAAACAGTTGATCATTGCACAAAATAATTTTGAGAATTCCAAATTGTTACATTTTTATTAAAATTTTAATAAAACTCTTAGAAGTAATGAAAAAGGAAGCACAAGAATTATTTTCGTACACTACGAATTATTCTTAATCATGCATTTTTCACAAAATGTCAATTTTAATTTGTCACAATTAGCCATTTGTATGTATAACCAAATTAAAAAACAGCTGTTCACGATGCAGAAAGGCCTGTGTAAGCAACTTTCTGCATTTCGCTTAAAATTCATGTTGCAGGCTCTGTCTAAATTCGCTATTAAATGTAACCCCAGCCAAGAAATGGCTGACGAAAATCACCTATTATTTCTTATATTATTGTTCATTGTCATTGACAATTCGAACTCTTAATTGTGTCCGCTCTCAAAATTGTTGTTTCATTAAAAATGTCAAGAATCCACTCAAAAATCTCAATGTTCCAACAACTTTGGATTTTCGTGATAGAACTGTCCAGTCTACGAGTATATAATTTCATAGTCTTTGCTTATGGCAATTCCAATATAGTTTACAGAAAGGCTGCCCACCCTTTTTGGTTCCCTGGGCCATGTTTCTCCTCTGTTGTTTGTGGCGCATTCAGGCTTCACTTGGGCTACGGGGTGGTCAACCCTGGTTTACAGCATTGTGGCATAAAAGAACTTTTTGAAAGAGGGCAACTAAATTTGTTAGATTTGGAGTTTTCTGTACTTACAGTAATGATTGAGGTTTGAAATCAAGATTACAATCTGATTGATGTTGGTTTAGAGAAGTCAACTTGGAAGTTTGAGGAAACATGTATAGCTGTGTCTAACTAATGACTTATAACAATAATTTTTTTTGTCCATTCACACGTTGATAAAGTATACAGTGACGTAATGTATACTTTTAGCTGATCAACTATATAATATCCTAAAATATTGCATACTTTGGGGACAACTGTAGATTTTATTTCCAAAATATTGCTTACGCACAAAAGTATGCAACAAAATATGTTACATTAGAAAAGTAACATATATCATCACAAAAGTATACTATAAAAACCCGGAATTCACATTTCACCACAAAAGCAACAGGTGAGAATGGACCAAAGGTAAGCATGATTTAGGTCACCACACACAGCAAGCAGGCAACACTGATCTTCACACTTAACTGACATTTCGCTTTTAGCCAACAACAACAATGCGAGAATGTACAGGTAAAGTCAAAATACCCGTTGACATTAAGTTTTAGAGAGAGAGAGAGTGTGTCAGAGAGAACTCGTGCGCTTGCTTGCAAATAAAAGCTTCGCAGTATGGTGTGTGTGCGCATACACAAGTCAAAATGTCAGAGACGCTTGCTGCGCTCATCGCTTGTTGCTGTTGTTGTTGCTTTTGCTGTTGTTGGTTTGGCCAAGTACTAGCTTATGGCCAAGTATCTTAACTTACTAGTCACTCTCAATGTGCTCAGTTAAACTTAGAAGGTGTTCAACTACGCGACGTTGACGACGTGTGTTTTTTTGCGCTCGCTACTACTCGCTGAAAACGTATAAATTTTGATCTCAACGGTGCTTTTTTCTGCTTCTTCTTGCAACTCATTCGCATCTTTCTTATATTATTTCTCATACACAAAGACACAATTTTGTATCTGTGAGTGAGTATGACTTGAACGCGCAACTGACCGCGCCTTATTCGACGACATTTAATGGGGTTTTTAAGCATAAAATGCATTTAAATGCGTTCAAAATTATTTATAAAAACCGAAACAGAAATTTTATAAAGAAAAATGTGTTAAATGAAAAGTGAAAGAATATAAGAGAAGTAATCATATATTTTTATTAATAAAAAAGTGTTCATGTGTTTGTTTGATTATATCTGTGTGTATTTGGCCAAATTGTATTACCAAACACACACACATATATACTTACATACAATCACATTTCGATACCGAGACCAAAGTAAAGCAAAGAAATATTGATACCAAAAATGAAAAAAGTGAAGAAAATGAGCAAAGCAAAAGCAAACAAAGCAAAATAATAAAAAAAAGTTATAGTCTTAAATTGGCTTAACATCAAAGAAAAAAGTGTTTTTTGGAGTGGAAATGAAAGAAAGATTATTAAGAAAATAGAAGAAATTACTCGTATCTTTAAGTCTTGCAAAAATTGTTAGTGCAAAAAAAAAAAAAAACTTAAACGCATTTGCTTCAACAGCGCGTAAAGATCTCTGACATCTACTAGTAATACCAACTTGGCTTACAACGCTTTCGTGCACAATCAGAACGCATATGGTGTGTTGCAAAAGATACACGCTCCCTCATTTATACACGCAGCAGACAGCATTCATCATTCGGTTTATTCATTCCATCGTTCGTTGGTTTATTTTTATTAGTTTTTGTTTGTTTGTGTTTTTTTTTTTTTGCGTTCATTCACTTTTCTGTGTTGTGTCTCTAATTATCGCAGTAGCAACAACAACCAAATGCACATTTGTGGCCAATAACCTAACAACAACATCAGATACAATATAACCATAATAAAAACAATAATAATTTACAAAGCATGCAACAAGCTACTTTACTTATAATGATAAAAAAAATTCTCTATTAACGCACTCAGCCGCATCCGTTGGTGCCTCTACTATTACCACTTCTACCAATGTTACCAATGTTGCAATGTTTGTGTGTGTGTGTGTCTGTGTGTGTGTGTTTGTATCTATGTGCCTAAGTTCCGCAGTCAGTTCAATGTTCATTATGCACTTTATTTAATTTCTACTTCCCTTTTTACCAACTTCCGTTGGCATATCAACGAGTCTGTGTACGTGCCTTAAGTGTATCACGACAACACCGTACTTATCATTTTTCCCTTCAGCTATTCATTCTTCATTCACTACCTTAGATCTTTAGTCATCCGTTTGTATTACTCATTGAACTTGACGCTGACGTTTCTTGTTCATTTACCCCCTACTCCCACTACCCTCTAATCTATGTTGGCCTTTTTTATTCTTTGCCAATTTCCAATTGACAACGTTCGACACTTAAAAGGAAGTTGACATTACAATTAAACCAGCAATTTGTCGCACAAAACACAAAAAGACTAACTGATTAAATGACTAAATAACTGACTGATTGACTGACTGCATTCAATTATGTTTCTATAATACAATAGTATGAGAATTTTGTGTGCATTAAATTTAATGAGCACAAGGTTATACATATATACAATATGATATTTTTTATTAGATTCTTTTTTTGTTGATTTTTAATTTAATTTTTATGTTTCTAATTTTGTTTTTTTTTTTTTTTTGCAATAATTTTCGAAATACTATAAACGTAATGGATTTTCTATTAGTCTACACAATGAACTTATCACATTAGTTTAATGGACTGAGATAAACTATGAAAGATCATAAGTGTGAATAAGACTTAGGTGGTCTTTTTTTCTTGGGTTAGTTTTGTATTAAAGAAACAAAGGTAAAGAAAACTTTTTATGCGGGCTAGAAAATTGAAATAGAAAGAGTGTTTTGTTGGTTGGTTGTTTTTTCTTATATAGAAAAACCAACTGTGCTAAATGTTTAAGAGCATAAAATTAGAACACATGCTGACAAATTCTTAGCATTTAAGGGTCGATTAAAGTTTTAAATGAATATTCGTATTCCAAAAATCAACCAAAATATTATTATCTTCAATTTTACTCACAATTCACTTTCACAAAAACTATACTTTTCTCATAACTTTCAGCAAATAAATCAGTTTATATGAGAACTTAATGTTATAGTAATCCAATCGTTATCATTATTAGATAGTGCGAAGAACTTTAGAGTGAAACCTCTGTTTGATGTTAACGTTGATGGCCGAGGTGGATCCCCATAGTTCGATGACATTTGTCCAGATTGGCCTTAAAAGCGCCTCGTAGAACTGCAACTTATTAAGCTACAGTACTTAGGTATATAATTGGAGCTGTAGTTTCCTGACTTTTCACACCTTATCAATGTTGGTACAGCGTCCAATTTAGGATTTTTTTTTCTTTCCGATTTCCCTTTTTATTGAATCTTTTCTTGGTAGAAACTAATAATAAGTTTTCTGTTTTGTACTCAGTCGTTCCACCAAAGACTAATATACCATAGACTAGACCAGGGCCCCAGTGGGTCTTGAATGCTGCCCACACACGCTCAAAGTGGGAACCTTTTTTTGAGTCAATAATTTCCGAAAATCTTTGTTCGTGTTTCCAACAACAAAATCCAATGACATTTTTGTCGGAATCTTGAGATATTTGAGTGCAACCTTGACATTTTGAGTGGAACAACAATTTTAAAAGCGAAACAACAATTTTGATAGCGAACACAATCCGAATAAATCCGAACTATCCAGTCCTTCATAGCCTTTACACGTCCATTATGGCAGGGCCTGATTTACGGTGGGGCAACAAAGGCACGAGCCCCGGGCCCCCACACATTGAGGGCCTACACAAATCTTCATTTACTTTTTTTTTTTTATCATAACTCAGAAAAATAGGGCCTCCACTTTCTTCATTGCCCCGGGCCTCCACACACCCAAATCCATTGCCTGTGGTGTATGCTCGTTGTTAAGCAAGGAAACGTCACTTCCAGTATCTATTACCATTTAGGATGGTTTCTTTTTAGGCTAATATATTGGGATGTTCTTCAGCTTGGGCAGGTATTTTTTATTTAGCCGTACCACTTCAACAGCAACAGTAGGTGTATTTGGGTCCCTATGGATGTTAGCATATTTTATATACTATGGGGCTCCCGCATTTCTCAAGGCTCTATACTGAAGTCGCTGCAGTTTTTCGACATTTGAAGGTGTTACAGTTCCCCACATCTTTATACCGTATGTCCATATTGGTTTCAGCAAGGTTTGTATAGGAACTTTTTGTACTCTTGAGGTAAAGATAATTTCGAAATCACTGCATATTTTTCATTATAAACTTAATTGGCTTCTTATCCATTTGGTTGCATGTGAGTCTACTTAGTATGTAAGTGAATACCAAGATATTTTATTTCATTTTGCTGGGGTATATTCTGGCCATTTACATATTTTAATAGCAGGACAAGTGTCTCGCATTTGGGTTCTTTTAATCATTTTCTCCAAGTGTCAGCCGGTATTTAGGTGATTTTGGAGAATGGTTGTTGCCATTTTTGAATTCTTATGAAGTATTGCAATATCGTCGTCAAAAGTAGATGCCATTGTTTGACTTTTTGTTGGCATATCAAATATATAGAGAACGTCCTACGTAGAATAGAAACCCATTGAAATCAGGTTGTGTTTTCATTTACGATACGAACAGCTGACAAGATCAGATGCAAGTCATGAAATGGAAGTTGTTGACCTTTTATTTTCTTGAATTTCCTAATGACTCATTGATATCACAGCAAGTGCTTGTCTTCTCTCCTCGTCTCCGTCTAATCTTCTTAAATCGCCAATCTCTGGTTTTCAAAGAATCTTGATTCGGTTATCTCCTGCAAAATTTTACAATAGTTTTATAATAGATCAGAGCTCTTTATCTATCATAAACTAAAGGACTTATTGATCTGCAACTGAAAACTGAAGGTTTCAATGATTGAATGTAGGTTCAAACTCATGCCGATTAGGGGGAAATCTTTGCAAACTGAAATAACTTTCTTGAATGTTTTTGTAAGCTTTTGTTAATGATAAAAAAGAATCATAAAAACTTGTCTTAATGAATCCACACAAGAAACATTCAACACTCTAGTGAATATCTAAACGTTCTTTGAATTTTCAAGTAAAATGTTATGTCTCTAAAACTAAGGAGCACATTGCCTTTAATGTGTATTTCTTATCTAAATTGGTACGTCGTAGTAAGTCTCATTGAATTTGTATGTAAATTTGGTAATAATTAATCTCCAAAACTGTGAGTCTAAACTAAAAATTGAGGAACAATTCCACTTTAATATATTGCTGACTCTTTCATGGTCCTTTTAATAATATTTTTATCAAATTCATTATACATAACCATAACACACTTTGATTTTAAGAAAACTCTAAAGAAAATAGTAGTAAAATACTCATAACAGTTGAAGATTTATTTAATTTACAATTTTTCTTTTTAACTTTTTTCTTTCTTTCATTCATTCATTATTTCATTCATTTATTCTTTATTTCATTCTTGGTTTCTTTTTCTATTCTAAAACAGTTAAAATCATCAATTAGAAACATGACCGAAGGTAACGGTAAGACATGTCTGAGTAGTTTTTAACTCATTAGCATTTTAACTGACCGAAACGAAGTAGATACAAATTATTCAAGAAACATAAATTTTCAGAAAGTTTCAAACATAAAAAAAATACAAAAAAAGAAAGAAATGTCTGCAATTGCCCTCTGTCATGCATAACAAAATACGAGTATCTGATTCAAGTATCTTAAAGTATATTGTTAAGATACAATATTTTCTAAAGTTCTCTAGACATACGTTCATGTACCTATCATCTCTTCCTGTTTTGCTTGTCATCATTTAATTTATATATTCTTAACTTAAATAAAACTATGTATTCGGGATACTCAGTCAAAGTAGATTTTATTGTTGTTGTTGTTGTTAATAGTTAGTTAGTTGCAATGAGCCAACAACAAAGAAAAAAAGCTCCTCTTATTTAAAATTCAAAGCTCGTGGTTGCATATTAAAAATTTATTTTACAAAACAAAGAAAAAAACATTTTTATAGCGAGTATTGGTTGGCTGTGATAAAGCTGCATACTCATACTTTTTTTATATTTTATAACTTTGATAGATTAAGTATGAGTCGCTTCGCTTGCATACCAATGCACTCAGTCAACACTCAGACACCGTGAAATCTCTCATAAACAGATAACCAAAATTATAGGATTTTCTTCAGTTAATGGAGTTGTCCGATTATGAGTGATATTAAAAAAAGAAGATTTTGGTGATGACAAAGAAAATCTATTCTATACATATAATAAAATCATAGACTGAAAGTGTTTGTGCGCGCATCACGTTCAAAATCGAATTACTGAAAAATAAGAAGCTTTATTGTGAGTAACATATAGCGTTTACTTCATCGACCGACAGAATTGGTAGAAATTAGTGAATCAAATTTTGCATATAAAACTTAGAGTCATATTTTAATATCAAGCAAGTACTTTTTGTCAAACATATATTTTTGAATTGTGAAACATAACAAAATAAAATAAATATCATTCTATCTATAATTTCCGTGGGAAGCCGATTTTGATGAAATTTTTCCGGGGAGTAGCAAAGCGCGATGGTGCAGCGTATAAAGAAATAATAACAACTTCAGGATTTTATTAAAATTACTGAAATTTTGATAGTTAGACTAAAACTAGTATTTAGTATCCAACTTTGGAGGGAAATCTAGATCCAAGCATCTCTAAGCTGTTCAATATAACGTAATTGATGTTTAGTAACTTCAATCTCCACGTCGCATCACAGATTCTCAATTGGCTTGAAATCTGGCTACTGTCCAGGCCATTCATGTACATACCTTTATTCCGTTGTCCTGGAACCACTGTATGAACACTTTACTTGTCCGGTGTAAAACACACAAATCTTCACTAGCATGTGGCAGAATTATATGAACATAAACAAACAAAAAAAGTTTATTGGTGTGTCATACAAATATGTTTCATCCAAAATCTTTTATTTGTTTCTCCTTTTAGGATTAGAAAGCATAAAGGCAAGAGAATGATACTCCTTTTGGATTTCAATTTTTTAATTCAATGCATGCAATTTACGATAATTTTAAGATTAACTTCCTCTCCACACTTCTATTTGTTACCAATATGTGGTTTTAGGGTGTGAAGAGATTCATTATATGGGGTAAAAGTGAATAATGTTGCATGTTTTACAACTCTTATGATTATTTCTAATTAATTTTGTTGTTTAATTTTTTTTGTCTTACTTACATGGCTTTAAAATGTATCATTCAAAAACTATAATGGTGGCTAATGGTAGGTTTCCGGTACACTTGCACTTATATTTTTCCTATACTCCTCAATTTTGATAGACAACTTAATATTACGTCTGTCACTGTACACTCAAGAATAAAAATTGAATTGCAAAAAAAAAAACAACTGAAAAGCCACCAACAAATGCAGTTTATTTTCAATACTTTTACTTTTCCACAAGAAGTCAATACAAAAATCTTAAAAAATTTTAAGACGCGAGGATCTTGGATCAACCGGACGACGGACAAATTCAAAAGGAACTGAAAGAATCAATAAGAATGACAAACGATGATCACAATGTTGCATTAGCGTAGGTTAAACTTGGTTATTAGAATAAGAGGGTGAATGATTGCATAAAGTGTTGTGCAGAAAATCAAGATCCTCTCTCTGCTCTCACTGATGCGGCAACATTGAAAGTTAGCACAGAACTGTCGTACATACAGTTTGTCACATAAATCTGTGCAATATAAGGATTATTGGAGGAAAATTTTTGATCACAGGTCACTTATTCGTTTCTTAAACTGGAACCGCAAAAATTAAATTAAATTTTTATTAGAAGAACACACACAAATATAAATCATTGATCCAGTCTTGAACCCATTTAAAACATCAGTGGTTCCTTTACTAAAAACAGAATGAAAATACAAAAATATGTATATTATGACTTGGATAGACTGATTAGGTCCAAGCAAAAAAAAGTCTTCTAGATGTGTATCTGTCCGATTGCGATGATCTCAAAATCTACCGAACGGATTTTCATATGGTTTTCTCCAATGGACCGAGTGATCCATAAAGAAGGTTTAGGAATTAGAAAAATCCAAAAGTAACAGCCGCAAAACGTAAGAAAATAGCGAGGTGAGCAAGTGAAAGAAAGCTTTAAGAAATATTTTATTATCATTCAAGTCGCCTGTGACAAACATTTCATCAGGTCAGCCCATCAGTATCCATTAATTTTTTGGGGAAGGAGAGGCAGAAAATCGTCTGCCCGGGGATCTAGTATGATAAAATATAGTAATTCAAAATATTCTTCACTATTTCATGTGACCAGTGTCATTTTGGAATTTATCTATGTTTCAGAAAAAATGTCACTTTTTACCCAATCATTTGGAATTCCTTTGCGCCAGTAAGAACAATTAGATTTTTGTAGAACACTATAAAACTTTATGTATTTAATGACTTATGAGAAATGTGAACAGTTTAGATTTTCGTCGGAAAGTAAAACACCAACCGATTAGTAATTTTTAACCACTCTTTGTATAGAAGACTGTGCTCGGCCCACAATTCGACCGATTCTATTTAAAGTTGTATTCAGACTTTTTGTACTAAGTTTATGTGAGTTACAAAAATGATTCTTGAGGCCACGGCTTGCATCCACAAAATTGTTTTCGGCCAATACCTTTTCTTTTTAAGTTTGGAAATCATTGAAGAGAATGTCATAGTTTTTTGAATTGAATTTTATCAGATCACAATTTATCTTTCACTTATCAATACTTTTAGTTTTTAATGTGGCTTATCAAACGAATTTATGAAATCAATTGAACCCAATTTCCTGACTTTTTTATCTCTATAACGTCGCTTTGGTATTCAAATTATATTTCAATAGATTGTCTGTTTAAAGAAAAATTTATATTTTGTATGGAAAACATTTTGGGAGCTATGGGAGAGTTCACTGTACTTGGAATGGAATTAAAAAACAAATAAAAGAACAGTAAACCAAAGATCATGACAAAGAAGAAAACTTGCTAACTACGCATTTGAATATAAATGTAAAGAAACAAAAATGTTTCTTCTACGCACACGTAACTTGCTCCCACACCAACCAAATTCACCTTCTCTCTAACTATCCTACATCTACTTTTCTCATAACCATACGCTCATATAAAGAAACATTCTCTCACTAAATCGTACGCATGTTTTGTTCTCTCAGCTCAGCGATATGAATGAAATGCATGCATACACTACATATTTACAGTTATTTTTTGAAAGGAAAAACACAAAATTTTTGTTGTAAAATGACACAACGAAAAAAAGCAAACGAAACGATGACGTTGTTTTCCTCAAGTTTTACTCCAAATACACGCACTCACATGCACACATATTTTCATTTCATTTTTCACCATAACAAAAAAGCACAGCGTGTGAGAGTATAAGCCCCAAGCCCCATGAGATAATAATATGAGCGCGCATATTATGAGTATATTGTGAGAGAAAGCATCAACTGTGAGTGCAACTGTGGCTTGCTTTGTTTTGGTTTAATATTAGTATGGTTGTTGTTATTGTTGCTTGTTGTCATCATCATCGTCATTTGACTCTTGTTATTATTGTTACTGCAGTTGTTGGCGAGCGCCGCTCTCTCTCTCGCTCATTTAGTTAAGCCGCAAATGAAAGCAATATTTATTGTGTTTTGTTTTTGTATTATTGTGTTAAGGTTTTAGTTGCTGTTAACGGTTCTTTGCGTATAGACGTGCCTTTTAGAATGAGTGTGAGTATATTACAGTGCCCGTTTGCTCATAGTGGTAGTAGTAGTTAAACAAACTCTTGAGCTTTTTAAAAATATTTTTTTTTTCTTCAATTTGAAAGTCAGACTGCTTTGCTGTCTTTTAATAAGTTTTGGTGCTTTTGGTAATTGCCAGTTGTTGAGGTGTTTGGTTTCTTATCAATTTTGAATAACAAGAATAACAACCACAAAATAAAGTGGTAGAAATAAATGGCCAAAAAAATGTAGCAAGAAAAAAGAAGAAAACAAGAGTTCAAAAAGCTAAGAAGAAGAAGACCTACAAAAGTTTCAAAACTAGTTTCGGTGAATTTTGTTTACATAAATATTTAACAAAAAAAAAACTGAAAATTTGAGTTGCATTGTGAGAAAATTTTATGAGGAAAATGTTACAAAAATCAACATTTTTGAACATACAAAAATGAATATAGAAAATTTATAAAATTTTTTATCTTATGTATTTTGTCAGTGTCTTAATAATATTAACGAAAAATGTGTTGAAATAAATATATGTAAATACATAATCGATTAAAACCAAGTGAAACGACAAATTCCTTTTAAGAAAATATGTGCAGTTTAAAAAATAAATCAAGAAATGCACAGAAAGTGAAACGAAAAACGACAAGAAATCTTTAGAAATCAACAAATCGAAACAACAAAAGAAAAACTGATAAAACAACGAAAAAATCTTAGAAAAATATAAATAAATTAATTAAAATATAAATTAATGTTAAATGGCGTCAAAATGTCTAAAAACTTGGCGTCAATGCGGCACAAATAAACAATTTAAATTATTATTACATGAACATGAAGGTGGAGGAAGAGGACGATGGCATTATAACCATAATCGATCGACTAGTACAATTATCCTAGTTTTATTGTTGTTAGTACTCAATCAATGCAACACCAGCAGCGGTAGCAGTGTTGATTTACAACAGAATAATGAAATTGAGTTTGCTAGTCTTGATGGCGCCAGAGAACTGTTAAGAACTCCAGCAACAGAACAAGGACATGACGGCACAGTGGCGCCGTCGCCAACAACCTCATCGCCAGTTCAAGCAGCCCTGTTGACATCATACACTGAACTGAAGGGTGGTGAAATCCAAACAGAGCGCATTCTACGTTTCACTGAGAGTCCTTTTTTAGCACGCGAAAATATTGAAATATCGCGCACTGGACGCTTAACCATTGAACCGGGAGTTACAATTGAGTTTGCGCCCACGAAAGGCATCACAGTCCGAGGAATACTCAAAGCAGTGGTAAGTAATTTTGATTAATCATCATAAGTATATTGTTACTATGAGCAATCATATGTATTACAAAAGACTAAAATATTACTATTGAAGAGTTAGAACAGAAAGAGAGAGGGAGAGTATTACACCTGTTGTTATCAATGAGTCAATTTTTACTTTACTTTGCTTTACAGATAAGATAAGGAAGCAACAATGCATGCTCCAATTACCAATATTTGCCTTTATTGCTTATCGGTTTGCATAAAAATTTTATCAGACCAAATATATACTACATCCACATATTTAATTCCTCATACAATATTTGACAAAACACTTGTTTTTTGGAACAAACAAACTAAGTACTTACATACAAATATGAACTCCTTGCCTTGTCACTTGTTTGTTGGAAGAGTTATGCTCTTATTGGGTGGGTTAGGCCATGTACATGGATGAGTTTAAACATTTTTTATTGGGTCAAACTTGTGCCTGAACTTCCATAACTTAATTAGATTCTAGTTTAAACTTCAAACGCATTCATTTTGCATTTAATGCGGCATTTCCGTCTTCATTTTTTTCATATCTTCAGAGATACAATTCCTCATATTCTTACATATCTCCATACTCTCTATATATTTATGAGCATAACTCGCGGTCATGGGGTCATTATAGGTTAATTAGATTTAAGTGAGTCTACAAACAGAAAAAAAAATAAAAAAAAAAAATCCCATAATTGATGAAATTATTATTATTGTTATGGAAGTGGAAATTAACTTAAATGTTGATTGTGTATTGTTATTATTGTTTTTGTTGTTGTTAACCAATTTTCAACTCTGCAGACTTAAAATTGTCCCAATAAATAATTTATTTTGTTATGCGCATAGTAAGTATTTTTTATTAATTTTTCAAACAAAAATTTTGCATAATTTTGTTTCTCATTTGTTTATTAATAATTATAGTGTGAATATTTGTTGTTTAGTGGGTGTTTTATTGGAAATTTAATTAATAATTCCAGTCTAGACTAAACTTATAAGGTATGAGTCAGCAGCAAATAAGCTATGGATAATCACTATATCACTATTTTGGAAACTGTTTTAAATGAAATTCTTTCATATAATTTTGAGAATAATCTTAACTAAACAATAATAATATAAGCAAAATAGCTCAGATATAGAATAAAGTGATTCATAGA
The DNA here is from genome assembly GCA_035041805.1 of Amiota mariae. NCBI lineage: Eukaryota > Metazoa > Arthropoda > Insecta > Diptera > Drosophilidae > Amiota > Amiota mariae. The sequence continues at coordinate 1,334,522 of JAWNKV010000216.1, read as the reverse complement.
TCTCAAAATGAATCATTTATAATCTTAGATGAAGTGATATTGAGATATCTCGTTGAACAAACCTCTTTGACCTGCAAATATTCCAAAATGTGACCACTAGATTCATTGAGACAACTGGAATTAGTTAGGACCACAGTATCATCATCATAAGTAGCCACAGTGGAAAGGTAGTCATGAAGATATTGTAAAGAACCGGCCCTAGCACACTGCCCTAAGGAACTCCGGCCTTAATGCAACTTAAGATTGATGTTGCATCCTTTACTGCCACCAAATATGTTCTGTTCTGCAGAACAGACTTTAACAGTAAGTACTGCGGGTTTGAAACCAGTATATCCAGTTTGTCAGCATCCCATCAAAAGCTTGTTTCACATCACACACAGCATTGTGATAGGGAATATTGTTAATTGAATGCAATACTATAAACAAGTGATTCATAGATCTAAATATGATTCATTTATAAATTACCTTATAATCTAAGAGATAAAGAGATAATGATGAGATATGCTCATTATTATAAATATATTTTTGCATTTCCTGTTCTAAATAAATAATGGAAATAAATGGAAAATTATTTAAAATATGTAGATATATAGGATACTTAGTAACTAGCAGACCCGGCGCGTTGTTACTCGCCGGCAAAATTTCATCAAAATCGGCTGTGTACGGAAATGGTATTTATTTTATTTTGTTGTAACTCACAATTCAAAAAGAGATTTTTTTTATAATATTGCCATAGAAAATGAAAATGTGTCTCTAAGCTTTATATGCAAATTTTGATCCATTAATTCCTTCCTTTTCCGGTGATCTGATCCGCACCAAACTTTACACAAACGGTTATCGATTCCATAAGGGGCATACAAACATACATAGTTTCATTTTTATATATTGTATATAAAAGATTTATTATTAATTCTGGATTTAATGCAATAGCAAGGGTCTATAAAGTGAGTGTAGATAAAAAGGGTTGATTAATACTAATACATACTCACTTTTCGCATTACACATCTAAGCAATTAAGCGTACTTATTTAGTTGCACAATTAGGAGAAACTAGTTTCGGGGGGGACGAGAGTGGCAACAACTGTCTTCTGTTCAAAAAAAGTTCTAAGAATTGTTTTGTTTATTTTAAAATTTAAAAGTGATGTATCAATTGCAAGACAAGATTCTTTATTTAGAGATAATTCGTTTGTATGATGAACATGGACTTCCAGTCAAATTGTAGTTAACAAAAAGTTAAAGAGGCTCGACTCTTACCCTTTGCTGGATTTGCTCATCATTCACACTTTACAATTCCTTTGTGTGATCCAAGATTGTGATCCGACCACATAGCTAGCATATAAATTGATAATTGAAACTATATTGTTGTTTTTGTCTTTCATCATATTGACCTTAAAAGGAGCAACTAATTGCCCAGAGACATTTTCAAACTATGATCAACTTTATATGTCTAAAATCATAGTTTTCAGATCAAAGTTGTTATGGTTTCTGTACCTCTTCCAATGATCGGGTAATATTATAGTGAATAGTATTATAGATTTGTCATCAAGTTTGTAACACCCAGTAAGAGACATCGGATATATGTTCTTGATCAGCGCGACGAGACGAGTTGATTTAGCCATGCCCGTCTGTTTTTATGCGAACTAGTCCCTCAGTTTTTTTTTAATTTTTTAGCAAGGGAGATTTTGCATGAAGCTTTACGCGATACATTTGTCGGAATCAGCTGAAACGAACCAATAGGGATGTACCTCCCACACAAACCCAGATCAAATTCATATTCTTATTAGAAAAACATTTTTGTTTTTTATACACCATTAGTATGGATATGGGTCAGATCCACCAAGTAAGTAAATTTCAAGACCCTCGGATCACTAGAAAAGGTGCCTCCCATACAAAACTATGAATGATAAAATAAAATTCTTTTAATAAATAACACTGTGGTGTGAACGCATGGGATTTGTGGCTGTCATTTGTTTAACGAATGACAATGGCCAGAATGCTCATCTTGCTGATGAATGACAAATGTATATTTGCTACATATAGTAGCTTCCTGATTTATTGAAGTTGTTTTATTAAAAATCTTCTATTATCATTTTCAGGGCACTCCAACTGCACGAATTGTTCTCAAATCACAAAGTGAAACTGCCAACTATAAACAAGAGCTGTCCGATGAACAAGAAAAAGGCATACGCCTCGTAGATGGTCCCACACCAGTTGAAGGTAGACTACAACTCTACCATAAAGGTTCATGGCGTTCTGTTTGCTCGAATTCAAGAAAGTAAGTACACTTCCAGTAATTGTGATTCCAATCTATTAATACTAAGTTTCGAATACATAGTTGGACCATGGCTGATTATGCAGTTGCATGCAAACAATTGGGATATAAAGGCGGCCGATTTTGGAATTGGGTAGAGCGTACACCGGGTTACTACCCACGTCTGCTGTACGAACAACCCAAGTGTAAAGGCTATGAACACACGCTGCTTGATTGTGCATGGTCTTCACGTCAATTGGGCGCAGGCGCATGCGATTATCACAATGATTTGGGCATACAATGTCAACCAGTTCACAGTGAACCATTGGCATATTGGCGTGGCATCTTATTTGACAATGCACCTTCTACAAAATCATTGGGTAGAGATAACACCGTCTATGCTGCACAATCACTGTCACGTTTGCATTATGTAGACATCATACGTGGTGGCAATGGTGAGAGTTTTGCCGCCAAATCAACGGTAGAAGTTCTCGGTCTACCTCCAGTCATGGAGCATGTAGTGATCTCACATTCAGCATACACAGGCTTTAATAGCACCCGACCTACGGCAGGTTTTAATCTACAAAATGTCACTGTGCGCAAAAGTAATGGCATTGGAGTCTTTGTTAATTCCAGTCAAGGTCATGTCCAGCTTGAAGGTTGCACAGTTGTGGATAATGGTGCAGATGGTATAAAATATGTTGGTCATGATATACGTGGAACTGAGCGCACGGATCGTGCTTCAATTTTTGACTTTTGTACACTTCCCACCACCTCGGGACAAACGTATCCCATTTCATTGTCATTTACGCAAAAATATTATGCTGGATCTATTAAGGAATGTGGTAAATATTTCTTTACTCGTTCCGGTTATTATTTGACCGTACACTTTGAACATTTCACAATGGAGCATAATGAAACAGCGACTATTGAGATTTTTGATGGTGCCTCAGCTAATGATCGCTTACTCTTTACGTGGCTGGCAAGGAATTATACCCGGCCACAGAGTGTGACCAGTACTCGAGAGAAACTGTTTGTACGGATTCGTGCAAATGCCCGGGAAGATGTCAACGGTTATATACGCATTACGTCAGGTGATTCTGTTGCATATGATTTGCGGGTTGCAGAATCGACTGTGGAGGATAATGGTGGACGCGGTGTTGCTATCGATAATATACGTTCTAAGTTACATGTACACAGTAGTTCTATATCAGGGAATGGTCATGTCTCTGGTGTACATGTTACAAGTGGTGCCGGTGATGTGAACATCACGAGGAGCAACATCAGTTTCAACAATGGCGATGGCGTTAATATAACCTATTATGGTGGTAATCGAAACATTTCTCGATCATCTGTAATTTCGAATAAAGGTTACGGCATTTCTGTATGGCTTAACGAGACAACAGATCCCAATCGCATGGAGTTCATACCATTTAATCAGACTACAACAGTGGAATACTCACAGATTGGTGCAAATATTGAAATGGGTGTTTTTCATGGCAATTATTGTAGTCCCATTTGGGTAAATATCACTGGCAATCAATTTAATGGCAGTTTCAATAATGATGTCTTTGTGGAATCCTGTTGGCGTTATACCCAAGATAAGATGCCCAATCTGCAACTGCAAATAGGACACAACTCGTTTGAGTATAGTCAAGAGAATGCTATTCATATGAGTCCAGCCCTAAATACGCAGGGCAAAATTGAGTTTAATCAGTTCCGAAATGGAATTTACGGTTGCATTTATATACGAAATGATTATTTGTTTCCGGAATTTAATTTCTATCCAGTCAAGTTACTCATACAAAGCAATTACTTCATACGAAACAGTGGAGTGCATGTAGTTTCTTTGGGTCTGTCGCCCTATAGTCGCCGTGAAGTGCAATATATACTATTTACCCGAAATTTTGTACGTGAAAATATCATAACAGAGGTTTTTCGTCCATTAATTGAGGGCAGCGAAGGCATAGATGGCTCTGGACGCCTAAATCCACGTTCACGTGTTGCTGCCCCCGTAGTCGTTGGTTCAAGTAATGTTGATATCTATCGGAACATATTACACAATTTGGGGTCACAATATGAGATTGGCTCTCAACTGTTGGATCAGAGCAAAATCATAAATGCTACTTACAATTGGCTTGGGCATTCTGATGAAAACCGTATATTTACGCGACTCTTCCATCGTAATGATCGTTATAATCTGGCCAAGATTGAGTATATTCCTTACTTACTGCATAGTTCAAATCCTGGCACAACGACCACTATTAATATTGCAACATTTGTTCCTCGTTTCTTTGATGAGGAGACGAAAACTATTGGTGGCGAAGTAGATGGTCAGGAAATGGTTTCCCCTGGTACTTATACAGTAACAAAAGATATTAATATCCGACCAGGCGGGAAGTTGATTCTACAACCTGGTGTCACATTACGCTTTGAGCCAAGTGTGGGTATGATGGTTGCCGGAAAATTAGAGGCACGAGGTCGACGACCAGATGATATTCTTTTTACTCTTAAACGTGAATTGGTCATTAATAATAGCACCGAACAATTGGACATAGACAGTGAAACAGAAGCCATTGATATGGATACGGAATCTATTATTCCGGAAGGTGAACCACGCGTACCAGTGCGCTTAGTTGGTGGTACAGGACCACACGAGGGTCGCTTACAAATCTACCTCAATGGACGTTGGGGTACAGTTTGTGATTATGGTTGGAATGTATTGAATGCGGCACTTGTTTGTCATCATTTAGGTTATACACTCAATCCACAGGATTGGCGTCTATTGCGTTCACAGTTGCCCAGTGCCGGGGTCACAGAGGATGTGATTATGGCTAATGTACGATGTACGCCACACGATCGTGACATAACAAAGTGTCGAGCAGAACAAGTGACACGTGGTCAATTCGAAAATACATGTACTCATGATAATGATGTGGGTATACGTTGCTACGAAGGAGCCTGGGCAGGTATACGGTTTAGTATGCTGTCAGAGCGTGCAGATCTTCAATATGTGACTGTGGAGAAGGCAGGCCTCTTTGATTATACAACGAATGCCCTGAAACCTGCCATACAAATGGACTTTGCTCGCCATAATTTGGACAGCATACGTGTCGTGGACAACTTAAATGATGGTCTTGGTATTATTTACTCGGATATCTTTGCTGGAAAATCTGTAAACAATATTAAGAACTGTGAATTCGTAAGCAATCGTGGCAGTGGCATTAGTTTCAAGCAACTTGATTTCCGCATTTCTGGTTCAAATATTAAAAACAATCGTGGCAGTGGTATTTCACATGATCCGGTGATCTCTGCGCTGGATCAAAAAGAATTGGGTGGATGGTTTGATATGCCACGTGATTTTAATGCATTTGATACAGATTATGATCCTCATGTGCTACCACATGATCTTGCAACAAACATTGATCTAGGCACATTTGAGCATAAGTATATACGTACGGAGGAGTATATCAGCAGCAGAGAGACGGTGAGCCGAAAAATTATTGTGCAGTGCCCAGCAGGTTATGTCATTGGTATACAACTACTAAATCCCATACATAATATCTCTACAGAACGTATATCCATACTAAATGCACGAACAGAGAACATACGGTCGGATGTGTGGGAAGTTCATCGAGATTTAAATGTTTTTCCGGCAACTAGCAGCAGTTATGGTATCATAATCTATTATGAGAGTGGCACTAATGCTTTAGGTGGTGCTGTACTTATGCTCACTACTGTCTTGGCACCCGTACAGAATGTACGAAATAGAATTGTAAATGGACCAGTGCCTACATTGACCATTCGAGCTACAAAGATACAACATAATCATCGTGGCATTGCAGCTTATTATTATAATCGATATATTGGCGATAATGGCGAGTATTACTTACGTAAGGCCAATGAATCTATGAAGATTTTAAACTCTGAAATTAGTCACAATGAACGAGAGGCGATTTTAGTAAAATCGCCATTCTGGGATGTACAAAGCAGTAATTTGTCAGAGGTTACAATACACGTGAATAGCTCAATGATTACACAGAATGGTCATGGCATTCGTCAGTTGTCTAAAGATCTGCGTTCATCGAATAATCTCTTCCATTATGTAGTACAGGATACAACTGTTGAAAATAATGCCTATGGTGGTTTTCAGGTTGCTTTACCATATGTCTGGCAATATAATGAGAACTTTACGCATAGTATATTCTTTGGCAACAGCACATGGCAACGTAATCGAAATTTCTTTATAGATGTTCGTGGTCATTATGCCGTCTTTAATATCAGTTCGAATGTCTTCCTCAATAACAATTGTCCTACGGCACTTATTTCACTCGATGGCATGGAGAAACGTATTAAATTCGATAATAATCGCATCGAATCGAACAATGCCAAATTTTTATTGTTATTAAAAGCGGATAGTTTGAGTGAGATTATTGGCGAAGTGCCAGCTTCCATAGAGTATAACACCATCAAGGGCAATGGTATTATTACTATGGTTGCCAATTATCGTAACTATCAACAGCGAAATCGGCGTTTACGTAGACAACATCAGTTGCCAACTGCTGTGATAAGACTGGATGGTGTTCAGAATGTGCGATTGTATCGTAATCTTATAGCTGCTAATGAGATGAGCTTTAATCTGGTAGCTGGAGTGCGTTCGGCTCGTTTGAATAACTATTTTTATGCAACGGAGAATTGGTGGGGCTCCAAAGATGCCAAATATATTGAATCGAAAATCTTTGATTTTGATAATTGGAATGATCATGCTGATGTAATATATCAACCATTTTTGATAGAAGATACATATGATGCTAGTGTCTCGGTGGTGTCACAGCAGAATGACAATTTCGATTTGTCCAATTGGAGTGGGGGACGCATCAATCAGGATCTCTTACTTATAAAACAAGCTCAACCGTATTATATTAACTCGGATATAACCGTTATGCCGGGTGTTACTTTAACCATTCAGCATGGTGTCCATATGGAATTTGAACCGAATGTAGGCATACTTGTGCTTGGCACATTACAAGCAGTTGGCTACAAGGAATCAGAGATTGTTATGCGTGCCTTTAAGAACAACACACGTGAACACTACACTACCCAACAGAAACGTGCCATTGAGGATATGAGTGCTGCCATGACTTATGATACGATTCGACTCTGTACCAGTGCTAATAATTGCAGCACAGACGGCGATAGCATTTATACGCTTAATGAAGGCTTCCTTGAGTACTTCAATCACACGACACTCCAATGGGTGCCCATCTGTGATAGCCGATTCACAGAACGCAATGCTCAAGTCGTGTGCCGTGAGCTAGGCTATGATCCTCTTAATGTCTATTACGGCCACGATCGACGCATCGAGTTCCATACGAATTCCTTGACAAGGATTTGGTCATGGGTACAACCTCTGGAGTGTCGAGGCGATGAAATACGCATGGAAGACTGTGCAGAGCGTTTGAATGGTCAATTGTATGGACATCGTCACGAATGTCATTGGGATGACGTCTTTGTATTCGTCAGTTGCAATAGCATCGCAGATGATGAGGTCTACTGGGGTGGTATACGTTTTGCCAACTCAAAATTCGAAGAAAATCAATATGAACATGGCTATCAAGATGGTGCATATCACGTGCTCCGTGAGAGTCGCCTGGAATATGTGCGCATTGAGAATGCAGGAATTCTACACAATCATAAGGCTGCCGCTATCCAATCAATTCATAAAAATCCAACTATAACAGCTGTTACAATAGTGAACTCGGCAAATCATGGTGTCAATTTTGTATCACCAAGTGGAACTTTGAATATGAATCATCTAAATATCAGTCATGTATTGGGCACGGGCATTAATATACTCTCACTGACTGGTGAGGGTCGTGAAAGTGATGAATCTAGTTTTACGCCCCTCAAGCAATTGGATATACCATATAAACTTTTCTCAATGGTTGATATTTGTGATCCACAAAAGGTGCTAACGATTGAGGAACGCATGTTGGTCTATTATAAATACGATAACAACCCAGTCAACTGTGTCAAAATCTTTACATCGGCATATCGCGCTAAACCAATTGGCTTCCGTTTGCTACAATCGAATTTGTTTAATCATTCAAAACTTTATGGTCGAACGGATTCCATACGCTTGGTTGATGGTGATATTTACAATTTGACTTCAGTATTTTTGGGTAAAATTGAATCGGATACACCAAATCAACGTGCTTTCTTTAAAACAAAGGGTCCGACTCTGAGTTTGCAGTTAGTAGCAAGTGGAGCACCAGAACATCATGGTTTCATTGCAGAGATTGTGACAGTACCCATCTCAACCATAGGGCAATGTAAGTTTTTTTATTGGGTCGTGTAATATGAAATTTGTAATAAGCACTAAGAATTGTCAACTCTAACAGCTGCTGACTTTTGAAGAGCTAATTTTTTTTTTTCAAGTCCGATTTTTTTTTTTTTTTTTTTTTAAAGTTGCATATTTTATTCATTTAAAAAGTCGCTCTAATCTGTTTTAAACAGAGTTCAGAACTTTTAATAAATAATTTGTTTATTATGAGTTCTTACGTGGCACCACGAGGTCGCAGATCGAGCGAAACATCAACAGTGCATTAGACTCCAGTCTTGCTACCCATCAGAAAATAGCAAATTCATTCACCAAATTTAACACAGAGAACTCACAAATATGCCACATGGTCATAAATTCGATCCCTTTTTGAATAGAATTATACTTTTGATCAGAGGTCGCAAATAACCGCCAACATATTCATTTGATTTTTAAAAGACTGATTCGTATCAGTCACTGGTCGACAATTGACTTTTTCGAATCAGCCTTTTAAAAACCGATCTTTTAAAGACCGAATGAAAAGGTTGACGGTGATTTGCGACCTCTGCTTTTGATGAAAAATTGATTCAATTTGGCAATCGTAAGAATTCAACACAGTGGTTGGATGAGGATCAGATACCAACACACACACCAAAGCACAGTATTCATCAAAAGCAGTTTATGTTAACTGTTTGGTGTTCTGGTGCAGAAGTTATTATGATTTCATGAATCAACGATCACAGTCTGAAGTATACTATAATATAACCTATTAGACCAGATGATGAAAAAACTTATCCAAAAACAGCCTAGATCTGTCAACAGATCGACTCCTATGTTAGTGCATGATAACGCCAGACCTCACATTGCACAACCATGGTCTCACCAGACTTATTCCCCACGGATTATTATTTATTCCGTAATTTGGACAACTTTTTGATTAATTCCGAGAACGCTGTAAAACAAGCCTTTCAGGAAAATTATTGACTCCCGTCCGCCAGTGTTTTATACAATACAACAGACCGCATACTTCAATAAATAAAATAACTCCTTGTATTATATACATTGCTTTCATTTCTGGAAATTTCATATTACACGACCCAATATATCTACTATATAAGTATGTATTCCTATCAATAGCTACTAAATGTAAATTCTTTACTTGTAACAGCTCGTGATGCCCTACATAATATAACTGATTCTCATATATCCAAGGCTATTAAGGGAGCATTGAGTTATGCCTCTGCTGGTGAAATCACGCCAACTTTAACTCTAATGGGCAATCGCATAGAGCATAATTGTAAACAACTCTATGGCAATTTCTCTACATGCAAATCGGCTTTAAATTTGGATGTCCAGAATATGAATTCTTTATACTTTATGGTAAACTTTTGTTGAAAATTTAAAAACTACACATTGTATATACATATTTTAAATTTCTTGGATCCAGAACAATCTTTTGCTATCAAACCAAGGCGGTCTACGAGTACGTGCCGATTCACGCGGATCAGCAACTTCATTACGCGGCATCATACATCATAATCTCTTCCTACGTAATCTTAATCGACCAGCTCTCTTCATTGAGGGTCGCCAGTCATCACCTTATCAGCAAATCGAGCTCTATCGCAATTATTTTGCACAAAATCATGCCGGCTATGAAGATGTTATACGTCTAAGACAGGTGGTCTCAAATTTTAGCAATAATTTTGTACATAGTAATATCGGTGGTCGCATTGTTGAAGTCTCTGGTTTTGAGAAAGTTCGTTTGCCTATATATCAGACGACAGCAAGAAATGGTTTCTATGGGTAAGTAAAATAAGTAACACACAGAAATTCTAAGACTAAATGGTTAATTGATTTATTATTGCAGAAATGTTGCTACCAATTGGATGGGTCGTGCCACAATTGTCGCTGGTACAGCAGGACAGCGTTATGTCGATAATATATTTGAAAATCCGGAAAATGATTATGAAATGATGACTGTCAACAATTCCATGTAATAATTTATTATTTAAGTATTCTAGTTGAACATTTGTTATCCTTTCTTGATATGATATTTGTTAAGTATTTTGGAGTCAATCTATTCTAGCCTATTGATTTGCTTCTTCTATCACGTAACTAATTATGTGTAGTGACTCCAGAATTATTAATTAGTCTAATCTAGCATATAACTAATATTGTATTGTACTAACTCCTAAAATCATTCTATTTTTGCATGAAACACTATTCTGTAGTTTGAGTCTTGATTTTCGCAACAGGTAAGTGATTCTCTTTACCTTTTGAACTTTGATTTTAGAATGGCGAAATTAATCAATATTTTTTCTTATACCAAATCAGCACAATTGATCTCTGGCGTTCTAAAATTGATGCACGTCACAATTACTGGAGCTATAACAATACGATATCTGTACAATCACGTATACGCGACAAATCCGGTGAGATCAACAAATTAATTTTCAAAAGATTGATCCAATTTCATAACACAAATGTATTTCAGATGATCTTTTCTTACTGGAAGTACAAGCATTGCCCTTCCAAATGAATAATCTTACCATACTTGATGGTAAATGTCCACCAGGTTGGGCCCTGGTGCATGATACTTGCTTTATTTATGTGGGTGCACCTATGACATTCCATGAGGCTCGTGATTTCTGTCGTTCGGAGAATTCTTCAATGCCCTTTATACGTACAGATAGTACAACGCTTTGGAAGTATTTGCAAAGTCAAATGCGGCATCTTAAATATCCTGCCAAAGTGTGGATACAAGATTTCAATCACATTGAACGTTGTACAACTTTTGATTTTGGTGGCGTTGAAATTGAGGATTGCAAACGAGAGCATGGTTTTATATGTGAAATGGATCCAAAGGTGGGTATTATATTTATTCTATTATATTTATAGAGTTAGTAATTTTTCTTTTATAGGTGGTGATTGATCCTTTGTCATGGCGCGCTGATATATTTGCCATTAGTATCATTTCTGCTTTTGTGCTTGCCATCATTTTGCTTATCATGGTTGCCTTTTGTTGGTATGCCAAGTCAAAGCATCGTCATGTTCAACGTTTACAGCGCCGGAATAGCATAAGGCAGAGTTTGCGCAGCTTGAATAGCATCGATCCACAAGGTTCCTTACGACGCAGAAATTATGTATGAATTAATCCTTTTTTTATTTTATATTTCTTCCTTTCCTCATTTCATTGAGTTCCATTTTGATTTGTTTATTTTATTTCTCCTCTTCCTTCGATTTTTCTTTTATTTGATTTAATTTGATTTAATTCATGATCATTGCCACTACCACCAACTTCTCACAACCTGACAACACCATAGAACATGTCCTCCAATGGCACATTAACAAAGAGTCAAGATTATAAACAAATGATGAATGGCAATGGTTCAATCGATTCAATGGACAAAAGTGTGCTAAGCTCAGAGGCAAGTTTTGAAGCATATGACCAGAAGCCACACTACAATGAATATGTCAACCAGAATGCCCTTCGGCCAGCTGGAACTAGTGCCACACCACAGAAGCTCGCCACTATTGGTTCTCTATCTAAGGGTAGTGCGCAACGAGTGCGTGCTGCTGCTACAGCACTTGATTCAGATGCTTTTGAGTTGAGTTATCGCAATGAAGGTTTTCGCGATAATTCCACTTATGGAGGAGGTACTCGTCAAAATTCCATTAGTACTAGTGTAGCCGAAGATACACCAATAATTCATCAAACGGATGCCGATGAAGCAAGCTCTGATTATTATGGCAATGCCAGTACTTTGCCATTACGCGCTGGTGGCAATGAGAGTCTCTCATTCCTGAGTGAACTTAAACAAAATTTACCAGAATATAATCGTTCATCACACAGCAGTTTCATGCCACAACGCACAAGTCAGGAATCACATTCTAGCTCACTGCCTTTCGAACAGAAAATCGATCAATTTAATTATTCTGCACCCATATCTGATGCATCTGAGTCATCGTTGTATCGCAAGGCGCCAAGTCCAGCAACAAGAGGAAAAGTACCTACAGCAGTGTCAGCAGCAGTAGCAGCAATGACACCAATGGATATGCGTCGTCCAGATTCATATTATACAGCGGTACGCAGCAGCAAAGCACCACAATCTCATTACAGAACGCCACGTCCAGTGGCTGCACCACCGGCTGAGCCTAAACACGCGACTCAACCGAAAACCACGATGACAACAACAGTGACACCTCGTCCAAAGACTGTCTATCAAACTGCCAATGATACGATAGATACATTGCCAACAACATCATCATATCATCGATCAAAGTCAGAAGCATTACTAGAGACAGATTTCGATGATGATGGTGGCTCACAAATGATGCCATTGCAGACAAATGGGCGCAGCTACAGCCAACCACTGGAAACTGCTATGTGAATTGAATATGGCGCTTTAATTTAGAAGATTACATGAGATGATAATAAGAAATAAGGATGATGATGACGATGACGACGAGTACCCAGCGTTAGTTGTAACTTTACATGACATTCCATCCATTAGTTGTTAAATAATACAAAAAACATTACTGCTACTGCTTAAGCAAACGAACGAATTAGTATTAAAAAATTGTTGTAAATAATAATTATTAAATAAAATTAATTAAGAATATTTATATTTTTTGAACGTTTTATCAATATTTTTATACTCTTTACGCAGTGAATAGTATTATAAGTTTGTCATGAAAGGAGACATCGGAGACCCCATAAAGTATATAAATTCTGATCAGCGCGACGAGACGAGTTGATCTAGACATGTCCGTCTGTCTGTCTGTATGCAAACCAGTCCCTCAGTTTTTGAGCTAGAGAGCTGCACGGAGTTTCTTTTTACCATACATAGTACATTTGTCGGAATCAGCCGAATCGGACCACTAGGGAGGTACCCCCCATAGTTTTTATTAGAAAAACTGTTTTTTTGTGTTTTTTTTTTACGTCCCCTTTGGCGTCCGTGTACCGTTATATCATCAGGTGGAGGCACTTAAGTATCTTCATACAGGAGTTTGTGTCCAAAACGAATGCTAACTTGTTGTCTTCCGTCTTTAGCCGGACATTATATGGGCTTCTATGACGGTTGATCTATTCTCGGACCGAGAGGATATGTTATCATTACGCATTTTCGAAGGTTCATACACGATCTTACGGACGGCAAAGTTTTGCATCTTCAAGACAATGTGTTTGCGCAAGTTAAGTCTTCTGCCCAAGATCATTCATAGACAGGTAGCGGGAAGAGCACATCTAAGGTGCGTCCGAGGCACGATCCCTGAGGTCAGCCTTCAAATTTAAATTTACCTTGAATTTTGCGCCAATTTAGTAAGTTAGTGGTTGACTTTTGAAATATGAACATGGTCTATAGGTAATTTCTTTTATTAGTAAATTTGGACACTTTGCAAAAATAAAAGTTTATAAGGATACTGGGACAAAATATCAGAATAAAGCGGATAAGGCCAAAAGGAAAAATCTACATTTTGCTTTCTTAAGATGAAAGACCACTTATTACTATGGAAGCCTTTGGGACAGTATGACTTCAGAGCCTATAACGTTTTCAAAAAATATTCAAAGGTATCATTTTTATACCCCATTAATATTGTTATATATGCAAGATGGATTAATCATATAAACGAGAATTGTATTAAAAACAATTGCTACATTTTGGCACAGAATATAAATGTAAGTCGAGCCGGTTTTATTAACAAAAATATAAAAAAGGACTAACTTTGGCTATGCCGAAGTTGTAATACTCTTCACGCCCCTTCTAGTAGTCCGAGAGTCTTGAAGAATACGGGTCAGACACTTATTGTGTCCCAATTTCAGTTCCATAATACAAAAAACAAAAAAGTTTTTCTAATAAGAACTATCATTTGGATCCCAGTTTGTATGGGGGGTACCCCGCTAGTGGTCCGATTCGGCTGATTCCGACAAATGTACTGCGTATGAAAGAAACATAAGTGCAAAAGTTCAGCTCTCTAGCTCAAAAACTGAGAGACTAGTTTGCATACAAACAGAGAGACAGACAGATGGACATGGCTAAATCAACTCGTCTCGTCGCGCTGATTAAGACTACATATACTTTATGGGGTCTCCGATGTGTTCTTCTGTGTGTTACAAACTTCATAAAAAACTTATAATACTATTCACTGCGTGAAGAGATGCTGCGATAAGATTTTTTTAAGATGGTGTCTCTCCTTGTTGAATTACAACTTTTTCGTGGTAAGGTACTTACGTAGGTGTATAGACCTTGAGAGAGATGCTGGTGTTAGCCTAGCCTATTGGGACGGTCTCCCAAGCTGGTAAAAGCGAAGGAGATTATGAATCTAACAGCAGACCAAACTAGACCTCTCCCTCCAATTGAATTTTTCAGTAGATCTAAAATCGTTAAAATTATTATTTTGTCCAATTAAAAAATCTAAATTTAAATAAACATGTAATAAAATCATATTATTGGGCCACCCTCGTTTTCCAAACTGTCAATGTGGCAACCCTATCATCTGTCATACTTCAGCATCTGGCAGCTCGGAGCTTAATCAAGCCGCCCGCCTCCGCATATGGTATATGGTATGCGTTCACTCGTAAAGTGAGTAAATCGTATGTAGCAAGCGTGTGTGTGAGAGCAGAGCATTTTTTCACGTCTCGCCATTCATCGTTGTTTCGTTGTGCGCCAGCCAGACTTGATTCACTTCACAGTCTTGATTTTGTACGCGACACGACAAGCAGCAGCAAAAGCAACTGCGACGACGACAACACGATAAGTGAAGTGACTGACGGTCGCGCGGTGTGTGTGTTTGTGCAATGCGTCGTCCGTCGCTAGCTTTGCATTAAATTAGAAAGAACCACAACAAGAACAGCAGAAAAAAAAATCTCTAAAAACAATTTGATTTCGGTTTTATTTATTAAATTTTCTGAATAAGTTTTAATCACAGTCATCGAAAATAATTGGAGAAAAGCTATATTATAATTTAAAACGAGCGTCGCTGCTGCTGTCAACTGCGGCGGATTGTAAGCGGAGCGCAAGAGAACGAGAGAAGAAACAACGTGCGTATGCAAAAATTTACGCAAGAAGAAAGTAAGTGCAAAAAGCAGATGATGAAAAACGATTTAAGCATAATAAAATAAAACGAAAAGTGAAGCTTTAAACACATGCATGCATGCATACATATGAAACAACAACCGCAATGAGTTAACGGTTTGTAAAATGATTTTTCATAAAACAATACTAAAGAAATGCAATTTTTTTTATTGTGTTGTGTGCTGTTATTCTAAGTATATACATATGTCTATAAACTAGGAGAGAGGCGATGAAAAGGAAATATGAAATAATGATTGCAATTTAATCCAATTTTTGTGTGTTGTGTTAATCCACGAAAGGGTTTTTTTTTTCCTTCGTAGTGCTGTATGCATGTTACTATTTTTAGAACACGAGCTATTTTGCAAGTTTCAAACAACTAGAACAACGACGAGCGGCAATAACGATGACGACGATGCCAAGGAGCTTCAAGTTAGTTAGGGCTCAACGTGGGGGAGTTTAGTTTGAGTTATTCCGAGTGTACACATGAATGGAAACTGAAAATACTTCCGTAAAAAAACACAACAAGAAGAACTGGAAGCAGCAGTGGCGTGTGTGACGTCGTTTCAATTGATGAGACACTAGTATCCCGAGTGGGTGGCTACGGTACTTGGCATTCCAAAGTAGTGTTAGTGAATAATAAAAGAGATTAGAAGGCGAGGGAGAATGCGCGCGCGCCTGCAAGTGTCCCTCACATTCAATACATTTCTGAAGGTTTTTTTTTACCCCTTTCATTTCAATTCTCCTGTTTGCTTCATTGTCTGGAGCCTTCGGCCAAACGCTATTACTTCTTCCTCTGTCATTTGTACCCTCAACCATTCATCATAGATTACGGGAAGGCCCCACGAAAGCAAAGAAGAAATAATGGCGGCAGTATTTAGTTTTTTTCCTGCAACAGAAAAATTCTACAATTTTGGCTTTGAAAAAAATGTTCTTTTGCTGTTGAAAATAAGAAAACCGACCAAAGAAAAAGGCGAAAAAGCAAATATGTACATCAACAAAAAGAAAATTAATAGGAAAAAATCATGTGTGTAATGCAATTTAGAAAAAAAATTTCCATCATTTATTTCTTTTTTGTTTGTTTCTTGTGTCTTTTTTGTTTTCCACTACACATGTAGTAATTTTTTTGTTTGTTTGTTTGTATTTCTTTCTTTGCATATTTGTTGTACACTCATTTTTCGTTAAGCCGCGTCAACTTCAAACAACTGCTCTAGCATACTCTTCTACTCCTGCAGCTTTATCATCAACCTATCAACTTGTTTTGCATGCTTTGATTACTGCTCTTTAATGTCTGCTTCTTTTTATTCTTCGCCATCTTTACGTTCGCTTTTCGTTGTAGTAGTCGTTGTCGTTGCATTCCGGTGTCTGTCCGTCATTCGTCCGTCTGTCGCGTGGTTGATGTTCGTTGTTGTCGCGAGTTTGCGCAAAATACGCGCACCACAATCACAATCTATGAAAATAAATTCAAACTACAAACATACAATAAACAACAACAAAACTCTACACTACACTAGAGGCAATAATCGCAAAAAGTGAAGTGAACCTACCTCCACAGCGCCAAAAGTGTGTAGTACACACTTACATATACACATATATATGTACATATGGTATATACATTCATAGATTCATAGATTTATGCAAGCGAACGAACGAACAAAGTTGGTGGAACAGCAATTCTTTGTTGGGCCAAGCAAGCACACAAGCCCCCACCCACACACACGTACACTAACAAGAAGAAGAAAACATGAACACGATAATCGTAAGACAGAGCGTAAAAACGCACGCGATTGTATTATACGAGTATACATATAGAGAGAGATTGAGTAGAGAGCAGAAATAAAAGAGCGAAAGTTAGTGTGTGTGCAATGATTGAGCGAGCTTCTATTTAAAAGAGCGAGCTCCCGCAATGATTTCAACGGGGTTTTTCTGTTTTTGATGCATTTGGCGCTGCTAACTTATTGTCTAGAGATATAATTTTGGGGGCATTTTTGTCTATTTTGCAAAAGTTACATATAAATAATTGAACTTGATGAAAAATGGTTGATGATATTATCTTTCTGTCTTCAAGACACACAAAATTAATTGAAAGTTATTAAATTTCATATCAAACCGTTGGAGAAAAATTACTTTAAAATTTGGTTCAAAATTTTGATACAAAGTTTAGAGACAGTTTTTAGAATCGAATGGTCTTATCGCAAAACATTTCTTATTTGGTACTTGTTTTCACATACTTAAGTACTGTTGAAAATTTTATTTAAAATTAAAATCATTAAGATTAAATAATGAGAAATTCCTTTCATCTAATTTTATTCCAATATAAAATGTTCTCAACTTTACAGAAACATTAACTCAATTTTCCATTGAGTTGGCAACACTATTTCATTGTGACAGTTACTGCACTCATTTGGCAATAATTTTCAGTTGGAACGCAGTTGTTGCCGGTGACGGGCGTATATGTTAAGATTTATGGAAGAAGATTTTTAAAAATTTTACTAAAATAAAATAAATAAATAAAAACTACACATTGTGATGCAGTTAAAATATAACAAATTATAATTAAAAAAAAAAACAAACACATGTAAAAGTTCAATATTAAAAATTGAAAAGGCAATTAAAAACAATTATAAAGTGCATTTTTCCCCAGACACCACAGTCGGTGCTTCGTCTTTTCCGACGACGACGACGACAACAACAACAACGACGTCGTTGTCATCTTGTCCTGCCTGCCTGTCTCCTTGCATTTGTCGTCGTCTACTCCTCCCTACTTCCTCCTGTTGTGCTAAAGTGTGCTGCTGTGTGTTGTATACATAAAATCAATAATTTCGTGCTGTATAACTCTTACAAGCGAAGCGCATTGAGCAACCATAACCAAAAGTAAGGAAGGACTACGATACGTCGTCGTCGTTGCTCCAACAAAACAAGAGTAGTTGGTGGCGTGTGGTGGGGGCATTGCGCGCGCTCCTCGGCAGTAACGGCCGAGTTGAACAAACGAGCGTGTCAGAAAACAACGACAAAGGCCCAACGAAAGTTACTCCACCTCATGTTGTACTGAGTTTAGTAGTAGTTCGGTTGATGATAGCTTACTGTGGGTGCAGAGAGGAAACGACGACAAACATGCTTGCGCTTCGGCTGTCGGCGTCGAAATCGACATCGCCGTCGTCTGTTGTCGTCTCGTTACTATAAAGTATAGTTGTTTGTTGTAGTCGATGTTGTAATCCATTCTACGCGAACTTTTACAAACGTGATTGAAAGTTTGCCAAAAAGAAAAGAAGAAATACGAACACATACATACTTCAGCACCTCTATTGGATGTGGTGTGTGAAGTATTTGGATATAAACGGAGAGAAGATTACACGATATTTTTCACTCAGTGAGCGAACAGTGAGCTGAGCGAGCGCATACAACGCGTGTGGTTGGTTGCATTTGAGTCAGTCAATCTGTGGAGTGAAGAGAAGAAGGCTATCAAAGTATACGCGCGTGGGCGAAAGAGCAAAGCAAATATAAAAGACGAAAAAGAGTAAATAGAAAAAAAGAAAATAAACAAAAAGAAAAGCATAAATAACAATAGCGACGAAGCGCATAAAAATAGAAAATCGTATAAAAAACTCGCAGAATAAAAAGAAAGGTTTAAACAGGTCCTGGCACGTAGTAGTAGTAAAAAGAAGAAGAAGAAGCAGCACCCACCACACAACCAAACAAACACAGTTAGTAAGATAGAGTAGTAAGGAGTGGGGAATTGTGCAGCTGGTTGACGTTTGTGTGTGTGGCTTATTGAGTGCACAGGTGAGGTGAAGAAAAGAGTGTATAAGATTTTATAGAAGAAGAAGAAGAAGAGTGAGAGAATTTTGAATGTGGTAAAAGGCAACAAAAACATGATAAAGTTTGTCAGGCAGAAAAATCGCGAGAATTCCACTTCATTAAAGGCAACAACAGCGAAAAATTTTCTGCGTAAAAAGGTAAGATGAAGACAGACAGACAAATATAAATACATACATATAGTATAGTGTCATGTGTGTACACTCAAGAGTGAATGAGTGTGTGAATAGTAAATTTGTCAGTATGCTGCATATGATTGTGTTTGTGTAAGCCACTTTATGCATACATATGCATCTGTGTGTGTTTGTGTGTTGTGCTTTGTGAATGAATCTAAAAAGCTATCAAGGACTAATATAAACATGAATACTTATACATATGTACTAGACACATACATACATCATACACTTATATACGTACTTACTTATTATGTCTTCTTTTTTTTTGAAAAAATTATTATTACGCACAGCGGGAGTCGAATGATTCTGGCACTGAATCTGATGGTGACATTTTGGATGTGGACAACAACAAGCAACAGCAGCACAACACACGTCATTTAGACTTGGTGGATATGGAAACTAGTAAGTCTATTTCAATAGATTTATTTTAAATATGTATATAAAAATTAGTTTGTTTTTTGTAGGTTTGAGTTCCTGTACTGATGCGAACTCACCAACAACAGATACCGCATGCTCTGAGTCTGAATGCTCTGCTGCTGCGATGATGTGTCAATCCCACCTGCTGTACGATCAGCATAGTTCCGAAGAGGAACTTGAAGTGATCAATGGCCCCTCATCGATGGCAGCTGCATGCAGTGCAGCAGCAAAGGAAAGAGCTATTGATTGTGCGTCTGGTACGCGTTTATCATCAACCGATCGTGGATGTACATCATCTTTAGATCCAGAAGAGCTCTATGAAAGTGGTGGTGGTGGTGGCAGTGGCAGTGGTGGTGATGGTGAGGGTGGTGGTTGCGGCGGCAGTGGTGCTTGTGGCAGCAACAGCGGTGGTGGTGCAAGTACATCGAAACGTGCAAGTTCAACGCTTATGGAGAATCGAAAGCGTTCCTTGGCCCATAGCTCAGATGATGAGGTATGTATAAAGTCGTTGACTATTATATTGATGGAATAAAATAACTAAAATCTGTTTGTATTTTGTATAGTTACGCAACTTTCTGGAACCGATATTAACACCCGTAAACTTTCGCACATCGCCACCTTTGGAGGCGTTCAAGCCAAATCGTAGCCATATGTTCCGCTCCACGACGCCACTGATATTGTCAGAGGCACGCTGTGGCATCGAAAATATTAAATTATGTGATAATAGTAATGTAAATGAAGAAAATGGTGATTCTACAAATGGTGGCGGCAATGCCATTGCTGTTACAGCCGCCGGCTGTGACAGTGAGAATGAGCCCAGTGATAGTGTTATAAAGGCATGCAGTACATCACTTAAAATGAGTAACAGCAGTCATCACATTTATCAACCACAACCGAAATATAATTTTCACTATAATAGCTCACGTAGTAGTCCAGCATCAACGACTGGTCTTGATATGGAAGTACGTTCGGTTAGTCCACCTGCGAAATTATTTCATTGTGCAATATCGCCACGACGCCGTCCAATGCGTACGGCGGCACAGCAGCAACAACAACAACAAGGAACACAACAGCAGCAACAACATCATCATCATCATCATACACATGCCACACAGAGACTGCAAAGGCCACATAGGCCGTGCTTAGATTTTGATAA
This sequence comes from Amiota mariae, assembly GCA_035041805.1. Classification (NCBI taxonomy): domain Eukaryota; kingdom Metazoa; phylum Arthropoda; class Insecta; order Diptera; family Drosophilidae; genus Amiota; species Amiota mariae. The sequence goes on along the minus strand of JAWNKV010000216.1, from coordinate 1,313,318 downwards.
AATGCAGCAAGTGAGTCTTTAATGTTGTAAAGCCAAATCAAAGACTTCTTCTATAAGAACAACAACAACAACAGAAACAATAATACGAAAAACATCAGCAAATCCAATAACAAAATCAGCAACATCAACAGTAGCAACAGCAGCAACAGGAAAACCCAGAACAAACACCACAGCAACAACAACAACAACAACATCTTTAATAAGATTAATTTAAAAATGTGCATCAAACAACCAACAGCAACAACAACATAAACGCAAATCAACAAGCAAATGAACAAAACACACACAAGAAAAGGTACCTAAACAAAACTTAAAAAAAAAAAAAACATAAATGAAAACCATAATCTCTCTATATACACAGTTAAGGCATTTTCGATTTAATGATTTTTAGAAACAAATATGTCACAATATATGTATCATTTATATATGACGATAATTTTGTAGTTGTAGTAGTAGTTGTCGCTTCATATCATCGTCGTTGCAGTCACGATCATGATTCACATTAATGACGGAGAACAACAAAAACAACAACAATGGACAACATGTTAAGCTACCCAGTGTGCCAAATAGCAAGTGTTGAGCGAACTTTCGCCGAAACTATCGCAAACGGGCTCAGAAACGTTGTGTCCATAGAAATACGATGTATGTATAAGAAACATTGGGGAAAAGAGACGTGAAATTGTTTCATTGGCACTCGACACAAGATGAAAAAGACCAGCTCCCCAACAACATTCGCGCAATGCTTGTAAACGTGCTCGTAAACGAAAATATTCCGAGCATAAAAATGATAAATAAAGAATTATCACTAGCAGGGTCGCTGATGGTATCTTTTGCGAGTGCCGTAAATGATAGTTTTGCTGCCTCAAACTGAACGACATATGATTCATACTCATATCATCTTCGGAATCGGACGAACGATAGTGTTTACGAAAATTTGGTCCACTGGATACGTACGTACACACTAGACGAACTCAAGCGAAAGCACGAGAGCAAACGTTGGTTTGCTCTCGTCCACATTACAACGAAGAAATATGTTGTTTGCATGTCTTTCGTGCATTCGGGCTTGTGCGGTTTGTTTCGCCTCCTGAGCGAACACTAGCGCAGGCAAATAAAGGCGTTTGGTCTCGTGCATTCGTTTGTATTCGCTTAGTGTATTGTTGTTGTTCTTTCTCTCCTCCCAATAATGTCAATTGTTGGCTGCGGCGCTAAGCTACCCATGTTTTTTATAGTGCAGTTATTGAAAATCATAAACACAGGCGCATGTTTAAGGCATTTCAATTCAAAGATTATAAAATAATAATAAATATTAAAGATCTCTCAGAAAAAGAAGTAAGAAGGGTAATAAGAAGCAGCACCATAAAGTAAGAGATATCACAAAATGATACTGCCAACAACTCATTGAGTGTGAGCAATTTAAAGACAAGAAATTCTTATCTTCGGTTTCATCGAAGATTGTACACCTTTCACGGAATTTACATAATAACTTTTTCATTGAATTGATTGAAATGTTTTGTTCTTAGTAGGATATTGTTTTTTTGTTTAGTAGGTGTCTTATTGCTAAAGTGTTATTTGCTCTCTGAAAGCTAAATTCGCGGGAAGCACCAATCGATACACAGAAATTTGTATGAATTAAATTAATATATGTATTTTTATTTCTTAATCGTTTTGATATTATAAGTTAATGTACATTTTGCATGAGTTGAGTTCGTGCCAATGTTTACTCTTTAAGCTCAACATTCCAACTAATCTGATCTTAGCAACAGCTGCGCAGCTCAACCTCAGACACACCTCACTTCGTCAGACGGACTCCGGCTTCTTCAGAAAGCTCGTGTCGCTCAGTTCTGCCTGCAAAACACCTTTCAGTTGATTGCATCAAAACTAAACAACACTAGACTTCCGCCATGCAATAGTCCCTTTGGTTGTTGCGTCTGATGCAAATCCACTCAGCATTGCCAGACTTTGTATTACTAGTGTGTTACGTTAGCTGATACTTTGTTATTATTATTAATATTATAAACAGCAAGATCTTAATTAAAACTAACGACCTAAGTTATGAGACGTAGCAATGCATTGTTGTTAAGGAATCGATACTTGCTTTTTTTTTTACCTATCCTGATCAGAATTGTGTTGTCTTGAATTTCAGTCCTTTTTTGTATTTATATCAAATATATTATTTTTATTTTGAATGGCAAGCCCATATTGATCTATGATTCCAAATTTCTTAACAAAAATACATATTTATTGAGAGTAAATTTATTTAACCAAGTGATTGTTCTCTCATAATGGGCAGGGCGGTGGACAGTTTGTTCCTTCTAGGAGATGTTGATGAGTTACTTTGCTAGTTTAACAAACAAAACTTAAGTACATTTTCACTTCAAGATGAGATTGTATTATATTTAAAAAAAAAGGTTTTTTTTCGGAATTTTTAATGGGATTTTGATTAGCATGAAATCTAGTGTTGTCTAGTTTTGTGCAATCACCCAAAAGGTGTTTAACCAAGTGATTGTTCCCACATAATGGGCAGGGAGGTGGACAGTTTGTTCCTTCTAGGAGATGTTGATTAGTTACTTTGCTAGTTAAACAAAGAGAATTTTTGATGAGACCCTGATTAGTGTGAAATCATCTAGTGTTGTTTAGTTTTGATGCAATCAAGTGAAAGGTGTTTAACTAAGTGATTGTTCCCCCATAATTGGCAGGGAGGTGGACAGTTTGTTCCTTCTAGGAGATGTTGATTAGTTACTTTGCTAGTTAAACAAAGAGAATTTTTGATGAGACCCTGATTAGTGTGAAATCATCTAGTGTTGTTTAGTTTTGATGCAATCAAGTGAAAGGTGTTTAACTAAGTGATTGTTCCCCCATAATGGTCAGGGTGGTGGACAGTTTGTTCCTTCTAGGAGATGTTGATGAGTTACTTTGCTAGTTTAACAAACAAAACTTAAGTACATTTTCACTTCAAGATGAGATTGTATTATATTTAAAAAAAAAGTTTTTTTTTTTTCAGAATTTTTAATGGGATTTTGATTAGCATGAAATCTAGTGTTGTCTAGTTTTGTGCAATCACCCAAAAGGTGTTTAACCAAGTGATTGTTCCCACATAATGGGCAGGGAGGTGGACAGTTTGTTCCTTCTAGGAGATGTTGATTAGTTACTTTGCTAGTTAAACAAACAGTATTTTTGATGAGACCCTGATTAGTGTGAAATCATCTAGTGTTGTTTAGTTTTGATGCAATCAAGTGAAAGGTGTTTAACTAAGTGATTGTTCCCCCATAATGGTCAGGGTGGTGGACAGTTTGTTCCTTCTAGGAGATGTTGATGAGCTACTTTGCTAGTTTAACAAACAAAACTTAAGTACATTTTGATTGTTAAAGATTGAGATTTTATTATATTTAAAAAACACAAGCATTGGACTATCGAAAAAAAGGTGGATTTTTCTCAAAAAAAATATTTATTTGTTTTGTCATCTTCAATGTGATTCCCATCAAAAGTTTGCAATCGATTGTCATACCAAAATATTTGGCCGGATTTGAGTATGGATTCTGCATTTATTTCTCTGACTCTTGTACAAGAGTCATCGTGTATTATGCGAAAGTAGCGACCAGATAAATACTACTGAAAAAGTCTGCCTTTGCAACATCCTATACGTTGACAGATTTCACTCCGAGGTTCCATATCAATGTCAGAACATCTTCAATACGATGGTGCCTTGACAATATCCATTGGTTCTTTAATGAATATTGTTTCTAGCTGAGCTCCATACAGTGGCGTAGCTAGAAAAGCAAGGGCCCCGGGGCAAAAATTAAATTGGGGCTCTATTTAAACTAAACTCCTTAGCTTACTACTAAATGTTATGTGTAACACAGCAGATAGTATTTAGTGGTACTTCCTAATATAATATAAATATTATGAGAGTTTGTTTGTTTATTTCGCTTACACATAAAAACTACCGAATAGAGTTTAACCTGGGTAAAAGGATCCCGTGGGATCCATACTAGCTAGCGAAATCTTGGGCAAAGCTAGTAAAAAATAAATAATGTGTAGATTACAGTTAGTGTAAGTAGACAATAAAATAAAGTCGACAAATTTTTTTTTAACAATTTATTTTACAACTTTTTTTTTGTTTTCCGTTTTTGCAAAATCATCTATAACTACAGTTAAATCTAAATTTGATGCCGCCTTGTTTTCAATTGCTATGAGTGCCAAATGTTTGAGTCTATCTTGAGCCATACTATTTCTTAAATAATTATTTATTATTTTTAATTTGCTGAATGATCTTTCGGCTGTTGCAGAAGTTACTGGTTTTATATAAAATAATAAAATTGCGGTAAACACTACCGTAATGTCGCATTGTACAATAGCATTGCATATTTATTAACAATTTCCTTACATAATTGTTGAACAGTCCATGTTTGGGTCAATTTAGGCAGAACAAGGTGATAAATATTAATATATTCAATTGAAAAATTAGTGCCTATTATATTGAAATGTATCTAATTTTTGTAGGAAACTCGCTTCATATACTTTGAGTAAAAAGGATGGTGATAAGAAATGAAATATTTGACAGACTGCACTCATGCAAGTGAAACGTGAATTTGACTGACCTATTATTATGGTCTAGTACGTTATTGTAAATTGTAATTTTAAATATGTTTTCTCTATTTCGAAATCGGTGGTGGTCAGAAGCTAGTTCATCAAAATGTTTTTTAACTTCTTTTTTTTTGTTGTTTTTCCAGAAAATTGGGATCAACGTCATATTTTTTTGCAGTTTTACTGGCTTTGCACTTGAACGATTCAAAGTCATTTCTGTAAAATTTTAATTTTGTTTTCACATCTGCTAAAGCTCTACTTGCCTTGTCTAAATCGATATCGCGTGTTTGCAAAATTTTGGATGCATAATTGATATCATTTGATGCATGAACTCACACAGCAATACGAACTCGAAATTTATGATTTTTGTTTCAATGCATTTTGCTTCGCTACGCTCATCCTTATTGGAACTTTTCAGTACTTCTTCTGATAATGCGTTGATTTACATAAAAAAACGAAGCTTTACTGCACATATCGTATTAACTCTACTAGACCATCTAAGTCGGATTTAATTTTTTTAGAGTGGTTTCTGATTCGCCAGTGAATTTCGACAGTAGATCCCAACGCTTAATGCTATTCCCGAAAAAATTATACAAGTCTTGAATTATTGCTCAAAAAATCTGTATTTCAACACAAGTGCTAACGGCATCATTTATCACTAAATTCAAATTATGACTGGCGCAATGTACATACTCCGCATTTGGCTGAATATTCTTAATCTGTTTTTGAACACCATTATAAACACCACTCATTGCCCTCGCTCCATCATACCCTTGACCCATACACTTTTTAAATCAATATTTTTCTCAATAAATAATGTAGTCACCTGCTTGATGGCTGCATAAAAACCTAAAAATACTTCTCTTACTGCTATATCGACCGGTAGTCCATTTTCCGATCTGGTTATTACTACATCAGAACAATCAATGTTTGTTGGTCAGGTGCGAAAAAGTTAAAAGTCAATTTTATTCAACTAGTATGTATATACATATGTTATTATTATTTTTTTTCGTTCATGGCGGCCGAGGGCCCCTTGAGCTTAGCGGCCTCGGGGCACTGCGCCGTCTAGTCCGTACATAGCTAACCCACTTGCTCCATAACTGACATATTAAATCAATTTTTCATCGCCAGTGACGATTCGATACAAGAAATTTCTTTCCGTTATTGTCTGGCAAGCAAAATTTCAAGTTTTTTTTCTGTCTTATGGGACGCTGCAATTTGTGTTATCTCTGGGTTGGCAGTTTTTACACAGTCCAATGTCAGCACTTCGCGATACAATTGTGCATTATCAATATTCTTAAGTTCGTTATTGGATATTGTTTTTAGTTTTGTGTCTGAGCCTAATAACTCTATTTGTAATCATCCAAAAGGTGTTTAACCAAGTAATTGTTCCCCAATAATGGGCGGAATGGTGAGTTTGTTCCTTATAAGAAATGTTGAATTAATTTAATGTCCTGTGGCCAGTTCTCAATTGACCAAACAAATCCGACGATGACAAGAAGCAGGGAAGTGACATTTTCGAACCGCAGGTTCGATTCCACTCATCCTTCCTAACTCTCCCCCTGAGCTGAGAGCCTTTGTCGCTGTTGCTAATAATAAAAACGAAATCATAATTTGTAATTATAATCTTAGTTCTATATATGTACATAGAAGATATTAGTGTTTTGTCCTATACAATGGGTTTTGGGTTTCACATTTTTTATGAAATAATTTCGTGAAAGGTAGAAAAACAGATCCCAAAATATTGTTTTATATATATATTTGAAAACTGCCTAAATGATGTTCTTGTACACGGTTATTGTCGGAGATTTATTTAAACGAATTTTAAAACGTGAAAAAGAAGAACACTTTTACAAATCAACAACAACAAAAAACTGCCTGTAATTTGCCGAGATCAATAATGAATCACATGGTAATTCTCATGGATTATTTCCAATTTAAGTTTGTTAAACAAAAAAGAACAGTTTCAAAAGAAAATATTAATGGCAAATAACAAAAAACAACTGCCCGAATTCTTTTTTTTTTTAGAAAAGGGATCTTTTTGTTTTGTATTTTATTTTTTTCTTAAGAAAAATTAGGAGAAACAAAAAAACCCATAAACTGCCTGCACGTTCTATATAAAAGAAGAGATTTCAACAGACAGAGGATTGCTTTAATTAATAACCATTTCTCAATCTTATTGCAATTGAAATGCCCAAAACATGTCTCATTGATGATGTTTATTTGATGTAAGAAAATAAAAAAATAAAATCATAAATTTAAACAAGAAAATCCTTTTAAAAAGAAAATAAAAAAATCAATAAAATATTTATTATAATATGTATGTATATCCAAGAAATCAAACTACAAAAAGAAGAGAAAAAACTCAAATTTTTATTATTAATACAAAAAAAAAAAAAACAAAAACACAAACAAAAAATAAAATTTAATATAAAAATTTAATAGAAAGAAGAGAAAGAAATAACAGAGAGAAATCCATAGAAGATGCAGCTATTTTTTCACAATTTTAAACAAAGTAAAAATTTTTCATGAAATAAAAACGAACACCCTGCAAAAACATAACACAAACACAAAATCTTTAATAAAATAATAGAAAAAGAAGAAGAAAAAAAAATAAATAATCAAATAAAAACATTTTGTGCATATAAAAATAAAAAATAAATAAAATAAGAATGCATTGATGCATTTTAGAAAAACAAAGTAAAGGAGAAGGAGAAGACAACTGTAAATATTTGTGAGATTGAAAATTAAAGAAAATTAAAAAAAAAAAAAAAATGAAACAAAGAAATATTGTGAAATGATGAGGCAAAATTTACGAATTTTTAAGTTTCTTTTATAAGAGTAAAATTAAAAAAAATAAATTTAAAAAAAAAAAACAACACATGTATGTGATTTCATGTATAAAAGGAGGGAAAAAAATTATAAGTATAGTGTATACTGAATGAGAGATGTAAGGATAAAAAGAAAAAAAAAGAAATAATGATAAGTTTGTATGTCAAAACATGTTTTTAAAAAGAAAATTGAATTGAATAAATGTAAATGATTTAATGGTGATGATGATGATAAAAATGATTTATAATAAAAAAACTAAAACTAAAATAAAATGAATAAATAAAAAACAAAAAGAAATAATAAAATAATAGATTAGCAGCAGGCAAACAAACACAACAGATTGATCGAGAAAAAGAAGAAATTCATTATGTTTTCAAGTTGTTTAAATAAAAAAATAAAAACAAATTAAATAAAAAGAAAAGAAAAGACACACAATAAAAAAAATCAATAGCCCCACAAAAAATATTCATTTTTTAAGATTATAAAAATTACAAAAGCAAACAAAACAAAAATAAATATGAAAAGCAAAACAAGTAATACAGAACGAAAAAGTTTGAATGGAATGAAATATTTATAAAACAAACAAATAAATAAAATACTTATTTCACTATTAAAAAAAACAAATACATAATAAATTAAAAAAAAAAACAAAAAAAAAAAACAAGTTTCAAAATGCTACCATTTCCCACCCCCTATTCCTTCATCTTTATCATGACCACACTTGATTTCATTACAATACACAGAAGAAAAAGATAAAGTGATTAAAACTAAATATGTAATACAAATATTCCATAACAGAATAAATCGACAGAAAATTGTCTGTTAACAAGGAATTGTTTGCAAAACTTTAAATTAAAATGTTAAAAAATTATGTAAAAAATTAGAAAATCAAATGCTCATTTTGATCTCATCAAAGTTTTTATACTCAAGATCTGATGAAAAAAGACAGAATACAGAGGGATATATATAATAATATATATAATATTAGGTGGACCCTAAGGTTGCCATTTGAGCTCAGGGCGACCACTTGCGCGCGATATCATCTTTAAAAAGTGATGCCATCAAATATTCTTAAACCAAATGAAATGATCTTTCATATATTCTTTTTTTTTTTTTTTGACCTTCTAATACCCATTTGGCAACACTGGGATCCATCTAATATAGTAAATCACGTATTAACTTCGGATCACCGAAGAAGCTTTTTACTCTTTTTGAAAATATCTCATAAAAATAAGAAATAAATATAAAACATATGATTTTCCAATGACTTAGTAAGTAAGAAAATATGAAAATAAAATGACAACATTATGAATGTTTAAGAGAATTTTGTATGGGGGCTACTTCTGAAGTAATCAGAGAAGTATGATTTTAACGAAGCAAGTGCAGATGATAATAAAATGTATTCGCTTTATAGGACAAAAACTAAATCGGTTCTCCTCGTTAAACTTATTATTTTTATATATAATTTATGGAGAATTCGACGCACATTAGTGTGGAAGGTACATAGCTGATCAACATAATAATAGGTACACCAAGAAACTTGCAATTCTAGAGGACGTATAACAAATTTATATCAATTCAAAATACATAAAAATTAATGTACATTTCTTCTATTAAAATAAACAAACTTTAATAAATTCTACTAATATTTTCCTCTCTTTTTTTTCTATAAAATAACCTGTTAATTCAGAAGTTTTTGGAAAGACAAAATATCTTATGTCTTGGAATTGATATGTAATCAATGTAGACTTTATCCGCTGTAACCGTCTTTTTTAAATACTTTGTCCACTATTTTTGGAGTGCTGCTAATTAAGGCATGACTTGTCTCTTTTTACGGATTTCGTACAATGTTTTCTGGAGACATTGGCAAAGTTACTGGTGCTTATTAGCAAACATCAAAAAGTTCTCTTTTTTTTCAAGTTTGATGAGTGGATTGGTCAATTGAAAGGATTAATACTATGGATTTCGTAGCTGTACAAAACCAATCTGCGCTCTCCAAGTGATCAGTGAATGCTTGATCCATCTAGAAATATTTGATTTTCACTCCTAAATGAAGATCACTTTATTAGTTACGCTTTGTTTTCACGAAAATTTCTGATCCAATACTGAAATAACTAGAAATTTCGAAAATTTTGGTAAGAAATATTATTTAGTTCCTAGCAGCATTTTATTCAATTTTCAAAACACTCGATCTTTGGAATAACATTTGTGTTTTTTATTAGATGGAAATTTTCATTGATCTCAAGATTTTAAAGAAATGAAAAATTAACCCATTATGCTTAAACACATGTGTGAAAACAGCAGACTAAACATCCGATATGGCCAACATACATATCATATAATTTTTCAGACATTTCCTTTCCAATACAACAAAGAATTCAGTTATCTACTTTAAGAACTGTCCTATGTCTTTTAGAGATCAAATCATGACTGATCCGACACATCTCCGTGGCATGGAATCAATTAATTTATTTCCATGCAAATTCGACTTGGGTGAAGTGAGGGTCCTTACTGCAGCAGTTTTCCCACAATATATTCCGGTCTTCAATTTCGCATAGACTCTTGCAATGTGTTTCAGGTCGTTATAGTGCTGGTAGTTCGGCTGTAATGATATTTCTTCCTATAAATGAGGGATTAAGTCGACAAATTGGATCGATTCTGTTACCAGAAAAGCATCCCCAGACAGTATATTCAAAAACATTGTGATACTTTGCTACATAACCATCAGTTGTCAGTAGGACAGTAGAAAAACATCCTCCTAATTTCTTCTCCATTTCTCATTGATTAACAAATTTTAGCATATTTTTTAACATTTCAATTAAATGTTTTGCAATTTCTTGACACAAATACAAAAAAAAAACCCCAACAGTTTTTTAATTCTTGCTTTATATACAAAAACTCCTTCATTCATGTGTGTTTGTGTGTGTCTGTGAATGAACAGTGTTGCTAACTAACACTAATTTATAAAAACCATTTTTTTAATTCCAAAAATAATAGCAAAAAGAAAAGGAAAAAAGAGCTAAACAAAAAATTTATATGTAAAAATAAAATTAAAAACAAAACAAATAATTTTAGTAGTAAAAACTACCATTACCAACCAACATACATACATTCATAATTAAGCCCCATTAAAAAACTCAATCTAACTTTTTCCCACTCAAATAAAATTCAAATCAAAGAAACAAATCGCTTAAAATCAAACCCACGCTTTAAATACTCAATACTCAAAAATCATGCATACTATTTCTATATCAAAACAAATAAGTTAAAAAAAATTAAATAAAATTATTAAAAATTAAAAACAAAAATCCAAGAATCAACCAACCGTTTTCCAACACTACCACCACCAACCACAACAACCACATACAAAAGTCAACTCATCCAAAATCATGTTTATTCATGCCGCCGTAGAAAAAAAAAGAAGTATTGCAAACGAAAATTAGAATGAAAGTTTTTTTTTTTTTTAAATGAGAGCAATGAAGCTGGAAATGCATAAAAAATGTTGTTTTTTTAAAATAAAAAATGATATCATTGACTGAGAAAATACTAGAGATTAGTAGGTTTTAAGATGTGTTTTTGACATCTTAATGTAGAGAAGAAGCAGCAGGAAAAGTGCGTAAGTGATGATGAAAAGATAAAAAGATGCAAAAGATACAAAAGATATGAGATACACATGGCAAATTTATTTTTAAAAACAGAAAATTTTATTAAAAATAAATGGTAAAAGATAAATGAGAAAAGAGAAAAGAGAAAACAAAATTGAATAATGGAAGTGGAAAATTGACAACCTAAAAAAAACAACAAGAAAAGAACACTCACGTCTTATATTGTACATAGTTACATATAATGATAATACATCTCTATATATTATATATATAAATATATACTTAAACATAGTAATAAAATATTAATAATACGATGATGATGATGATGATATATTGTTTTAAGATACAAGTGCAAAAAATGATTTAAAGAATGATAAAAAAAAATTAAAAAACTGAAAAAAAAATCATTCAAAATGAAAAATAAAGGATGCTCTGCAATAGCAAAAAATTATTGCATTTTCATTTGATTAAGGATCAGGTTACGGAATCAACAGGTAATTATTATATACATATATATATTATTATTTTTTAAAAAGAAATGGTGTTTTTCCTTAGATGTTTGGTTATTAAATTGGTAACACTGATTCAAATTGATTTTTGGTCATAAACTTTTTCCAAAAACTATGAATATTTCTCGGATCTAAAAACTCTATTTACAGACGACGATCAACTATCATTAATATTATTTTTACTTGTTTTATTTCATTTTAATTTTGTAAAACTAAGACATTTTAAACCAAAAGAAATTTTTTCTTTTCTCTAGAAATGAGATTTTACCAAAATGTGAAATAAATTAAAACAATATCTGATTTTAAAATTAATTTTCTGACAAAATCACAGATTTGTTGATTATTCTCAATGTATACTTTAAATCACATTTCAGATACTCGCATTTCAAGATCTGTATAATATTCAATATTATAAAGGTGCCCACACGTTATGCGATCGCTCGTACAACCAAAAATCAAAAATTTTTGTTTTTTTCATACAATCACAACAACAACTGGCATGATACAATTCCCCGCACTCGTTATCTCTACCAAGAAGCATCTATTCGATTCCATGATGTTGTACAACTCGGTCGGATAATGAGTGACCTGTTTATGGTTTCCACTTAAATCTTCTAAGACAAGGTTTCAAATAAATACAGTAGGTTAAGTTAAACCTGAACAGTTAAGGAACCCCAAAATACTCGTGACCTCCATGCCTTTTAATAAATATTTATGAAATGTTTGCTTGTGTTTTGAATGAAAACGTTGTTATTCTGTCTGTATTACTGACAGACATACGGATAGACGGGCATGGCTAAATCAACTCGTCTCGTCGCGCTGTTCAAGAATATATACACTTTATGGGGTCTCCGATGTCTCCTTCTGTGTGTTACAAACTTCATGACAAACTTATAATACTATTACCGAGTGAAGAGTATAATACGTAAAATGACAATTTTTGAATATTTCACTGGATCTTTGAGGTTTTTAACACTGGCTCCCTATTTTTGTTTGTGCTATCTAGTATCTCATAGTAGTAAACTACAATAGACTTTTTCCAGTACAGTATATATAATATTTCTTAAAAAAAAATAATGCAAGATAATAAATTGAGAAAAATGGTACGGAATGAGGGTTTCTCAATTTTTGACGGTTTTGGGCTGCACACACACACTGCGTAAGTAAATGGGTGAATGCGTCACAGAGTAGAAACAGAAATTTCACATTTTTAGTCGTGAACGGAAAATTGTTTCCTGCAGGCAAATCTACCAATGCGGCCCTTAGTGCCTTTGTTCTAAAGCTATAAACTAGAGGACTACATTACTATAACTTCTAAATTTGTAAATCTAAGTGTAAGATGTGGAACCTTTTTAGACGCCTGACATCTGTACTGTTAATTCAGAAACTTATTGCTAGGTTGTTGGTATAATGGCAATACGGAATGCAGGTGTACGACATAGTAGCGAAATCAAATATCTCAAAGGTCGGAGTACTGCAGGCCAAGACATTGCGTATGATTTCGGGAGCTCCGTGGTTCATGCGAACGGTGGACCTTGAGAACGATCTAAAAATCCAAAATCTTGGCGATGTGATCAATCGTCAGGACAAGAAATATATGGAACGATTAAAAACTCATCCAAACAGACTAGCCAAGCGTCTATTAAAACGACGCAGAATGGGAAGAGTCAGAGTGGTGAGACAGTTGAGAAGATCTCATCCTGTCGACATTTCTCTTAGATCCTATTAATGTAATTGTTCTATCCCACTAAGTAATTATGTTAAAGTTGTGTTGTAATTATTATAAGTTTAATTTAAGTTGTTTTTTAGAATAACAGAAAAATTAAAATATTTATAGACGAAAAAAAAAATCTGCCAAGTGTGAGTCGGACTCGCACACGGAGAGTTCCGTACAAGATTTTTTGCTCAAAATAATAAAATTATGTTTATATTTAATAGCCTAAAAGTATACTACAATTAACAGCTCAAAGTATACTACAAAACAAAAAAAATTGTCAAACAAAAGGTTAAATTAAAGAACAATGCTTCTAAAAATGTATATTTTTAGTATTTGTCGTTCTACACACAAGTGAATTACACACTTTGTGAAAATTTCAACTCTTTACCTGTTACGGTTTATGAGATAGAGCAGGAGACGGACGGGCGGACGCACATTGTAAGCTTAGAAATAGGGTCCCGTTAGTTCCCTATGGGTACGGAACCCTAAAAAATGGTTTGATTAATCAACTTGCTGACATATTTCTTATTATTTCTTCATTTACAAATATCACTTGCAGGTCTAAATAGGATCCAAAATTACAACCAAGGAACACTTGTTACAGTACATAGAGTAGCTTAGAAGAGGGCCGGGACCTACGATACACCTCGACACTGCGGCTACAAATGGACCTATTTTGACAATCTATATAAAATTACAGTTCCTCCGAGATTCTGGTATTTATTAAGAAGAGACTGTTATCTTTGTAGTGCTCCCAAAGCTACAGTGCATACATCTGCACCGGCTTTAGAACTGCTTTGTAGAACCAAGTTTTTCTTTCTAAACTAATTTGGGATCTTGGTCCAAGGAGAGTTTTTATTGATATTGCTTATTATTTGATAATTTTTATAATCAAAATCTCCTTCTTTTTTTAGTACTGGAAAACAGTTAATTTTATTTAGACGTTAAACGTACACTTATAATTACTAACATTAATGGAGAAAATAGGTATGTATGTATATAGTACAATACATCAAGATCATGTCATTAACATAAAGCCTTTGAAACCGTTTGAACTAAAAAATACCATATATGTATACAAAATAATAATAAAAAAAAAAAAAAAAAATATTAAATTAAAATAATTTTCTCTACGGAGTAAGATTCTGTGCCAAAAAAAGTGGCTTTTGATATAATTTTTAGTATACATAAAACACACAGACATTCACGTTCAACTATTTTGGAATACATATAAAATATCAGTTTTATAATATTGACTAAACTTAAGAACTATGTATATAAAATATCAATCTTTTAATTACAAACTAGTAAACTGTTGCTCGGTTCTTTCTTCAATATTAGTATAATCATTCAGCACATTGGCTTCATTTTCATTTTGATTTAATTCTTCATCCTTTTCGGATTCTCCACTATCTGCTGCTTCCGATGTAGATTTCGCTGTGTTCGCACGTTCATGTATGCGCATATGGCGACGCATATCGCCCAGCACACGAAATCTCTTGTCACACACCGTACAAGGATATGGTTTCTCACCTGTGTGTATTTTCATGTGACTCTTGAGATAGCAACTTGCACGAAATGATTTGCTACAATAGTCACAACTGAAATTACGCTCACAGGTGTGAATCTTTCGATGCAGGACAAGTGAGTATTTGCGTGAAAACGATTTGCCACAATATTCGCACATATGAGCCTTGACATCATTGTGTATGGATTCCCAATGATATTTCAAGTCACCAAATCGTCCAAATTTCCTTTGACAAATCGAACATTCGAATGGCTTTTCGCCAGTATCTAATAAAAGAAATTGTATTATGAATCATCAAATGATCTAATCTAACTTAGTATGACTTCAAAAACTTACGGGTTCGAACATGCATTTTTAGAGCCCCAATAGCAAAGAATGAACGCCCACATTCATCACATGTGTGTGGTCTGTCTTGGGTGTGGGTACGTGAATGATATTTTAGGGCATTTCGTGAGTTGAAATCACGTTCGCATTTCGTACAAGAGAATGTTTTTTTCTCAGAGCGATCTTCTACTGGTGATGGTTCCACACGAGCTTTTGCCTTACGTTTACGTGTCTTGGCTGTCTTCGATGTTGAAATTGTAGCTTGAAGAGTGTCGTCTTCAGTTGATGTTGTTGTTGTGGTTGTTGGTGTGTTTGTTGTTGCTATTTGATTTCCCAGTTGATTTTCTGTAGAATCTGTACTTTGACTCATTGGTAGCTCTGCGAGTGGAGAACAAGATTGGAGCGTTGTTAGGGTTGTTGTATCTGTAGAGATTTGTTGGGGTGGTGGTAGTGACGACGGCGGTGGCGGCGGATGTTCACTGTAGACAATTGATTGTTGATGTTCTGTTGGCTGCTGAAGTACAGTCAAAGTTGTTAAAATTTTGTTTGAATCCAATTTATTGTTGGCCAGCTCATGTTGTAGGTGGATCTGATCATTTGTTATAGAATGTAGATGATGATCTGGTAGAATGGTAGTAGTGTTTGTAATTAAAAATGGTAATGCATGATGCGGTTGATGATTTGTTAAGCTGTTCAGTAATGCTTGTGTTGGTGATGAATCCACAACCATGGACTTCATTGATGTTATGTGCTCTGTAGTTGTTGTTGCTGTAGTTGCTGATATAGATTGGGAATGTATTTGCGTTGCTTGTTGTTGTTGCTCTTCTAGGGGTTCAGCTACAAGTAGCAGTTGACTCAATTGGCCCGTAAACGATTCATCACAATTTCTATAGTTGATGTCACTAAAATTATTAGTGCCGAACCTTAGAACCGAAGAAATTAATTAGAGAATATTTTCAATATTTTATTTAATTCATCATCACTTACCAATTTGCACGCAAATCATTTGATGTTATGAGATCCAATTCATCGCATGTATCCTCAAATGAAACCTTATCGACAACATTGCGCATGCCCTCGAGCATATCCTCAGTATCACTGAACTCAACATCATCGACAACATTGTTTGATGACGCTACATTGACATCGTTCAAACTTAACTGATCTACAGGAGTCACAAAACAGGTATGTGCAGGATCATTCGTTTCAGGGTCACCATTAGTTTGTTGATTGCCTGCTAGAGTCACATGATGATTCAAGCCACCATTGCCATTCAAGACCACCACCTCAGTAACGTCATGTGACACTGGCTGATGATGATGAAATTGCTCAAAATCAAGTTCAACTGCACGTAAAACTTGATCCAATTTCGCTTGCTCATCTGCATCTCGCGTCGTGTGAACCAATTTCGTATGATTCATAACATTGCACAGATTATCACAATTCTTGGGTATCGTGTCGTCTAGCGTACGATGATATGAATCCTTCATGGGGTCGTCTAGTAATGTAGGAGCAACAACGCTGTTCATAGGCTCATAATGTTGTTTGAGATGAGCAAAGAAATCAATTTGGGTACTCGTCGCATAGCCACATAATTCGCAGGTATAAGGTATCCGTTTATTGTGTGCTTCAACAACAACCAATTCATCTGTGTAGCCACCAGTGCTGGTGGCATCGACATTGGGTGCTGCATTGACTACATCGCCAGCTACTGTTTCGTAATCACCCAAAGTACCTTTTAGTTTACGTGAGATACGTTTTTTGTGTGGCAAAACTTTACGTAAATTCGGCGCATACAACAAGTCATCATCATGCAGGGTAGACTGCGGCTGAAACATGGAATAATAGTAAAATTTTCTTTAAACTAATCATCAGAATAATAACTCACATGCATTGGCACCGTCGGTTCGATTGCATGCACTGGCACTGCCGGGGCATTGTGACCATGGTGTCCGCCATCGCCGACCCCCTCCGGTGTGCCATCAAGAAAACTGCTATTCAGATTAAGAAAATCTGCAGTTGCCACATGTTTCTCCGGCACATAGCCAGGTGCTTCTGCAGCTAGCAAAACTGCATCGGCAGGTGGCCCTGGTGCATGTTCCAGTACATGATGTTGATTGCTGGGCACAACGTGTTTGTTGACAAACGGAAAATATGATGTGTGAAAAGTCAAATTTGCAGGCATCGCATCCTTGTCCGTTGCATAATGCGCATGTGCATGATGGGAACCAGAATTAGTAGGCAACGCTGCACTATTATCCACAACATCCCAATCTGTGCCCATTAGTGCAGTGTCCAGCAAAGTCTGAAATTTAATTGACACCATCTATTGAAAATTTAGTTTATGAAAAATAATTATGCATGTAATTTACGTGATCAATAAAGTTGGAAGTATCATGGGTCTTGCGTTCTAGGCTGGATTCCATGTTGTGCAATGATTATTATTATTTTTACTACTTATTTTACTGTTTTTTGTTTATTATTAATGAGGAAAATCGTAAACAAATTCCTCCTCTTCTTCATTGCCGCTACACATTTTTGCCATTCACATTGAATAATCAACATTTTTCAGCTGAATCAAGCATAACCGAAATGGTCATGGGTGTTGCTAAAGCAATTAATTCATGTACGCTGATGTTCTTAAAAGTGACACAAAGTATTTGGTTGTTACTTGGTGTTAATTTTTATATTAAATAGTTCGAAAGAAAAATATCTTAACTTGAAAGGAGAGTAGTTAGTACTTAAATGTTAAAATGTAATTAGTTGAAATTTTAATTGCACAACTCAATTGATTCTCGATAACTCAGATCTCCATCAAATGCGTTGTTATCGATTGTTTTGTTCATTAGGGATGTAACGATGCAACATTTTGCCGATACGATAACGATTATTGGAGTAAATAATCTGCGATACCGATACAGGAAATCTGTTACACAAATCTTTTTGTATGATGGTGTTAAAAAGATATTCTGAGGCGACGCTACTGACTTCAGTTGATAAAGCAGGCCATCGGCAAGCGAATTTGTTCGTCGAACTTGTTCGGTTCGAAGCATGGTGTAAGAAATACAGGTGATTTGGCCTGTTAAGCTCTCAAAAATTGTTCAATAAAAAAAATAAAATAGAAATCCTCATTATATATATAATGAAGTCGTTGGGGGCAGACAATCACTTCATTACGGGGAGGTAATTCGTTATAGAGGAGTTCGACATAGAGAGGTCCAAATATATGAAAAAAACGCTGTGTCTACAGAATGTCTTTGTTATAGAGAAGTTTTCGCTATTAGAGAGTTCGTTATAGGGAGTTCGACTATATATACAATGAACATATTATAGTGTTGTGCAGTGTAAAAATTAAGAAATGAGACGATAGAATAAGGACCATTTTAAGAGAGCAACACATAACGGTAAAAAATTGGCATCACCTTCACTTCTTACACCATGGGTTCGAAGAACATATTTGAACGTGTATGGCAACGATGGAAAAAAGTGAGGTGCATAAAAATAAACATTTGCGCAATAAATAGTGGGACAAACTATTACAATAATACCAAGAATTTGGTGAAGACGCTAATATGGAAATGATAAAATTAAAAGTAAGTAAGTTCGCTGCGCACATTACTTTCCTCTGCTATTTTTTCATGTTTACTTGCTGAAATTTTTTAGCAAATGATGTTCGTGAGCAATGTTCGCCTAGTGTGTGGATGTCCTGCATAAGACAAGTTTTTGTGGATGCTTTAGCAAGATTGGGTATATCTTACCATTACCCCAATAGCTCTTTCGATCTAAGATTCTGAAAATATTTAGATACTTTATATAAGATTCCACCTCTTCCACCTTAGAATAAGTATTGGTATTGGGGCTTCTATAATCAAATTTTCACAAGCTCTTCACATAGTACTTGTACTTGCGAAAAGCCTATCTTTACCTCTTTATGAATTTAACAGAACATTTACCGCGTTTATACGATAGCCGACTCGGTGTTGAGTCAGCTCGGGTAATCTTTTTTTAGCTCGAGTGAAAGTGTCGTATAAACGCTTAGTGCTTCGAAATTCATTTGGAGTTTTGTGTGGAGTTGCCATGTGGTATAATTATTTTGATTTATTTTCATTTTTTTAATGTTTTTTGTGTTTTATATACTAAAAAATCATTGTAAAATAATAATAAACATTGTGGTTTTTAAATAAAAATAATTTGATTATATTTTTTACATACATATGGCAACTGTGAAATTATTGTAAACAAACAAATTCGGTTATAATAAGCTAACATTGACTATGCACGTATAAACACCTAAAAAAGAAGTGGGCTTAGTTGACCCGAGCTGACTAAACACCGATTTGGCTATTGTATAAACGAAGTAATTGTCCACATAATCCCTCTCTCTATTTTTATTTAGGTCCGATTCAGACTGTGCATAAGTAACATTTTTTTTGTAAGCAGCTTAAAAAAGTTGCTAACTTTTTACAACAACAGGCAAATAACCGAATTTCAGTGTTGCTTTGGGTAATTTTTCACAAAATGTCCATTTTAATTATCACAATAAGCCACAACGTTCCATTTGAATTTATACATACAAAATAAAAAACAGCTGTTTTTTCAAGCGAAACACCTAACACTTTTTGAAAATTGTTAAAAGTATAGCGTCGGTCAATACAAAAGCCGCATGTTGTTATATCGGTATCGGAATCATTACATCCCTAGGTATTATACCTAAGCATATTAATCTTGATTTCCATATATTATCCGTAATTTTCAAGATCTGTAGTAAATGTAATTTACCTTTATTATCAGTGAAACACATGTATTCATTTTTTTATACTCTTCACGCAGTAAATAGTATTATAAGTTTGTCATGAAGTTTGTACCACACAGAAGGAGACATAAAGTATATATATTCTTGGTCAGCGCGACGAGACGAGTTGATCCAGCCATATCCGTCGGTCCGTCTGTCTGTATGTATGCAAACTTGTTCCTCAGTTTTTGAGCTAGAAATTTTGAAATTTGGAAACTGTAAGCTTCCGACTCATATCAACCAACCATGAAAATTTTAAGACCATCGGACCAAAGGGGCGGTACTCCTATACAAACCTGGCTCGAAATTCATGTTCTTAGAAGAATAACTTTTTTGTTTTTTATATTATCGACTTGAAATTTGGAAACTATAATTGTCTGATCCATATCCACCAATCATGACCCTTGGACCTCTGGCAGGGGAGTGAAGACTATTACAAATTCGGCATAGCCAAAGTTATTCTTGTTTTATATTTTTATCTGGGACTTATGATATCATGTCACTGTTATCCAATTTGTGGACCGATTCATTTAATATTCGTGATTTCTCCATATTAACCGTAATTTTATTAATCTATTTTTCTGTTCTACTATTATCCGTTGAGCAAATATATGAACGAATTGTTTTTTTTTTTTTTGTATAATATTCATATCTGTGATTCAGTGTAAATTGATGTTGGGTATAATTGTTATCCGGGATGTTGATATATTTGATTTTCTATATTAACAGTGATATATCTTTATTATCGGTGAAGTACATATTCATGTTTTTTTCATACAATGTAAATATTTGAGATTCACAAGTGTAAATTGATAGGTATAATTGTTAACTGGGATACTGAGCGGTTGTTTAGATAACTGGGTTATCCTCGATTTTCCTTATTATCCGTGATTTAATCATTTTTCTATTCACCGTGTTTTACTTCTATTGCCAGTAAAGTATGTGAATACGAGTGATCGTTTTTTGCTTTTAATGTACTCGCAAGTGTAAATGAGAAACGGTTACTTTTTCATGTTTGGTCCTTCTAATACCCACATGGAAACACTTAAGCCAACATACACTTCTTGCAACACTTTAGCTGACACAAAATGGCCGACGCTGTATTGGCTTTTTTCGTATAATTTATGCATATCTGTCTATATCCTATGATAGAAAATAGTGCTTAATCAAGAGCTTTGAAGATTGAATCTTATAAAATTATTGGTTGGGTAACACAAAGGTTATAATATATAAGAAATAAGAACCATTGGGATCCTAACAGAGCAGCGTCTCTTTAGTAGACGATTATGAATATCTCGTTTTGTTCTCATGCAGTAAAGACAAAGAAGAGGAGGAAAGAATGGAACATCTTCTCTATGAAAAATGAGGTTACTCACACTCGGAAACAACTGATAGTTTGTTTTCTTATAATTTTATGAAGGAGAATTATCTAATATCTATAATATCTATCTATCTTCTATATATATAATAATCATTTGCCTCATGTTTCTCGGCTCATCACTTGAGTTTGGCTGATATTTATTTTGTTGTGTTCGTAATTATCACCTGAATGTTTATATGAAAGGTCGGAAATGGTGGATAAAATTTTGCATATAAAGCTTAGAAGCATATTTTCGAATCAATTAATTAGTCTTTGTGAAACATCTCAGATGCATAATTACATATGTCAATATAATTAATGCATTTTTTTGGAAAATGACCCACAACAAAATAAATATTCTTTCTATCATTTCCATACAAAGCTGATTTTGTCGGGGAGCAGCAACGCACGCCTGTGCTGCTAGTTTAAAATAATTTTCATGACGGATCTGTATATAAGTCTGATCATTTGAATGTCCAATCACATAGTGAAGGTAGACATTTTCTGCGAACTCCGGAATCTTTTCATCAAATACCAAAAGAAAATATAACTCATCTGGGATCCTGGTTATGCGGAAATATTAGGAAATGAGCACGCTGATAAAGTAGCAAAGGAAGCGGGCTGTGCCCCATGTCTAACGGTCATCCCGGGCGTAGAACGCGATATTGGTAAATACATAAAAGATATTCTAAGAGATATGGAACTAACAAAATGGCGTTCATACATCCACTAGTATAAAAATGCATACCCTTCCAAACTTCCATCCACTTCCCTTACTTATGCGATCGTCCAACTTGTTCACACAGTCAACTTACACACCAACATCTGCTTGGTGGTAAAAACCAACCTCTTTGCCCATTCTGTGGCAATACCTTTTCAATCAAACACTTACTAGATAATTGCACAAATCTCCATAACACTAGAACACAACTATTCGGAAACAATCTGCCGTCCACATTAATCCAGCATCATTCATCGAATCCTGTAATATTAATAAATTACTTTAATTTAATTTAATTTAATTTAATTTAATTACTCTTATAAGACAGACGAGTCGAAGGCCTTGTAGCTAGTACTCGTAAATTTAAGTTAGTTTATATATTATAACTATGTATATATGTATGTATATAACTTAAACCTGTAAATAAATAAATACATAAATAAATAAAAATTCTTTCTATCATTCCCGTACAAAGCCGGGAGCAGCAACGCGCGCTTTGGCTGCTAGTTTAAAATAATTTTAATAACGGATCTGTATATAAGACTGATCATTTGAATGTCCAATCACATAGTGAAGGTAGACATTTTCTGCGAACTCCGGAATCTTTTCATCAAATACCAAATTCTGTTTATCCCAGTTGACTAACATTTCCTAAACGGTAAATATTTAGTTCACATTAGTCTACTAGTGTGTTTCGTACTAATATGGCAGTGTCATATGGACAGACACGCTATTAAATATTGAAAAGAGGAGGACTCTGTGGAACATATTATAAATGGGTTTATGATCTATGAAGGATCTTCGTTACAAGATTTTAGAAAATTAAATTAAACAAAATGTTGGCTATCATAAAGGCTTTATGATACTTTATTACCTTATTACGAAGAAAAACTCTTCTGGTCTCATTCTACCCGGCTTAGCACGGGTATCAGAGCATTTTTATTACTGCTGCTGCCATTTTCGTCAGGGATCATTTTTTGCTGTTGGTTCAAAGAACATCATATACAGTAAGAAGAGAACGAAGAGCGTAATATTCTTGTATGTACTCAGAGAGGAAAAAATACAACATTAGCAAAAATAACACAAAAATCAAGAAGAAGCACAGCTTATACTTAATCGTAAAAAAAAAGTATATTTACCTATACAAAATGCAAAAAAAGAAGTTTGCAAATTCATTAGCATTCATTTTTTGTTAAAAAAAAAAAAACATTAAAATCGGTTCAGTATATTTTGCATGAAATAAAAAAAAAAATGTTATACAAATTTCCAAATCGGCATGAATTTTTCTGTCAATATTTCAGGCAATTTCACCTTTACCTTTATGAAATTTAAACCTAAACCTTCCACAAGAATCACTCCGTCCATTGGTGAAAACCGTAAGAAAATCTGTTCAGTAGTTATTGAGATAATCATGTTCAGACAGACAGACAGACAGACGCGGTTGGGGGACTTTGTTTTATAATATGTAAGGATTATATTTTTGGAAAGAAATTTACTTACATACACGTATGCCGGATCTGTATGTCAAAGTCGAATCACTTGACACTTTGAGCGGCATCGCTTTGGATTCACTTTTGCTACTCTACTAGTAAATGAAATGATAGATTTGTTAGATTTTTGTTATTGTTATGATTCATATGAATTGCTCTCGGGTCTAATTGAAATGCTAAATAGGCATAAACAATGAACAAGTTTATTTATTATGATTTCATTCAATTACAGACATGTGAAAGAACTTTTCTTCAATTCAATGCTATAGAGATCATCATCAATGATGATGATGATATGATGATGATCAGATCAAAAGATACGCCCAGCTGCTTGTTAATCTACGTTGAATTTCAAGAAAAACACATAATAATTGTTTATTAAACAATTTATTAGGAAGGGGGACCCCTACACTCAAGATCCCACACACACACATACTCATACAAATTAATAGAAATGAAAATAAATTTTATGGAACAAAGTGTCAAAAAGAAGGAAAAAAAGTGTTCATAAAATTTTATATGCATTTCACTTCGTTGGCATCATTCAAGTGGAGCTAATTTGTGTTCTTGTGGGTATTTTTCTGGGTTATAATACTAAATACTTATTTATGAGCTCTATGGCATACTCCAAAATTATACTATTTTATAATATTGACAATCTTCTCCAGCTGTAACCACTTTGTATATATTTGTTGCTTCATTTTAATATGATTTCTCTTCATTCTATGAGTATGTATGGATTCTTCAAATTTCATTATAATCCACAGATCTATTTTACCATAAATATGTTGATATATCACCACAGAGCAGGATTAACAGATTCTTTGGTTAACAATCTGTGACCATATGGAGTGGTTTTAGTTGAGACTTAAACTCAATAGTGTTGAAAGGCCTAGATTTATGATTATAGAGTAGCTAGCAATGGTGGTGGTGGTTGTGATAATGGTTGGGGTTGGTGGTTAAAGTGCTAATGTGTTAATTTGTTAGTGATGTCAGTCTGTGTTTGGGGGTTAGATAAATATCATACAATATTATTGTAGTCATAAGTAGTACGTATATTTAGCCCGCACTAAATTGTATTTTATAATTTTTTAATGATACAAATTAGTTTGTTGAAGTTTCTTTTTATGATAAATTTATTACTAATTACAAGGCGTTACA
The DNA here is from genome assembly GCA_035041805.1 of Amiota mariae. NCBI lineage: Eukaryota > Metazoa > Arthropoda > Insecta > Diptera > Drosophilidae > Amiota > Amiota mariae. The sequence goes on along the minus strand of JAWNKV010000216.1, from coordinate 1,288,695 downwards.
TGTTTATTTATTAATATTTTTTTAATATTATTAGACCTTGTTTAAAGACAGATACTATAGGATCAAAATTTAAGAAATAAATTAATATAATTTTAATAAATTTAAAAAAAGAATTCAATTATCTAAAAATATTTCCTTATATATTTTTTTTATTTTTTTTCTGTAAAAAAAAAAAAAAAAAAATTTCTTTCATAATAATCTATAAATAAACAGATTTCTTTTGGTTTCTCAAATGGTTTATCTTGATTAAATAAAAGAAAACAATCTTTCCTCTTTTTTGTTGTTTATTATTTTTGTGATTATTTATTTACTTATTTGTTTATTCCCTACAACCACATTTTGTTGTGAAAAATATTTACTTTTCATTAGTTGACTGTAAGGTTTTGCTTAACTACCTAACTACCTGCTGATGTCCTGATTTCATGGGTATGGGTATGGGCATGGACATGAGCATTGAGCATCAACATAAGTATGGGCACAGACATAGGCATGAAGAAGTACTATTATGTTTATCTTCATATATCTGCACGATTGAATATGGAAAATCATGGTATTATTTTGTTGACTTTGCTAAATTATAAAAATAAATATGGCAAAATATTTATTTTAGTATTTTTCTAAAAGAAAACAACCTTAAATTTTTTTCCAACAATGGGTTCCTAAATGGTAAAGTTTTCGTTCATAAGTGGATTATTGTTAAGATTATTTGATCTGAAATTATAAATTTTTTTTAAATGTTATTTCTTTAGTTTACTTCATTTAAATATTCCCATAACTTATTTGAAAACCAAATCAATATTTCCACAATATATAGTAGCATAATGCATCAATTGAATTTAGAGGATATTCAATTCCTTAAGTAGAATAGATGTGTTTTCCGAGTGCTATACAAAATTATGCATACAAATACATATAGAAAGATGGAGGTTTTAATAAAAAAATATAAGTTACAAATCTTATAACTTTATCTTTATGCAAAATAAAACTTTTTTGTATGGATAATTTTTTATTTGTGAACTCCCCGGGGATTGCTATCTTCCTAAGTGATTCAGAGAGAAATGGAATTATAGAGACATTTTTTCACGTTTTCTTTATGATAAACAAAACTTTATTGAAGATCATATCATCAATTTGGATATTCTATTAAATATTCTATATGATGCTCATATACCCTCCAGGGATTGCTATCTTGACGTGATAAAAGGGCTCAGTAGATATAGTGATCAATATAGAACGATGTCAGCGGTAACGTAGCTATTGGTAGGGCCTCTCAAGCCGGTAAGGTCCATGGTGAATATTGAAGCCAAAAGCACACTATAATTTATCGGTGCCTGTTACTATGGCTGAAAGCGGATGCCTATACTGACATCAAGTGGTTCGCTATATAAACGTTTAAAGATGTAAAACATTAAACCCTTTAAAAGGCAAAGGGAATTCACTGAAGTAAATTCCCAGAATATATATAACTTCTTATGAAGTTGTCAACGAAGGGTGGTCACCTGTGTCATAGAGGGAGGGAGGCAGGGGTCATAAGCTTTGTGACATCACATGTAAAATGTAATATATTAAAAAAAAAACAAAAAACGAGAAATTATTACCAACTCTATCTAAAGGCCTTGTGACCTAAGTATATAGAGCCCTTAAAGAAACCCTAAGAGAGACAAACATTTAAAGTTTAGAGGAATTAAAGTAACACTATAATATCGATTTCCACTGCAAAATATATGATGTCAAACCAGGGGTTGTGATTCTCAGAAATGTGACCACCTGTGAAAGAGGGGAGGGTTGTTGAAAAAAATCATGAAATTCGTGTGACGTACTATGTATATTAAATTATTATCTAAATCTTTTCATATATACACTACATAACATAATAACTTTATTGAATTAATGGTATAATGCATCCACAAAGAACTGATTATCTTAATGGTAAAAGACAAGAGAAATTAAGTTAAGTATATCTTCTTGGGTATTTCCAGATGTACTCGACCTAACAACAATAACACAAAAAGCTTTATATTGTTGGTAAAAAGTAACCATAGTCATATTTTTCAAATAATAAGTACAATTTAAACGTCAAGTCAGATACTTCTGGGACTATCTTCATATATAAATAAAAACGTTTAACAATCTAATTCACTAGCTATATTACTGAGTCCTTACCAGATTCAAATTCTATTTGCATTGACATGATGGAATAGTTCTTTTATGAAGTTAGAGCTCTGTTGTCTTAAGTTGACTCCATGCATATAGGAATTGCAATACAATTTAAAAAAATATTGTAGGTCCCAACAGAAATGGAAGATACAATAAATAATACACAAGGTTTAGAGAAAAATGAAGACTTGATTCTAAAAGAGTTGCAAATTTTACCAAGACTCAGGTTGATCTCATCAGTTTGTCCTTTTTTCTCTTCACCCCATCTCTTTGCTTTCATTTGATTGACAACCATTCTTAGCAACCAACTAAGATACTTTCAATAGTCATTAGAAAAGTTTCTTTAACAAAAGATTGTGGTAAAAATGAACAAAATGAAACTAGGAAGAGGGAAAACTCCATCACTTTTCAGTTTTCATCTTCATTTTATTATTGTTATTATTATTATTACTACGAAGTAAGTATAAGTATTATTATTAAATATATTCGTGACTTTTTTATGTGGCAACAATATAGAATTGCGCTCCTGACACAACTCTCAATGACAATGACAACGACAAGCGACTATGACAAAGTTGCCTCCAAAAGTAACAGAAACAAAACAAAATAAAACAAGGAGAACATTGCATCAGCCGGAAACGTGCAAGTGCCTTCTTTTGTTCTTCGTCACGTTTTGCGGTGCACTCATTGTTTGTTGACGCGTCCTTCCTTCCTACGGTCCTTCGTTTTAGTCTCCGCATTGCTACATTATCCTTGTCCACGAAAAAAAAAAATCATAAAAACAACACAGCAACAACAATCGGAAGGAAGCTCCTTCAAATGTTGCGACAAAATATTTTATCGTAAGATGATTCGATTTATGAGTAAGCGATCGAATGAATAAAAGTCCTTTGACGGTTTGTTTCTTATTCGAGAGTGTTACTTTGTATAAAAAAAAATATGAAAATATTACTTGGGGGCAGAATTAAGAAATAAAAAAAATGAAATTTTATAAGACTGTGTTTTCTTTTTTAAAACAATTCAAAATTGTATACAATTTCAAGTCAACAAAGCATGTGTCGCCCTTAGTGGGTTTGGGGGTTTGGGTGTACGATATATGTACAACATAAAGTTGGATGTGTGCTACACAAATATTTTCAACAGCGACATCCAATATACAACAACAGCATCAATAATACATAATAATAGAGAATGATGCTACTTCCTGTTCTTCATACTTCATGATGCGTGCCTCGTTTGAAAAACAATAAACCCAGAAGTTCTTAAACTTTTGTAGGCTGCAGGGTCCATATTCGGTTTATTACGTAATTTTCTTGGATTCCGTTCTAGTTTTAGGCAATACAGGCCACTATTTATTAATCTTTCACCAAGGATGGCGGGTAATATTATAAATATTTTTAGAATTAAAGGATGTTAGCCCGGCAAAGTTACTCCTCTTCAAACTGAAGAAAGAACGCACACTTTTCTTAATGAATTTGCTTTATTATTTAAAGGCGAGCGAACGTAAACGCACGAGAGCAAATGATTGTTTGCTGTCCACATTACAACGAACATTTCCGAACGTATTCACTTGACTGTTATAAACGCGAGAACACAAAAGACACACTAAGAACGTATTCTTTCGTTTAAAGATGTGTACACACTAAGCGCATCCATTTGGCCCCGTGCGTTTGTTTGTGTTCTCTTAGTGTTTGTCCTAAGTAGTACAATTTGATGCTTTCCACCATACCATACATTGTCATTGTCTCCAGTGAGTATACCCGCCAAGCAAAGAGGAGTCACTTACTAGTCTGGCTTCCATAATCGTAATATTTACATTATATTTATATTTCTATCAATTTTTAGTTTTTTATACTAAACTAAAAGTACTAGTAAATCAAAATATATTAAAGTTAATTTCAATTCCCCGATAATGGACCAAAGTTTCAGAACAGCTGTTGTAGACAACTTCAATGTTGTCATATTCGAATGTTGCTTGTGTTGTTGCTGTTGTAATTGTAATTGTGCGCATCTCAGCGAAATCCTGTTGACGCAATAGTCACGTGCTTCATTTTGTACCTTTTTTCTGTATTGTTGTTGTTCTTGGCACATCACAAAAGTGGAAAGTTGAAAGTGGAAAGTGGTGTGGCGCAATATCCTTGTGGAGAATGAGTAGTATGAGTGAGTATGTGCGTAAGTGTAAATGAGCGTTTATATTCATAGTTGTGTCCTTTTTAGCCTTTGTTATTTGTTTGTTTTTTCTATGTTGTACATAGTAAGTAGTAAGTTGTGCCTCGTGCCACTTTGTTTTTTTGTCATCATCATTGTTAAGTTGCGGGTTGTTTAGCTTCTCTTCCTTCTCATCCTTTAAGAGATTTTTCGTGCTTTATATCATATATCATAATGACATCATAATTAAATTATTTTGTGTGATAAAAGATCTCATCGTGGCACGTGCACTTGCAATAATTTGTGTCAATTTTGTACTTAAATTGTAAATGCATCTTGATAAGAAAGGAATAGAAATATAAGATCCAAACTTATCGTCACCTCAATGAAAATAATTGTTGTAACATTTGGTAAATATATTAAAAGTTGCATAATAGCAGCATTTTATTTATCCATCGCTATAAAAAATAGAAAATTCAACAATTATTATGTCATTTTACTACCCTTCTCCCCTGCTCCCTCTGCAGAATTCATAACGACATTTGAAACTTACACTATAATTAAGAGTAAATGCAGAAAATATATTATCCGATTTACCTTTAAATTATACATCCATCTACAACAAGAAACATATAGTTAAAATTTCTTTAGCAAAACTTTGCATTAAGCCAAATTGATCTTGTCAATCAAACTTCCAAATAAAATCAATCGTCTAATACTAAAATAAAACTGACCTATAAATTTTGTAGAAGATCCTTCAGTATCGCGCATACTCATTTCAGCTAACCAAAATTTGCACACCTCGTTATATTCTTACTGAATGTTTTGCTTCTGAAGCTTTTTTTTTATGTATTCTAACCATACTAAGTTTGGTAAAAGAGACTTTTTGGGCGCCTGTTCTCTCTCTTGATCTTGTTGAGAGATGTCAAATACATAAGTTGTTTTTATCGAAGCTTGTGTGGGTTTTTTTTTTATCAGAGACTTTAATTGTTCTTCTAGGAGCAATGTAGCTATGAACGGTGACGCATGTTACTAGTTTAAATTCCCCGAAATTTTATTTCTCTAATAAATAATTTTCACTTTAGTTTAACAAACAAAAATTAAATATAATTGTAAAAATATCCTCACATTTGAGGTAATAGAACTGTTTATAAATACCTATATTATTATTATTATTAAGAAGTATGAAATTATAAAATATAAATTCTTATACTACGAGTATTAAGAACACTAACCGCCGCCATGGCTTTCAGCTTACTTATCAATATTGTATATAATTTAGAATATCTGAAGTTTTTTTTTAAGGTTTTGACATGTAAAAAGGGAGTCCCACCTTTTTCTCGAGTCTCTGGATATTTTTCCAATTTACCTCAAGGAGAAAATATACATACGAGTATTACAAAATCCATATAATATTTTAAGACTCTCAGGTGCTTTGCTTTAAACCTTCTGGCTGCAATGATTTGTTTTGTTTATTTGCTGCAATTAGTACTTATAATATTTAACTACCAACTAACTGTCTGCAGGCTATCAAACTTTTGTTAAGAAAAGGACTGAAGTCTTTACTACAAGACATTACAATGTTTGCAACTTGGCGCGTTTCCTTACAAATCTTCCAGCATGGCTCATATTTCATCTATTCATACATCCATCCATCCATCCATCCATATAAAGATCAAACAAATTTCGAATACAACATACAGGAGATTGTTTGTTGTATGCCTTGTGGCTATTATTATTGTAAGTAGTTACGAAAATCAGAAGGCACAATCTACTGGTTTTTAACACACAACCCCATACTAGTTCAGTTTGTTGCCGGCCTGCCAACATTAGTTGGATGAATCTCCAATGGTTTGTATTAAATGCAATCGATTTGCACCAGCAGCGCAAAGGATATCAAAATATACTGCTGTCCTATATATTGTTAAATACAATGCTGCTGTGAGGAGTCTAGAAAGATTGCATTTGACTTTTGTAGCACGTTGACCACGACGGGGCGTTGCCTAACATCGAATAGAATAAATAACATTTCACAATGTCTTCGAAGAGAAACTAGGCAAAGATCCCAACAATGGGGTGTCTCTGAAGCGTTGACAGTATTGATTGTCAAATAATTTCTCTTCATTGCCATGATTGACGGAAGATGATATCCTGCAGTAAGAATCAACAAAACAAAAAAGTAAGGAATACAGGACTAGTATCTTACTCAGCTGTCGCTTGCTCGTTGATCGTTTCTTGCTGAGTTCTTGTGTCTTGTGCCTATAAACAATGTTTCCTGTTGTGTTATTCATGCAATGTAGGAGTGCAGTAGATCGATTGCTTTGCTTGTAGCGATGTGACCTTGAGCAGAAGTGTAAATATGTCATTGCCAATGAGTCAACAAGTTGTTCTTATCCAAAAGTATGTTAATGTCCTTGGGCAATGCCACATCACACCACACCACAGCCCATGGCCAAGTTTAATGTTATATTTTGGGATTCTGGTTAACCTAAGACATGGGATACCATCATTTCATCATGTCACCATTTGGGACTTGACATAGCAATGGAATGACCATGAGGAACATTTTAATTGAATGATCGCAACGAATTGGTTTCATAATTCGAATTTGTAGTTTGTGTACGCAAAATTGTGGCCATAAGTTGTCCTTGTGTCACAGTATATTTAGTTAAGATATTTCTCTCTTTTCACAACTTAACTGCATTCAACTGTAATCATATGAAAGACTCAATTTCATGCGCCCCGTAAAGGGGCCAAATGTGCTAAATATGCAATTTATTTCATAAAGGACAATAAAGCGAACACAACAAAAAAATAAAAAAAAAAAAATCGAAAAAAAGAAAAATAAAGTACAAAAAACCTCTTGTTGGTCAAATTGATTTCCAATTGAGTGCTTACGCTAAGCATGAGGACTTTGTGGTTAGAGAGATTTCTACTCTCGCTTTCTGAGACCGAGACCGATAAGTCAAAGTTCTATGTACTCATATGCACAACAACAAATTGGAAATCATTTGATCGGAAATAATGTTCAAACAAAAAACTATCGACTGTGATAAAGAATAAAAAAAAAAAAAAAACATTATTGGAAAGACTCCCTGAAAGTTTCATTTGTGGTTTTATTTTTCACATATGAGCGCTTCGGGGCACAACACGAACGAATTTACGGAAAAGTTCACATTTGCTGTTATTGAAAGGACATAAATACTGTATGTACATGCCTTTGTGCGGGTTATGCTCGATAAGGACATATGTAGGTATGTATTGTATTATTTGAGAATAAAGCGTTTGATCCTTAAAAATATTTTTGCAATTAAGCAAGGTGTGTGCATTGATGTTGATTGAGAGAGAGACGACAATCCTTGTTTGGAAGGGCGTTTATTTGTTGACTTTCAACAAGATTGATTTCTGATTCAATTGATTTAAACATGGAATGCTATTATCAATTTAGTCTGCATATAACTCTGCATTGGATACTGGTATTGTAAGACTGTAAGTTTGGTTGCCTGTTGCTATGGAAAATGATGTGTCCTTAAGTTTATTAAGATATTGGGTTGAAAATGTTGCTCATGGTATTCTTATTTGTAAAGCATAGAATCTTTAGTAATGGTGTATGTATGTATTGTCAGCATTCCGTTTGTCCATAATTATTTAATCACATCACACTACTCTCATAGTTTTTGAGATTATGATATGAAAATAAATTGCCAACTAAACTTCTTCAGTAGTAGATGTCTGAAATTTGACACAGAATCTCATTTTTGTTCCATTCAGATGTGGCAACCCAACTAAACTTTTTATGTTATAAATATGAAAATAACCTAATGATGATTAAGAAAATCTTAAAATATTAATTTAAAATAGAATATCTTGTTTTACCTTTATTACTATGGAATTTTGTTGTGTCATCAATCTAAATATTTTCCATAGATTAAATTTTGCTTTGCTACTATTTGTCTTGATGCACTTCAGCTGATGATGTTGATAATGATGTTGATGACATACTTTAAGATAAAACGAAAGTGAATCTCAATTTGAATGCGACAGAATTTTGATAGATTTTTGTATTCTCCTTAGTAGTATTGCCGTTGGGCGATATAATGATGAAGAGTCTAGGCGCCGCAATGCGCCACAAAATTGAATAAAATGAGTTGACGGCGACAGTGATGCCAATGCCAGTCTTAAGAAATGATGATGACAACGATTTGTGGCTAATGCCGATAATGATGAAGCAGACATCGATGATGAAGACATTAACGATAATGATAATGATGATGATGCTGCTGCTGCTGCTGAAGAAGAAGACAACGGTGCAACACTTAAGAAATTTGATACATGTTTGAGAGGAAACACATGCTGTAGATGAAGATGGTTGGTTGATTTTGGATGTGGTTGTGAATGTAGATATATTTCTGTTGCTGCCGGTGTTCAAACATGACTTTTTGACGCCTCCGCCCAATTGTGGGACAAATCGACAGACAGTTGAGAGTGAAAAAAGAACTAAAGAAGAGACAAAGTGTTAGCGGCATGCGATAGTGACCCAAACTCGTGATGCTTGTTTAGTTTGATTCTCTGTGGTTCATTGAGTGTTGGACCAATATCTTTACTATATAGTAAGTATGTCTGATTGATACGCCCGTTCATTGAGTCATTACTTTATTTTCTTTTTTTTTTGGGTATGTATGTTTTTGTTGCGACGTGTTCAAAAGTCGGTTAATTACTAAAAGAAAAAAAAAAAAAAAAACCCGAAGAAAGAAGAAAATGAAGAAAACATAAATACAGAAAAACACTTGATAAACGAACATATTCAATCTACATACACTTTACTCAAATTTCATGCAACAAATGTCAGTTTGTAGAACATCAAAAGCCTTTTGCCGCACTTCTTTATGTTTATTTGAACTTCATTCTGACATGGTTGACTTGTGGCAATATGTAAATGTGTTGGGCATACATTTGTATTTAATGTTTTTCAATATTTAGATACAAGATACAAAATACCTAACGCTTTTGGTATGAATATTGAAATTGTTGTGGATGTGGATGTGGATGTTTTTGTTGGTTTTTGTTATTTAAGAACATAAACAATTAAATTTGCAAACCTATTTTTATACTTTTGCTCTTCAAATTATGCTTTAGATACTTAGATATTTTAATCTTTTGTGTTTGCAGCTGTTTTTTAGTTTAGAGATAAAGATAAAGAGTATAAAACGATAATTGCCAAGTTAACACCTACTAAATTGAGCCTCAGCTATAACGATACAAAACATAAATAATCATAAGAAAATAAAACTATTAAAAAAATATACAATACTAACAATAACCAATCCGATTATAGAACTAACATTTTTGACTTTTTAATTGTGGCTTTGGTCGGTTTTTTGTACATATTTGGTTTTTGAGTGAAGCCGACAAAGAGTATCTGTGTGTGTGTATATCCTGCGTACAATTTGCACGCGCAGCTGTATTTGTGAGTGTGTGATTTGTGGTGTTCATTGTTCGCTCACTCGCTCATTTGCTCTGACTTTAGTTTGGCTTTGTTTTGGCTTTTGTTGCTCTTTATTGCGTTCATACGCCGTCAGGATCAAATATAGTATAGAGCGTCCTGAAAAAGTCATAAAAAGGACATCATGTATACACAATCAAATCAAGGACACCCGCTGCGTGCAACGTGCAATATAAAACAAAAAAAAAAAAACAAAATTCACCTTTCATTTGCAACTGAAAAACAAAACCAAACCAAACACAACACAAACAGCCACATCATCGTCCTTATGATCGTCCTTATAAGACAACTTTATTATTAAAGAGCAGGAGCAGCAACGTCATCACCTTTGTTCAATCTATTGATCGTTCGGTCGTTTGCTTACTCAGTATTGATAAAGGCGTTGATGCATTTTATGGCCGGCCACATACACAACAAAAAGGACATTCATTCTATCTATACATGCATCCATCCATCCATCCATCCATCCATCCATCCATCCATCTAACCATTCGATTCAATCGTATAGTACTACAATAATTGAGATATTCTTTGGCGTTAGTTGCTTGCATTGTGGCGGTGACAGCGGTGGCTGCTTTGGCGGCTTCAAATCTTTTCTTGCTTGCTCTCTTCTTGTCTCTATTAACAAAATTGACAACGTGCTACATGTTTCTAAAACAATGCATCAAAGTCTACCGATAGTCGTTTATTCTTCATTCTTTCTTCTCTATGATCTTCGGCTTCTTTATTGTTCCGTTTTTTTTCTTTTTGTTGATGTTTTTTCTTCTTGCCGCAAAACTCTTTGTTTATCATTTTCAGGTGACATTGCTTTTATTATGCTTCAACAGCTTCCTTCGTTTCTTTGGTCCTTCGATTCTGTACAGATCCCAATTCTCCTGTCTCCTGACTGATCCTGATAATGTTGTCAATTCAACGGATTAAGTGAATATCACGCGATAGTTCTCAGTTTGTTGGCAGTTCTCTCTCTATACTTGTCACTTTTTTGAACAATAGTTCCACATCAGGTTTAAAATTAATCAGAGAGATTAGTATTGACATATTTATAAGAGTCCTAAAATAATCTTTGATTTGTGAACATTTGTATTTGTGTTTATATATCCTTAGAAATTGAATAAAAGTTATAAAAGAGTGGGGATAGTATATATAGGTAAAGAGGATTATGATGATGGAATTTTTTGTTAATTCTAAGAACATATTTGAAGTTAGTGAAGGAGATCTTACATACCTTTCAAGTTTCTAAGCTAATTAGATTTCGATAGATGAAAAAAAAAATGCTTAAGAACTATAATTTGTCGATTTTTTCTTGAGAAAAGTTAATCAAAGAAATAAAGTAGAATTAATTTTTTTTTCCTTTAGATCAAATAATAAAAAATCGTTGGAAACCATCATCGTATAGTTAAAACTTTGACTTATATTGAATTTCCATATCTCGTTCCCTGAAAAACTCCTTGAATTGTAGGTCGTTTGCGTGTGAGTAACTCAAAAAACAGCAGCTTCAAAGGGTTTCTCATAGAAGCTTAGGAAATTTAATGAATAGGAACCCATAACCTTTTTGAAATTACAATTTCAATATCTTTAATTGTTGTAGTATAAATATAAATCCATACAATAAATTTTCATTATTCATAATAGTATGAATAACTTTGGGGCTTTGAATATGATCTATTAGTTCTAACTAAACATTTTCCTTTGCTATCTATGAACCTCATCTAACCTACTTAAGGTTCCACCACATGTCACCAATAATTCTCCTGTTTTGTTTTATTCCTCTCACTCGTTCCACTTTAACAATTCTTTACAGTGCCAAAAACAAAAAAAAAAAGGAAAAAACATAAAATACTAACGAGCAATAATCAGCTCCCAGATACTGAGAACAACATGCCTAACTGATACTGCAGCCAATGCTGGCTGCTGTTCTCTCTTATGACCATGTTTCATGCATATCCTGTTCATCTTCTATAAAGCAACAAAACCAGAGGAGAAATCTTCAACGCGAATTTGTTACGCATTAGAGGGAGTCTAAGTCGAAAAGAAATGTATATGTCTATTGTATATACACATAATTGTTGATGTTGTTTTTGGATTTTGTTGTTAGGACACAATAGATGAAAATATTTTCGTCCTGTTGTCAAATGATTACTTTTAATGGATCACAATCTGCGTGACGAATCAATTTAACTCACCAACAAATGTGATAGGGATGCATATAAGAAGCAAAAGCAATAGAAAAAAAAAGAAAAAACGATTGGTTCTACTGTTTGGTTCTCTTTTTGGATTCTAAATAGAATCCATACATGGATGAATTGTATTATTATATTAACTTGACTTGTATAGAATATACATTGTGGTACTCAATGCACATGGTGCGACTTGTCTATAAAGTAATTTTCACAGACAACTTAATCAATAGAAAAGCAAATTAGAGCCGTTTAGGTATAGTAAATGCGAAATTTTATTAGTTTCAATGTTTTGGGGATGAGAAAGAAAATTTATTTGTAGCAGGTCACAAAGAAGGTGTATTTTTTACACGCATCCTTTTCAATTTATTCAATAGTTGATGATGACAACATATGATAATGAGAGAAACCACATGACTCCAATATTTAAACAAACTTTTAAAGTGTTGAACTGCAATGTAGATACATATAAAATTGAAATAGTTAAATATTCTATGGTAGTCATTTTGATATAATAGATTTTAGTATTGAAGATCAAATGGGGACTTATTTGAAGATGATAACAAAAAATCTGTATTTTTGTAGCACACTTTTTAAGAAAATAAATTTATAACATCGGTTATATTAAAATCAAAAGAAGTGACATTTTATATTTGAATATTTCCTCTTGCAGTTCACGTAAAGAAAAAGGTAGAGGAACTTGAATTAATATATAGAAATATGCATTGGGTTATGGGTAAAAAGTCATCGTTATCGAGGCAAAACAAAAAGACTTTCCTATACAACTTTTTTTTTTTTTTGTTATGTTTTAATACGTCGATCAAATATAAAATTACTTAAGACATCTACGACAATTATGGTTGAACAGTTTGGCAGCAACTTGAGTGAGGAATCAGCCGATCATTGTATCTACTAGTGTATCTGTTTTTCTTCTCCCAAACTGAAGGCATCTGTAAATTATTTTCTATTGTCTTATTTCTGACGAACCATAGAAAATATTCAAACCTATGAAGAGTTACGGCGCTCAGATACGGGGTTTCTGCAGCTTAGGCAATATGCAGCAAATCTAAAGGTACTAAGACAAAAGTGCTGAAATATGTCTTCGAACGTGATCTCGCAAAAAATTCCCGCTAGGGAACAATGATAAAAGTAACTAACTTCCACAAAGAGAGATTGAGCAAACTTATAAATTTGGAAGCTTCCACCCATGTGAACTCAACCCAGTGCATAAGAAGGCTTAAAACTTTAATTCTGATAGTTCTGATAAAGATAGTTTTAAATAATATTTTTTTGTTAGACTCCTCGGGAAAGAAATTTATATACACTTTCTGTTTACAGAAAGCAATTGCACAATTGCTAACTACGGATTTCATTACTAAGGTTCGCTGATCTGAAATTATTTCTAAATTATCTAACAACGAACTTGAATCTTATGTATTGAGTGATGAAAGTGACATCAAAGAAAAAAATTAATGTTTTTCCTTTTGGTGTATGACATATGAATCTCTTCGGATCTATACGTACACGGTTCATCATCAACTCGATGCAATACAATCCTAAGTCTCTTGGCGACAGAAGCTCCGTCATCATCAGCTTTACTTGCAGCTCTTAGAAGACTCAAGCCATACAACGTTAGCAAACGCAATAGTTCAGATTGATTTTTGTCCTTAATATTCTTAAAAAAAAAAATTAATTTGTATCTTTGGTCCAGATATGTGGCAAGCGAATAAAATGTATTGTTTAGAAGGTCACAAGATCTTAAATTGATATCTTCAATTATTTTTTTGATAATGTTTTTTATAATGAGGGATGTAATCACAAAATATAAACATACATACATCCGCTAAAACTCCGTTAAAAAACTTGCGGAGGTACGATATCTTGCGTATGTTTTAGAGATGGGGAGGTTAAAGCGAAGTTCCGTTATAACCACCGTCGTGACTATGTGTGTGATGTATCCACTAAATCTCCCTCATCTTGCTCTGAGCAATATACCTACTCCGGAACAGTTTTCTCCATTACTTCGGAGTAGTCATCCTCAGAGGTCAATCATCTATTCAACTACGTCTATGCTTGCTTCAGTGTTGTCATGGCATCATTTCTTTGTCTTCACGTGCGTTTGTTTGCCTGCACGGATGGTTTTGGTCAATCGACATGCGCCTCTACTCAGGGATGGTGGGTGTATTAAATTATTCCAAAACTTTGACTCATCGTCTTTCTGTCTAACTGTGTATTTAATGCAGTCCCATAATTTTTAATCATTTGAGTTGAAATTTCATACAGTTTTTATTTCATTATCCAGAGTAGTTAGGATCGGATCATTACATATAAGCCAAACCTTTAAATTATGTCTAAACCTTTAATTTTTGAGATATTCAGCTGAAAATTTAAATAGAGCATTTTTAATTATTACACAGACAAACGGTCATTATAAGCTAAGCGTCCTATAACAATTTTTGAGCATCAGGAGTTGGTAATATAGAGATATTAAATCCACCACCTATGATTTCTAAAAAAAAAATTTATATTACAATACTCGTATCTATAAGTCTTAAATGTGAAGTGTACTTACACATTTTGCTCTGTGACCAAACTTATTTGTTCATATTTTACCATTATCAGGTCACGTTTTTAATATTGACTTTTGTGTTTCTGTTCAATTAACATATGTTCTATGCCTGGACATTTCCAGACAAACATATTTATATGTTTAATGTCTTGTTTTTCTGGAACAATTGTTAATCAAAAAAAAAAAAAAATAATAAATAAATAATAAGTATCTCCCGAATGAAGAGAGATGAACCGACAAAGTCAAGTGGACACAATGAAGACGTCACCACTGTGGGATATTAATGTCGGCATACTACTTTGATACACTCTAGACAACTTGACAAAATAATCAATGTGTGTACAACAACAACATCAATAATAAGGATCATGTAGAAAAAATTGCCTAAAAATTAAAAGAACAACAGCATAAGGAGAGCAAGGAAGAAGTCTCAGTGGTCTTTTTTTCATTTTCATTTTCTACAACATTTCTATTAATTTTGTTTTTCAGTCATGTTTTTGCGTACTTTAGTTGCCTAAATATTGTCGTTGGCGGTATAAGATAAAAAAGAGTGTAAAAGAAGTAAAGAATGTAAAGAAATCTAAGAAAACACAACAACAAAAGAGCATTTGAACGCAGTAGTCCAATTGCCGATAATGATGATCCTTCGAATTCATGTAAGTCGGCTAAGTTCAAAAATAGAAAGAAGCAAAAGAAAACAAAGGAGGCGGCAAAGCAACAATGGATTAGTTGAAGAAAAATGAACGTTATACGCCTTAATTTTTTTTTTTTAAGATTTTTCTCTTCTTTAAGACATTGAGATGTGTACTCTTAAAAAGATATACATATCTAGTAATATATATATATATATATATATATATGTAGAGAGTGAGTGTGTCGGCTAAGGATAAAAAGCAAGTGAGTCCTTTGACAGTTGGCCTCACTAATTGAGTTGGAAATTTGCAAATAACTTGTCTACTATAATAATAACTCAATTGTTTGTTCTATGCATATAAAGAAGCCGCTAACTACTTTTAGACCTCTAATCCTTACAGATTATGTGTTTAGTTGATTTTGTGGGGGTGTTGAGGATGCGAATTATGACAACAAAAACTACTTACTATGATATCGTTACAGTTGAATACAAAGTTAATTGATTTAAAAATTCATAAATGGTTATTTCTTATTGATTTTAGGACCACAGGCAACGAACCTTCATCATGCTCGATAATCTCTTTTTATATGTCAAATAAAACCTACTGCGTGTGATAACTCGTTTCATTATACTATCTTAATTTTATACTTTTGTATATATAGAAATCCTGTCAAGTCAACTCATGTATTGTATATCCTATTGCGAGACATTATGGTTTCATTGCCAACCGCACTTAAATGTTTTCACGCTCAGTAAGTTGAGAGTGAGCAAGCGAGGTGATGTTAAGTCAAACCTCTACTTACTACCATCACGACCACGGATAGTACCACCTTTGGTGACACCTCAGCATATCGTCCTTTAACTAACATCATTAAAAAACATAAGTAAATTCGTAGAAGCGTTTTAAGTTAAACAATATCCATATAATTTTCCATTAACCACTTCGATATTCCATCGATGCATTGTATTTCACCATGTATTCAAGTATCTTTCTATCTGTAAGTTCTTTCGTTACACTCAGCTGGTGTGCATTGATCCTCATAATTGATCGTAATGTGCGATATTTTCTTCTTTACTCATTCTCAGTCTGAATTCTTCTTCTCTATGATTCTGAGCTGTCATCGACAGACTTGGAACATGTGGAAGTATAAGGAAATGGCGGTTGCATTTGTCGCGCTTGGTTTCGCATGCCAAAATTCTTTTGCATTTTTGTAATTTTTTCAATTCTTTTCTGACATTCCTTCACCGTTAGAATGCGTGTGTGGGTTTTGTTTTCTTCTCTTCTCTTCTCTTCTCATCTCATCTATTCTGAATGAAGACAAAAAGAAAGACATGATCGATCGTTATGGGTGAATTTCATTCGTTACATTAAAGTGATTTTTTATGCATCAAATGTAACCTCATTGCAGGAGTGCGCATTTCTCAGTGCTGCAACAACATGTTGTTAGGATTGTGGTAACGTGGTGTAGCCTATTTTCGATTACAAAATATCTGCTGATATTGTGATGCCTGATTATAGGTAGGGTATCCTTAGTTCGTCCCAGAAGTCTCCTTCAGCCTCTAAAACCAACCTGAAGAATCTGCGAACAGAGCCAGGTCCCCTGGTGGCAATTTTGCAAAACTGGTCAGATTACCAACGGTTTCCCGAGATAACTGGTTCGTCTTCCAAGGATAGCAGGTGTTGTATACTTTCTGATTATTCCTCATCTTCACAGCTACGGCAAAAATCTTGAAGTGGAACGTGCATTTTTGGCCATCAGCACAATTGTGCAGTGCTCCGTCAAGACTTCCGTTATCACCCGAATCCTTTTCTTGTTAAAGTGTAGGAGCTCGGAGTCCGTTCCGGTTAGTAGCAAGGCCAGAGTGTCCTAATGTCAATACAGCCAAGCTCATGCGCTCACTTCATGACTGCTAGCTTCTTGGTTCTCGCTTCCAGTTTTGATAGGTTGCCTTGTATAGGGTTTTGTGAATATCAGCTAGGTAGAGAAATATGGGTATAATTTTTTATACACCTCACCCTAGTACAAAATTTAATGTCACAATAAGCATTCGATTTGTACAAATCTAGACTTGCTCGTCCAACTTCTTGTTTAAGGGAGAATTAGGTTACAAGTTTTTAAGAATGCGAAAAAATCATGTTTTATGAAATATGATTCTTCAGGCTCTCCAACTCAGGAACTATTTGGAGCTCCGTTTGATTGATGGTACCTTTGGGTACGAAGTCTGACCAGATGCTGTGGGTGGTTATGGCCACTTAATGGGAGTATCATGGTTTCTGTTGGTTGTTACCCAGATGCAAGTAAAGTATTAAGTCACCGACGATGAAAAATGTATTCATTATTAAACTCCAAAACGCAAGAAGGCGTATGTTAAGCGCGGCGAACCCGGACCATTGACCCCAAAGTCAAACATCCGTGGCAGCAAGATTATGCTTTTCATTTGGTGGGACCAGAAGGAATCGTGTACTACGAGCTTCTGAAAAGTGGTCAGACGATCGACGGGGTTTTCTACAGACAACAACTGAAGCGATTGAAGCGTACGGTTGTGGGAAAACGGCCGGAATGGGCAACCGGATCCATTAGTCTGCTCGGCCGCATGTCGCAAACGTGTTTCCAAACCTATCTCGATGGTGAGAAGTCCTAGCCCAACCGCCTTATAGTCCAGACCTTGCACCATGAGACTACCATTTGTTCCGGTCGATGCAGGACGCCCTTCACTTCAGTTGAAGGTATCAAAAATTGGCTTTGCACAATAATGATTTAAAACCAAGAAAAAAATCCATTAAAATTTACTTGTATACCCAATACATTTTAAGTAAATATTCTATTGATTGGATAAATCTGTTTAAATTGATAGTTGGGAGCTATGGGATGGTAGACTTTAGAAGTTTAATCAGACTGCATTAATCGTTTACGCTTTCGCCCAATCACACAAATCACAATTACTACTAATTTGCAAAAAATACTAAACAGATTATAATAATTTCCAATTTTGTTTAAATAAATACTTTTCCAACTAAAATGTGATATATGAAAAAAAAAAAATTTTACGACTTTTTAATTACAAATTTTTAGCTAATCTAGTATTAAATATATTTTTTTTGAAAGCTTTGGCAGCTAGGGCTGTTAATAGTAGGTTAAGAATTTATTGTTACCCTATTTCATAAAATAAATAAATAAATATTGTGTTAAAATAAATTAATATATTTATTATTATGTTAAATTGGGGATTTTCATTTATTTAATTAATTTTTTCATATTTTATTAATTCTGAAACATTAACATTTACCTCCTTAAATGATTTTTTCAATTAAAAGAAATTGGAAAACTTATAGTTCTAGTAGTAGTAGATGATGGTGTATTTCATATGCAGATCAAATTTATAGAAGTTACTGTCTTCAGTACTAGTTTCCAATGACAATGCATAGTTTGGGATTGAGTCCGGTAACCTCAGCACTCTTTTCAAAAAATACCACTGGAACTTGTTTACCTCTTCCGGCATTGTGTATCCCCAAACTTGCGCCGCATACTCTTGAATTGACCTGCAAACTGCCAAAAATAGCTTCCATTTAGATGCCAATGTGATTTCGTTTTTGCCTAGGAAGTTACGCCATGTCGAGTTATTGCTGTTTTTTGCTTGTTCAATTCGGTTCTTGATGTGCTTGGTGAAAGACATCTTTGGTGTGAGAGTTACACCAAGATAACAGTATTCTGATGTGATCTTCACTCGTTCTTGATTGTAAGTCCACATTTCTTGGGCGGAAAGTCGACCTCCCTTTCTGAACACCATTATTTCTGACTTCGTTTGGTTCACTTCCATACTTCATATATATAGATCTATTTCACATAAACATTTAAAAAAACCTTTATAATAATTAGTGCAGTTATTTGGAAAAATCACCTTTTGGCCACATGTTTTATGATTTTATTTTATATAAACAAATTTAATAAAACAAACAGTATTACAATAGTTTCTTTGTTCCTTCCACTAATTCGCGTCCTTGTACCTTTCCCGCGAATTTTGTCCATACTATCTATTTAAAGACTAAATACTTTTGAACAATTGTTTTAACCCTTTGAAAAAGGTTAGAATCTTTCGCGTTTGCTAAGTCATTATAGGGGATTAAGAAAGTACAATGGTATGCGAATTTGTACATATTGTATATTGAAGGATTATTGAAAATTTTTCGAAATGCCTTTTATTGCTTCTTTGTAGTTATATTTCGTTCAGGTAAAATGGCAATGGATTTCAACCAAAAATATTATTTATTACGTAAAGTGTTACAAAAATTTTAGAAATTCCAAGATTTCACTACAAATTTTACAAAATTTCATTTTAATATAATTAACATTCGTTGTAAGTCTACAATAAAAAAAGATGGGAAGAAATTCGACATGAAGGAGAATAGGTTAAATAAATATGTGAAGAAAAAGAGGGGGCAAACAAAATTTTAATACATATTTTGGTTCAAATAATTTTTTTTGCTTTGCGAGTATATTAAAGGACTAGCGTAACTTTTGTTAAACGCCTTTTAGTATCATTTCTTTACTACCGGTAAAATTGCAATGGATTGCAACCAAAAATATTATCCACAAACTTTGAACATTTTCAACTAAAAATTATTTATAAGAGCAAACAAATTTTTAGAAATTTCAAGATTTCAACCAAAAATTCTGAGCCGAAGGCCTCTGTCGCTATTGCTCATAAAATAACAATGTTATAATTTAAAATTATTCTTATTCTTTTTTAAATAAATAAATAAATAAATAACAAATAGTATAACAACAATTCATTTTAATATAATTAATGTTGCAAGAGTACAATATGTAGTACTTAGGTAAATAAAGATGTGAAAGAACAAGGCATGAGGGAGAATAGGCAAAGCAAAAGAGAAGAAAAAGAGGGGGAAAAATCAATTTCAATATTTTGGTTCAAACAATTTTTGTGCTTTGCCAGCAACTATATAAAGTAAACTAAACAACAACAAATGCTACTACGTTTGCGCATAATAAAACCAAATCATATCGAATCGAATCAAGAAACAAAAACCTAAACAAATTCATAGATCCAACCAGCGAGGACCAGCCCCTGTTTGGATTGGTGTAATAGATATTTTGACGCCGAAGCACCAAAAATATTGAGAAAATAAACATCCACAAGTCTCAAAACAATAAACTGCACTTGCACACACAACATACACACAGCACACAACATTGTGTGGATGGTAAATAAGAAGAGAGTGCCTACATAAATATACATACTCGTATTTGTATCTATGTATGTAATCTGTTTGTGTGTATGAGAATGTGGTACAAAATGGTTACACTGTCGTCCGTCTTTTCAAATGGACGTCTCAATGAGGCGGAGTCAAGTTCCAAAGAAAAAGTATCTGTGTATCGTATTTGTGAGAATGTGAGCGTATGGCTATGGTTGCCTCTGCTTGCCTTTGCTTTGTCGAGGTTGCTTGCTCACAGAGAGGTCTCTCGGCGTCTTTGAGTATATAAACTCAGCGAAGTAGCTAAAGAGATTCAGTTACAAGTTTCGCTTCATATCGGTCACAACGCAATACGGACAAAAATATTTACATTAGTTATTTAAATACAAGAGAATAACTGAACGTAACGAGCGAAGTGAAAATATAAGAAAAATAAAAAAATATTTAAAGAAAATTAAAAAAGAAAAAATGGTGAAAAGTGTTTCTGAAATGGAATTCAAAAGTAATTTCTCTATCGATGCGATACTCGCAAAGAAAACCCCAACCCAACAGCAACAAACCTCAATAAATCACAACCAACAACAACAAATAGCTTATCATCAACAACAACAAATTGTTTATCATCCACAACAACACAAAATAGCTCATCATCAACAACAATTTGTTCATAATAATCATCATCAACAACAACAACAACAACATCATCAAATGATCCAGCATCAACAATATATTAAAAGTGAACCTATCGACCGTGTGTTGGCTTCTCCCAATTCAAATTCTTCGGATGGCGACTTTTCTGAAGATTTTGATAGTCCCTCACTGACTAGTACACCTATGAGTAGTCCTGCTGAGTCACCTGCCTCAAGCGAGGGTATTAAACCAACATTCGGTGAAGAAGATGATCTTTTGAATGGTGCAGAAGATATTGCTATCGAGAGTTGTGACAGTGAAGAAACTGGACCTAAAACAAAGAAATCTTCAAATACAACCACCGATAGCAACAAGAAACCATCTTATAGTTACAATGCATTAATTATGATGGCGATACAGGATAGTCCCGAACAGCGACTGACCCTCAACGGCATCTATCAGTATCTCATTGACAGGTTCCCCTATTTCAAGGTCAATAAACGTGGCTGGCAAAATTCCATCAGACACAATTTAAGTCTGAACAAATGCTTTGCCAAGATCCCACGCAGCTACGACGATCCCGGCAAGGGTAACTACTGGATCTTGGACCCCAGCGCTGAAGAGGTCTTCATTGGTGAAACAACAGGCAAGCTACGTCGCAAAAATCCAGGAGCAAGTCGTTCACGTTTGGCTGCTTATCGTCAAGCGATTTTCTCACCAATTTTGAGTGGTGGAGCCTATGGAGCACCAGCAGCTCCTTACTATGGTGCCGTGCCTCTTAGTGCCGTAGCAGCCATGTATGCCCAACGTATGAATCCAGTGTACCAAGCAATGGCTGCAGCAGCGGTTGGATATCCAGGTAGTACAGCAGCAGCAACAGCTCCACCACCACAAATGCATTATGGTCACCCACAAATGCATTATGGTCAAAATATGCATCATGCCCACCCTCAGCATATGCCAGCGGATGTCTATCAACGTATGCAGTACTTTGGGAAATTCTCAGCAAGCTAAGTACTGCTCACAACCGCATTACCAATGCGATCGATGATTGGTGAAGGTGGTGATAAGGATGACAACATGGACAACGAAGTCTTCAGAGTTCAGTAGTCTCAAAATTGCATACACTCACGAATCATCACAAGCCCCACACGCAACCAAGTCAAGTCAAATAAAGTTAAACCCAGCCAAGTTCGGCAGGCAGTAAAATAATTTATGGTCCCCAATGTGGACTCTGTTTTGACTAAAAAGGGAAGGTCTAAGCATTATAAAGGTTTAGCAGCGCCATATCGATTTGGCCAGTTAACCGAATGAAATCGGCCCTGCCTCGTAGAAGGCAATTTATGTAGTTACAAGTCCTAGAAAGATTATTGTATTTGTATCTATGTTTAATTGTTGTACAATTCATATGAAGATGATGTACTATAAAAATGTTTCTATGAGACAGAAAAAAAAAAAAAAAAACAAAACGTGTAGAAAGAGCAGAAAAATCTTTATTGTATAAACATTGTACTTTAAAAATTATATTATTTATATTGTGCCGTTATCACATCAATTTTGTATAACCGTAAATCCGGTACTTTATTTTTGATCATTTGAAAAAAAAAAAAAATTATATTCTTAAGAAAAAAAATTAAAAAAAAAAAATTAAAAATAAATGATATTTATATATACCAACAAAGAATTTATATATTGTTTTGACTTTTTCTTAATTAATTTTCTTAATTTTCAGTTCATTAGGATGCCGACTATTTTTGGAAAAGTAACCAAACTTCTAGGACAGAAGTCGGCAACTTGAAAGTGTCCAAATGAAATCAAAGTCGACTTTCTTAAATTGTTATTTTTGTTATTTTTTTTTTTTTGCCTTTTTTGTCGTTTCGTATCCCATGAATGTCTCAATCTACATGCTTTAGTGACAACTCCCGCAGTGCGGGTTTAACTAGAGGGAAAACAAAAATATTGTTGTAGTATGTAGAACCAAGCTAGAGCGCCCTTTTGTGCATTTGTTTGCGCCACAGGAGCGCTAGCAGGATGATCATCAGGTAGGTACACGTTCCTAACATTATGTTCTTCTTCATTTTTGTTTGCTTTGAACAATTTTTCAACTAATATGTTCTTAAGCAACTATAATACACGTAACAACAACAAAAAGTGAAAGATGAGAAGCTGCAAAAGGAACAAGAAACTATAGAGCAAAAGAAGAGCAATTTCTGTCAGCTACACACAGGCGTAGGTTAAAAAAAAAAAAAAAAATTATAAAGGGATCAATGGAATTCCAACTCCTTCGATTTGGTGCTTTCACCCGATAAGTTTATTGTCAATTCTTATTTCGAAAAACCTGTTTCATGATATATGCGCAATATGAGTTTCTGTTTATATATTGTTTATTTTTTCTTTGGCCTTGGTAATACGCTTGCCAAAAAAGTTAGTAGATTGGCCCAGTTCGATGGTAGAACTGCTACCTTCTGATTTCCTAGCTGACGAAACTTTCTATTTACACTTACAAACAGAAAGCCGTTGTACCCCTTCAACCCCTGCCCATGCCCAATTTATTCTTACATATCATTTAGAAATTCAAACACCAGGCCACTTTTCCTTTTGTGGAGGCGTTGTTTGTTCAATAATTTTTCTCTCTTTCTCTATGGCAATAATGAGCCTCAGAGTTGTCTTCATTACTTCTACAATTTCTATTCTCAAACATGATGTTTTTGTTATTATTGTTGTTGTCAATATTATTCTAAGATTCTGAGTTCTCTTTTTTGGAGCGTAGCGGCATCTTGAACACTTTACTTTGATCATTTGATTTTCGGTTCGATGTGTTTAACTTGAAAGCGAAAATGTTGCGGCTTAAGTGCGGATTTGATGATCATTTCATTTCTTCGTTAGGGACATTCAATCCTTATATTGGATCAATCTTTCATTCTTTTTCCATCTTCTTCTATCGTTTTATATAGAATTATCGGTACCATTGGAATCAGAATCTTTGTGGCAGCAACATGTGAGAAAAGTGTAGTGTGGCATGTAACAAGTGTTTTACATCATAAATATTGTTCTGTGTTTAGATTCAAACTTAATTTTTCTTGTCTTTCTATCGCTTTGTTTTCATTATTCACTTTGTTTTGTTTGTATTTTGTATTTTAGATTTGTAAACGAAATGATAATTAATAACATTGTTAATATGTTGAATGCATCTGTAGCATTCGTAGATATGTATGTTTGTGTTATCTATGTACATACAATATACATTTAAGGATTATTTTGTGGTTAAGGAAAAACATGTGTTTGGAGGAAGCAAAGTCATTCAAGCAAAACACACTGGAACTCAAATTGACTTGTAAATCTCTTAATTTATGATACGTGATCAGCGGGTTTTATTGAATATCTAAATAGTTTATGGTTTCTGGAAATGCAGAGATATTTTTTTTATAATTTTAAAATTATTTCATTCTATGAAGATTCGAAATCAATTTCGAGTCCTAGGCAAGCATTGTTAAAATTGTTACGAAAACTCCAATTGTTATTGTACACTAATAATAAGAAACAACTTTTATGCGAAATTAATAAAAATAAAAGATTAGTTTATTGAAAATTGGACTGACTAATGGCCCCATCCGTCCATAGATTTGTTTTATTCCATTTTCTATTCTAATTTTCTCTTTTTTATTAATCTTGTAGTCTCAAGTTTTTTCCCGATTCTGAGTAACATACATATACATTTATCGGAAGTATTTAGAGGAAGGTTTCCATAGTAGAGTTATTTTTGATAAATATCATTTTAATCCACTTTTTTTGTATGTTTTAGCAGTAGATCTCAATCAATAAAAACAATGACGAAATTCATTAAATTTTGCTTTTTATTGCAGTAAATTTTATTTAGCAAGTAATTTTTTTATTATTTCAGTACTATTTTAGGGGTAGCTCAATTATGGACTCAGTGCTCCTTAATGGTACATATTTTTTTTTTAAATACCCGATATCTGATTGCAAAAATGTTTTTTTTTACGCCCTTTCTAATGATATACAATAATAACTAATTTCCGATTATAAAGAAAGTTATTAACCAAAATCGAAACTATGTTCAAGTCTGGCAATTTACCTATTTGTATATAGAGTCTTTCCCATATGCCTATAGTTCTATTGCTTGTGTACTTCTTATTTATTGCAAATTTTGGAAAAATTTGAATTTTACATCTCAGAACATTTTTAATAAAAATGGAAATGTTAAGGAAAATGAATAAATAAAAATTATAATTTCCTTTAATTTGAATAAGGCATTATAAATTAATTGATAAATTGAGTCACTTATTAATTATGTGTTGACATCATTTGAAATACATATTATCATATTATTTTATATAAATTAAATAAATTAAAATAATTGCTTTCCTAGAATTGCAATGATATAATATTTCAGACGGCGTTTACCGATAACTGTTAAGATCTAGGAAAACTTAGGTCTCTTTGACATTTGTATATTGCTTATGTACGAGTAATTGCATCCAGCCAGATAAATATAATAACAGACTCCATTGTCATCCAATCCCACTGGTACCCCCACTTTGTATAATATCACTTCATAACGCCGTCTCATAAGACTGCATCCTAATGATCTCCCCACCTCATCATTGTACTCTCATACCACACCAATGTTTGAAAGCAGTTACCGTTGTTTAACGTTTCTCCAAATATACTTATATCATTGTATTGTATATAAAAAAAAAATCATATCTAATAAATCACATATCAGGAAACTTCTTAATTTCTTCAATAAGTAACAATATTTGTTAAAATCAGAGAGATCGGATTATCACAAATTATAAATCCTCTATAAACGGAAACATTTGAATCTTAGTTTTTGTGGGATCAACATTTTTTATTTGATAACCTTTTCTTAATATTTCCATTGCACATATTATTTTAGTATAAGTATAAAAAGGAATAGATATAATCATGGATGGTTGCTGTTTTCCCTTATATTCCATCCATTTTTGGTCTATTCAATACATTCATAGGTATAGATAAATATATGTAAATATAAAAGGGTATTTATTTAACTCGTTATTATTCACAATAATCACCCAAAATGTTTGTCAATTATTTGTACTTTTTATTATTTTTTTTTACTTGAAGGTTTCTGTTCCCATAATAATACTGCACTGAGACAGAGCAGTGTAAGAGTTAAAGCACTTTTTGATCTGATCCCAAAGCAAACTAAGTCCATGGATGTTCTATATCCACTGCTTAACCAATTTTGTATATAAGTATTTTGCGTTTGTGCCCAGCTTAAATTGATGTATGTTTTTGCAAATATAATACCAAGATGAGCGCATTAGATACTTAACACATTTTCCAATTGTCGTTGCACTGGATTTACTGAATTGGATTCAATTCAGCAATCCACTTACCTAAACTAACACCACAATAAAAATAGGCTAAAATTGGTTTGGGATTGAGTTTTGGAATTATAAATATGTACTATCTACTAAGACACTAAGACGTTTGTTATGTCTCTTGATTGTACGAACAAATAGAATGGGAATAGTATTGTTGTAGAATAAAATAGAATGAAGATGAGTGCATTGTCGAATTATTGGTTCATAGAGCATACATAAGAGTAGAAGAGGATTGTGGCTTCCTTGCGGATTTACTTGACTGTATGTATCACTTATGCACACACGGACTATTGTCCGTACAATACTTTAGAAGAACGACCCAGAAACCAAAGAAAAAAGAGAATGAAGCACGCGCGTTTCTTACAATTGAACGATCAATAGAGTCGTCATCTTTTGCTCGGGTTTAATCATGCGCAAAACCTTTAAGACTATATCCTCGGAAGTATAGGTATATGTGTGTGATCTCATTTGTAGTTCATGAGATTTGCGCTTTCGTTGCTGCTCTGAATTGAATTGGCTTAAGTGCTCGACAAGCGTTCGTATAATTTACAAAGATAACAAGCAGCAAACGGATCTAAGTTACTTATCTTATTACCCGGGTTAAGTGCAGGGATTAAGGTGTCGAAAGAGCAGCTACATCTACAGTTATAGCCTATTGAGAGGTAGCCAACATAGTAGCCTTAAGTAATCCAATGCTTAAGCCTTGCCGCGCAAATAACAAAAGGAAAGGCTACAAGTAGCATTTGAGAGTAAAGTCGTCGTCGTATAAGATTTAAGGCAAGTCGTAATGTAGGTCCAGCTGCAGAATCTGAGATTAGATTTTAGTCTGGTTATAATATATATGTATGTGTAAGTATGTGTTGCATTCCCGTGGAGTGCTGCGTGTGCCGTTTGTTACACTTTTTGTATATTAAACAATAATCAATAGTAGCCTTAATTCAACCCATCTTCTTTCTTCTACTTATGCCTACAGTTCGTTACCGTTTGTAGACTTCACAAAGAGACGAAGTGCTCTGGTAGCTTAGAGAATTTGTACACTACTCGTCTCTATATTCATTCTTAATGATGCAAACCCATCTTTTTGGCTTAGCTGTGGGTATATAATAAATATTTTATAAAGAGTAGCAAACTACATTATATTGTTTTACTTAAGCAATACCATTGATACTCATACTTTTCTTTTACAAACAGAAACACTTTTTGGTATTAACAATTTGTTTTAGTAGGATTTCGACAAGTTCTTATCAGTTAGGTTTGCAAGGGATGGTAAGGGATTAGTAATTTTCAAAATTGAACCCAGTTGAAATTCAATATATTATACAATACTATGATATGAACACCTTAGGAGGAGGAAATGTTTTAATAGAATAGAAGTACATTGAATCAAACTGAATGGATATCGATATTATAAATATAGCAGACAGTACATACGGATAATTCGAGTGACTTAAAAATTAACTAAATTACAGTAATTGCTTCCGTAGTTGGGACTTACAATTATTTAAATTAGTTTTTAAGATCATAGACCTACAACAACACTATGTGCTTTAAGTATTGAGTATGCGATATCAGCTGATCTTCTTAGCTTCTAATTCGTAACTTAATTCTGATATTAATAATATTTAAGTGGGAACCCAAATAATATAGACAACCACAAGTGCAGCAACAAAAATTGCACTAATACGGTAGCGCTTGTTTTTAGTTGATAGCGGTTACATACTGTTATCATCTATTGGACAGTTGCGCAATCAGAAACACCTGTCATATTTTCTATATTAACTTATATGATCTTTAATAATTTTTGATATCAAATCATTTAATTAGCCTAGAGACCAATTAATACTTTCTGTTGTTAATCCTTTCCATCCTTAAGATAGTCGACGAATAAAATTGACAATCCAAATATTTTTATACTCTTCATGCAGAAATAGAAACTCATAATCTAATACTCAACAATCTAAAATCTAAAGAATTTTAGAGGCTCCTCGCCTGATAGATACATGAATATCAAAGAAAATGAGATTTGATAGGCTAAGATGGAAAGTTAAATAATATTTTAATTGATGTACAAATAAATAAGTTAAAAGATGTAAGTACCACATATGAACAGAGAATATTTTATTGGGTTTGATAAAAAAATAATTGTTAATATATCAAATTATTTATTGTATTATAGTTAATTGTATTCACAACATAACATGGAATAGGGGATCACTTTGATTTTCCAATATTTCAAGAACAAAACTCTTTTGATAAAATAAACCCCTACCTCCTATTATGGATATTGCCTTGGCTATAATGAAGGACTACACTGACCACAGAAATGTGTTTCTAATTGAAACTGATGTTCATGTTGGATGAGGGCAACTGTTTAAATTGCATTCAAATATTTATTAATAAAATAATAATTGTTAACCCATGAATAAACATACAAATACGCATACAGATACAAAAACAGAAACAGAAACATACAAACCACACAAAAAAAAATATATATATAATAATGAAGCACTGAAATAAAATAACAAAAACAATAATAAAAACGACTAACGACAATTAAATAGTAGCCCGAGGGCAAAATATTTGAAAAATATTGAAGTGACAAAATGTAAACGTTGCAGATACAAAACAACAATAGCTACCAGCAGCAAGTGAGTATCAGGGGGAAGTGTTGAACTGGATGGTGATGGTGATGGCGATAGTGATGGCGAGGATGAGGTCCAAGAGTCTGACTGATTCTTCTTTAATTAGTTTCTTTCATTATCTTGGCCTCTGTGTTGACCCGAATTTCAATTAAGTTAATTTACGCGCACATTTTCAGTTCACAGACCAAGAGGGCAACCGAAGGCGAAGACCTTTCTGTATATTCATAATAAAAATTATTGTATATCCGTTGACTACAAGTATATTGTAGATGGACCAACAATTAAATGAATCAATGAATGAATGAATAAATATTGTAGTAACAGATATGAATTGAATTGTAGTGTAGTGTAGTGCAATGGAGCAAGAGGAGAGAATTTATTGTTGTATTGTGTATGGGGAGCTTTGGAAATACAAAAATATTTATGAATGAATAAAGTAATCAACAACAAATTTATTGCACTTGATTTATTTATATTCAACATATAGTACTCGTAGAATGTGTCAGAATGGAAACAAGGCGTTGGTCAAAAAAAGTTTTAGAAATCGATGTGAAAATTTCATTTCACAAAATAATTTAAAAATATTTAGGATTTCTCTGAAATACATACTTGTTACGTATAAGGAGTTAAAGAAGTATGATATAATATATCGATTTATATTGACAGCCATGCTCACAGTATCAGAAACAAAACTATCCGTTGCATGGTGGTGGCTCTTAACCAAGCTCGCCACACCTCAATTACATGTAATCTGGGTGCCCGGCCATTCTGATTTTATAGTCTGCCTATTTCTCTAGCAGTTGCTAATATTCACAGATCTATACAAGACTTCATTTCAAGACTGGAAGCGAGAACCGGGATTCCTAACGGGGCGCGCACAAAGGATGCACGTTTCACTTACAAATTTCTGTCGTAGTTGTGAAGATGAGGAAGAATCAGAGAGTATTCAACGACTCCTTTATGACTGCCCTGCTCATCTTTGATGATCTGGGCAGTTTCTCAAAACTTCTTCTTCCTTAAGTTGGTTTTAGAGACTGAGGACCAACAAGAGATACTCTACCATCTGATTTCTCTAATCCCCTCACCCATACCAACTCTTCCCCAGCTTTTCTTCCTATAATCAAGGATCACAATGGGCTGTAAGGCTTCTGGATGAACTAAAGTGAACTCACGAGCGGCCTGAGTAACCTAACCTAACCAATCTATGATCTATTATTACATTACAAATTCAAAGATTCTGATGTGTGATTTATGAAATTTGTGTCGAAATTTTTAGTATAATAATAATTTCTATACCAAATCTTTCAAAATTTTATTAGATCCCTACAGCGGCCTGGCATCTGTTGTATATGGTATAGCTAGGGACCCAATCGTCTATGTGAGGGTACGAGGCTAACCAGAAAAACCACAAATATATCCTTACATATATCAACTTAAAAAGATTTTCCATTCCCAGTCTTATAATATAATATTATAAAGGTATTCTCCCTTTTTATTCCTCTATTTTTGCTTTCAATTAAATTGATTTGTACCCTTACTTCCTGCTGTTTGCTGTTATTGCTTCTAGTACAATATTATTCTTCTTCTCAACTTGACCAAGGGCCAGCATAAAAATTGTTGTTTGTGCCCATTAATGATGTCCATAATTTCAATAAATCCGCAAAAGTACCCGCAGCTTTAAGCCGGCAGCGGTTTTTCTCGTCATCGTCATCCACATCACATCATCGTTAGCGAGTGAGCGTGCGTGAAGTTGAAAATTGAAATTGAAGCGTGCGTGGCCACTGACTTTACTAAATACTCTTGTTCCTTATACTATGTATTATTTTCGTTCTTCTTGTTATTGTAACTTTTCTTTACGCAATTTATTTGTTGTTGTTTTTGTGCTTGTTAATTGTTATGTAGTTCATTAACACACCACGACTTCGTTAATATCCGTTTGTGCCTTGCATTCTTCATTCGTCGTTTGCCAGTTAACTTTGCTTCTGTTGCATGGTTGTCTGTGCCACCCTCGCGTTCTTTAACTGCATGTCTACATGCACGCACGCGACTTCTTTTAATTCTAAAATCAACAAAAAAAAAGGGCTACCAATAGAAAAAAAAACATTAACTATCCATGGATCCCTTTAAGCTAAGCACTGTCGAATGTTAAATGGGGCAGTTGAGTTATAAAGATTTTCCGCATGTGAGTCAGTAAGTTTTGTTGTTCTTGTATTGAGAGTGTACAAGTGTAAATCAGTTACAATATTATCAACAATTATATCAGCTTTAGAACAATATTTAACACATTATTATTTTTTTTTTAACAACATACCCTACACTTGTTACGTAGGCATATGCGGTTAGTTTAAATGATATACTGTGTGTTATTGAAAGTTTTATAATAAAAAAAAAAACTATTGCCTCAAAAGCATTCAGAGATAATTCGCACTAATATTGGTTAATGATACTGGGAAAGTTCTAAAAATAGTTATTGTTTATTGACTTTAATCAATTATAGAAAGTTATAAGGTTTATAATCAGTCCTAAAATTTTGTAATTGTGCGAAAGTGGGAAAAGTGTCTCTTCGCCTTTGGGATAAAACAGAGTTAATCAAGGGACAAGCTAACTTAATCTATACATATAATAAAACTAAGTCCACCGCTACTTTTGTTTGTTTGTTCGCGATAAACTAAAAAACTATCGAACGGATTTTCATACGGTTTCTATCAATGGATGGAGTGAATCATGAGCAAAGTTTAGAAAATAAAAAACCCAAAGAAACAGCCGCAAAATCGAAAATTAATCGACAAAAGGTAGGGTTTACAAGCATATACATATTTTAAAATCAAGGAAGTCGTCTCTGTCAAACATCTCATCAGGTCAACCAATTTGAACTAAAATAGAGGTTTAAACTCAACACTTCATCATCTCACTATGTATCTGAGAAATTGTGGAACTTACTTATAACTAAACATATTCACATCCCTAGAGATCTTTAACTTACGCGTCGCTAGCGTAATTCCAAGTGTAGTGTATCTGTAGGTTAACCCAGTCTGTAACTGTACTCTCCCTTTCTTTATCTGATTTTATTTGAACACCACCTCAGGTACTTGTCACGTTCTTTTTCAATCTCCAATAACAATGTCAAACTCATACACGCCCACTTAAAGACCCAACCCCATGTCGTCACCCAAACTTCTGACCGCCACAGTTTTGTGTTTATTTAAACACAAAATGCGATAACAATAATAAATACAACAACAAGTGCTTTGAAGTTGAAAGATGGCGATGGAAGTCCTTGCGCTGGTCACTCACTCATAGTTCTTGTAAAGCGTTCAAGCAGAAAGGCTTACTTCGCTTTGCTTTGGATTGAATTTGTTTTATGAGGATTTGTTTTTGCTTGCCTGCGTGATTTTGTCAAAATTTTGCCAATTATGCTTTCTGTAACTGTGTATCCTTTGTATTCATAAATACACATGTGAGTGTCTATGTGTGTGTCTATGTGTGTATGGGTATGTGTATGTGTAGTTTTTGTTTTACAAATGTTGCTTGTTGTTAAACTCAACGAAACCAAATAGAAAATAACAAAAAGAAAGTATACACCCTTCCCCACCTACAATTATTCTGAAAATATGTCAGACAAAGATAAAATTTACAATTTGATCCTTTTATTCGCTGTCCTTAAACGAAATCAGATGTCAGAGAACGCGAGAATATATATCAATAAAACTCCGGTTCAACCCTTTCACTTTAACCCTTCTACATACTCGTCCATCATGCAAATCAAGCGCGCTAAATTTTACAACTGCAATGGGAAAAATTCCTTTGTTCCTTTGTCAATTTTGTTGAAAATATTTGCATGCTTAAGCGACGGTGATTAAGTAAGGATACTTGAAAACGCGTTTTTCCAGGACACTTCGCCGACTTAGTTATTTGCGAGTCTAAGAAATAAGACTAATCCACGCTGAATTCTATGCACAGGTAGACTTTTAATCCTTTCTTTTCACGAACGCGACTACTTAACCCTTTCGCTGTTATTGACCCTTAAGACCATGAGAAAGATAATGCCTACAATGAAGGTATGACCAATTTGTTGAAATTGGCTACTGTCATCGTTTACGATGCTTCGAAATGTGAGGCGTTGCGGCACGGCGCGGCATATTTTAGTGGCATATAAACAGACAATATAAACAACTGAAGCACATGCGCAAATATCCTGTGCAAAAGGAAACAATCACTTACGCTCTCTTCCTCTATTTCTCTAAATATTTTATTGTTCATTACTATTTGTTTCTTTTGTTCAAAGGAGTACTCTGAGAGAGTATGTGTGTGCGCATATCTGTGTGAGAAAGTGTTTTCATGCACCGCGCGTTGATCCTATGCAAACACTCTAATCCTGCGGTTAAACTACCATTGAGTTTACCAAAATAAAGCCATACACATACATATCAATACCCGGAAGGACTAATTATTTTAAAATGCGACTGCGTTGAGTTCCTGTCCAGCAGTAACAGCATCAAAAGCAAAAGTCGGAGGTGTGCACACTTTGCTCATCCAGCGTCTCGATTTCATACTAGAAGGGTTACTTACCATACACTGACGTCTTAACCCTTTAAGTTAATATTGTAAATGAATATCTGTGTCTGTATCTGTGTGTGTGTGTGTGTGCGTGTGTGTGTGTGTGTGTTTGTAATAGTTTTATTTGCACTTCCTGAAATACAATAATTTCATTTATTGAGTAGTTTCCCTCTTCCCTTTTTCATCTTAAATTTGAATATAACATCATATAGTGTACTATACTATAGTTGTCATAAAACTAATTCTAAGTCTGCCTGATTAGTAAAGTACGCTCGCCCTTTTAAGCCTTGAATTTATTTATTTATTATACTACATTGATATATGGTTTTTGTTTACTTAAGATACTTTTGGTGTATCTATAAATATTTCCAGTTTAGTAAGAACAAAGGTTTATAATTTAAAAAAAAAAAATTAAGTTGATCTCATGACTTATATTCAGCCTAACAACAAGATGATCGAACCAAGTGTGGTTTTATGACTGTTGACAAATTTCTTTGTGTTAAAAATATTTCTTAGTTTTTAATTTATTAACTTAGAATGTTTCAGTCCGAAGGATTCGATTATAAGAAACCTCCTAACATAAATGAAATATCAAAGAACGTATTATGTCCTTGCACTTTACTCAATAAAAACTTTACAATATATTTCTGAAGCTATGGTTTAAGGAAATGGTTCTAGACATCGCGTCACTAAGGTGGATCAATAAGTAAACGTGTGTATGGAATGAAGGGACCCTCAAAAAATACGATTTGTCAAACTCTTCAAAATATGCTTCTGCCTCGACTATAACGTTCTCGTTGGAGCTAAATTTTTTCCTTCCGATCCACGTTTTTATGTTAGGGTACAGAAAGAATGAGAAGATGGGTGCATCCGAAATTTTAAGTGTAATTCCTTCACAGACCTTTGATTGAAAAAATGTATATTACAATGATGACTCGAAAACGTCTAGGATATTTGTCATTGTTCAGTATAGAGAGTGATTGCTTCGAGAAATGGACTTTATTTGACTTTTGTTTTTTGCTCATCACTTAAAAAATTAAAAGATTTTTTTCACGCCCCTCTTAGTGGCCTGAGGGTCTTGAAATTCATATGGGCCAAACACTTATAGAGTTCATATTTCAAAGTATTTGTTATAAGAACATGAATTTGTATTCAGGTTTGTATGGGGGGTACACTCTAGTGGTCTGATGGTCTTGAAGTTTTCAAGATTGGTGGATATGGATTAAACACTTATAATGTCCAAATTAGTACAAAATACAAAAATGCTTTTCTAATAAGAACTTTAATTTTGATCCCTAGTCGTCCGATTTGGCTGATTCCGACAAATGTATTGTATATGGTAAAAACAAAGCTCAGTGCAAAATTTCAGCTCTCTGGCTCAAAAACTGAGGACTAGTTTGCATACATACAGACGGACATATATATATATATGGGGTCTCCGATGGTCTCGATCCAATAATGATATGTAATATTCACTGTTAATAGTTATAATTTTCATAAGATAAACGTTGAACAAAATACGGATGCCTTAACAATGCCAGCTGACATCTGAGTTTTTGAGCGCTTTGGGCGACTTTCAACGGCTGCTGTCCACTCAGCTGATGATCGTTTTGATTAAAGTGTATAGCAATGGAACCATGTTTTATCCATTATCACATATCCATGTATTGTCTTTGGTCCGGTGTGAGCGAACGCGGCACCTCCCTTGAAATCCACTTCAAATTTTTGTTTAAAATTGTAAACTCAGTATCTTCTGATATCAGCTATTTCACGCAATTAAACTTTACAGTCTTTGTGGTCTTTTTCCGGAATAACAGCCGATTTTGGGTGAACAGAAGGCGTGCTCATATAACATTGTTAAAACACAGTGAAGTAAAGTTCGATGGTTCATTTTGATAGAGCAGAGTCCCTATAACACTCGCCATGCCATTGCGTTTCTTTACTGAAAAGAATTTTTCTTTCTCAGTTTCTAATCGAAACACGAAAATAAGTTTATTCCATTGTTTTGAAAATTACAAGACTGGGTTCACCTGCAAACTATTTGACAGAATGTCATCCAATTTTCCTTAGCAATTCCTCTAATAATAGTTTAATAGCTTCCGGGAAACATAAAAATCACAAACAAATAAGCTTTCATATTAAGACAACGTTAAAAACATTATTACAATTTATTTCTTTATTCAATATTTTCAAATAATTGAAAACATTTGCTGAAATTCCCATAACAAAATGAATAATTCACGACTTTTTTTTTTTTCTTATGAATTACATATTGAATAACAGTACTACAATATTTGATATCGAAGGTGGTGTCTACCATATAAGATATTAAGAGGGCGTACACCAATGAATTTGTTAGTATACATAAGTTAAACTATAATCAAGTCCGAGACAACTAAAAATAAAAAAAAATAAATGTTTGTTGTATACAATTTACTGCAAGAACAAAAGGAACAATAATGAATAAATGGAAGGAAGAGCAATAAACTTACTCGAAAAGCAGGAATGTAAAGTAAAGAAATAATAACAACAACAACAACAACAAAAACTTAAAGTATCCACAAATGTAGACAATAAAACCAACCACACGCCATGTTCTTCACTAAGCTTGGGGATTGGACTTCACACACCAACAGTATGTGTAGCTGTATACTTGTGTGTGTGTGTGTGTGTGTATTGAACACAATACATAATTGGATACTCATGTGGAGACATTTTCATTCTTTTTGGAGAGCACTAACACACTGAGAGCAACAACAAAATCAACAACAACAACAGCAACAGCAACAACAGAAACACAAAAAATGAAGAAAAGGCAAAACAAAACAAAACAAAATAAAACAAGCTCCACATTGGAATGGGAAGAGAATGATATATTAATATGAAAACAAAATGGCGTTGCTTGAATTTTGGGCTAATAGTTTAATTATTGATTTAGTACATTTTTGATTGATTTATTTATTCCATGTCTAACTTTATTTTATTTATTATTTGTTTTGAATTTAAAAATTTGAATTTGAAGTGAAAGAAAGTTTTCTTGTTTTGACCTCTATATGTTTATATTTATTGTAATTTATTAGAATCTATACGATACTTTTAATCTACTTATGTATACTCTGATCTAAGGGAACTATATTATGAGTGAACAAGTTAAAAGTAATAAATTTAATACATATATTGTATATAATCCGAATGTAAGCGTATAAACGTGTAGCATATCATAAAATGGAGTTCTTTATATAATATATTGTATGTACTTTAGAATTGGAAGCGATCCTCATATACATGATATACCATGCAGATTTCAATATTGTTTTGTTAAACTGAATCTTGTTATATATAGTAGGGAGTAGTGATTATTAAGCCAAGTCATTTGAATCCTCTTGATAGTAGAGTAATCACCTTGCGCTGTACTAGAGACTGCAAGATCAGTCTTCTGGGTACAAGAATTTATTAGAATACTCGTACATATCACAATTAACAATTTGTCAAATAAATTTAAGTTTTTATTTTATATAGATTAGACTAGACAAACCCGATCCTGATTCGCATGGGTTGTTTCCTTTCTAAGCATCACTATATTCCTTCTGTGACAGATATTCATAGATAAAACAAAAACAACGAATTGCTATTATACGCTATATCCTACGAACCCCGCTTCCACCTGTTACCCTTCTCAACAAATTTCACGATATTTTGTTGAAATTTTCAGAGAAACTCTAGCATAGTCTGCAGAGTCTTTAAGTAAAGTTTGGTGCGAATGGGACCACCGTAAAAGAAAGGAATCAGAGGATCAAATTTTGCATATAAATCAATTTTAAAATCAAGTAATATTATTAAAAAACTTCTTTTTGAATTATGATTCACAACAAAATAAAATAAATATCACTCTTTCCATCATCATATCCGATTTTGATGAAGTTTTGCCAGGGAATAGCAACGTCTTTCAATAGGGGAATATCAATAGAAATACATTGACTTTTAAACATTAAAATTATTTTTTTTTTTATTAAACATACAAATGAAAT
Organism: Amiota mariae; assembly: GCA_035041805.1. Classification (NCBI taxonomy): domain Eukaryota; kingdom Metazoa; phylum Arthropoda; class Insecta; order Diptera; family Drosophilidae; genus Amiota; species Amiota mariae. The sequence continues at coordinate 1,251,039 of JAWNKV010000216.1, read as the reverse complement.
ATTTAAACTTGAAATCACACATTAACTTTATTTATGTATAGATAAAATTCTGGTGTGAATGTGTTGTGCCTCTTCTCCTCCTAAAATGTTGACGAGAAAATATTTTTTATTTGGCGCAAAATGAATTGATTTTATTAAAATGTTTTTGTTTTGCATTTCAATTTCAGTTTGAAGAGTTCTGATATAAATATTTCATAAAATATACTTAAAGCATGTAAGTATATTCTAAAAATTAATATAAAATAAATGAAATATTCGATCTTCATATTTATGTTTTGTGCGTTTCTCATATTCAATTTTTTTGTGAATGTACGAAAAGCTAAACATTTAAGATAAGATACACACACATCTCTCATATGATCCATTGCAGTATCCAATAAATATTTAGGAAGGAGAGGTAAAATAACATTTGCGGTATTATTATCTATTGGAACCAAAATAACAATTATGAGATTTTTAACTAAAAAAATTATTATGTTGAATTCGACGTACATATCCAAATATCTTATAAGTTTATATTTTCAATTAATTTTTATAAAAATTAATAACAATTATTATAATTGATTTTTTTTTATTAATTAAAAATTATAAATAATTATTTATTTAATCATGAAAATAAAATTTAAAATTGTTTGACACAACTTATTGTGTTCTTTACTACATTTTCCTCTCAATATTTCATGATATCCATCAACTGGTTTTATGTTGTAATTTCAGCAAAAGCCTTTTTGTTTAAAAAAAAAAAATAAAAAAAATTATTGTATATGATTTTTAAAATAAAAATCATCGCTAATTATTATTTTAGATTTATAAAATAAAAAATCAAATATAATTATTATTTTTAATTAATAAAATAAAAATCAAAATTAATAATTACTTTTGATTATATTACAATTACAATTAAAGAAAAAATATTTAAAAACGATTTTTTTTCAAATAACACTTATTACGGACGGTCCCTGATTGCAACTATTAAATAAATGTAGTTATTTGTTTATATAAATCTCTGTTTTATTTTACTCAAGAGATGAAATGAGCTCATTGAAATTCTGAATCTTATCCTCAAAGAAGTCAACTAACTATTTTATAATGATTCAATTGAATGTCTTAAGATTTCTATAAACAAATTTTTAAAGACTCTTTAGTTTATACGAGTATGACAAATATATTATTTGTAAGTTTGGTTTTTGAATAAAATACAAAAAAAAAAAAAAAAAAAAAACACTAAACACAATTTGCCTACTGTTTGTTTTGTCATTGTTATAACTTTACATAGCTACTGGCACTAACACGGAAAGGTATTCATATACATATACATATTTACTATGCAGATTAGTCGAAATGACCAATGTAGGCTATTTAATGAAGAGGAGGAGACAGCAGAACCTTTACTTTGTCACTGTGATGTCCTAACTTGGACCAGACTGCGTTATCTGGGTAGCCATAGTATGTATCCAAGGAAAGTCTTGGAATTCTTAACGAATACTAGAATTCGTGGCCGCAGTGTAGTAGCTCTCGCCCTTTTCTTAATCTAATCTAATCTATACATAGCTACTTAAGGCTGTCTGTTTAAAAATTTGTTTGGACAACGACTAATTATTATTCGTTTGAATAAACCGCGATTCTTTGCAATAGTGTGTTATTTTCTATTGAAAGTGACTATATTCACAAAATATTTAAAGTATTTACAGATCTCTAAAATTATCAAAATCAATTAAAAATCATTCACTAAATTAAATTTATAGGCAAAACAAGAAAATTTATATTGTATACAGTAATTTAAATGACCTATCTACCTATGTTTATACATATGTAGATACAAATATGTTTCTATCATACACACACACACACACACACACACACACACACACACACACACACGCTCTATTGCGCGTAGAGCGACGAGTGGAACCAGATGGAAGGGAGGCGCCAAGGAATACTGCGCTGTGGTGACCTTGGACGTCAAAAATGCCTTCAACATGGCGAGCTGGCCACGGATCATGCAAGCACTTAGGGATCTCGATACGCCGAGGTACCTTATGCGGATAATTGCAAATTATTTCGCAGACCGGGTGCTGTTGTATGACACCGATGATGGCCGGAAGGAGTACAGGGTCACAAGGGGCGTGCCTCAAGGTTCGGTCCTAGGACCCACGCTGTGGAACGTAATGTATGATGGTATCCTTAGGATGAACCTCCCCACAGGCGCAACGCTGATTGGCTACGCTGACGACATTGCTTTGGTAGTCGTGGGTAAAACGATCGAGCGAATACAAGCTAGCTGCTGTGAAGCTACGGCCAGTGTCAGGAGTTGGCTTAGTCAAGCTCATCTGGAGTTAGCAGTCGAGAAAACAGAAGCTGTTCTCCTGTCTACCAGGAAGGTGAGGGAAACATTTTCGTTTTGGATAGGCGACTGCCTCATAACCTCCCAGCCAGCCCTCAAGTATCTGGGAGTGCTTATTGACACTCGGTTGTCCTTCAAGGAGCATCTAGTAGCCATAAATGACAAAGCGGTGAAAGTTAATGGAGCCTTATCCCGAATAATGGGAAACATAGGCGGACCACGAGCTAGCACGCGAAAGCTACTGGCTAGAGTTGTTGGCTCCATTATCCTATACGCTGCGCCAGTATGGGCGGATGCAACACGGATGAGCTCATACATGGCGGGTATTCGCTCGACATACCGCCTAAGTGCATTGCGGGTTGCAAGCGGCTTCCGTACAATATCGGATGTGGCGATTGAAGCAATAGCTTCTATGCCACCAATAGACATATTGGCGCGAGAAGTGAAACGGAGGTACACCACAGGGTCATCCACAGAAGACGAGCGGCGAAACAGCATCCAAGAATGGCAGAGAAGATGGGAAGCGTCTAGTAAAGGGCGATGGACGTACTCCCTGATCCCTTGCCTGGATGTATGGATAACACGGAAACATGGAGAAGTGGACTTCCATATGACGCAGATGCTCAGTGGACACGGTTGCTTTAAGTTCTATCTGCACCGTTTCAGACACGAGGAGGACCCCTTCTGCCCTGTCTGCGTCGGTATCGCCGAAGATGCCCAACACGTACTTTTCTGCTGTCCTCGATTTATCAATGAGAGGACACAGATACAGGAGTGTTTTGGCGAGCCGCCTACAGTGGATAACCTGGTGCCGCACATGTGCCAATCAGAAGAGATGTGGCAAGTGGTGAAAGCAGCTATTGCCACGATGATGAGGGCCCTCCGTGCAGCAGAACGCAGCAGAGCAGCTGAAAGACTGCGAATGCAGGCCGACCGTCTAGCTGCACAAACGGACAGGTGATTGTTGATTGACGTGTAGTTGCGACATACAAACAACACAGAGACAATAGGCGACCCACTTACTTGGGACAGATTGACTTTTGAGCAACTATGCTCCTCCTCTCCTCCCGACGAAATATCTAACGACAGTTCCGGGGGGACAATAGGACCAGGGGGCGGGAGTTTTTAGCGTGGTTAAAGTCCCGCACTTCGGCTTTCGATGCTTTTCTTCCGATCATAAAAAAAAAAAAAAAAAAAAAAAACACACACACACACACACAACAATATTCTTCTTCTTCATTCCCTCTGGCGTTGGTCGAGGGGATTTTTTAGTTTGTAAACTGTGCGTTTAATTAAAGAGAAACAAGTAAAAACAACAATTACAATTTCAATAAATAAAAACAAAGCTACAATTAATAATGGCAACTGCTTCTATGCAACAATGTATCTGTAGGTATGCTTGTGTATCTGTGTGTGCGTGTGTGTGTGCACAAATATAATAATAACAAATACCAAAAAATAATATAAGGAGAAAAAAACCAAAAACATCTGCCATATAATATTAGAGAAACAGAGAAAGAGAGTGAGCGAGAGAGAGACTAGGAAAAAAATGAGCAAAATCAAAAAAAGAAAAATATAGTATTGTAAGCTAAAAGTTCAAACCAGTCACAAGCGTATCAAAATGCAACCCACTCTTAGTCGACCGACTACCAGTTCGAATTCACAATCAGATTCCGCAAAGGATCAAAAGAAATAAATATAACAACAATAACAACAAATAACAACAAAAACAATATGTTCACACAGATATATGACACACATCCACACATAGATACTCGGTACACTCAACACGCACACATGCCTAGTGATGGTGTCATGTCAGCGTCGCTTCATCATCAATTAGTAACGAATGAAAAAAATCCAATGAAAACAACAACAAACAAACCGAAAATTCTACTCAGTTCAGTACCCAATCTCTCTCAGATACATTTGTAGTGTATGTACAGAGATACATTTACAGAAAGAGGGCGAGAACTAGAGAGAAAGAATGGACGAGAGAGAAAGAAGCAAGAAAAGAGTGGGTTTTTTTTTTAAGTTCCACTCTTCTGATTGGCTACAAACAAAAGGTGGTGCGTTTGTTATTTCTTTAATGGCAATGAGAAAAGATACTTGCTCAATGCAGTCCCACTTGATTTTGTTACCATAGATGGAAACTGGATTCTTGCCACTTTAGTTTTAGTGTAGACTAAACGCCTCAACAAAGCGGACGTGCGAGATATCGGGCAATCCATGATCTTAATAAGCCCACAAGCGAACGAACGAAGAGCGAATGAAAGCGAAACCCAAAAAGCGGAAATTTACAATAAGAAAAGTGAAAATAAACATTAAACACGAATTTGTGATATAATTTAATTAAAACAAAAAACAAAATAAAAAATATTCAAATAATGAGAATAATAATTTAATATAAATGGCAAATTGATTTAGTGCTAGAAAAATGGTTAAAAACGATATTGAGCAACCAACACACCAGCAATTGCAACAAAGTGTCTACCAACAGCTCCATCAACATCATCTTAATCATAATCACCACCAGCACCAGCTCCATCATCAGCAGGAACAGCAGCAATTCACGAACGGTTTAGCTACTGAACAAGTACAAGTTATCGGTGCTTCCACGCCACTCCCGCCCAGTTTTAGTTCTACAACGGCAACGTTACTCATGAAAATGGCACGAACGCCGCACCTCAAATCGAGCTTCTCAATCAATGCCATACTGCCTGAAACACTGGAAGATCATCAAACACCCACAGCAGCAATTATACCATCAGTAGCGTCAGTGGCGGCGGTGGTGGAACAGCCGATGACTGATGACGCTGCTGCCGCCGCCGCTGCCGTTATAACGAAATACAATAATAATAATAATAACAACAACAACAATCATCATTTACATCATCTTCATCATCATCACCAGAATCATAATCACCATCTTCATGACTCAAATACAAATGATATTGATGTTAGTCACTGCCAAACGCCACTGGGTTCGGAGGAGGAGGAAGATGAAGTTGTCACCGATGAAGGAGATGATTCTGATTTGGATGTAACAAGTATGTCACCACCACCACGTACCGACGGTAATGAGATAAGCGTTTCCAACGCCCCTCAAAACAACACCGGTCATCACCGTCGGCAACACCATCATCAGCATCATCGTGGTCGAAGACGACGTGCAAGCGATGATTTAGTCGAAGATGAAGAAGAGCCCGAAGTCGTTGCAGATGACATGGAAGATTCTGTGGATGATGATATCGAGGATGAGGATATTGAATGTGATGGGGAAACCACCGATGGCGATGCCGAAACCAAGTCAAATGAAGATGGCAATAGCAACACCTCGAAACCTGTCACAGACAAAAAAGGCAACGAGAAGCCGCCATATAGTTACAATGCCCTCATCATGATGGCCATTCGACAAAGTCAAGAGAAACGTTTGACACTTAATGGTATCTATGAGTACATAATGACCAATTTCCCATATTACCGTGATAACAAACAAGGCTGGCAAAACTCAATTAGACACAATTTAAGTCTCAATAAATGTTTTGTCAAAGTGCCGCGTCATTATGATGACCCCGGCAAGGGAAACTACTGGATGTTGGATCCCTCGGCAGAGGATGTCTTCATTGGTGGTTCAACAGGCAAACTTCGAAGACGCACAACGGCAGCATCGCGTTCTCGTTTGGCAGCCTTTAAGCGTTCGCTTATTGGCCCCATGTTTCCCAGTCTCGGTGGCTACTCACAATTCGGACAGTTCCTGTATCCTGGCAGTGCTGCAGCTGCTGTAGCTGCTGCTGGTGGCGCGCCCAGTCTATTAGCGAGTATGTATAATCGTTATAATCCCTTTGGACCAAAGACACCAAATATGGGTCTATCTGGTGGACCTGGTGCTTTTTCTAATGCGACAGCGAATCCGGCAGCTGTTGCTGCAGCAGCGAATTACAATAACAGCATGGAGCGTATATTTGGAGCACATCATCATGCTGCAGCAGCAGCTGCTGCTGCTTCACATCCAGCAATGGCTGCGGCAGCCGCTGCAGCATCAGGTATGCCACCCAGTAGCAGTACAGAATTGTATCAACGTTTGCAATACCAACAATTATTGCATCAACATGCAGCGGCAGCCGCTTTGGCGGCACATCAAAGACAACAACAGCTTGGTGCGGCAGCAGTAGCTGCGGCGGCTGCAGCAGCAGCGGCAGCAGGTCATCATATGCCTGGCAGTCAACCACAGCAAGGCGGAGGAAGTGGGCCACCACCACTACCGCCGTCAGCATCATCATCATCACATTTGACACATCTGGGCCATCAACCAGCCCCAGCGTCACCGCCAACCAATCACTACCATCACCAACACCAGCAGCAGCAACAACAACAACAACAACAGCAACATCAACCACTGTTGTCACCCACCATGAGTATGAGTCCAAACCCACCATCGTCTATGCCTCCCGCGCCCATATTGAAATCAGTGACGGTTGTCACGCGAAATAGCTGAGTCTGCAATAGTAGTATTGGAACCTGTATATTGATTGAAGCTAATGGCTTGCTGGTGGGGTGGAATTGTGGTCCAAAACAGTATTTTTTTCTTCATCTATATTTATATTATATTTTCGTTTTGGCGTGAGAACGAACAAATTAATTAGTTTATGTGTGGATGGCGCTAATAGCTCCTAATACCTTCCTACTTTACCTACCTTAACTATCTCTATATTTCATAGCCAGTGGCGCGTTTTAACAAGTAGAGACCCCGGGAAAGTACAATTTCGGGACTCCTAGCCTCAAGTAAATTATAATATATATAATTATATTATAATAATGTAACGTTGATTACAAATGTCTTGAGTGGGAAAAACGAACAACTCAGAGATTGATTTTCTTTATTTTGGAAGTCCCCTCTTATACTCACCAAAGTTGCTCCTAGGTATACGCGCCTATGCTCATATTCTCTCTCACGCTTTAGGGTAAAAAAAAACTGTAAATAATTACTTCATTTGTAAATTATGAAAAGAAAGGAGAAGAATGCAAGATAAAATATTATTGTCACGTATCTACTTAAAGAAAAAAAAAATTAATTATATTAAATTAATAATTATTATTTAAAAATTAAAATTAAAAAAAAAAACAAAGAAAAAATTAAAGATACAAAATCAATTATAAAATGCAAATAAAAAGAAAAATTCTTTACAAAAACAAAAAAAATCTTTTACACAAATGAGTTTATTTTTTTTTCCTCATCAAAAATGTTGACAGCGACAAATCCGCTAAATTGAACTGCTACGAACTAAATTAATCTGTTGTCGCGACAAGTCGTCATCGGCTGTAGAAGATATAGAAAATACAGAATCTGGGGAAGCAGAAGCAAATGTTACTTTTGTTGCTGTTAAACTAATAAAACAGGAAGTCCTTAATAAGCGTCAGCGATAAAAGGCACAAACAACAAGTCGAACTAAGTGTCAAATCAAATAAAAATTTTAGCGCATGTTTCACACACGCCAACATACAGCACACATACATATTCGTATCTAGATACATAGATACGAATCTATGTGGGGGTGTTGCAGTACTTACATGGGAAGGGGGTCATGCGCAAATAAATGTTGCACGCGTCATCGTCGTAGATTTTTATGCTACTTTATGTTGTCGATGCTTTTGAGTTCAAATAAATTGAACCGACTACTACTACTACTACTACTACTACCAACCAACAAACCAAGTGTTGTTTATTGTTTTTGTAAGTGTGTCTAAGTTCGCACGTTGCAACAAACAAATCGGTGTCACCATTAATAAAATAACATACGGGTAGCTCAAGCCATTGTCTTTTTATTCATATGTTATGTGTGTGTGTGTGAGTGGGCGTTGGGAATTATTTAAAAGTATCTGTGTGGTTAAAGAAGTACTTACATTGCACGTATGTATGGGGTTCAGTCGTTAAGTTAAATGTTTCAAGATCGATGAACAATTAAAAATCCATTTGTTTGGAATTGAATTGATTCACTTTGAAGGGAATGAAAACAAATTATATATTCAACAAAGCGATTTTCAAGTTAGTGAATTATTTATAAAAGTAACTATATTTATCGACTGAAACGAGCTCCTACATTTTAGTATGGAAAGAATTCGGATTATGACAGGAGTCTTAACGGGGCACTACACTATTAGCCTAATGGCTGCAAGAATAATAAAGTATTCAACACCTCCTCCTGATCTTCTTGGAAAACAGACCCGTCTTCTTTGAAAAACCTTTCCTCAATGATTTGGTCAGTTTAGGGACTTGGATATATTGAATGATTCTTCGAGTTGATTCCGCATGCAGAATGAGACCTCTGAAACCAAAGGGCGGTACATTACCGCCAACTTTACGTTTACAATATTTTAATGAAATCAAAATATTAGGTAAGTGAATAATTATTGCGCCAAATGGATATAATTTCCTAAATTCAAAGATTGGAGGGGATCCACACAGAAGTCTATGAGCTTATTGAGACGATGTTGGTTGAACAATCTTTGGCTAACACATTCAAATTGTCGTCCCCTTCCACGGCTATCAAAATAACATGGTTATCAAAATTTGATTGCCATCTGTGAGTTTCATATTGTCCGATTTATGTAAATATATTGAACCATATTTCAATTCTCAAAAATTCCAAACATTTTGACTGGTCTTTGGTGCATTGCAACTTTTCTCCAATTGATTAAGAGTATTATTGCAAATATGGATATGATTTTCGAAACGTAAAGTAAACGTAAGTTTACTTCCATTCAAGTTATAAGAGAAATTTTCCATTTGGTTGTACTAATGTGTTTCACTTGGAGTTCTCTTATTTTTGATAAAGCTATTATATAATAGTTTCCATATAAATCTAGAGTAAGAAAATATGTTTTACATAATTTACCTATAAATGAATTTCGAAACTCCTGTCTCTGCGGATAGGCATAACATCTACACTATTAAACGGATTTTGATACGGTTTCCACTGCCATTAAGAGAATTTGCTGCGAAAGGCTGAATTGTGCAATACATTCTAGTTAATATTAAACACTGGATATATAATGGCTTAGAGAAATTTTTCAAAATCAATCAAGTCATTGTTAAAAATCTAAAATATTTTTTTTTTTTTTTTGAATTAATAATTTTTTGTGCGTAGATAAAATTTAAAATAATAATAAATTAAAATTGTAAGCGTCTTCCTATCTATCCACACTAATATCAGAAACATGTAGCGTTTATTTTTTAAAAATCGACCTACAGAATTGGTCGAAACTAGTGGATCAAATTTTGTATAGAAAGCTTAGAGACATATTTTCAAAACAATCAAGTAGTCTTTGTCAAATAACTATTTTTGAATTGTGAGTCACAACAAAATAAAATAAATATCATTCTTTCTATAATTCCAGGTCAAAGTCGATTTTGATATCAGTCCCGGGGCTTAGCAAAGTTCGCCGGGACTGCTAGTTTTAATATTTAACGGTCAATTTGGATTGGGCTTAGCACATACTTAGTATTCTGTTGGTGCTCTGATTGCAGAGGTTTTTTTTTATCATAAGAGTTGATGCGTCTTTTTGCGTTTAAGACTTGTTTTCTGGACCACTTTGATCTTGAAAACTTGAAGCTTCATTATTAATATGAATATTTAGCCTTTCCACATGAGACATCGCATATCTCTGTATAGTAATGGCGACTGAATCGATGCCAAGAACGCGTTCAATATCACTGCTATTCACGATTCAGGGTGTTTTCACAGCACATCTCAGCACTTTGTTGCGCGACCTTTGTATTTGCATTATGGTGCTGGAACATGAGCAGCAACATCAGATTTCATATGAAAAATTGTTATAATTTCTCACTTAAACATAACATAACCTAAAATTAAACAGATCATATGAAAAAATCAAATAACAAACTGTAAACTTATGATTTTCTATTAACTATTTTACATTTTCTATGGAATCACAAAATATTTAAATTATTACAATATTTAATAATAATATTAATTGAATAAAATTTGCTTTTGCAATGAAATCCAACGTTCATTGTACAATACTAATATCTGAGAATATGACTGACAATAATTCATAAAGGAAAGAAGAGACTAACACGACTAACATACACAGGTTAATAAACTGTGTCGAGATACTCTCACTCGGCGTTCAACCCTGTCCTCTCATTCATCAATTTAAAGTTTCTGTTATATGCTCAACAACACAATAATATTGTATTATAATAAGAGTATTACAAGACAAGAGTACATAGTAGTCAGTATCATGTATTGTATATCAAATATTTATGCACGCTTTTCTTCTCATTAAATGCAACTTAACTGAGATTCAGATGCATCTAACTGCATGATGACGACGATGATTATGATGTATGATGCATGTATCTTTGTAACGCTTTGTCAACAATTGTCACTGACATTTTTTAGTTGCACATTTCAATTTAGTAAGTGAGTGACATCGCTAAAATATTATTGTATTTAGTAAAGCATCTTGGAAGCGCCGCAATCATTATTGCCAGCAATAAGCTTATGGTACAACGTAGTAGATACATTTTAGTTGTAGTAGATGCACACAGATACACACAGGCATATTGTAGTGCAGTCTGTTGGTTAGTAATCATCAGATTATCCAATTCAGTTAATTTTAATATTTGATGGTGATGGCGACAACGATGATGATTATAATAATGATGATGATGTTGTAGATAATGATGCTGGTGGTGATGATCAATTTTGCTTGCATGTGATTCCTTAAGTTTATTTGTGTTGTCTACAATTTAGTTTTGAGAGAGAAGCGCATCTGTTTTGCTTGCTACTCAATTCCATTCAAGTTGCCAATTATGTGAACATTATTCAATCAAAGTAAATTTATTTGTTTGTCTTCTTTTACATTTCAGTCACATCGAAGCATCTTAAAAAAGATTCCAACACATAACTTGAATTGAATTGACTTGACTTGATTCGACGACGACAACGACAACGACATCGTCTCGGGTTTGTCTTGAATTAAGTTGCTACTGTTCACAAAATACTCGGACATATACGTATATACAATATAAATTGTATATTTTCATCAACTTAGTATGTAGTTGCTTTGGATTATTAGTGTCTATATGGTAAACAACATATTTCTAGCGTATTATCATTGTTGTCACATCATCAACAACAGTATCATAGTCATAATCATCATTCAAAATCAACTCAACTCATCAGAGTCACCATCATCATCATCATCATCATCTTAATCAAAATCATCAACATCAACAACAACAACATAATGATGTCACACTTAGATAAGTCTGTGTTTATACTATAATCATTGACATTGTAAATTTCCCTGTAAACTGGCATTTTTCAAGCATTTTATTTTAAAAGTGAAATGATCTATTGCTTGCGATACAAATTGATTAATAAGAATTACCTTAATGAATAAAGTGAGAATAAGATTTAGATTGATTATACATATATAGAAGAAAACAAGATTTAAATTAAATTTCAGTTTCACATAAGAAATTTTACTCTTTGGAAATTATTTAATTTGGATATGTCTAATTTCATAAACTCGTTTTATATCAAATATGTACATATAAATTGTAATTAACCTAATCTTCAAAATTTCAAAATTTTTTTTGGACCAATGCAATATAAATTAGGTAGATTTTTGTAACTTGCAAGTCCAAATTTTATGAAAACTTTATTAGAGATTAGTTAAAAGGAGATCTATATAGATCTAGATTGATATCTATTCGTCATGCGAGAGCCCCAGAAGCTATGGCTGTTCTCCCACCCTGAAGATTAAGCCTACAGTATATTAAATAAATAAATAAATATTCGTCATGCTGATTATGTCCAAATAAACATACATACTTTATAGGGCGTCTTATGTGATATATCTATTTCACACTGATGTGGAAACTGCAAATATATACATAAGTACATATGTATGTATATCACATAGCATACTCGCGCTCTACTAGGGTCGGTGAGTAAATATATACTGGCTTATGCGGCTCCGATCTGGGCAAGGGCACTCGCAACCAATTCTATCTTTCGCGAATTAAAGATTGAGTTACCCTGTGAGCTACCTGAGAATTTGCAGAGCCTGTCAAACAGTTGCTGGTGATGCGGCGGGTGTACTTGCAGGAAGACTACCAATAGACCTGGAAGCTATGGCTGCTAAGGATAAATACTTCACCCAAGCATAGAGTAAGCAAAGATGAGATTAGGACGAGGTACCTAAACATATGGCAAACCAGGTGGAGCAGTGCAGGGCCACAGAGAATCTCAAATATTGGTTTAATTGTCGCACCGGGGACGTAGGGTTCGATTTTACTCATTTCGCAACTGACCATGAATGCTATAGGCAATAACTGTACAGATTTGGGCATGCTGTGGATCCATGCTGTGGTCTTTGCCAAGATGTCGTAGTGGTGTTCAGGATTTACTACCTTGCTCATGTGTGCCCTCAATTCGAAATAGAGCGAAGTAGAATATATACGCGACTTGCATCTCCTACAGGCGTATGATTGTACGAGCGAATAATGCCGCCTAATTAATGCTATATACTAACTTTTCCTAAGAAGGAATGCTTTGTCGGTACCGTAGGGAATAAAAGGGGGTTTGAGGTTATAGAGGTTTTTTAGTCGGTAAATCAAATCCAAAATAACTTGTGTCACGGGCCATAAGAAGATTTTTACCTTTCAGTTTGAATAAAAAAACAAATGTATTTAATAAAAATATATCGTGTAATTAGAAGTGATAATTCTACTGAATATTATGTTTCATTTGGAAAGTCTTCAGTTGGGCTATTTTTTAATAAAAGACTGTTAAGGCTTGTGAAATTTAAAAAGAATATTCACACGCAAAATCAAATTTTCTTGTATAAAATTCTTTGTAAATCTGTATATTTTTTTATTAATCCTTTAAAACTGATTAACTAAACAAATTTTAGTTCTTATTATAAACTAAGATTGACATCAATAGTAATACATATTTCTTTAACAAATAAAAATCGTATGCCTTCTTACTTACATACACGTATATGTTCAAATGAAATTCTTCATTTAAAAGTTTATTTGAAGAACTAAATAGATGAAAAATGTAAGAAAAAAGTGTGAAAAGAACTCGTAAAATCAAGTACCATAAAATTAATACATTGTTTTGCTTAACTAAATACACAAAAGGTACACTAGAATCATGTTACGATGACTAGTATTCAACACCTTTGAATGCTACTGCAACATAATTACTCCCCATGCCAGCAATACAAAATTGGGGGTAACTACAGAAGGCATCATACAAAGTTCCTCATTAGAGACCAAATTTTGTAAACTTATAGCGATAAAGATCTACTACTGCGACTACTGTGCATGGATCGTCATCATAGGTACAAATAAAAAAAATGAAGGCATAAAAATGTCAGGAAGCAAAAGGCGCCTTAATTTTAATTTAAACCATGGCGAACCAATGAACAAAATATGGTATGTGAATATGCCAACAATACAAGCAAGGGAATATTAAACAAACTACTAAAATACAATAAAAAAAAATACGTATATATATATAGATATATTGTATATATATATTCATATGTAAGTATAATAAATATGTAAATAGTACATGGATGAGTACAATGGGACAAGTGTATGGCGTGTGGAAATAATTTGATTACAATTAAATAACAAAAGAATTTGTTTGGCAACTTGAGGTATACAATATTTTGGCCAAAAACACACAAGAAAAGGGAAACATGAAAAGCGCGGACACGGTCAAAAGCAAAACTGAAATGCGGCATTACAATGAATAACAACAATAAGAATAAAAGGCAACAATGCTATTAACGTCAGGGTTCCATTGTTAGGAGTATTCAAGAGCAAAAATTGAAACCAAAAAGAGAAAAATGCAGTGTAAACGCAAACTCACCTGGCTCAATGACTTGGCCCAAAATGAACCTATGACTCTGAACCCAAGTCTGACAACGTCAGCCATTGTGTTGTGTCAGTAAATATTACTGCTCCAGATTAACAAAATATTATACTAGAAGTGAGAGCTAAACCGGGGGTGAGCAAGCGATCGATTAATTGTATGAAAGTGTAGTATGTCTTTGGCGGGCGTTCGGCGTTCAATGTAATTAAGGTGTACAGCTTTTCATCAAAGCCACGGTAAGTCAACTCAACTCAACTGAACTGAACTGAACTGAGCTGATGCCAAGTCAAGACGGCGGCAAACTTAACTTAACTGAACCTTCAACTGTTTACCATAACAATGAATGCCATCGGAAAACACCTTTGCAGCACCCGCAGTGCACCCCTGGCTCAGGTGTTAATGTCTGTGTTTATTTTCGGGCTTTAAGTGAATACACACAATAAGCGGGAGGCAGTTTGATCCACAGCCGCCACCGCCAATGTACGAGTATCTTGGGTTACGCTTATGAGTCGAGCAATTATCATCATTAGTCGCCTGAATTTCTTTTGTGCGTGGATCTTGTGGCGGTGGGATCTCTTTAGTTGCGGCTTGTTGTATATCAATGCATGTTATAATTTTAAAGAAAAAAAAAACTGAAAATGATTTCTTCATGTCTCATGCCTTTTAAGACAACTCACTCATTCACTCACTCACTCACTCAACTATTTCGTTCCGACACGCTCTCAGGCAGTCAAATTTAAAGTCTTTAAAGATCGTAGTCGTCGACGTCATTATATTCATGTTCGTCATTATCTTCGCACAATTACTACAGTTTAGTAATATGGCATGCCACAAAGAAAAGATATTCTCATATGTGTGTTAAGCAAATAGGGGATTATCACAATATATTTCGAAACTAATGCAGGTCTTGATTTTTATTTGAAATAAATAAATTACATTTTATAAACCATGTTTGATAAAACTTGTAAAAAAAATAACCCATGGATTTAGATTCTATCCATTAAGTGAATTATTCCTTCCGAAAAGTCACCCGATCATTCTATATGTAGACCTCAATGGTTTTGTCGACATATTAAGTGTATGTTCCCCTAAAGCAACTAAGCCTACTTTATTTACTCGTACTTGCTTTAAATTGTTGGGTTGTTCAAATTTAACCCCTAGGACACTCTGAATCGTAAGTTTTCGTAGAACTTACAGCAATAAAATCAATTCCTCAAAAATAATAAACTTTGCCTCGAAACATTTTGTTTTGTTTTCCCTGAACAAAGAATGAGGCTTCCATCATCACATTGATTAAGGCCCGCTACCTACCTTAGTGCGACCATGGGTTTATGCCTTTACCTTCTAAGATAAGAAATTATATTATAATAAATTTTTGAATTAAAACTCCTTATAATTTATATTATGCACATGTCTTCCACATATCATTTCAATTTTTAATACTCTTTACGCAGTGAATAGCATTATAAGTCTGTCATGAAGTTTGTAACACACAGAAGATCGTGACATCGGAGACCTCCATAAAGTATATATATTCTTGATCAGCGCGACGAAACGAGTTAATCTAGCAATGTCCGTCTGTCTGTCAGTCTGTCTGACTGATTTTGAGCTGAAATGTGAAGGGAGCTTTCTTTTCTCCATACTCAGTACATTTGTCTTGAAATTTGGACACTATAAGTGTCTGACACATATCCACAAATCTCCTAAATTTCAAGACTTTCTGACTACTGGAAGGGTCGTGAAGAGTATAACAACTTCGGCATAGCCAAAGTTAGTCTTTTTTATATTTTTATTATTGTATAAAACATGTCTATATATCTATCTACCTTAGTACGATCTTACATAATATATACATATACCTTTTTAAAGCCGAAAATACCTTTATCTTTAACCCATTGTTGCTCATTTGAAAGCCTTAAAAACACATTAAGCCAACTAGAAAGATTTTATTTTAAAATATAATAAAAAGTATACCAAACAATACTAACTTTATCTTAGGGATTTTCATCTCTTATACATTATAGTAGTACATAAGAAAATTATGAATCAGATAGAAACCTGTATTCATTTCCTTAATCTTTATTGTAAAAATAAATTTAAAAAATAATATTCGCAAACATGTTACAATCTTACTAAAGGATAACCATTAGCATTAGTCTATCTTTCATCTCGATCAGTTGATCATTCTTTTTAAACTGAATCTTGTAATCCAGAAATCCAGAACAATACACAAATGTATCACAAAAAGACAAACCAAGCGCAAATAAATAAAAAGGAAACAAGAAAATTTGGCAAGGAATTCAACACTTTTAGCTGCAGCTGCTTTAGTAAGTATAATTTCTTGTTTGACTCTTAACCAAGATATGATGGATTTATATATAATCTATAGATTCTTTCTTTTATGTAATGTTAGAATAAAGTCCGGTCTTGTAATCTGATACGGTTTGAAGTTTGTTTAGTTTTCATTTTATGTTTTCTTAAATGATGACTGGACAAGAGATTAGTACAGATTACGTAAAATGAGCTAAGAAAAAGGCTTGTTGGCTATTCTTTCCCATTGATAAGGACAGATGTTTATTGTATTGACCTCGTGATACTGTTTTCTGGGAAAGCTCTCCGAATTCTCAAATTCAAGTTGAAATATAAATAAATTTCCGTAAATCAAACACTTGAACGCTCAAGAACCGCATAACTGTAATCTACTACCCCGGAACAAAATAGATTGATTGACTGACTGACTCACTGATGAGTGAGTAAAGGAGTCCGACAGTTTCTCTCTCTGTCTTACATTTTCGACCAAAAATAATCCCACAAAATAAAGGAAAAATAGAATTTGTTAGTATTTTATTGTGTGAACATATTTGAATGTGCGGCAAACAAAGTGATTGTTTCAATACGGTTTTCTGTTGTTGGGAAACAGTCAAAATGGACTCATTGATTCCAATTGACTGATTTCAATTGAAGTTAAGTGTCTGCCAAATGCCAAGTCATCCAGCAGTCGCCTGACGATATGGTCACAGTGTCATTGAGAAAGGATGCTTTTTTTTAATTTTTTGGAATTGGGGGTGAAATAAAGAAATAGGAAAGGAACTGAACTGAACTGAACTACCCGATGGCAGTTCAATTTGAAAAGTTTCTAAGAGTTCAAGGCTTCAAGTACCTTGTTAGTTGCTTGGCGAACGCGCCACACAAGTGGCTCACATCAGCGTGCAACTTTGTCGTAGTGGCGACTCTAGAACAAATCAACTTCCCAGGAGCAATCTTCTACAGAAAAATTATAAGAGAGCAAGGGTAAGTGCATAGTTCAAAGTTTCTTCCGTTCAATTGACATGCATTGAACTTCATTCTTTACCGGCGCAATGGGGAAGCGCAACAAAGTTGAATTTCTCTTGTGAATCTCAAGCAACGAACGCTGCCCACACGCAGCAATCACAGAAGACGATGATGCTGAGGCTTATGAAAAAGATGATCAGCAACAGCGCGTCTTTAGCAATCATTCACAATTAAGTCGACGGAGATGACGACGACGATGACGACTTTGAGTGAACTGTGAGAGTGACTCGTTTGACTCTGTAAAGAGTCTTCTTTGTCATGAATTTAATTTCCCGTTTAAAACACGCCATTCATTCAATTAAGCCAATGAATTTGTGGCACTGCCCACAGAGCATAGTGGAGCTGAAGCTGGTGCCAGCTCCAAAATATTGTTGCTGCTGCGGGCATTTAGTAATGCTGTGGTCTACACTAATCAGTCGCGGGTCAAAATATTTACCACTTGACCCTATTGATTTAATTAAATAGTTTCAAGACATTCACTGTTTGTTGTCGTCGCAAACAAAGTTGATGCATGAATAAGAAAGATACTCGTACTTATGAAACTCAAGTCTGTTGTCTGCACAACTACAAGATTTAACATATAGTAAGTAAGTATATAAAATAAGTAGTTAGTCATGCTTTCATTTAACTTGGTGAGTTCATCAAACAATCGAGTTCCAGTGATCAGAGAGATATTTAGCTTTACATTATTTGTATGTTTGTACTCATTTACGTCAGTTGATCTTAAACCTTTATTCTGTTTGTTTGTCTGGTTGCCTCAAAAGGGAAAAAAAAGCCAATGCATCTTTGAAGTTCTTTTCTTATGAAAAATTATGTTTCTGCTTGAATAATTGTTGTTTTTGTTGTAGTATCTGTTGTTATTATGGACAAGCGCTGCCCGCTGTCAACACTGATTTTCGCGTATCGAGCTTACTAAGGACGTGTTAATTAACGAGAGTTAACTAATTGTTTTTAGCAAAATATTTTCGTAATTTGATACTAAATTAATGAAATGTGTTTATTCGTTGCTGTTGTGTTCGATGTTTCGTAAGTTGCACAGTGGTTAGCAATTCTTAAAATTACGATAAGTTAACTTTAATCTATATACGAGTACATCTATATCTATATACAATATATAATACAAATCCATGTGTGTTACATCATTTATAACGATTTTAATGATATATAATTTTTTGTATTCGCCTCGGTCCCGAATAGCAGAATAACGACAAAAAACCAGCGGAATCTATAAAAAACTACAAATAGGTTATGTTTAAATTGTAGCTTTGCAACTTAAAGCAATTCATTATTTTTGAAAATTTTCTTAGTATCAGCAAAGTAAAACAGTGATCGAACCTCAAATAAGACAAAAAGACAAAGTGAAGAAATATCATTCCCGTACAAAGCTGTCGGGGGAGCAGCAATATATTGAAGTGGGACATACTAGAAACCTCTTCATCTGTACAGAGGATCATTTAGATTGTAATAAACTTTCAGTTCCTTTTTAGTTTATGTTACTTGACAACTTAAAAAATCTTTCAATTTCTAGATGAAAACAGATATCAGAATTCCCTCAAACTTCTAATTATGAACAATAATACAATATTATGAACTATAATACAATATTAGAAAGGTCATAATTTAATTTATGGCCTAATGTATGTCCTTTTTTATAGCGAATGGCAAAATATCTTTTCTCCAACTTATTTAGCATAAACATGTTTAAAGTATGTGACAAAATGTTTGGCAATAAACTAGCTGACTACCGTTCTAAGCTCACCTGCACACAGTCCACATACAATATTCGAAAAGGCTGACATCCTCCGTTTAGTTAAACCTCATATTCGCGAGAAATACTGTATTTTATGGGATAACCCAAGCTATGGCTACAGTAAATTTAATACAGGTGCCATTACCCTAATTTAACCTGCTCAATAACATCGAAATGCAATAAAATTATTTGCCCTCCTACGACATCGTCCTTACTCATAAATAATGCCGTATGGCCTTTCTGTACGACGTAGCAACTGAGCAGCACTTGCTCTCAAGATGCAATAGAACACAGCGCCTTCGCGACCAAGCCAAATTTTATATGGTAGAGCTCATGTGCAATTCAAATCGTAGCAACAAAAACTCGATCTATTTTAAATCCAATAATAAACAATTGGAATAGCTTATATAATTAATTAATGTAATTCTTCAATTCAATTTTCATAATTACCGTACTCGTACTTATTAATCTAAGAGATGAAAGCCATGACTAGTGGTAATACTAAATAGTATAATAATTTATTTGTTATCCAACTTCTTAATATTAATAAAAATTATTCCATTTTGTAGGATTACTTTTTTTTACTATATTTAACTAATTTTTTAGTAATTTGTTTCACTGTGCTCACGGTAGTCACTCAGGTGAACACGTTCGGCATACAGATCTCGTTATATCGCGCGTTTGATTCGATGATCGTCGATTGTTGAAACGATCCTTGTAGAGAAAGAAGTTGAATCGAACCGAAAATCATGCTAAAATACCCAAGCGCAAACGAGACTAAAAAAAAAAAAAAATTAATGAATAAATAAAAAAAATTATATAAATACTTAACTTTAGTTTCACCGAAGATTTTATACTTATCACACAAGAATTGAAGTATTAAAATAGGTATTATCCTTTTATTTTCGCCTGAGTTTGGAAATTACGGGCGATTCAAGAGGTCTTCGTACCGCCAGAAAGCAAAAACCATCATCGTGATCAACGTTAAGAAACGATGAAGGTTTGGTCACTGGATTCGGTCGTAAAGCTGTCTGTGAAAGTTGTCTACGTTTTGTTTTCAGCTCTTTACATAGAGAAGAATGAACGTCCAAGATCTTAAATGATTGCATTTTTTCATAAATAAATATATTAGTAATAATCAATTTTCTAACAAACTTTCTCAAAATCTTCTTTTCCTATCACAAGTTTATATTGGGATTATATAACTAACATCTTGTTTTGATGATTGTAAGTATTTATTATCTATCTCAGAAATGTGGGAGTTATAAAAAAATGAATAGTCTTCAAACCATGATTTCATGTTTGTGCTAATTTTTAGCTTTATTTTGCCAAAACTTAAAATCTTATAATTTGCATAGATGAATAAATGGACAGATATAAAGTAGAGTAAGAAATTCTCCTTGTCAAGTTTGATATTTACAAATAAACTTTGTATGATCTCCGAAAGAAGTTTTGAAGAAGTATATATTGTGGTTCCCGATGCCACCATTAAAAAAAAAAAAAAAACATACTATATGTACAAACGACACGACAAAGTGATAATGCCATGCACTATACAGATACTATACTAAATTATAATTATGAGATAACTCAAAACGAAGCAAAAAATGATCTCTTAATAATCCTTTTCTTAAACCAATTTATGGGATTAAAAATGTATGTCAGCAACGAAGCTTTTATTTGGATGCATGTTATTTCAATTCAAAAGATCAAAGACGGTCCTATGATCAATCATATTGATTGTTGTTTATTGTATATTTGTATCTATATATTTACTCAAATATCTAAATACTTATGTTCGTATGTATCTTTTTAAATGTACGAGTATGTTTGCTCAACTGATTAGTGTAGTTCAGTACGACACTTTCGGCCATTAACAAATACAAACAGGAAATAAGGACAACTTCATAAATCAAAAAATAATACGATTTTTAAATATTCATGATGATGATCCTTGCCAAAAAGAAAAAAGGTATTAATTTCATTTACAGCCATTAAAGAACGTCGTCGAACGATTTTCCAGTTTGCATGCATTACAAAACGGGAGCAGGCAACACATTTACACATATATGCCTGGACCCATCCATCCATGCATGCATGCACAAGGACATATAAATGACAAGGACACTCCCATATTTAGCACGTTAAGAACCTTCACACAATAGCAACGACGCGACAAGGCAACACCCAAACTAGGATAACAGTGAGAAAAAAAATAGAAATTAGATGAAAATAGCAGGACTGTTTGTGGAATCTATTCAGAATTTCAGATTGAACAAGCGCTACAAATGAGCGAGCACCCTTTGTTAGCAGGCATCAGGATCACCCTATATGTTGCTGCTCTCACCCTAAGTTATAATACAATCACAGTTGTCCTGCGCGCGGGTTAAATGAAATGGAGATTGCCATTCTCAATTAAATGCTTCTTCCATCTTTGGCATCAACAAAAAAAAAAAAAAAAAAAAAAAATGAATATAGAAAAGAGAGCGAGCACCCTTTTCTTATTGTTATGTCTTTTATTCTTAACTATATGTTCCAGTTTATTTCGGCTGTCGTCGCAGCCATTGTTCATAATCAACCTCAGCTCACTTACTCATTTGTTTTATCTTCGCGCTCATTCGCGCATCCGTATCCGCATCCTGTGACAGCTTGCTTCTGCTCCTGGTTCTGATTCTGTTGGTGTTGCTGCGACTGCTGCTTTTATTTATTTATGTTTATAATACAAAATCAGTTACGCTTTCACCCTGCCCTATCCATCCTATAGTTTTGATGTGGCTACATGGCAGCATGGCTGAATGTCTAATTGACTGACTGCCTCACTATAAAACTGGTTACTGTCGTTTATTCTACCCCGATGTCGTTAATATTTCTTGTTCTGTATTATTCTCTTCTTGTTGTTACTGTTCATGTTTATGATGTTCTTGTTGTTGTTGTTGTTGTTGGTGTTGCTGTTGATGATGATGATGTCGACGTGATGTTTACATTTATGGATTATTGTTTCCGTATGTCCTGACGACGATACAAACGTTCATTCCTTGTTTTCTTATATTTATACGCATTTGCAAGTTCCGCACAATCATCCTCATCAACGTCTGAGACTTGCGTATGCCACAGTGGGGCAAATAAGTTTATTTTCAATTGAAAAGTTATTTATTATTTTAGGTAAGTAAGTATATAAAGTAAATTATAATATGAGAATATTTATAAGAAACTCTAAAGATTATTTAATCTTTTGTATGTTAGTTTGAAATCTTAAATGGAAACATTGAATTTATACACTGGAGGACCTATCACTTTGGGAACCCATGGTGGCAAAACCATATGAGGGTCCGGCAACTGAAAAATTTCCAAACTTTATAGCTATGACCTGAAATGCAGTTTCAAGGCAATATTTCGGTGATATAATTTTTTTCAATTTGATTTGAAATTTATCTTTCAGTAAGAGAACGGATGTTTTCAAAGGTTAAAGTTTAGGTAAATACATCGAATACTTATGGGATAATGATGCGAACATAAAGCCTCTCATATTCAGTCACCAACCTCACCTACTCAATGGTGCATATTGCAGATTAGAAAAAAAGATTATGCTGACAACCCACTCGGCGAAACTATAATTGTCATGAAAGCAGCACAAATGATTCGGATAGAAAACAAAAACTTTGACGACTGAAAAGTCAGAATTGAACCGGTTTATATGTAGGGCCCATGTGCATCAGACCAAAGTTCACAAAGAGATGTAGTGTGAAAGGTAGTGATGATGAAATACTTCAAAGAATTTTTCTTGAGATTTGAAGGACCCTGGACGGTTTGCCTCTCTCTCAGTCGACCAGTTTCAACTCTGTGGATTATATTATTGTATATAATTTTTCAGGTAAAAAGGCAAGTGTTCCCAGTAACAGAAAGTTTAAGGCTTCTTCTTCATCTTTCTTGAGATTTGGTGCTCTTTAAAATTTGATGAAAATTTTGATTTCTCCAAATTACTTCTGAAATTAAACATTATATTTTCATATACAAATCAGTACATATAATAGTTTCATTTTTTGATATTTGAAGCCCACTGTATGTTCATATTCTTTTGACGTTCACTAATTCTTTACTTGGCTTTGCGTTTTCCAGTTGAGTTGAGTTGAGTTGAGTTGAGTTTGATTTGCCTGCGTTTTGTTCACATACTATTATACTACTTACAAATAGTAGTGTTTGGTTCAACTTTTCATAAACATTACTTCTTTTTTTTTTCATAATCTAGAATTTTTTGACTGATATTCAAGATACTCGTATGTGTGTATATACAACATATAAACATAATAAGTATGTGTATGTACAATAATTTGTTTCAGTTGTACTGCCCCATTGAAATTCAAATAAATAAAATAATATTTGGGATTTCGCACCCTAATACCGGGTTTGACTGAATGCTAAAGAGAGTGGTGGCGGTGGTTATTGAGCCTGTCTAAGCGGCAGGCTTGCTCTGATCGGTCGTTTGCTTCAATGTTCCCATTCCAAATGCCGCGGACCAATGCCAAATGCGCTTTTGGGTTGGTTTGTTAATATTTTTGTTGGTGTTGTGATTCGTTACGACATTTTGTTAGAATATTTCATACAACATATAGTCACACAGCCGGCAATGAGGTCTTAATCTAACCAAAAGTGTAAACCATATTCTCCCGAGGGTTTCTCGGCATATGCCTCGTCTCGTGTAGTACACACTGTGCGAATTATTCGGATTTATATTACGCTCTATTGACTTTTGTTGCTTCTTTGTTATTGTGTAAATAGACAACATTTGGATCTCGTTCTTGGTCAACATTATGATTTGACTTTATGGAGGGTTGATGTTATATTCAATGTATCTACTTATTAGGTTTGAGTTCTTAATTAAATTATGTATCTCAATTGCAATTGCTTGTAAGGTGGGAAAAGTTCAGTTTGTTTGCCTTTATGATTATTTTTTAATGGACTGACTCAATTCTGGTTTTGATTTAAGAATTAAATCTTTCAAATTAAATGGAACTGACTATTCGAACACCTAAGATATAAATTATTTTTAAATGATTTACTATATAATGGATACAGTTTCCGACCTTACTCAAACCTGACTTTTGTCAAAGACTATGATAAAGTTTAGACAAGATTAGAAGATGTATATTGTCAATTGTTTTTAATAGGATTGAAGTTCTTGGTTGACTCGCCTTCTACATCAATCTTAACCCCATTTAGAATTTATGGTAACTCTAAAGAGATTGTTGGAGAACCAACAAAGACTTCTTGTTAAATTTTGCTGTAAAGAATATCAACAATTAACACAGTACTATTCTCTGCAGAGATAAAAGGTAATGATGTTTAAAAATAATATATACTGATTGGGAGTAAGTCTCCTTATCGGAATCTATTCGGATATCAATGAACATCTTTCGATGAAATCTGCTCAGAACTAATCTGTGGCATCACCAGGCGAGCGAGGTGTATATCACTCTTTTCTAATATCTTTAAATGGTGCCTTAGTTGGTTACTCTGTAAGCTAATTTTAAATTAGTATAACTCGAGAATGTGATTCGCTTAGAAATGTCGTAGTTGGATGATGTGGTATACTTATTCAAAATTTGTGAGTTTTTTTTTTAAATTTAAGTCTGAGATATTGTGTGAGTAACGCAGGAGCAGTAAGGTACATACGTCTGTGTCTGCCTGTTTGCCCGGTTTGAGATTTTTTCAATTAAAATTGAACTTGATTGAAAATCATGAAAGTAGCAAGTAGTAGTAAGCAGTAGTATGAAGTGGCAAAATGCAATTTCCCAGTTGGTATTTCGGCCAAACATGATAATTGCGCCACAGCATGGATATGTCGAGTGCGAAACTGAATTAAGATATTGTACAATACAATATACTTGTGCAAAGCCAACAAGTGAGTTGAGAGTTAAGTGAGTTGTTATAGATACACAGATACAGATACAGAAACTTGCACATATGAGTGGGGGGGACTATGGTTATGGTTGTTATACTGACACTGCCGCCATAACCACCACTTGTCGTCTGTGAGCTAATACAAAAGTTTATTTATGGCAACTTATGGCAGCAACAAGCTGCTGTCTCTGTTGCTGTCGCTGCTGTTGCTGGTGAGTAGCCACCGATTTTGCGTGAGTGCAAAACTAAGTAAAGTGAGATTACTAAAAACACAACAAAAAATAAGACAACAATTTTCCTGCAACAAATGAGAGTGTAAATTTGCGTGTAAACACTCGGGTCACCCGCTGACATAGACAGGGACGACTGAAGATCAGAGACCAAAAAAGTGCGGGCCCAATAACTATTGCCAGTAGTCAGTCGGTCGGTTGGACTAACTAAACTAGGTGGCCTGGGGCAAACGCGCGGGTGCAAACGTTTCATTGCTGGCATAAATTTATCGTATCGAAAATAAATTATATATAAGCCAATATCAGAAAGCGAAATATCACTTGTTGTGTTTGAGCGCATAATGCGCAGGCGCAACAACTGAACAACTAAACAACAGAGTAACAGAGCAATGGACTCAACTTAACTCACTCGACTTGAGAGCGACATTTGCTGCCGTCGAGTGAACGAGGAGGCAAAATACTGTGATAAAAAGGATCACAGCATGTCGTCGCGGATGCGTTGATCATTCATTATTTAAGGATTGAAAAGTTAATTAACATTTTTTCTTATTTTTTTTAGCCAAAGATCAGCTCAGGCAACACACAGCCAACTGCAAACAATTTTGACTTGGTTTAAGTTTGTTCACTTAGCGATTTACGATCGCGATATTTTTGTTTTTTTTTATTTTTTTCATCTTATTTTGTTTATTTCTCTTCTTCTTATTGAAATATCAATGTGAAAACATGAAAATTATTATTGATAATATTTTTGTTGGTGCAATTTTAACTGATTTTGAGTACATAGTTGAAGGGAGCAACAGCAACAACACAACATCAGCAGCGGCATGTAAATTGATTAAGTTGTTGAAGATCGTGTGACTAGCATAAATAGGCTGAGAACCAAGATAAGATGATGTTAATAATGGATTAAATGGGAATTCATGTGATATGTTATGGTTTTGATGAAATTCTTTGGAGACAATTACAACTTAAGCAAACATATTGTATTATACTAAGACTCTATACAAAATGGAATCTTTCTTTCATAAATGTTAAAGAAGTGCTTCATCATATTTGAAGATTTCGACAGCTTTTACAAATGATTGATTTATCTCCACAAGGTACCATGCGTATTTTTCAGTGCTGAAAGTCTTCTTTTGTCAGTTTCTTCAAAACAGATTGTCAAGTTGTCTGAAGTTTTGATTCTGTAGTGGAAGTTTATCTCAAGGAAATTTAATCAAACAGATAGGGTGAATATGCTCTAACCATATGGAATATACTTTGCTAAAAATATGTTGACAACAAAGGGATCTTTGGCTATAAATTATCAAGACTAATGTTGTGACTGTAATGAAGGTTTTTTAAACCCTAAAAATAGGAAATACACGTTTTTTGATGGTAACAAATCTATACGAAAACAAACTATAATATTCAGCTTACAACTACATAAATCTTTGATATGACTAGTGCTTCATAAATATAATCGAACATATGCTTTGACCAAATCAAATAGCCTCCATTGCATGGAACTAATCAAGTTTGTGAGATGATTAATTTTCCCTATTATATTATATGGCGGAAACACATAGAAGCTAAAAATTAATTCATATATGAAACTGCGACTTGAGTATTTAGACATATTGTTTCAAGTTGTGGGGTACCGCAATCGCCAGTACTATTAAAGTTATAGCTCAATCTAAGATCCTTAGAACAATCACAGTCGCTCCATGGTATACCAGGAATAAAGATTTCCACAAAGATATCCAAGAACTGCTAGTAAAAGATAAATATTATAAATGTATTCAAAGCTTTTGTCCTTACAAGAAACTCATCTCGATTGCTTTGTAATGATCGATCAGCTCTTTTGCTTATTTAGAGCCCCGTATTGCTAATTGAACCAATTTTCCTTCCTTGCAGGTAGGACACATATGTAAATGGTAATATGTAAGGTTTGCAGCATCATTGTTAGTCCTATTTATAAATATAAGGAGATACAACAAAGAAACAAATTATTTAAAAAAAAAAAGAGAGAAAAACGCTGAAAAAGTCTAACTCTGGCTATACTGAAGTTGTAATACTCTTCGCGCCCTTCCTAGTGTTCCTAGGTTACAGTGTTGATGAATATGAGTCAGGCACTTGTATTGTTCAAATTTCAAGTCGGTAGTACCAAAAACCAAAAAGTTTTTTCTAATAAGAACATGAACTTGGTTTGTAAGGGGTACCCATCGCAGTAATCAGAGGGTTTTGAAATTAACATGGTTGGTGGATATGGGTGAGACACATATAGAGTCAAAATTTCAAGTTGATAGTACAAAAAATTAAAAAAAAAATGGTTTTCTAACAAGAAGATGAATTTGAATTTATGGTCTAGTGGTTTGATTCCCACAAATGTACTATGTATGGTGAAAAGAAATCGTGAAAAGTCTACAAAAGAAAGACAATTGTCACATTTCTGAGTGCTCATGATATTTCTAAGTTTATAGTTACTCTATTCAAAACTATTTACGTGTCATCAAGAAACTCAATTCTATAGTTATAATAATTGAATCATTTGAAATTGATTAGAAAATTTTAATTTATAAAGATTCTCCTATTTGTTCTATAGTCAATCAAATAAATCAAATCGTCCTAACAAAATCAAATAAATATTTAAATATTCAAATACATATTTTATCCTTGAACTATTTATATGAGTACATAAAATAAAATATTATTTCCATATGCTTTAGTCCTCTCCCTATATTTTGATAAGGATTTTCTAAAGAAATCAGTCATTTGATATGTTGAACTTGAACAAATCCAGTTAATTAGGGAAAAGTAAACTGGGACGCCCCTTTTTTTTGCGTTTCATTGATTTTTTTTTTTTTTTTTCTTTAACTTGCATAATTTACAAAGTTTTGAAAATAAAGAGGAAAATTGTGACCACAATTCCTGCTGTGCAATCCAAAAGCAAAACATTTATGGGCTTATGTAAGATGAAGAAAGATCAGTCAAGTTTTGCATGCATGTAATAGTAATGTATTGTGAACCATTTCTAGATCACAACGAGTTGATGACATTGATTCAATGAAGTTGATAATAATAACAATAATAATAATCACGATACTGATGATGATGATGATGATGATGATGATGATGATAATGGCACGTAGCAAAATGATATGCAATGCCCCTTCTTTTTATAAATTTACTAAAAAGCCGGTTCGTATATTAGTAGACTTATTCTGCTACTGTTTTGTTGCAAAATGTATCGAGTTACGATCAACGATAAGCTGCTTTTGCTGTACAAATATAAGTAAGTAGTATCAACCATATACATAAGACTATGGTATTGTAAATATAGTTTTTTTGTACATAAGTATTTCTCTCTTGTATTACGATACATTGCGTAGACAAGCGGACAATGAATGAACAAATATGGCAAACAACAATAACAACAACAAAAAAAAAAAAAAAAAATAAAAATGTATAATATATAATGTT
Organism: Amiota mariae; assembly: GCA_035041805.1. NCBI lineage: Eukaryota > Metazoa > Arthropoda > Insecta > Diptera > Drosophilidae > Amiota > Amiota mariae. Next base: position 1,222,098 of record JAWNKV010000216.1, on the reverse strand, counting down.
CTATAGAAATGCGTAGAAATCAAAATTCTGTGGATACAAATAAGAAACAAATAAATTTGTAACGATTTTCAAATGTACGAGTAATTCAAACAACCCTCCTCAATAAGAGACCATTCATACACACGTACCATCTATTTGGTCTATTGCCTGATTGACTGTCCTTTGCGCGTGATTATGTTGTTAATGTTTTTTTTCTCTCCTCCTTATTCATTCATGTCATTTAATGTTTATATTACATACATATCTGTTGAAAATCGCAACAATTGCAAATATAAATTTCAAACAAAACAAAGACTATTTGTTTTTTGCATTACTTGTACTTTAATTCTGATTTACAGTGTTTGCTAAATTGACTTAGTTTTGGGGTGGCACAAGTTGATTTTAAATTGGACAAGCAAATTCCTGTAATACTAACTCCGGGGAGATGAATTACGATAATAGTATGTAATTAGGACATAATTTTGAATACCATAACTCTTTCATTGGATCTAAGTCAGGTATTCTGATTTAAAAACTTTGGGATATAAAAAAAATTCAAAAAGTCATCATAATTAAGAAATGAAAAAAGTTACAATTCAAAATCTGTTATCATTTATCATTTAAATCAATATTTCTCATTTTCTATAAATTTTTACTATATTATTCTCATCAAATCAATTCACTCGATGAACAATATTTTATTTACAGATTATTTTTCCTCTCAAAACACCCTATAATCCATGAGATGCAGAATGCATGCTGCAAATATTAGTCCGCTTAACTGCGTTTACAATAAAATATTGTAAGAACAACAACAGGCAACAAATAAACAGCAGGATTGTGTACCTTAAAGGTAAAGTCAACAACATCGGCTGTGGCAGTGGCAGTGGCAGTGGCAGTCGCAACGGCAGTTGTTAGTTGTGTACACATTAATGAGAATATTGTTAAATTAGTAGGCTTTGAAATGTGATACGCCCAACCACAAAATTCGCAAGGGAATAATGCTGCTGCGCCTGGCTAGGACAACAATAATAATGCTAAGGTCGAGCGTCCATAACTGAAGTCGAAACCTAGGCAATGAGCATCCACTGTAATCGAAATGGCAAAACGGATCGGATCGTTTCGATTTAGGAGTTTTGTTCTACGTTTAAGTATGTAGAAAGAGTGAGAGTGAGTCAGACAGACTCAAGTCGCTTGACTTTGCGTAATGCCGTCGCTGGCAACTAACTGTAACAATGAGCAGCTGGGCTGGAAGGACTCTGACATTCATTTTCACTATTTTCGATTTCATTTCATTTTATTTTATTTGTGTCTGTAATCGAAGTCCTTTTTTTCATATTTGACACTTGGTTTTTATTTCTCCTGTTTTTTTCAACTACATACTTCCTTTTTTTTATAGCATTTTGAGCTTATTTGAGTCGTTTGAATGTGAATTAAGTCGCATATAAAAGTATGTACATACATATATATGATATTCAATCGCCTATAATTTTTGTTTTTCTTTTGGTATCATTTTTATTAATTTTGCTTTTATTTGTGACCCCAAGCTATAGTAAGTATCTCAACTACCCACAGACCATGCATGCAATTGGGCTTCTTCAGAGCTTAAGTTAGTTTTGTCTTGGCATCTTGGCAAACATAATAGGCTTATGATAAACATGACACTTAACTTGCTATTCTAAGTGAGTGAGAATGTTTGTGTGTAACATAAGCGTTCCTCAGGGCAACCAGCCAACCAACCCATGAAGTATAGTTTGTGTATTCTTAGTGTACTTTTGCCTTTTGCCAAATTGCCAGTTGACACTCAATTTGATACATGAGTCGCCTTGCAATGCCGCCAACACACAATACAATAACAACTGTAACAATATCAAAAACATTAAGGACAACAACATTACTAATGTCGTCGTCGTCTTCGTCGTCCTTTTTGACTTCTTGTAGTTGCTATTACAATATTACAATTACTGTTGCTTAAAGGAAACCTCAAGTGTACTCATGGTTACATGGCTAATGAGCACGGCTTTGCATTACAACCATATGTGGATCTAAATATAACTCAATGAAAATGTCAATAAGGCATAAAGTTTAACAATTGTTATAGTCACGTTGCCATTGTAAGTGTAATATTTTTCCCAAATGTGACACTAGACAGACAGCTTTTGAAGTGTGATTTTTGGGTATTGAAGGTGTGAAAAAAGGAATGCAATGAAAATGGTGATTCATGCAAGGTTTTATTACAAGTAAATTTTAAATCGTTATGTGTTTTAAGTATATATTTGTATACTAAAATCTTTCAGCTGATGTCTCTAAAAATATAGTATGGGCAGATTCAATAAAGAGGGCAATAATCAATCTATTTTCTATTAAGATTTTTTCCGAAAATATGGTTTCCCCAAAAATGAATTGAAAAATGAAGACGTAGAAATTTTAAAAATACTTCATCAAATGTGAAATCAACAGCATGTAGGGGAGGTTGCCATTGTTGGGCAGATGCCAAAGTGCGAATTGCCGGTTTTTGAAAGTGGGCTTCCAATCGAATTACTCTATCACATAGTGAACTTTAAGTGTTATTTTCAGTCTTGGAAATTAATGTAGTGCGTGTGTTTTTTTTTTTTACTCTATCAACATAACGTGTGTGTATTGTTTTATTAATGCACTGTAAAATACCTTTGCCAAACTGCCTAATTCAGAAAAGAACGGTTTCCCGAGAAAACGGGTACGTCTTCAAAGAAGAGCAGGACAGTCACATAGGAGATGTCGAATACTCTCTGATTCTTCTTTATATTCACAACTACGATAGAAGTCGCGGTGTGGAACACACATCCTTTGGGCCATCGAGTGTGCTCTGTTAAGACTCAAATTATCATCCGAATCCTTTTCTTATGAAAGTGTAGAAGCTGGAAGGTTCGTTTAGGTTAGTAACTAGTCCAGATTGTCGTAGCAACAGTACTTCCAGGTTCATTCGCCCACATTCTGTCTGCTAACTCCATGGTACCAGCTTCCAGTCGCGAAAGGATGTCTTCTATTGGTCTATGAATGTCAGTTGCCATTAAAGAGCTATGCGTTACCGATCCACTCTTGGCACACACATCCGCCATCTCGTTGCCACAATGACCAGGTACCCAGATTAACGTAATTGATGCCAAACCACCACCGTTCAACGAATAGCTTTGTTTTAATACTATGAGTCGTCAGAGCTTTGATAGCGGTCTGGCTATCAACATAGACCGATGGCAAAATTTATTAATTTGACTTTTTATTGCATTAAATTTTCAGTTTTTTTTATTATTTCAACCATTTTTTATTTAAAAAAAAAAAAAAAATGTGTCAAACAAATAAGACAATTTTTTGAAGAATTCATTGTTAAAGAAAATGTTCCCATCTTGTGGTCTAAGTGGCAACACTCGTTCAGTGATGCAGCTACCTAACCTAACCTAACCTAGAGACAGATCAGATAAATATTTTGTATTTAAAGATAATGCAATATTATATTATAATATCTAGAAAGAATCTCATTAAAGGGAGTTACCATATATCAAAGTTTATCACAGGTTCTTTCCTTAATTCATGATACTTACATTTTTAAGGGATCAATATGAGCTTATGATGTTAATTATAAAATTATCGATGACAGTGATGAAGGATTAATTTACTTTTTTGCATTTAATAAAGTTCAATAACCTTCTTATTTGGAACAAAATGGAAGCAATGGTCAAATGAAGCTCTTTCTTAGTGACTCAAAATTGCTTAGTTTTGATTTTTTTTTTTTTTTTTTTTTTAACAAAAACCTAATACATTTCCAGTTTAATTTTGAAAGCAACATGGCGCTTAATTTAGAATAAAGGATTATCAAAGCAAATAAAGTAGTAGTTTGTCAGATGATTTAAAGAAACTCACTCAATCAGACATTAACAAATTATGTACTTGAAAGAAACAACCTGTTTTAAAATGGACAATGAATGAGCAATGAAAGTTTCAGTCAATTGAAAAACCTGATATGACAGTTCAACCAACATCATCATCATTGAATACAAAATCACCAGTTGCGCCAACTGCAGACAGTAAAGTAAAGTTTTCACAAGGATAATTGCCCCCTAATATTTATAGAAAATAAAACGCGAACGTAAAAAAGTCTTTTGTTTTCATGCTTATAATCCTTTCGAGGTTTTGAATATGCTTATTCTTATTTTTTCTTGTGGAAGATAATCATATAATTATGTTTATACAAATTTAGTGGCGCATCCTGTGCCAAGTTAAGTCTAAACTTTGAGATCTCTGATTTCGTTTAAGAAAAAAAGAAAAATATATAATGGAATACAAAGAGCCAAAACAAAACAAAACAAAAAAAAAAACAAAACAAAAAACAAGTAAATGAAGACAATAAACACAGAAAACGACTACGACAGGACACACTTTTTCCGTCGTCCTATGTTTGGGGCTCTGAAAATTGTCTGTCCCCCCAGTTTGGTTTGTCTCTCAGTCAGTCAGTTTGTCTGTCCCTCTATCTGTCTTTAAGCGCGCTTTTTCATGCGCTTCTGTTGTTAAATAAATCGAGCGAGTGAACGAACAAGAAGCAAAAGCAGCAATGCGATGAACGAATGGATTCGATTGGATTGGGATTAAAGAGCAAAGATATCGAATTACGCACCTGACGACGGTGACGACAACAACGACAACGACAACAACAACAATGGCTATATGGATAAGGTAAGAAGAAATCTTTGCGCCGTGGTTTGTTTCGACTTTCAATGGCAGCGCACGAAAAATGTGAAAAAATTAAGCAAACGAATGTTGTTGGCTTGAATCTTTTGAACAACGCCAACAACAGATCAAGTAGTAGTTATTCATATAAAAGAGATATACACGTACATACTAGTACAAAGTTGAAAGAGGGACTTTAAGTATGGCAGGAGTACGGACGAGTGTTGGAAGTCAGGCTGGAGAGTATCTGTTCTCTGGCGGTATTTGGTAAATGTTGCCACCATTTTTAATGGCTAATAACAAGCAGCAATGCAGCAAAAACAGCAAACCAAAACTTGTTACTACTTGATCTCGTCCAAAGATACGCCCCACTAAAGCTAAAGATGCCGCTTTGCCATGTTGCATACATATACTTTATGGGTATTAAAAATTCAAGTGGCAGCAATTTTTCGTTGCAACATCAATGGATGCCGCCGCACCAATGATTACAACTGTAAAGCCAAAGAAGTCGCCGTAGATACTTTGTGCCACTGGGAGCGAGCACTCCTGCTTGGCACAGTGAAACGGAACCCAGCTCATTGCTGACTCTGACGATGACGACAAATCTGTGCTGCCGCCAATTTAATGTGTCGGCGTGTTTATCGGCTAATGAAGTTGACAACACGCGGATTAGCGCATTTAGGTGCCCCTGCCGGTGCCGGTGCCGTTGCCGCTGCCATAGACGCAAGTGCATGCTGCACTTTGAGTTAAACATTCGCTTGACTCTGGCAAGCCTCTTGGCCTGGCTCTCATGGCATTAGCACAACCAACATAACTTAATAACGATAACGATGAATATTATTTTTATTGTATATGCAAATGTATCTGCAGCTCTGCTAAAGAACTTTAGAGTCAACTCTTTATGGAATTTCTGTTCGTTGAATGTCTTCTCACTCATGCTAACTACATTAAATAATGTACAGCATCCTTTTGAGTATCGTAAAAATGCGCTTAGTAGCAACGGAGATTGCAACATGGACCAAAGTATGTATGTATTATGATTTGACTCTCCTTGCTGAATGACATTCAGTAAATAAAGCCATTCCAGCTTTTAAGCTGGCATTGCTGCGCTGCCTTTTTTCGTTTGCCACAATGACACAAAGTCGATGTTGTCGCCATCCGAAAAATCCCATTAAGCTTCCTCACGCTCTTTCATCCATACATCCATATAAACACACACACACACTTCACACTTTCCCCACAAGGCTTTACTAGGTAGGACTGATCCAAATCTAAGTTTACTTTATTTGTTATTTATTCAAATGTAATTTGTTGCCCATCATGTTTGTAACACACACAAACACAAACACACATACGATCATCACACTCATTTCGTTTTGGCTTTAGCTCATTATCATCATCATCATCATCATCATTATTATCATGAACATTGAAGCTGGGAGCGAACCAGTTTTTGTCTCCTTTTTGGTAGTAAGCGCCAAGATGAGTAGCCCATGTGGTGACACGAAAAGTTATACGATGTGATAAGACAATAAATATTTTTACCATTTACAGTTCAATTATACATTTGATTATCATAAAAGTCGCATAAATTGATTTCGAGTTGTGCGCATCTCTCATTAAGGCGTATCTTGATGCTCGATCTATTGTAAGTAAGTATGTATTATTGTATATGGTAGTAGTAGTATTGTGGTTTAACTCCATGATTTGAGAAATATACATATATTGTAAGAATGGCAACAAAGCTAAAATTGATAATTTTATTCCCATTTATGACTTAATTGAATTTTTATTAATATTAAAGATTCGGCATCCATTCAAGTCTTTGCATTTGGGTTTCATCAATAGAGGAAGCTGTAATTTTAAAAATCAGGATCAATGTTTCATTATTTATGCAAGTATTGTATTCATTCTTTGAGAATATGGGATTATGTCAAAATAAACAATTAAAACAGAATGTTAAACACAAAATTCTATTGTAAGACATTTCATTTCAATGTTAAAAAAATTTCTGGAGCTTGAGAACAGCGTCACCTACTGAGTCCAATAGAATATTTCATAGACTTTTTGTTAAGCGACACTCTTGATAGTAGTCGCAATAAGTCGTGTCGTGTCGTGACGAATTACATTGGATGCCTTTATACTTTAGAGTCACACCAAAATAATATTGTGTTAGGAGGCCGACGTCCACTTGTTGATGATACGGAAATGCGATTTCCTCGTAGTACTCGGACCACATACAGCAAACACTAAGCAAGAAGGATGTCCCACACGAATTTGCGCAATGGGTAATATACTTGTAGGACTTTGTTTTCGAGATGGAGCATCGAGATGGAAACCGAATGAGACATATAAACGATGCAAAGAGACTGAAGAAGCTGAGAGTAAACGATGTAGAAGTGAAGGCATTGGTTGATACGGGTCCGCAGTGTGAACGTTCTCCTCACATAACGTTCACGTATTCTAATGACCTAATAAACCGAGCCAGTTGACTCCCTTCGCTTCGACCATACTTCGTTTAAGAAACTTACTCACACAAAGAAAGAAAAGTAAATTAAATATTAATTTCATTTTATTGTAACTCATAAATCAAAAATAGATATTTGACATGCTTTGATTTCTTGATTTTAAAATATGTTTCTTAGCTTTATATGCAAAATTTGATTTACCTATTTAAACCAATTTGATAGGTCGATTTTGATTAAATAAACGCTGTATACAATATAACTTCTTATCTTCCAGTAATTCGATTTTGAACCCAATAAGGAGCTTTTACGTGATGCGCGCACAAACACTTTTAGTCTACGATTGTATTATATGTATAGATTTCCATTTTTATTAGGGTTCCGTACCCATAGGGAACTAACGGGACCCTATTACTAAGTTTACAATGTCCGTCCGTCCGTCTCCTGCTCTATCTCATGAATCGTAATAGGTAGAGAGTTGAAATGTTCACAAAGTGTGTAAGAACGACAAATACTAAAAATATACATTTTTAGAAGCATTGTTCTTTAATTTAACCTTTTGTTTAACATTTTTTTGTTTTTTGTAGTATACTTTGAGCTGTTAATTGTAGTATACTTTTAGGCTATTAAATATAAACATAATTTTTGTATTTTAAGCAAAAAATCTTGTACGATGGTAGGGAACCCTCCGTGTGCGAGTCCGACTCACACTTGGCTGATTTTTTTTCTTTTATTCCTTCTACTGCACCATTTTCCCCTAAACTTTCGCTTTCTTGATTTATTTGCATGAGTATCTGTACTTGCAGCCCACTTGCTCTTACAAAAACAAACGTGTCCAATTGTGTATCTAAACGACCCAGGGACCCACTTAAACACACACAAAAATTTTTATGAAAATCCAGCCGTTTAGGAGGAGTTCAGTGACAAAAGGTGCGTACAGTTGATTTTTTATACAAGGTTTAATGTAATGTCGTTCCACATTCACTACCAATTTCGCATACATTGTGTGTGTTACTTGTCATTTTTAACCGATTTATAAAGTTCCAATTAAACATCTTAAGACATTTAATTATTTTCCATAGGATCAAATTTTTGCAAACCTTGTGGAAATTGTCAAAAAAAAAACTATAAAAGAACTAAACAAAAAAATATGTAATTGAATTTTATATGGGAACTACCTCTTCTAATAATCAGAGAACTCAGGTTTCGATAGTAAAACGTTTCTTGTTGTTAATTAAAGGATTAGTACGAGTAGAAACAGACAAATGGTTGGGCATGGCTTCAACGATTCCCTATTTATGTATTTAAAACAAATTTGATAATTGTGTGTGTTTCCCTCTAGCGCCCGTAATTTTCAACAGATTTGTTTAGTTTTCTTTTTAAATTGTAGATAATTACGATAAATACAGAATAGGTTAAAAAAAAAAATACAAAAATATTTAAAAACATTAAAAAAAAGCTTAGATATATTTGCATACAGTTGAGTACAACAAAAAAATGCATTCGACACGCAGTGTATGTTTGAGTGTATTTTTTGTATATGATGTTCACTGATAGTGAAACAAGATCCAGAGATTTGTAAAGAAGGGAAACAGGGGAAAGCGGGCGTGGTGGGATAGAGAGTGTAAATGCACTTTGTTGTTTTTGTTTTTGATAAATCAAATATCTACAGTTTTTAATACGCTGGTGAAATACAATAGTAAGTGTAAGACTTATGTATCATATGTTTACAGGGGAAAAAAAATAATAAATCACTTAAATTATTAAAATTTAGAGATCGTCATATTGTATGTATTGCGACAGTTGCGACCACGACGGAGATCAGTAGGATAAAGTCTTTTAAGACGCCTACGACAATTATAGTTTAACAGTTCAGAAGCAAGTGGATTGCAGTAAGATTAGTACAAATTTTTTAAATATTTTTTAGTATAGGTCAGGGCTGTCCAAGCCGCGACCCAAGGGAGTCCTGAATGAGGATTCTTCAAATTTGGCCAAGTGAACCAACAATATTGGACAGCCCTGGTATAGGTATAATGCTATCCTTATTTAACCGAAATATTAAAAGTTCATTTAAATACACTTTATTAAGAAGTGCATATAATTTATCAGTTATATAAGTTACAAACATCACGACTAAGTAGCACACATTACTCTGTAAGGTATCAGAAAAGAAAATATTTTTTAGTATTTTTTTTTTTTTTTTTTTTTGTATTGCAACTTTTCACTTAATGATCTCTTCAAATTCGATACGCAGATCGCTTAAACTTTAACCATTAAACAAATATAATTATGGCCTTAAAGAGCCCTGACTGATATTCATTACATGTCACATGCTGCTCACTTTTTAACCAATTTGGTATTGACTTTTGTCTTATTCTTCTTGCTGTTGTTGTTGTTTGTTGGTTTGTTTGTTTGTTTGTTTGTTGTGAGACCCCATAATGTCGAACAATGATCAGCAAAAAAAAACATCACCATCATCATCGTCATCCATAGGAATATAACAACAGCAGCCAAATCAAACTCTTGGAGGCCAAGTCCACAAACAAAAGTAAATAATATACAGCTGTGCTTTTGTGCTTATACTACTCATATGTATTGTGTATCATTTCTTACTAGAATGGTACAAATACAATCTATCAGACCAAAAAAAAAAAAACATGCATGTAACATACCTCAAACCAAGTAAGTATACAAAACAAACTATCGAATGCGCACGCGCACTTTTCTCACTCATACATTTAGACATCCGCATACTCATAGATACAGATCAGATCAGATGAGATGAGATGAAATCTAACATATGAGTTCATATATAGTGTATAAACAGATCAGTATTACTACTACTACTACTACTACAATATTTCGCGGCATATTGATTAATGGATCAAAGTCTTTTGACACGAGCTATTTTGGTTTGAAAATCCTTTGTTGTTTGTTGTTGAATTTTATGCTGTGTTGTACAATATCTTTACGCACAGTTAAAAGATACTTTTTACTCATGCATATGAACAATCATTAAAGTATAAGTAAGTACAAACATACACGTACATACATACATACATATATGGAAAATAATTTCAATTTTGACTGATTGTGAGTGGAATAAGGTCGTCGTCGTCGTCGTCATCATCATCATCATCATCATCATCATCGTCAGTCATCAGCATCGTTGACTTCGTCAGTATGCGGTGCGTTATGATGTATGTATTTACAAAAGTATCTACAATAAGTACTATTGTATCTTAATGTGTACGTACGTATATGTTTGTTGCGCTTTTTAACTTTATCTACTATTTGAGGTTTACTATTGTTATTGTTTCATGTTTTAGTTGTTGCTGTTATTATTATTATGATTGTTATTATTGTATTATTGAATTGTTTAGGCCAAAGCACTTCGGGCAGTCACTGCCGCCGCCACCGCCGATGTGGCTTGTATCACTTATGGTATGCGATATAGTAGTATAGTATTTTTGTTTACAAATCGTGTCTCAAGTAGGTATAGTTGTGGAGGAGAAGAATAACAACAACAACAACAACAACAAAAATAAGTATATATATCTTTCTTCTTGTGGCTTCTTTGTACAATAGTAGTATTTCAATCGAATTGTTCGTAGTCATCTCTCTTTTAAGTTTTTTTTTTTTTTTTTACTATGTAAAATACAATACACAAAAATATGTTTCTCTCTCTATGAAGGAGAAGATGGATTTCTTTTCATTGTTTAATACTTTATTTTGTTGCTGTTGTGTGCATTGTTTAGCAGCACGATCAAAGCATTTTAGCGCTTTCTTGCGCTTCTTTGCCTCATTTCTTTTCGTATATTGTTTTTGTATTAAATTGTAATTACTCATTTGGGCACTTTATATACTACTTTAATCAAAAGAATGCACTCTGCATCTCTACCCCACATACCCCAACCCAATACCTGTGGTTTTTTTGTCATACCTAATTGAGCTTGAGGTTTGACTTGATTTGAGACCAACAATGGGGCACGAGTCCGTTATGTTTGGACCTTCTTTTCATTTTCTTTCTTTTATTCCTTACAGTCTTCTTATCACAACCAATTGATTACGCAGAATGCGTTTGAAGAACAAATCCAGAACAAATACCACATGCTGCATGCAGTTCGCAGTCGATCAAAAATATGAAAAGAAAAGGAAAAAAAAGCAAATACCCATGGGGCTGAGTCACTGAACCAGACAGAAGTCAAAACGAGAACTACTTCATGGAATTTCGTACCCATATCGTACACCTTGAATTTCTACTTCAGTTCAATTCAGTTCAGATCAGTTCAGTACAGTTCTTAGTTGTTGTCGTTGATTGATTGATTATGATGTACGTTCGCCTTAGCTGTCAACAAGGTTTTTTGTCAGTAGAATGCAAAAATTGCATGCTTGGCCCAAAATTGCAATGGCTTCTTGTTAATATTATTGTTATTTTTGTTATTTGTTTTTCTTAAGTCTTTGTTTTTTTATGTATGTTGCCCACTGTCACTGCTGCACAGTGGGTGTTCAAGACAAAGAACAGCAGTTGAATATTAGGCAGATTGCTCATTTCAATGCATTGAAATGGAAGTAAAAACAGAAAAAACTACTACTACTACTTACAATACTACAACAAAACAATATGAATGTGGCTATGAGAATCTTGTGTTCAAGACTATATTATGTGGATGAATATTTTTGGTATTAAAGAGGCGCACATGCAAATTGAGCTCAATAAAAAAAACTACACTGTAAGAAATTTTCTATTGCTAAAAAGAATTTGTTTATAGTAAGTTTAGTTCTTAAATAATTGATAGAATTTCATGTAAAAAAGAATGAACATACATTGGTATATAAAGAAGTAATTCATAAAGATAGGATGTGAAACGATTTTTGTACATTTTTGGTATTACAAGTTCCTATTTTCCTACTAAAAATTTAGACCATTATCTATCATTTAATAAAATCGTATACTTTCGTTGTGTGTTTGTTTGTTTGTGCGCGCATCACGTAAAAGTCACTTATTTGATTCAAAATAAAATTACTGTAGGATAAGAAGATTTATTGTGAGTAACATTTAGCTTTTATTTCATCGAAATCGACTTACAGAATCAAAAGATATTAATTTTTAATTTTAAATATCTAAAAAAGTGCTAATATTATATATTTTTTATATGTACATATTTTATTTATCTACTAGCTGACGAAGTCGCGGGCACAGCTAATTTATAATAAATTGTGACTATTAGGTTGAGCAGGCTCGATCAGTGTAGTTAAAAACCAGTAAAAAGGAGACTAACCTGAGCTATGCCATCTCTCCCAGTGGTCCGAGCGTCTTGAAACATAGTTGGTGGATATGGGTCAAAAAGTGTCCAAATATCAAATTTCAGATTCGTCTGATTCCGACAAATGTACTGAGTATGGTGAAAAGAAAGCTTTAGCCCTCTTTCTCAAAAACTGACTGACTAGTTTGCATACATAAAGTCGGACGGACAGACGGACATGGCTAGATCAACTAGTCTCTTCACGCTGATCAAGAATATATACATATAATGCTAATCACTGAGTGAACATTATAATTAGGTACGAGTGCATCATAGCACTCGTGAGGAATATGCTCGTTCGGTTGGAATCACTTCGAGTGTTTGTGATCGAAAGTAATGGTTTGGTTGGTTTCGAACCAATGTATGTACCTACTTATAAGGCAAAAATTAAAGGGTTGCAAAAGTTGTTTCGTTTCTTAATTACTTTTAACAATATAATCATTTTTAAATATGAGCCCCACACTTATTTAAAAATACAGGTTAAATCCATAAAAATTAGATTATTTTGCCTATAAATGCGTAAAGGGATCTTTGAGCCCCATGGGAGCAAACTATAATAGAATTGTAGTTACAATGAAAAGTATTGATTTAAACTTAAAATTATTTTAAATGAAAGAAACTTTAACAATTTTGTTTATTGTCATGAAGTTAAGATCTCAGATTTATTATAGAAATAGAACTTGTTCATTGCTAAACTCAATTCTAAGATTCTCTTTCGTCAAAATGAATTAATGCAAGTATTTCTAAGATACTCAATTCTATGAAGTTCTCCGGCTAACCAGTACAACCTAATCTAACTTAGTGAACCATAAAAATGTTGAGGTTTTAAAAATTAACTAAATATGTAAATGATAAGCAACAAATGAATAATTAAAAATTTATCGCTGGGATAATTACAAAATTCATATTTGAAGATAAATGATAAGAGAATGTTATATTATTTCTATTTTTATCGTCATTTAATGTTATTTTCTCTCAGTGTAATCATGCTAATTTCAAAAAACAACACTAAGTACAAAAAACGGACACACTCACTCACTCAAAAAAAAAAAAGGCCAAATCCGAAAGGAATTCATAAGTAAAATAAACTGTCAACAAACAAAACAAATCAACAACAATAATAAACACCCATTGTAAGGAGCTCAAAATAATAAAGATACTGCTAACTAACTGACTATACACAAATTGTATATGGATAGATGGATGGATGGATGGATGGATGAATGTTTGCATTTGTTGGGTTAAAGCCACATTGAATGGAAGGCGAGGAGTTACAAACAAAAACAACGCGGCATCAGGTCCCGGTCCCAGTCCCAGTCCCAACAGATCAACAGAAATTATTCCAAACCAAATCATACCATAGCAAACTAAAGAGGATCAATGCAAAGCATGAGCTCTGTGTTGAATGATGGACGAAACATTCAGAGAGAGTTTTCCCTTTTTTGTTTTTTTTTTTTTTTTCGTGAATTTAGCAAATACGGGACACTCAAAGTAGTATAAATGTCACTTTGCATTTGATTTTGCACCAGAGATGACGAACAAACGAAGCGTAAATATGAAATGAACATATGAACGGATTGCAAAAACAATAAATCGGAGAAAAATATCTTCAAGAATTTGCCAAAACGATACATCATCAAGTAACAGAGAGCAAGCAGCCAGTAAACAGGACTTGCTCGCACGCTTACTGACTATACTGACTATTGTAGCAAGTCTCAACATGATCTCATCTGTCATAGATCGATCGACTATATTTATGTTTGTTATTACTACTCTGTTGTTTAAATGTATCTGCGTTTGAGCAACAGCAACAACAGCAGCAAGCAGCAGCACCAGCAATGAAAGGTTTATAAGGAATTCAGCAAATTACCTGACCTGATCAGCGGGAGTTCCAACAAATTCACGAAACAACGAATTCATATCTCGTGCAAAAGATACAACAACAACAACAACAACAATAATAACAACACGACTTAAAAAGCACACAATTCAAATTTGTTGTCAGAGATTAAAACACATTTGTTAATTTCATCGTCATCGTCGCCTTATACATTTTTGTGTTTTAGGTTAAGAGGGACAGACATTGCTATGGGGTTATGAGGATTTAAAGTAGTTTCAAGTTTATATATAAATAAATATGTATGTATGTGATTGTGTGTGCATTTGTTTGTTTGCTTGTGTTTGACAACTAATTTGAGTTTGATATTGAGTTTCATTATTGATAAATGACAGAAGAAGCTTTTATAAAAAAAAAAATCTTGAAATTATACGCTACAAAGATCTAAAGAGCAAATAAAGATTCTAGATTATGAGACAATTAAAATGTTTTTCACAGCATTTAGATGAAATTGTATTTAGATATCAAATCGATTTTAGGTGTGTCAGAAAGTGAAATATTTTTTTTTTTTATTATTTTCTTCTCACAATCACATTAGCGCCTTCACGATATATACACAAATGAACATATTATTTATGGAATTCATAGGATTGACCTTCAATCTTATTAAAAACCTAGGCTAAATTCTTGTTTGTCAAATAGGCAATATTGCAACATTCAATTACTAAGAGATGTTGATTTATAAATCTGGCACAAAATATCTTAAAATACCTTAAAAAACATAATTTATGCTTATTTTTGAACTTATTCATATCAAAGAAGGGCTTGCACTTATCATTTATCTTCTTATCTAATTTTTCCTTCATGGTCCAAAATCAAATTGTAAATGTTATAATAAAAATCTGGTATATTAAATTCTGTCTATATTTCGGTAAATTGTCTTATTTCTTAACTTTAATTTCATCTGATTAACATGTAACATTGATAATACAATTTTGTTAATTGTAATTAATTTCTATATTTTCCAATTGTTTTTTAAAAAATTTAAGATTTAAAAAGTTTAACGGATTATTAATTTTTCTACCCATACTTGTATATTAATAATGAGTCCACATCAAAGTATATTATAATTAAGTATTAATTAATATAATTAATTAATTAATTAATTAGGTTCAATCGCTTGGTCAGACAATGCAACTCCATTCCGCTAAATAAATATAAATAAATTAAAAAAAAAATTAAAAAAAATACTTGGGCTGGTCAATAAGTCTTTAGAAAAAGATAGAAAAACAATTTTTTTCCGAAATTTTCTTTTTGTTTTTCAATATAATCTCCTTCTAGCTTTATACACTTTTCCAATTTTTTTTCTACATTTTTTAAACTGTCCAAAAATAGGATTCAAAATAGGAGTTTGTTTCATTGATGGCATCCTCGTTCGACATAAAACGTCGTCCACAGAGCCATTTTTTTTAAATTTTGAGATAAAAATAAGTCACTAGGTGCAAAATCTGGTGAATACGGTGGATGTTGTATTAATTCGAATTTTAGTTCCTTGATTTTGTCCATCGAAACTGCGCATGTTCTTTAACTATTTTAGATTATTTCAATAATCCACCAGTTCATCATATTGTAGTAGCAGCTAACCTAACGCGAAAAAAACCAGTAAAAATTAACTTTGGCTATGCCGAGATTGTAATACTCTTCACGCACCTCTTGGTGGTCCGAGGGTCTTAAAATTTACATGGTTGTTGGATATGGGTTACAAACACATAGTGTCCAATAAGAACATGAATTTGAATCTATGTTTGTATGAGAGTGAAGATTATAAAAATGAGAATTACAATTAAAAAGGAATCAAAATGAGAAGTTTGGCAAAGATTTGATTGATTTTAAAACATAAGCATTGCAAACAAACATTGATTCACAATTTGTTTTACTACACAAAAACATTAGAATTGTAATGCAATCCTGTGCAAGTTGGGCACAAGAGATTATTGAATAGCTTACTTTTCTAATAATTATTCACGCTTATTCACGCTCCGATAGATAAGCTTTACGACCTGCTTTGCAGTTCTCACCATAAATTTCCGATTTTTTTTTTAAAGTAAGAAATAGTGTTATGTGTATGACCAATTTTGTAAGAAATTTTTGAATAATTTAGACCCTGATTGATTAGACGAATAGTGATGGCAACCTTTTTGTTGATAAATGGGTGTCGAATACTTTTGATTGATAAGCTGAAATGGAGTATTTCAAGAAAAACAAATGGTATTTTGATGAATATAGATTTGGAAATACAAAGAATTGTTTTTTTTTTTTTTTTATTGGTGTGTTGTAATTATGACTTTCCATAAAAAAATATTTATATAAATGAACTGTATCAAAACAGGATAGTTACTCTATCTTATACTAAATATTTAAAAGAAGAGATAATCTGGAAGTTTAGAAGAATCAATTTCACCTTCTTTGAAAAAACATTGACTCCTTATAATTATAGAATTATAAGTTTGTCATGAAGTTTATAACACACTGAAGGAGACATCGAAGACGCCATAAAGTATATATATTCTTGATCAGCACGACTAGACGAGTTGATCTAGACATGTCCGTCTGTCCTTCTGTCCATATGTCTGTCTGTCCGTCTTTATGTATGCAAACTAGTCCCTCAGTTTTTGATGTAGAGAGCTGAAATGTTTCTCTGACATTGATTGTCAAACAAAATCGTTTAACTATTGTACATTTTTTTAAAAATAGCTAACTGATGATTTTGTAGTCCTGTGACACCTTAAACTTTTGTATAATTGCAGCTTTGCAGTTCTTCAAATTTAAAATGTTTCTACTTAGTATAGTAGACTCGTTATAGAACTAAAAGAGTTTTGTTTTCCAATCTCCTCCACAGCAATTTGAATATTTTAATACATATATACATACATAATGTTTTTTTACCAACATACATAATTTTGATCCAATTTCTCCTTTACTTAACTAACTGAGTAACACCTTCATTTTAACTACCATAAGTATACTGCTGCACATCATAGAGACGCTCAAATAAAGACTCCATAATTGGGGTCTACACATTATTGAAATTCGATAAACAGACAAAAACAAAAAAACAATATTTATGTTTATGGGAACTAAATCTGTGAACAGAGCAAGAGCAGAGAGTTTCTTCTATATTAAATAAAAAGAAAACTCACCGACAAAAGTCACGAAAATGACAAACATTTAAATAAATAATGTTTTGGATTAAGTAGCCCGTGTTGATTTCTCGAAGTTACATTTTATTTTACTATTTTTGACTTCGACTTTGAATAGACAACGTTATACATCGACAGGTAGCCCAAATATTTATAGTGTTCAATAATTGAGATACACTTTAATGAGTTAAAACAGACTAACTGAGCTGAACTAAGACAGACAAAACCAATGGACAGACTGAAATAATAATAGTAGCATTCATCTATTGATCCATCAGTCCATTATTTTATTGTATTGTAAGGGGTTAAAAATTTAAATATTTTCGTAGGATGATGATAGTAGTGTTGTTGATGATGATGATGACGATGATGATGATGCTTGTCGGTCGCTTAGTCGATCGGTTAGTCGGCATAGTTTGGCACAACAAAGACTTGTCGGGCGACGAAAGTTATTAGTTGTTGTTATTTGTTTGAATAGATACATAAAGTCATATATTTTCTACTTTGTTTAAATAGAAGAAAAGAATATGTTATGTTGCCAACAAGAAAAATACAATAGTAGGAATAAGAAAAATATGGATGATTATATTTCTTTAAGTTTCAGTATCAGTTGGAAGCCGTTGCTGTGCTGTGGTGTTAATGGTTAAAAGAACAATAAAAACAGTCGCGAGAGAGAGGGAGAACCTAATCGAACTGAGACTTAATCTTCAGGTGTTTTCTTAGCGTGGCTTTCTTATGTTGTCAACATATCTGGCTTATATGAGTCAGAATTATGTGACGATCGTGTCGGCAAATTGTTTGAAGACGCAACGACTCTGACTTCAACTCTGAGTCCAAACTCTGTGATCCTCACTTAATTGTATTGCTGCAGTTTCGGTTGGTGTCTGCGCCGTTGGATGCTGATTTTTCGTTGCATTCATAATAAAGACATCAGTGGCATATAATTATGGATTTGTGTATAGTAGTAGTAGTCGTCGACATTTGTTTGTCGGGGAATTCTTTTTTCACTTTTTCCACTCTTTTTTATTTAAATATTGTATGTATATCTGATCATATTTTTACAAATCTCTATGTATCTGTATACAAACAATAAATGGCGGAATGTTCTGAACTTTTTAACTCAATATCTTATGTCTCTGTTGGTCGCTTAGTCGGTCGATCGGTCGTCAGATTCAATTCGATTCGAAACGCTTCGTTTTGGTCAATTTCTTAGTTGGTTTGCTCTTTATTGTTATTTTTTTTTTTTTTTCTTGATGTTATTGTTATTATTGTTGGATGCTGAAGCTGCTTAAACTTATCATCATTGGGTTTTTCCTTCTTTTTTTTTCATTTATTACTTATTTCTTAAATATGTCGTAGATTGGTATTATTGTCATTTCATTTATTCGTTCTTTAGAGTTCGTGTTGCAACCATTAGGCAGGCAGTAGTAGTAGTAGTAGTAAGTGTAGATACTTTCAGTTCTCCTTGGTTAAACTGTCTTTTGTAGCTACCAGTTGTACCTAGTATATGTTTATTGTAGTATAGATTATTGATCATGACTGCATTTTGTTACATTTTATTCTAAATGAACTTGTTCCGTCGTTGTTCGCAGCTGTTGTTATAATATTTTAGTAGTTCGCTTATAATTGCTGCAAACAAGATCAATTTGAATGAAGTAACAAAGTGTTAATGTCTCACAAAATCTACTACTACATCTTAGGTTTGCTTTTCATCTTAGAGGATTTTCTCATAATGCAACCGGTTCCGTTTCATGTAGTACTTTGATTTATATACTTATCAAGCATGTATATCAAATTAAAATTAATTAATGTAATTTTATTTTATAATTTTTTAATGTGAAAGAGTTTGAGTTGTTGTGAATACTGAGGTGGTGAAAATATTTAGGCAAATATTTAAAGGCTACTTTAGTATTAGCCACCCTATAACTTTGCAACTAATTATATTAGATTCCTTTGCTTCATAATCAATCATGTCTGATTCCTATGATTTTATATAGCGAAGACATTATAGTAAACTGGAAAATCTAATTAAATATAAATAAAATAAAAAAAAGAATAACTTTGACTATGCCGAAGTTGTAATACTCTCCACGCCCCTGCTAGTGGCCCGAGGGTCTTGAAAGTTATAAGGTTGGTGGATAAGGGTCAGACACTAATATTGTTCAAATTTCAAGTCGATAGTACAAAAAACAAAAAAGTTTTTCACATCATAACAAATTTTAAATCTCTATTGAAAGAACTTTTCACTAAAGTTAATTTCAAATCAATTTTTAAGTATTATATCTGGCAAGTGATCGGTCGCCTTAAGAATCGATACAAAATTGTGTCCTGTTCGAGATATTTTCCATGACATTTTTCAATAAATCGACGGATATAGTTACTATTTTTATCCTTAGGTTGTATTGAAATTGTTCTTCGAATTCAAGTGCATTAAGATACATTAAACGTTGGTCTAAAGAGTTTAATAATCCTTACACTACTTAATTTGGTTAGACCAATTTTTGAATGCACATCTTGTGTATGAGATTCACAGTTCAATAAGTATAAACTGATAGTATTGAGTCCGTTCAAAACCAATTCTTGCTTTTTACACTGAGATCTATGTATTAATATTCCATCCTACTAAGGACATCTTAAGTTAATCCACCTACCGAAATTATCCAGCCGTAGACCGACTCTTAGTGTCACGTTCTTGCAAAATCTAATTGTTGGTAGCATCTTTTCCGCATATTTGCTTGGTAGTATAAATTTTATTGTTCCTTCTCGGAATACATGGATTTATTCCACTATATTTTTTGGTACCTGTAAGACCATCTATTTGCATATCTTACAACCTTCACCACGGCCTGCTGTTATCTAAGTAACTCTATTTATTTCGATCCATATAAATCTAATCTTTTAACTCACGTCATTCTATTAACTGATCAACTTAATCTCATTTGCTTTATTTTCTGGTAATTTGATTATTTAATTTATTAGTAATAAGTTAGCGCTAATGTATCTAAATTGTAGAACACAATGTTTTAAATCTTACATACAACTGTATAGTGCTTGCTAACCCAAGTAGTTCAGTACCGAAGTGACTTGTGGTCAATACCCAGTCTTGTTTGGATTTTAAAGGACCCTAGATCGCGCTAGCTCTGGGAGGGAGAGTGGCGTGGGATAGAAAAAAAAAAATAAGTAACCCCACAAAATGAAAGTCGGTGGTGGTGAAATCCTATTTTTTAACTAGGTGTCCCGACGCAATTTTGATGCAAAATTGTTCTAAAATCCTTAACACACAATCCATTAAAATATTATAGCAAAACTTGCAATAAATACGCTGGAAATTCAGTTTCAAATTGATCGTATGTCACAGTGTATTTTTCGTTAATAGCGAAATAATACAAACAAATTTTAGTCTGTTAAGCATAAGCAAAATTCGCAGCACAAAAAAAAAAAAAAAGAATGAAAGAATGAGGAAAGATCAATGATTTTACACATTATTTGCACCTTCTCCTATTCATAAACAGTTATCTTAGATTGCATTTGAGATACTACTCTTGTGAGCTAAGCCTGTATTGCGACAACTGTCCTGGCCAAAACCGTAACAAGGCGGTGCTGGCAAAGTTTGCCTTATTCTTTATTATTATTTTCTTATTTTTGAAGAAGTTAAAAGTGACTTATTTACTTCCGGGCCATACTATGATGCCGGTTGACTCTGTGCATAGCATAATAGAGTCTTTTATAAAAAACCGAACCATATGGGTGCCTAGTGAATGACCCGCGCTTATTCGAAACTCACGAACAAATCTCCATGTAACTACGAATGCGTTGAATTAAATCACACACACTTCCAAATCTGGAAATTATTTGCAAATTTTTTTAATTAATTCTAAGTTAAATTTAAGCAAATTGCGTACTGCAACATTTAAAAAAATCCCATGACCATTGAACTTAATCATTACTTTCTTTTTTCAACAAATAAGTATGTTATAAAAAATATTAATTTAATTCATGAGATTTGTAATCCACCGAATTAAGAATAAAATACAATGACTTAAAAAATTATGTATTAAGAATATTATACTCACCAAATATCATTTATCAAATATTCATCTTAAGAGTAGCAAAGTAATCAGAGATGCTTTGGCTGAAACCAACGATGAGGACTGAATATACTTCTTTATTTATTTTATTCTGTTACTTTTATAACTATATTTTCAATTTAATATGTATTCATTTATGCCTTATAATAATAATCAATAATCTTACAAAATGAAATGAACTACTCGTTTAACTGAACAATAATATTGTATGGGAAACAGCTTTTGTAAATGATCGTAAGACACACATTTTGGTATCCAAGCAGTCAAAGCTGTGCTTGAGTTACGTTAGAACCTTCACTTATCCTTATATATATGAAAACTAATATACCTAACACAATTATAGTGTATATCTTGTCCCTCAACCTATATCAAAATATGTAATAATAATTATAATATTACATAAGCTCCGTTTTGATGCTAACAGTTAGGGTTTCTTTAAATTTGTAACGGCGTAGGTTACGTAGTAAGCAACTTAGTTTGGGGAAGTTAATTCTAAGTTTGATCTTGAAGTATAAAGAACTAACATAACTCTTGCGAAAATAGGTAGAACACATATCCAATTTTAGTTTTTCGCACCCAATTTTAAAATAATCAAAAAAAAAATGTCTCCTCAACAATTTACTTTTTCTCACTTACGATCATTTCGCAAAAAGGGGTCGATATATAGACACAAATATGAATATTTTTTAATGCCAAATTAAATCTTACAACAAATCAATAAATATAATAATATACTAAACAGTAACCAAATATTGTAATATACCAATCGAATTTACTACAATAGTTACGTGTGGAAATCTTTGACAGATTTGAGCTAAATACATATATAGATATTTTATTTACTGTATTTTCCATATCTTATATACATATTTATAAAACCATAAATTAATGAATGGAAACATGTAGTGTTCGATAAAAACACAATCGATTTGTGTACAAACATAAAAACAAGGTAACTTTTAGTTCAACTAAAAATTGTTTGTTTTACCGGAGAGAAAACTTTTTTAATTTCCTCCAACCAGTCATGAAGGACGCCTGCAATGAAGAATATTCCCAAGTAGCGATGGTTAATTATAGGCTATTGGAAAGACATTTGCGTGTTTCCTAACATAAGCTACTCGAACCAAAGCAGATGAGCTGAACTGAGTGCACTTTACTGTGAATGATAATAACGTGTAGCATGCGGCGTTAAAGACGTAACCCAAAGACTAACGCCCACAATACTGAATATGTTTGTATATACTTATTAGATAATGATACGAGGGTCATTCAATAATAAGAGGGACAAATTGTTATACTAGAAAATTTGTGAAATGAAATTATGTATTAATAATATTCAACACAATCTTCATCAAACTTAGTTTTAACTTATGTAAAGAAGACTTTCGTTTGTTTTTGAAGACAATTATTTCACAAAATCTTTGAGGGAGGATGTGATTAGTACCCATTTATCCATTTTTTTAATGGATTCTTGGATATGATGATGATCGAGACCCGAAGCAATAAAACAATTTTTCCAATTAAAGACCCCCGATATGTTCAAAAATGTATTTCTATGAACTTGAAATAAACAAGAAATAAGACAAAGTATTGATTGAACCACTTTTAGTTCAGATTTCATTACAAATAGTATAAATATTATCGATCAGCAGATCAGATCTCATTTCAGTGGTGCCTACTTAATGTTATAAAATTACTAAATTTGTCCAATAAACTCTTTTTTTTCTACATCAATTTGTCTCTACAACTTTATTGAATGACTCTCTTTAAACTTTAAAGTTTATATTGTTCAATATAAAAAAAATGGGTACCAAACAACTTTGAACACATGAATATTGAATTGAATATATAATTATTGAAAATTTTAGATTTATTAGAAATATTTTACATACACGTACATACATACGTGTTGGGTATATCGTCATGAAAGCGCTAAGTTACCCCAATTATCCACAATAATAACAACAATAGCAACAAATATAAAGCACAGGTGCATGTTCACATTGGTGTCGTCCTTATATCCTTCTGAAGAGTTTATACCATGTGTGTCTGGTTGTATAATTTGTTGGTCAACACAATTGCTCGTAGTTTGTACATATAATAAATCCAGACAAACAAGCAAACCAATCATACGATACACGTTGGATGGAAGGATGGATGGATGGATGAGACTTTTTAGAAATCACGCCTAATTATGGATCATTAAAAATATAAACGGAAGTGGTTTATAATAACCCAGACTTGGGTCAACATATGTATGTCTATATGCAAAGGCAGAAGGACCTCAATATCATTGTCATTTTGCTTTGACAGTCTGAAGTCTTTTCCCCAATAATATTTCCCTAATAATAATTGGCTATCAACTACAAAAATTGCTATGCTTGAATGACGCCCCCACAAATCAAGGTTTAAGGGAAAATATTCACAGAGAAAGGGGAAAAGCAAAAAACTTTTTGTTGAATTCATTAACTCAACACAAATCGCTGTCAAAATATTGAAATTTTTTTGCAAAATTAACAATGCCAAACATTAAGAAAAAGATAAAATAAATGAAGATAAAAAAGATACAGCGAACTGCTTCTACTTCCTTAGTTTGTTTAAACATCGTGAAACGTCAATTTGACATCATTTATTTTTTTATGATTTTAATTTTTGTATTTTTTTGTCTTTATTTTGATTATGAATTTCTTTTGCATTCCTTCGTATTTATGGCACACTAACAGAAGAGCTTCTTTTTAACAGCTCAACTCATAAAATTATACATTTTATTTCATTCCATTTTTCTTTGGTAGCAAAAAATGAATATAAAAGTATCTTTTTGTGGTATAGAAAATATAAAAATAAACAATAAAAATTAATCGTCAACTTGGCAGTTAATAAAGAGAGAAGCTGCTGCATGCCTTCATCATCATCATCATCATAATATAAATAAATAATAATAATAAAAAAAATATAAATAAATACGATTAAATAATCTTCAATATATAGAAATAGTATGCTGCATTAAATCTTTGATTTCCTTTCATTAAAAGATGATTTTTGAGAATACTATTAGTAGATACATTAATACTGACTGATTAAGTTAGTTAATTAAAAATGATACCCTTAACAAATAATTTCAAAAATTTTAAAAAAAGACAATATTTAATAAATTATTCATTGTTATTATTGAGTGTCTTTGATAACTACAAGGATACTTTATTAATGAAATTAGTTAATAAACATACATATATTTATATCCAAAATTTTTATGATAAACATTCTTGACCAGTAACTATGTTGAATATTTTATAAGGAGATTGGATTGTTTGATCTTATAGCATAATAAGTATACCGTGTATTGTATCTTAATTATCAAATGATGCAAAATCCTGCAGGAAAAATTATTGAAATATAATATTTACAGGTATCTCCAACAAGTACGAGGGGGGACCCCAAAAAAACGGTAATTATGCTGTGGTGGGGAGGGAGAGTGGGGGAACCTATTGTTTGACCACATGTCCGTTAGTGTCACGCCATCTGCGTCAGTGTGCAAAGTTGTTTTTACATTTCGGCGAAAACGTAATGGCAGATTGTCGAGAACAACGCGCGGCTGTGAAATTTTGTGGGAGAAATGTCTATTGAAGACCAACTGCGTTCAGGACGCTCCTCAACGTCAAGAACTGATGAAAACGTCGACAAAATCAATGCCAACTCAACTCTGTGAGATGTCGGGAATGTCATGGAGTTCAATTCAGATAATGTTATCCAAAGATTTTCACATGAGAAGGGTTGCAGCGACTGGTTCTTCCATCATGACAACGCGCCGGCCCACACCGCCCCTTCCGTGAAGCAATTTTTGACCAAAAACGCCATGACACCGATTGTCCACCCCCATGCTCACTGGATCTAACCCCCTGTGACTTCTTTTTGTTGCCCAGACTCAAAAGAAATATGAAAGGAAAGCGTTTTGCCACTGTGGAGGAGGTGAAACAAAAATCGCTGGAAGGCTTTAAGGACATCCCGATGAGTGAATTTAAAAACTGTTTTGAACAATGAAATAATCGTTTGGAGAAGTGCGTTGTGGTCAATGGAGAATACTTTGAAGGTGTTCAAAATTTGGTGTTAAAATATTAAGAAATAAAGAAGTTATGACGAAATTCCTTTTTTTTTGGGTCCCCCCCTCGTATATAGAATAGTCACATGAGAGCGATTATATCGAGGTGTACATTTATCTGGATGATAATCTATTGATTAGAACGTCTGCTCGAGAAGAACATTCTTGAAGCTGTAGAGTATCCTACCCCGCAATTACCACCTCGCCCTCCTAATTAACCACTGACTCTTATAAAACCATAGGTTCTGAAGTTGGTGGTAGTCTGTGCTGGTGCTTCATAAGGTGTCGAAACATCCGTGGTAAAACCGACTGAAGGAAAACATCAAACAAGCTAGGAGACCTACTGAACAAAATCCGAGCAGAAAAGTTTGACTGCTTAATGCTTACACGAACAAAAAAATTGGATTGAATCTATATTATAATAGAACCCCGCCCCGGCATAGCACGAGTATCAGAACATTATTTTCCCTATCATATGATGTTCTTTGAAGCAACACCAACAAAATGATGACTGGCGAATATCCCAGCAGCAGGGAAAATAATGTAATAAATATTTATATGTGAATAAAAAAATATAAATATTTATTACGAGTACAATACACAAATTAAATTGAATATGAACATTTGTAATAGTTCTGAAAAGGAAACATAGATGTTTAAGTCTTATTTTGAAAGTTTTTTTCCATAAAAATATTTATATTTTACATTTTACTCATTATTCGACTGAGAACAGTTGTTATCAGCATCATTTACTGACTTTTCGAGTTCTGCTTTAAGCTGACTTTCTTTTTTTCCTTCGCTAAACGCTTTTTTTTTTCTTAGCCATACCGGAGCACTTCGTATTCATGTTTTTTCGTATATCCTGTTTTGTGCCTCCGACTTTATTAAATACGCATTCGGTAATATCTTCTACCAATAAAGGATTCATTTGTTTCTTCTCCGAAGTGTTTTCCCGGTGGTTGTAAAAGGCAGGTGATGGATTGCCAGATAGTGTATGTGTTGCTAAATATTTATCGCTGAAAACAATTTGTAACAATTTTCGTGTTGCTATTTCTTCTACTACGTCCACTTTTTTAAAATTTGAATAAGAAATTCTAGTTCCGTGCTTTCCCAATATATACTTGCCGTCAGGTTCTGTGCCAATGATTTTTGGATATTCTTTATATTTTTCATCAGTTTCGACCTTACGTTTCTTAGATGGCTGTCCTCAACCAATCGAATAAGTTGTTCACTTTTTTAAAAGTTTCGCTTAACACGTCATCCCTTCGGATACAATACGGTATTACGTGTTCTTGTTTTGTAGATGCGTTAATTTGATCCATATTTGTTTGTTTCTATTATTAAACCTACAAGGATTTGTATAAAAGTAAGCGAAAGTTAGCATAAGTAGCATTAAAAAAGACTATTAAAGTATTGAGGTGACATATAGGGAATGCATGGGCGTAGACAGGATTTTTATGAGGGGGGGGGGGTGTTTGGTGGGGGGTTTGGTTGCAGGCAACGAAACATATGCATACTTCAAAAACGTTTATTAATAGAGAAAAATTTAATTTCTATTTTATTACACTAATAGTAGTCTTCGATGTTCTTCGCAAAATCATTTCAAAATTTCACGTGTAATTTTTTTGCCATAGGCCGTTTAAACGGTTCTCCAGCATCGTTGACCTAATCCATGTTTTCACACGACGCAGTGTATAAAAGGACCTCTCTATGTTGCTTGTTGCAGGAAAGAATATTTCCGCCTCCTTTAACACTTCCGTAAAGTCTAGACCATTAAGGTCTTCTCTTGTCAAACCCTTTCTTCCACTTCAGTCGACTTGAAGTGTCTATTATTTGCTATTCATTCTCTCTACTTAATTATTTACAGCATTTCTAAATAAATTCGATTTTTTTTTTAAACAATTGTAGTAAGTAATAAAATATCTACACCGAGCTATCTGGTTACGCCCATGAGGGAATGTCGGCTATTTCGGTGATTTTGTTGTTGGCGTTAATTTACATTTGAATGTTAAATGTATGTAAAAAACCACTTAAAATTTACAATAAAATAGATGCCATCAAAAACTTACCGTGCCAAAATTGGTTGACTCCATTCCGTAATGGTAGATCTTCTACTTACGGACGTTCGTCACTCCGGTATCTTTATCGTAATTAAAGACAATAAATTTATATGACCCCAGTAAACTAGCAAAATAAACTCTGGAGGGACTAGTATTTGTGGGATGTAAAAACTATTTAAACACCGTCATAGGTTTTTGTTAGTATTTATTTACCTCTTCTAATATACTCTCACCACTAATAATCAGTATATGTATACTATATATTAAGTTACCTCAGCTAATCTACATTTCTGTAGATATCGCCCATTATCGTCACCTATTTTCGGCAAAGTCTAAGCAAAGTTTTCGAAGTAAAGAGCTAGAATATTGTACATCGCCTTTAAATAATTTCGACTAGATCATGTTCCAAAGCTGCTGTGATCCAATTGCTAGAAGACATAGTCACCACATAAAGCAATCTGTGAAAGTATATTATATCTGAAACTTTTTCCAACCATAGAGAGAAAAACATATGTAATTAGGTATCATTTAAACTGATCACTGAGAGTGAGAGAGATTCAACAAATTTCTGCAATCCAATAGTCTTTCTGATTTTCTTCGTGGCTTTCTTTTAGTGATTAACGAAAGTTAATAAAATAAAACATAATAATTATAGTTTTGATTATAAAAATACCCCTATAATGTTATATAATATAGGGGAAAAACGCCTTATAAGACTCTTTCTTTTCTTTAGTTTTTATTTTTCTTTTCTCATCAAAAGCGGTCTTTGCTTTGAAGACAAAATATTGTACGTTCGTATGTTGAGGACAAAGACTATCTGACAACAAAGATGATGCACCTTTGAATGTGTAAAATGATCTCTAATCATTTTGTGACGTTCGAACCATTGAACCAACAAATCATTCATTGAGCATTCAATGTAGATTCGAAGCTCCTGAAGAAGACATCATCTCATGTTTACAAAAAGGTGCCGAAACTAACGAAAGGATTACACACATGCACATGTGGTGAAGGCGGCAAGAAATTGATCACATCAATTCGATCGGTAAGGATCAAATTGATATTATTATAGATTGGCACTGACAGTAAGAGATCATATCGAACTACACATTATTGCATTACCAAATAAAATTAGTTGGATTAAATTCAATGAAATGAAAATACATATGTACTTATATGAAAAAAGTAATGGAAGAATAGTAAAGGCTTCTCTCTATTTTGTTGGCAACATTAATTGCATTTAGCAATGTAACATGATACTTCTTTGCAACTCCTACTCTTTATGATTATGATGAGGATGATGGCAAAGCCTTTTCCCTTTGAAATCTTAGATTTCCAGCTGAAAAGCGCATGTTGTATAGTGAAACTATTGTATTATCCTTTGTGTACTTTCTTAGATACTTATACCACTATGCTGCTACTTGTGTATTAATTAATAATATTTAATAAACAACATTGTTGCTTATCACACAAACAGATCGCGCAGCAAAGCAAAGCAAAGCAATCTTGATGGCGGCTGCTCCTGGTGTTCATTATTACTAAGCAGCAACAGCAGCAGCATCAGAAGCATCCTAAAAGGCCACACACACCAAAAAGACAAAATTAAAACATAAAACAAGAAACGAGTTACTATCTCATATATAAAAAAAGGATCCATTGCGGCACGCAAACATGTCCATATCTCAATCTCAGTCAGGCCAAAGTGCCGTTTGGACAAAGCACACACAATCTCAACTGGCAGCAATGACAGTAAAACACGTTAAATATTTTGAGATGAAGATAACTTGTTGTTGGCTGTTTGCTGTTGCCATTCACCATTGTGTTGCCTGTCGATTATGGTGATGGTGATGCTGATGATGCCGCTGCTGATGATGATGATGATGAGGATTGCATTCGACTGCCGTTGACGTTTTGTAGGCGTTGCCTCAAGTGTTGTTTAAACGTTCATAAGCGACTTTGAAAAACGCTCGACAGATTTGTATCTTTTTCTTTACTTTTTGCTGATGGCCGCCACCACCATCACCACCTGAACCAAACGAACCGCACATAGCTGAGGACGACCATGTATAAGCCAAGTTCGTCAGTATGTTTGTTGTATGTGCCGCTAATTCTCTTGCCTAAGGATATGCGATAAATCATTCTCTTTATATGTATGTACTATATGTGCATCATGATATCTCTATTGGTTTTCAATTTAGTCGTTTGCCCAATTCGTTACACTCACATGGAGGTCTGGGCACATACATCCACACCATACCATTTTTAACGTTCATTTGCTAGGATAGAGATTGCAGGTAGATAGTCCAATAGTAGATGGCCAAATGTCTAAAATGTTATACATACATATATATTTTTATAACTTTTATTTATTAAATTTCTCCAAACAGATTGTTTGCAAAATCAACTCAACCAATTGGAATCCTGGTTTCAAATTTGAAACATTTATATAAATACTGAAAAATTGAAGCATATTACATTTAACTTAAGTTGGTGATCCTTTTTTAAGTAAACACAATTCAATTTTTTAACTAATTTGGTTTAAAAAATGACAGAAGACTCACCTAGACACAACACATCACAACGAAACGCCAAAAAATTAGTAAAATAGCACTTCCGCTAAACTGGCTTATTCTCTCGGGTTCTCATTCTATATTTTGAATTCAAAATACTCTTTTACAAGGCTATCAATCATAAATCCAGTGTGGACATATGGAATCCAATCCAGCGAAACATTTCATTTAATCCATGCTTCTCCGAAGACTTGTCAAAGACCCATATTTTATAAAAATTTTAGATTTGCACCGAGATCTTTGCATACCAACAAACCAAGTGTAAGGAAAAATTGTTAGGTATAGTTAAAACTATATACAACCAGTAAAAAAAAAGAATAACTTTGGCTATACCGAAGTTGTAATACTCCTAGTGATCCAAGGGTCTTGAAATTTACATGTATGGTCGACAGTACAAAAACCAAAAAAGTTGTACTAATAAGTACATGAATTTGGATCCAGGTTTGTATTGGGTCCGCAAAATTTCAGCTCTCTAGCTCAAAAACTGAGGGACAAGTTTGCAAACATATAGACGGATCGACTCATCTCATCGCTCTGATCAAGAATATAAGTATATACTTATGGGGTCTTCTGATGTCTCCTTCTGTATGTTACAAACTAATGACAAACTTATAATACTATTCACTGCGTGAAGAGCATAAAAATTAGAAAATAATCATGTAAAAAATTGATAGAGAGGAGGTTAGAATGGATGGGATAGGATAGGATAAGATAGGAAGTTTACCAATCTGAATTCATAAAATGGACTAGTAACGATGAAATTCGCTTAGAATTGCATTATAAAGATCTAAGCTCATAAACAGATAGTATTGGGTAGGATATGATAAAAAATATGCAAGCGTAAGGTAAGTACAACATTGAAAAAAATAAATAAAAACATATTATTTATAAAACCTTGCAGGAGAGACTAAGAATAATATATGAATAAAATAGGATAAAAAAATTAGATCTAATATATCTAATATTGGATTATGTATCTCAATAAATTTAATGAAATTTAATTAAAATTTCCTTAATTTTTATACTCTTCACGTAGTGTAACACACAGAAGGAGACATCGGAGACCCCATAAAGTGTAAACATATTATTGAACAGCGCGACGAGTTGAGTTGATTTAGCCATATCCGTCTGTAAGACCTTCGGACCACTAGGACGAGTATCTCCCATAAAAAACATGAACTTAGAACAATAATCAGAAGATATAAAAGGTATGTGAAGAGTATTACAACTTCTTTTTACTGGTTTTTTTAACATGCCTTTGAAGATGCAAATGTGACATTTTTTTTTTATCAAACAATAGCACTAACCTAACCCATAGCTTTATAATAAACAAAACTACAGCACCAATCTGCACAAACTGCAATACAATCCTAACCATAACCCACATCCTCTTAAATTGTCCCTTATTCCCACAACTCAGATCCCATTTCCTTAATTACTCATCATTAGAAGAAATTACATCTTTTAACAAGATATAACAAGCAATAGCATTTCTAAAAAACACAAATCTATGCCAAAAAATATAACAAGTATTTACAAAAAAAAAAATGTATAATATACTTATAAGTTTAATTTTAAAACATGTACGAGTACTTAAACTACAATAGCTTTAGAGCTGAAGGCCTATTGCTCTTAAAATTATTAACTAAGTTATAATTTCTAATTATAATATTAGTTCTAAATAATAATAATAAAGATAAAAATAGCAATTATATTAAAGGAACGGTAGTCATTTTTTATTATTTATCTTTTACAACAAGCTTTATATAAAATGCGGCAAAACTGTTATGCTTTTTGAGATGTTAATAATAAGAATAAGAATATGTTTGTATCCAGAAGTAATGTAAAGCAAAGACAAAAAGGTAAAGGCATATTAAACACAAGATTAATTTGGTGATGCATTACGTTTGGGCGTTGATGGCGGTAAATCCATAGTCTTGCATACCCAGCCAGATATATCAACTTCTTCAACTTCAGCCTTTCGTATCCAAGGGTGACTCAATAATGTTTTGAGATCGGCACGTTCATCAGGATTCTTCTTTAGGCATATATCAACAAAATCTTTGAAGTCGAGTGTAAAGATTTCGTGCTGAAGTTTTGGAGGTGGTTCGTTAACTATGTAATCGAGTAATTCAAAAATTGCCATAACCTTAGGTTCAACAACTTCATGACTACCATCGTCAGCACCATTATTATCGAATATCGATGCAAGAGTGTCGGTATCTGGTGGTGGTATTGGATACATGCCAATAGCCATTTCCACCAGCGAGAGCCCCAGTGACCAAATATCTGATTGAACAGAGTAGTGTGTACCCTGAAGGCGTTCAGGCGACATATAACTGCGAGTGCCCACAAATGAGTTCGCCATTGAATCAATCAATTGGCCCGATACTCCGAAATCGCAGATTTTTATCTCTCCGCTGCTATTAACCAATATATTACTTGGCTTCACATCTCGATGTATGATCGCATGTTTGTCTCGTAAATAACTCAGGCCCTTTAGAACGGCCAAAGTTATTTTGCCTAATATCGATTCTGGTATGCGGCCAGCACGTTTCAATATCAAGTCCAATGAGCCACCATCCATATATTCCATGCAAATACTAATTTCACCATCACTATAGAAAGCGCCATAGAAACCCACAATATGTGGGAAATTACATTCATGAAGAACTTTCAGTTCCCGTATAATTTGCTTTTTAATTGCCGGCTTCACTTCCAAATGGATCAGTTTACGTGCCATTATTAACATTGTTGGCGTATGGCGAACTTTCATCACAACGCCACCATTTCCAGAGCCCAATTCACCGAGTTTCTCCAAATCATCATCAGATAATTCACCGATTTTCTCCTTTTGACTTAGAAAGACCTTTATGCGTTTCCTTGCTGTGTCATCCATTTCCAACTCCTCCAATGTTTCGGTGAGAGCCTCAATGCTTGTCTTTGGCTTGCCCAGCAAACTATGTTTTTCTGTTCCCGAAGGCGTTTGAAATGGTGGAGTCGGCACCACATGTGAGGCTGCCACGCTTGCATCGAGGGCTCCTGGCGGCAACGTCAAATTTAATTTGTTCTTCGACATTACTAGCGGAGATGGAACGAGGCGGCACCGGTAACAATACGACAAAACTTGAACCCGGCGTAAGGAATCGGAAAAAGAAACGAAAAAGGAGCAGCAACAGCAGGATCAGGTAATTTAAAAAATGTAGAGTTTCTCTCTCTGGGCGTGTATTTATCAAACTTTTTTTTACACATATTGCAAAAATGCATTCGTTCAGTTCTCTTTTCTACATATGTTATGTTTTAATTTATATTATAATATCAAATCCCAAAAGACAAATACGAATAAGAAATAATGTACAAAAAATAAATACTAGTTCACTTTTATTTACTTTAATAATTAATTTACTTGTTGCCTGTAAATTGATTGGTTACCGAAGTTTGCGAAGCTTGCTTCACTAATCATGTGCGAGCGAGATGCATATTGACTTTCCACTGTTGCCAATTATCAAAAATTCAAAAGAGGTTGGCAGCTTTTTCGATAGTACTTTGTTCAGCAAAGTGGCAACACTGTGAACAAATGTGTTTTGGATTTCTACAGCACTGATTCTGACAGCTGGGGTGCGATGCAAGGTGGAATCTGCTAATTACAAAGAAAAGAATGAAAAATAGTGAATTCAAACAAAGCATCGAAAATATTTAAAATAAAAAACGCGGCAACGTAAATTTGTTTACGTGCGTAGGCTGTGCCTTTGTGTTAGTAGATCAAGCGATAGCTGTTTGTCAATCCGATGCAAAGAAGCATCTTTTTTTGGGTAGCAGCCGCTTCTTAAGTGATTGCAAACGACTTAGCCCCGTGTAGTAAGTGCGCTGCTGCTGCTGTGGTTGAACCTTAGACAACAACAACAAAATACACGTAGCAAATTCATAAGGTAAAATTTAAAAGATAAAAATGAAGTTAAATTACATTTTTATTTTTATGTAGATTTCAAAGTGAAACAACAACAAGGAAAGACACACCGAATGTCGTTGATTTTAAGTAACTAAAACGTTCCAATTTTTACACAAATACACACAAACACACACACATAACCATACACAGACATTTTTTTTTTTTTTATACAAGAACAAAAAAACAAAAAAAAAAATTTATAATATAAAATAAAGAAACAGAAAAACTGCCAAAAACGCTGCTGCCTTCGACGCCGCCGGTGCCGCTGCTAAAACGTGAACGCGTCGGTCGTTATAGATATCTCACCAGAGCAACATTTTTAATCAAGTAAATTGTTAAGAAGACACTGACAAACGACAGTCAGTCAGACAGACTGACATAGACAGATAAATCAAGGACAAGAGAAAACTTAAAAAATACGAAAACGAAAAACGAAATGGAAGCTGAAGGCCTTACAAATGAACAAACCGAAAAGGTATTACAATTCCAAGACCTTACAGGCATTGAAGATATGAGCATTTGTCGTGATGTCCTAATACGTCATCAATGGGACATTGAGGTAGCAATTCAGGAACAATTGAACATACGCGAAGGCCGTCCCACAATGTTTGCTTCATCGCGTGATGCTCGTGCACCCACCGTTGTTAATGATCGTTTCTTGCAACAAATCTTCTCGGCGAATATGCCTGGTGGACGTACAGTGAGTCGCGCCGGACCAGGACCAATGCCACGTTCCGTTACGGGTATTGTGGGTTATGTGATTAATCTGGTATTCCAGTATTTTTACTCTACGGTAACGAGTATCATAAGTGCATTTTTTAATTTTGGTGGAAATGAAGAGCGCAGTAAGTGACCTTAAAAATTGAATGAAATGATTTATTTATAGAATTCTTTTGTACAGTTGTCACAGATCCACATGGTGATGTTATGCAATTCATACGTGAGTATAACGAACGTTATCCAGAGCATCCAGTTTTCTATCAGGGCACTTATGCTCAGGCGCTTAATGATGCCAAGCAGGAGTTGCGCTTCCTACTCGTCTATCTGCACAAAGATCCAACAACTAATCGTGACGTAGACTCGTTTTGCAGTACGACATTGGCCACTCCATCCGTAATCAATTACATAAATACAAATACGCTTTTATGGGGCTGTGATGTTGCCACACCGGAAGGTTATCGAGTCATGCAAACACTGCAGACACGTACCTATCCATTAATGGTCTTGATTTGTCTACGCGCTAATCGTATGATGGTCGTTGGACGATTCGAAGGTGATTGTACACCAGACGAACTATTGAGACGCCTACGTACAGTCATTTCGGCTAACGAAGTTTGGTTAAGCCAGGCGCGCGCTGATCGTTTAGAGCGGAATTTCACTCAAGACTTACGTCGTCAACAAGACGAAGCCTATCAGCAGAGTTTACGTGCAGACGAAGAAAAGGAACGCCAACGTCAGATTGAACGTGACGCTGAGCGCCAAGTGCAA
The DNA here is from genome assembly GCA_035041805.1 of Amiota mariae. Classification (NCBI taxonomy): domain Eukaryota; kingdom Metazoa; phylum Arthropoda; class Insecta; order Diptera; family Drosophilidae; genus Amiota; species Amiota mariae. Next base: position 1,186,359 of record JAWNKV010000216.1, on the reverse strand, counting down.
GAGGCTGAAGAACGCGCAAGACGCGAATTCCAAATGCGAAAAGAGGAAATCGCCAGGCTAAAAATTACCTTGGCTTCTCTAGTACCAGCCGAACCACCTTTAGATGCTGTAGATGCTATTGAAGTTTTGTTTAAGATGCCAAATGGCAAACGTCTTGAGCGTCGTTTTCAAACAACCAATTCTGTTGTGGTATGGAAAAATTCACTCAAAATAGAACACATGATGTTAATGATTAATATTGCCCTCTTCTTTTTTAGGATGTGTATAACTTTCTTTTCTGCCATCCCGATTCACCGGATGATTTTGAAATTACAAGGAATTTTCCGAAATGTGTACTGTATTCCAAGTCATTGGAGACTGCTAACGAGGGTCATTTATATGTAAAAACATTAAAAGAAGTTGGCTTGGCTAATCGTGAGGTGTTATATGTTAAAGATTTGGATGCATAATGAATAGCATACTGTGTGTGTGTGTGTCTGTCACATTCTAAGCTCATTTAGTCCATCTAAATTAACAACAACAAAAAGAACATCAAAATGAAAAAGTAACAAAAAAGAAAAAAAAAACAAAAATCAAAACAAAGACAAAAAAAAAACGTTTATGATAATGTGAAATATTCCTAAAAAATTATTGATATGATTGTATTGATGAGTTATATAGAAAGAAATCTATATAAATACATATTACTATATACATATATTATTGTGTATATGTGTGATTAGGTTTATTTATAAAAAAAAAGATAAATGTTTGTTTTTCCTTATTAATAATATTTAATAATAAAAAATAATATTAATAATTTAATGGTGCACACACTGCTATTTTATATTTTTAACAAACAAACAACAAAAATTACATAAAGAAAAAGATAAATTCATACATAAAATAAAACATGCAATATAGTATGTTATTCCATAATATTATTATAATTTTTTTTATTTTGAATTCTTTTGTTTTTATTTTCATTGGATTTCTCAATTATCCAAATATCTCAATTTATCACAATAGCTTTAACCATACTTAGTTAGAGTGTGGTTCTGAATATAAATTTGATTTAATAATTTTTATACATATGTGAATGAAGACAAAATTTATTTAAACTTATATAAATTTGTAGTTTTATTATTGTATATACATATACTAAATGAATATGTACATATGTCCTGAAAAGCTGGAAAATGAATTAGTCCTTTATACAAGACAATAATTAAATCAATATGGACATACGGCATTCAATTATGGTGTAGTACAACAGCTAACTCGATGCTGCAAAGAGACCTTCGGGTGCCGCTGATCAAAGAAGAAAAACGATGGTATAGTGAGCTACATTCGACCGACAACTGTCTTCAAACCAAAAGGCTACAAAGAGACACGTCTACTGTTATTAATTTTTTCTATAATGTGATATACTTACAATATATTTGATGCCAATGTCCCCTATAACGCTGTTTCGAAAGTATGTATCATATAAACCACCTTGGATTACAAGAAGACTTTCTAATCTGTCTTCTATTTCCTTTGCTAACTTTTATGTGGCCCGGGATAATTTTTTTTCATTAAATAACCTTTGTTACAATACCTATAATAATAACGTTGTAGACTGCAATTTTCACGCGACCCTAAGCAGTTCTATAACTTTGTGAACTCAAAGCGCAAATCTTCTTTATTTCCTTCATCATTGTATCTAGTTAATGAACATGGCCACAGATTTGGGTATTATTCCTCTGAATCCTATATTCAAAACATGTATCCCATTTCCCATTGTAACCTCATTGTTACTCCTGTAATTAGGGAGGAGTGTCTTCTTACAAATTTAAAATCGTTGAAATCCACTTACTCACCCGGCCCTGACAAAATACCTAGTTGTCTGCTTAAGCACTGTGCTGTGTATCTGTGTGAGCCACTTTTAAAACTTTTCATTTTATCATTTCAGAGCGCATCTTTCCCTCATATCTGGAAGGAATCCTTTATTGTTACCCTACACAAAAAAGGTAACAAAGCTGACATATCCAATTACAGCGGTATTGCAAAACTTTCTGTAATCCCAAAATTATTTGAAAAAATGCTCACTTCAACCTTTTATCACTTTTGTAAAACAATTATTTCTCCGTGCCAACACGGTTTTATGAAACAGCGGTCCTCAACTACAAACTTGCTTGAGTTTACATCTTTTGGAAATCTTTGTTTTAGGGACAAACGTCAAACTCATGTTATTTACACTGATTTCAGTGAAGCGTTTGATTCTGTTGGATTGCATCTTATTTGAGAAATAGGGTTCAACGTGTGTTATTTAAGTCCATTCTTTCTGGTCCAGTCTTTGTCACTTCTGGTGTTCCTCAAGGAAGCCATCTAGGTCCATTATTGTTTAACCTTTTTGTAAATGATCTCCCTTTCTCCATCTCACATTCTCGCGTGCTCATGTACGCTGATGATGTAAAATTGTGCCTCTCATGATTAGGTCAGTTCATGAGGTAGTATATTGGTCTAGGTTTTTGGTAAACTTTTCACCTGATACTTTATTTAGGTTAATGAAATTATATCAGTTTGACGTTTTTTCTAGTTGTTCTCCCTTCTAAACCACTTAGCGGATTTTGATACAGTTTTCACTGACATTATTCAATTTTTTAGATAATATTATTGTCAACATTAAATGAATTTTATTATTATTTTTTTTTTATATTGTCAGCAGATATGCAAGACCCTTCCGATGATGAGTTGTGCATCGACCCAAATAAAACAATGCCTACGAAGTTGGCATCTTTTACAGCTCCCAATGCGAGTACGAATCTGCTGATGGGATCCAAGAATTCCTCCACCTGTTATAGATATGGGCGAACCGGTGCAAAGTCAAAATAAATAGCAGCAAATGCGCCAACGTGTGCTTTACTATGAGGAGGAATGTTCCACCGGCTGTACATCTTTGCGGGGACACCATCGCACAATCAAATAAGGTGAAATACCAAAATCTTATCCAGAATCAAAGGTTTACTTTTAGTCAGCACATTAAGCCGGTGTTACTTAGCAGCCGAAACAAAATAAAGAGGCTTCACTGATTGCTTAACGGGAGAAGCTCACTCTCTCTCTCGGGAATAAGCGCACAGCTTATGCCCAAATCATTGTCCCTGTAAGGAGATACGGCATCCAGATTTGGGAAATTGCTACTAAACCCCAGAGAAGAGAGTGCACGTCTTGCAGAATAAGACGTTGTGCCTATGGTATGTTAGGAAGGCAACCTTGCATAGGGACATGTCCTTGGTGGTAGTTGAAGAGCAGCCTTTCACTCAAGACGATAACGAACGTTTGTTGGCGCATAATAACCGTTTCGCAATGCAACCCTAATCCGGAGACTTAAAATACTACATTTTGGCTGCTTGCTTCCAATGGAGCAGACAACACCTTCTGCACACCAGGCGGCTACCCGGCCTCCCCAGCCCATCGATTCGTCTGATTGTTTCAAAACATTACTCATTCTTGCATATACATATACCATTAATAAACTAACATATGTGAAGTATACAGTCGCTTTTATTTTGGGTCCCGTGAGATGATCTGAGAATCGCAGAGAGTTATCCAGAAGGAATAATTTGTGAATAAATTAGTTTAACTCAGCCATAAGAATGCTCATATGTATTGGGTTCTATGGCAATTTATGTCTGAAGAACCCGTAACTGAACTTAAATATTATATGTTCATTCCAGAAGCTTGGCTGACATCTCCAACCCGATATACTGATGTTAATATTCTGTATTGTATTTTCTTTCACAGTGATCATTGAATGACAACAACTATCACCTTCAATTTCTAAATGAGCCCACATTTATTGTTCGTTCCGATGCTGTTAAGTAGAATGTCTATTAATTAACTTGGATTTCTATGAATATTTCTTAGCATTTAAGAAATATGTACGTATTGGGTTTTATGGAAGCTGAGCTAATTATGTTCTTTTAGAACTTAAACAAGTTCATTAAAAAATCTTGGTTGACACCTCCAACTTTGTACTCGAGCCTGGAACCTCAATTGAATAAAATTAAAATGAATTTTTACTCATATACTTACATAGGTTACAGCCGTAATTTAAAAGGAAAAAAATTATTGTAGGCTGCATTAAAATTCACAAAAATTTATTACGATTACAAAACAGTACAAAAAAAAAAACAAAACACACAAATCGTCTAAATTAACATATATGAACCATAAAATAATTAAATTGTCTTTTGAAAACAGTTTATATATCATCATCATCATCATCATCATCATCATCAACATCAACATCATCATCATCAGACTCTACTTTTGTGAAACGTTTAAAATTCTTCGACATATCGATGCACACGTCAGATATGATTTTATGTATGAGCTCATCCGTGCCACCGACTTTAGTAATTACAGATATGGCAATATCTTCTATGTATGCAATATTCAAATCAGAGTTTTTTAATTTTTCATCGGTAAAAATAATATGCAACAATTGACGAGTTGCCTCTTGTGGTGTAGTCCATGATACTGTGTCATAGGTTAAAGAAGGAATTATAGTTCCATTAGGACCTAGCATATATTCGGTTTTCAATCCTTTAGGAATCATTTTTGGATATATTTCATCAGTTGCAGCATTACGTTTTTTAATTAGGGGTCTGTACATTGTTAGGTTCCTCTACATTCATATGTTGATCTTCTTCGTTGTTATTTATTATGTTTTCTAGTTCTATAGATGCGTTATTTTGATCGATATTTAATTGGTTTTGTTGTTTATGAATTCTTCTTAATGGAATTAACAAAATCCCTAGTGCAGTTTGTGATTATTATTATGATTATCAGTTGATATTATATGTGTATGTATGTTTGTTAAATACAACTATAACTTAGTATGTAGATGTGATCCTATCTTTTGTGAACACTGAACTGACTTTTTATATGCGGCATTATTCTGATCACTTAACTTTACAGCCAAAGGTATTAACTTACAGAATTCCAAAAGTAATAGCGGTATTTACAGTAACTTTTATTTTTCATTATATAAGATAGACCAACAACAAATGCAGAGTTTCATAAACATTTTCTGTCACGCAACACCTTTGATATTGACAAATCCAACGTGGAGCACCATATTTAAATCTTAAACGCGTACACTGAATGCACAGTTTAAGAAACTCTGACCTGGTAAGACAAGTCGAAAATCAACTGATCTGTTTTCACTGGACGAATTCAGTTCGCTCTTAAACGAACTCTTAGAAAAACTGAACAGCTCCATCAATAAAAGAGAGTAGGTTAATACTATTACTCACATTTTTATATCATGTCATGGAACGATTGGAACTTTTATGCGGAACCTTTCTATGATAAATTTTTCCTTCTTTTACTCTGTGTGAATGATTGTTCGATCATAATTATTGAAAGCGAAATGAAGCAAAAGCAGATCACAGTACTCATACAATCGAAAAGGTACACTGCGAAATATTTGTCAAATTTCTGCAGTTTTTCTAATATCAAATCAAACTTGATTAAGCTGCATCATACTAATGGCATCTAGATACTAGCTGGCGACTTAAAACTGCCGAAACTTCCAGTGCCTTTCTGCCTTACATCCACTTAATTTTACTTCATCAATTGTTTACCAAGATCTTAAATCAGTCCCTTTACGTATTGTGTGAAAACTTAAGTCGATTATAATCACTTCTATCGGACTTCTTAAAAGCAAACTTGAAACTCTTCGAACATATCTTCAAACAACGCTTCCAAGGTACTTATATTAGTCCTATATGTAAGCGTTCAATCCACCTTACATGAAATAGATTTCATGATAGCCCTTACATTATTGTAGTACAATTGTTCAAACTGCAAGAATTGCAATCTTTATCAGATTTTTAACCGAGAAGATCTAAAAAGTGAGCTGAGTTTTGTCTACTCAAGCATGAGACAAACAGTCACTAGTACTGGCAACTACCTAACGCAACAACAGGACAGACAGACAAGCTTCATGACAAACTTATAATACTATTCACAGCGTGGAAATAAAATAATAATAATAATAATATATTTATTTACTTATAAAATAATATACTTATAAGTAATTAGATTAGTTTTATTGCCTCATCCATTAATTTGCTGTCTTCTTCATTTTTACTACTTTAGAAGGATTGGCACATTATATTTAAATATTTATCCGGCACCTCATACGCTTCTAATAAATCGTGAATTTTTATAAATATATACTTTCTTAGTTTTCACCAAAGTTTCTTCCACATTTGACCATAGCAGCGACAACATTTAGGCCAGACTGGCTGGTTGGGTCATTGGTTAGTGCGCCAAGCTAACATCCAAGAGTCGCAGGTTCAATTCTCGCTCAAGTCAGATTCTGCAGTTTTCTAATTTCCTCTAATACTTCCCAACATTTCCCCTGAGCTGAGGACCAATGTAGCTAGTTCTAAGAATAATTTGTTCTCTGCTGAGTCCTTGTAATTAATGGCCTCAAAATGATTTTCAAAATTTCCCACTTGATCGTATCTATTTATGTATATCTATTATTACATAGTATAAATGGATTTCGAAATTTCAGTTTCTTCTCATATGCATAACTTCTACACCACTGAACGGATTTTGATCCGGTGAAACTGTCGTTAAGAGAATTTTCTGCAGAAGGCGGATTTGTACAATACATTTCTAATTCATCCGTGCAAAGCAGGGACGGGTCTCTAGTTTTAATATAATAAATAGTTCAAAAATTTCAACCAGTGGCTCTCAATGGTGGTGATAAAGATGTCCGCAATGGTCTAATTTTAGTATATGTATTCACAAATTCTTTACAACAAATACATTAAAGCTAAAAAAGAATAGATTTCCGGAAATCAAGTCAGGATAGATCTATTCGGATAAAGACTAAATTGGCAACACTGGTAGCGACAATCTATCCTGCTGCATACATCCTTTTTGGTCACGCACCGTGTAAATGCAGAAACGATGAACAAAATTGCAGTTGATGATGCGGTAAAAACAATTCATTGTGAATGGCAAAATGCAACTCAGCTGATTTTCCATTTTCAATCTGTTTATGGTTGGTTCATGGTGTTTGTTTTGTTTAACTTTTAATATCTTAAATGGGCGGGAAAAGTTATTACTGCGATTATTGTAAATGTTTTATTAAAAATGATATTAATGTTCGCAAGAAACACAATGAAGGTTTAACGCACACCATTGCTAAGACAACTTATATGCGTCGTTTTGAGTGTAAGTTGATTCAAAAAACTATATCTGCTAATAAACTAATTAATTGTATGTTTATTTAGCACCCAGAAAAATACTTGCAGAGGAAAGTGTGAAAGTGCCATGTTCGCGATACTTAAAAGGTTACTGCAAGTTTCAATTGTTTTGCCAATATAGTCACTATTCGGCAAAGCAGTTAGAGAAATTGAAAAGAATTGGTAAAATATTTCAATATATTCTAATATTCTTACTTATGTACATAATTTATCATACATATGTATTTATTGCAGTGAATCGTCTTAAACGTCGAAAGAAAAAGCCTAAAAATAAACTTCCCCAGGATGAAATACAATTACAACACGCATTACCCTGGCAAATGACAATGTTACCAAAAATTGCTCTACATAAACTACCGAAGAAATTGCCTCCATCCTTGCGTCCAATTGATTTGCGAAAACTGGCCAGATTTAATGAAATCAATAAGTGGGGATAAGATTGTTTTAATTAAGCTCTGAGAATTTCATGTACTAAACTCCAAAAATTAAATAAACACACAATTGCTCAATTTTGACAAGCTGACAATTTCATAGGGACTCCTTGAAATGTTTTCTCGACAAAAAGGAAAGCATAGAAAAAAGTACTCTAATTTGAGGTCCAGTACAGTTAAGCCTTAGTACCGTTGCTTTTAACCGACAAATCGACTCATCATACACACATCCTTAGAACTGGCAGAAACTAACCAAGCCTAAGTATAAATGGACACATGCTTTCCACGATCACTAGTGTTAAATACCTAGGAGTTACTCTGGATAGAGCACTCAACTGGGGGAAACACCTGCTCAACAAGAAACATCATACAAGTTCTGTTTCACTTAAAAGTTTTTCGCTCTATAGTATGTGTTCCCTTCTATGTTCGAAACAACGTCATTCATCGTGACGTCAAGTCCGCTAAGATTGCAGAGATCATAACTGATTATAACATCGAATTGAGAATCATGTAAACATCCTGTCCAACAGTCAGCAACTCTGGACCATCCCTCCAGTTCAACCAGTGACCTAATAAGTAATTATTACCCTCTCCAACATAATAAAACCTAAAGATAACTGAAACCCTCATGAAATTTAACTACTATGTAATTTTTAAATAAATTTAAAAAAAAAAACCAATTTGAGTTATGTCCGCATTTTCTTACAAAATAGAACCCACATTAGGACAGAATAAGAATATATCAGCAAGCAATGGTTGACAGAACGCATAGCATTTTTAGATGCGTCCAAGTTCAAACTTATAGGATGTGATGCATGTATTTTGTACCATAAAATATGTTGAAATATCCACTATCAGGCATTCCCCCCTGTGTGATGATGATTTCCAAATATAAAATAGAGTCAACGGAATTGTGTTATCGGACGCACTTTTTTCTCTCACTCATGAGTACTTGCCATCTGATCACATTTTTTGAGTCCAATGAATTTTTAATGTTAGATAACAAATTTGATAGAATATCTTGGCATAATTTCTTTGAATTGGTCAGGCAACAGTTTAATTGTTAAAATTTCTTAAAATAACGAAGTGGGGGATTTGTTTTCTAAACATTTATATAAATTTTTTGTCCAATTTATTTTATAAATTTGTCGCATATTAAGCGAATAATAATTTCAATCATAATTTTACACAATTTTTTATAAAGTTCTACTACTTAAAGGCTACATATGATTTGCGCATTAGTAATAAATTAGAGAATTAATTTTGTATTAATCTGGAAGCGGATTTTTAACTAATATTGCTATAATTTTATCCATAGTTCGTGCCACTTTCAAGCTAAGCTGAAGAGTTCGTGCGAATTCATAATGAAATGTCTTGGCACTTTGACCGCTATGATTCTCAGTTGTTGGATTACTAAAATGCGCCAATAGAAAATAGGTAAAATGCTCTGAAAAAATATTAAAATAATAATAATATAATAAAACTCTTATTATAATTTAAAATTTTACGAAATCGAGATCGAAAGACTTACCCATTTCATTTTCGACTGCATATAACAATGCAGTACTACCACCACGTGTTTCACCCATGTCCAGAAGTTGCCGCTTAAAATTAAATTTAGTTAAACAAAGTGATTTTATTTGCATATCCAATTGATCACAACTGATTTCATAGAATTTGGCAAAGTTTTTCATTTCAAATGGATCTTTTTTTTCTTCCTTTGTAATCATCATCACATCATCTTCATTGTGATTTATCACTTTTCTTACAAAGAATGCTGAACCCAATGTTCGTCGATCGACTTCGTTAAGTATTATTTCAGCAGATTTATGTAGATTATGACGTACAGCAATATGTATAGGTGTATAACCTTCATCGTTACGCCAAAGTAATAATTGCAGTTCAACACGTTCCATTAATTGTTGCAAACAATTCTCATCAATATTATTTATAATGGCCAAATGAAGAACATTATTTGAATATTCATAGATGTTATTCAATGCAAGATCAGTTCTTAATAGTACTTTCATTATTTCCGGTATACAATCATTCATAATAGCTAATTCTAAGCAATCTTCATCGGTAATTGTTAATAAATTATTCAAGTCGGAACATTTGAGTTTAGTCCAAACGAAAATTTGACGTTGTAAATGATGTACATCATTTTTTAGGATTGCATTGTGTATTGGTCTAGAATATATATAGAGATATGTACATATATGAAATAACGATTCAATTATTATACAAAACAATCAAGCTAAAACTTCTAAATCGGAAGAGGAATAATTGATTGAATTCATTAAAAGACAAATGAATACGAATACAACTATAGCTTTGACCTTTCTTTTCGTTATAGAGAAATTCGACTGTGTATAGAAATAGTGCAAATCTATTGAGAAATTTCTGTTAGTACTTACAATAAACCATCTTCCATGCATTCAGATTTTACAAATTCTAATGCCATTTTTTTCAAAATATATTTCTCTTGGTTTATTGGTGTATTCTCCCATTCCCATAGCAAATCAAGTTCAATGCCTTCCAAATCAATTTCATAAATATTCGAATTTCTTCTACTACATGAATCATCATTGCTCTTGGCAAGTTTAGATGACAAATCATCGTTGTTTTGTTGTGCCTAAAAGGAAGAGATTTAGTTTGTTGATTTTGGGTTTGGATTATTCAAATAGAAATTACTAAACATACCTCAGGTTTTCGTTTCCTTTTGACTATAGGTGTCAATTGTTTATCCTCACGTTCCTGTTGCACTTGCTCGGCATGTGAATGCTTTACAACTTGTGGTACACATGACCGACGTTTACGTCCCCGTTTCATTGTGTGTGCTGGAGGAGTTACAACTTCTTCTCTTGCTACTTTATAATCTTTATGAAAATTTTTCTTTTCATTTACATTGGTTGTTGTTGTTAGAATTGCCATTGGTAATTTTATAATACTTTTCTTATCAACGCTTGTTGACGCAGTTGTTGTCGCCGTCGTCGCAGTTGTCGTTGTCACTGATTGTATTCTATTTCCCTGTATCTGATTCTCTTTAATTATATGAAATTTTTTATAAACTCCAACAGGTGGCTCTGTCTGTGTACCAGCATCGACAAATCTTTTGTTTCTTGATACTTTGCACTTACAATGCTTACATAGCATATCATTGTCACCATCATCATCATCATCGTTTCCACTATATAACTCTGCATTATTTTTCTTACCATTGATGGCATTCAGAACCCTTTGTTGTACCTGTTTGTCTGGTAATCGAAAAAGCGCACTGAATAATTCACTATAAGCAGGTTTTTGGGATTTACGTTGTTCGTAGACATTCGTCGGCAAAATTTTTATCATATTTTTTACTTGCATTAATTTCTTCGGTGATTGTGTTTGTGCCGCCGCTGCCGCTTCGGTGACAGTCACACCATTTTCACGTTCTGTTGTATGTTTTGATTTTATTAATAAAACCTTTTCCATTTAATTGCACTTTACTGCTTGCGTAAAGTAATTTATTAAAACTGCACTTCAGATCAATTATGTGTTGCCTATCGGGGGATTTAATAGTTTATAATTTCATTTCATTTAATATTTGTTGGATTTCCCCGTAAAAGCATGCGTTGTGTGTTCTTCTTGTTAGATTTAGTGTTGGAAAACGCAATTGTAGAGTCAATTTTTGCAATGAGGGCGGCATTTCAGTGATGGTAAGTCATAATTAAGTAAACAAAATTATAATTAGTAATGGATTATACCAGAATATGTGAAAAATAACATAAATATCACTAAATTACTTTAAACACTATTGTGAACTGTGATATTTGCATATGCATTTATTTACTTATGTCTATATAAATAGCTAAAATTTGTTATGTAGACTGAGTTGGATCCAGAGCAAAATAAATTTATTTAGATTATTTGACACGCTTTATACTTGTGATTAATTTGGAAGAAAGAAAAAAATCTTTAAAATCCTTCACTAAGCATTTAACACAATTTAATAGCATCACGAGTGACTAAAGTGATCATACATTCTCAATGATAGACTAAGGAAAGGTGGAAGTGGTGGTCACCTTTAAGTCTAGGGACCAAGATGAATTTTTCTATATAAACTCAATTGGTTCCAAAGTAAAAAAATCTATTTTACCACACTATATATATTTGTATCCATTTTATGGAAAAAATTGTATAAATCTTATACATAACTCAGTGGCACCGGAACCGAATTGTCGGAAGAATTTCAAACGCAGAATGGTGTTAAACAGGGATGTTTACTGTCACCTTTACTTTTTGCAATAAATCTTAACGATCTCATTGACAAACTAGGGAAAGGACTTCATGTCGATAATATAACAATATAAGATTTCTGCTTTATTTAGATGATACAGTGATCCTATCCAAACATAAGCAGCCCAGGTGTGGGCAAATTCTTACTACAAAGAAGTTAATTTATTACAGAGATACTTCGTCAAGTGGATATTGAAATTGCCAGAATATACTACGTAATTGCTATAGAAACAAGAACAAGAAGTTTATATGACTACATCTCCAATAGATTACCACATATTTTAACAAAAATATTAATGACAAAAGGACACACAACTACTGCAAAAATTGAGGATAAAATTAACTAATGGATTGCCCCGGATGGCATGGTTCAATAACAGTGTGAAGCTGTTAGTATCAAAAAACATCAAAAGGAACAATATTAGTTAAACCAAGCAATAAGTAGTGAAAGACATATAATAAAAGATCTAGGCATAAAGAAAGGTGAACAATAATGAAGGCACGAGGTTATCTCCTGTGGCTTGTGGACTCCAAGTCCATATCAGAATAGCAGAGAATAGCAGGACGAGATTGTGCACATTATGCAATATGAGAGAAAAAGAAAATATACTCCACTTTCCTGGCAGATGTCCGGTACTTAGAGAATTTAGATGCAGATACTTGGGGAAATCTCAACTATCAGAGAGTGAAATTATAGATATTTTGAACGGTATAGGAGATGATAATTGGGTGAATCTAGCAAGTTTTATAAAACCAGCTTTAAAATACAGAAAGCTAATGATAAACAAGTTTAATGATTAAATATAATTTTATATAATATTGCAATTTAATTTATTTATTTATTAAGCTATTACATTTGGTCACTTGGTCACTGGTGGACAAAGGAAATAGACGCCTTCTTGAAGGAAAAAAAACAGCAGACCGACTGTATTTAGTTTTGTTGCGCCTGTCCTATGAAAAGCTCAAGCCAAGGCACCCCCTTGGATCTGCACAGATCTTTAGTGACCTAGCGTTACTTTCTAAGATGAGGGCATACTACTAAGTGATAATTTCCATATCATATCATTGTGATCACATCATTCTAAATTGAGGCTTGTTATTTTGAAAATAGGCAGAAATGCTAAGAAAGGGAATGGACATCCACTTGGCAACAGTCAGCAATGACTTTTTGTTCATTGTGAATAACAAATTTACAAAAGGTAGAGAAAATAATCAGCACAGACTTCATTATCTTGTTTCCCCTTTCATTTAAATTCATATTAACAAAGTTCGCAAATTTTTTACCAAACTAGTGTCATTTAGTTTTGGGATCACCACGATTAGCTTAGCCCGACTGCGCATCCCGTGGGTCTGTGTTTATAAGTACATACATATATCTTATCAGACCTAGTGTCATGTCCTTGAATTAACACATTTAATCCAAAAACATATTTAACACAAAAAGAAGTTTCTGCTTGTCAGCAAACCTCGAGATTATGTGACAAACATCTTTGAGATACTTGGGAGTTGAACTGGAATCAAAGATGACATTCATGCAGCATTTGAAGTAGACAGCTGCTAAAGCATCGAAAATAGCAGGTGCTGTCCTCAGGCTGATGTCGAATTGTGGATGACCCCGATCGCGCAAACGACGACTTTAAGCTTATGTCGTAACGTCGGTACGAGTCTATGATGCGCCGATCTGGATGGAGGCTTGTAGGACAAATTCATATATGAGGGAAATGAATGTTGTCTATAGATCATGTGCCATTCGCGTCTGTGCTGAATTTCGAACAGTAATGGTAAGTATGATGCCGGTTGACTTAATTGTGGCAGAGTTAAATCGACTATTCGTCTCTATGAGGAGCATTGGTGAGATGAGAAGGCAAGATAAAAGATCTCTCAGGAAGGTGGACCTATCGGCTCATTAATAACGTCGAAGAATGGGTCGGTAGAACGTTCGCCGAGGTCATCAATTACCTTGCGCACTTCCTGAGCGGCCACGGGTATTTCAAGGAATATCTGCATAAGCGGGGATATGATAATGATTCATTCCTACTGTCCGACTTGTAGAGACGAAAACGAAAATGCTGAACACGTTTTCCTGCATTGCCCGTGATTTGAGATTGCCAGATCAATGATCTCAGCAGCGTTTGGTGAAGAGCCGACTGTGAAGAATTGCATCCACCATATGTATCAATCGTAGATGAATTGGGACGCGCAGTAAGTCAGGTGGCAGCTTAAATCATGACAGAGCTGCGGTGAGTCAAGTCCCACAACTTGGATATTAGATACGATTGGCTTTTAATGCTAAATAAATAAATAAACATTTAATCCTTTTCCCTCAAACTAAACTGATCGCATAAACATTTTAACATTTTCATACAATCTACAAAAATGTGAAATATTTTTCGAGTATCAGTCCATCACTAATACGAGTCCATTGTGATTTCATTCAATATTTTCCAACACTAAATGTAATAATCAATTTTTTCCTCGTATCTCAGTTTTATTACGTGTGAAAAATTTTTGAAATTACAAATTACAAATAATAATAAAGTATTTATGTGTTGAAAACGATAGCTTTAAATAAAAAAAATTACAAATAATAATATTTCTCAAAACATAATTTATGCAATAAATTAAATTGAGAAGATATTTTCAATCGTTTTAAGGACACAATGAGTGAGTGCATATTTTCCATGCTGATGAAGCAATAAAAATTTTGTTGTGTTATATATAAATTGCAATGTAAACAACAAAAGATAACATTGTGTGATTAATTGATATGAATTTGTTTATAGATCGTAATTTGGATTCGCCACCGAGACGCTATGGTCGCAATAATGGTGGTGTAGGAAGCGGCGGCGGCGGTGGAGGTGGCAGCGGTGGTGGCTCTTATAGACGTTATAGTCGGTCGCGTTCCCGTTCGCGGTTGGTTTATAAATAGTTTTTGCACATACATACTACTACTTTATATGATGTGGTAGTATTATATGAATGAGATATGAAGAATGAAGAGCATTTGTTATACTTTTGTTATAGAGAACGTAGTCGCGATCGCAATTATCGACGGCACAATTCACGTTCACGCAGTCGTGAACGTTATCCACAACATCATCATCAGCAGCAGCAGCAGCATTATGGTCATGGTGGTAGCGGCGGTGGTGGAGGAGGAGGAGGAGCCAGTGGAAGCCAAATGAATGATCAGGATTTGTATCGTGATTTAATCAATGATGATTATAAAGAAGATCAACGTAGTAGTTATAGTAATTCGTCACGTGGCTATGATAATCGTAGCCATCGTCATCATCATGGTGGTGGTGGTGGTGGTGGTGGGCGTAATGATGATTCAGATTATTATGATGAAGATCAAAGGCGTTGGAAAGGAGGTCGAGATCAGCGTGATTATGATCGTGATCAACGAGATTATGATAGGAATGATCGAAGGTATTTACATATAAACTAAATTGAATTGAATTTTTCATTGCAATTCCAATTAATTCGAATTGAATTCCAGAGAACGTGACTATCGTCGTCATGGCAGTGCTGGCAGTAGTGGCGGAAATAATCGACGTTACAACTCCGATGATAGTGATGACAGTGATGACACGGAATTTGATTATACTTCAAAGCCAAGGGGACCATTTAACACAATTATTGTGTTTGGTCTAAACAAAAACATCACCGAGGCTGATGTAAGTTTCATGTTCACTATGATGATGATGACTATGATAATTCCATTTTCCATTATTAATTTTCTGCTAGATTTCGAGTGTATTGATCCAAGCAAATATGTCACCAATATCAATACGTTTGATACGTAAAAAGAAAACAGGTAGGTCAATGATCCAAAATAGAATTTTATGATTTATTTTTAAGTTTATTTGCTGCTGCTACGTAAGTATTTTTTTTTTGTTCGTGCTAAGCAGAAATAGTAAATGAAAGAAAAAAAAAAAATGTTATTCATTAAAAAAAAAAAAAAAAATAAAATCCACAATCACCACCAACAAAATCACCACCAAAAACCACGATGGCTCAATTTATGCTGCGACCGCTAATCATGTGCATTTTATTTCAAAAAATATTAAAAAAAAAAAAAATAGAAAAGAAAGAAAGAAAAATCTATAAAGTGTTTTAAGTTTCTTCTCCTTCTTAAGTGCAACAACAATAAAATAAAATAAAAATTAATAGGAAATGAACAGCAACAACAAAATACCAGAAATACAAAAAGAAACAATAAAATTTTTGACAAAAAACTTTGTATTTGCTTCTATCTAAAATTTAGGTGCATCACGAGGTTTCGCATTTGTCGAGTTTGAAACGGTTGATGAAGCAGCTCAATGGATGGAATTAACACAGGTATCCTCCCCACCAACACCACACATAAAGAAGTATCTATCTACTTAAAAAAAAAAAAAAAATTCAGAAAAAAAGTATAGAAAAAACCATTTAGATAAAAATCATTAAAAAAAAATTTAGACAAAAATTATACTTATATCTATATGGAAAGGATTCAATCAAATGGCTTGCATCATCATCATTCATTCTAAAAACGTTTTGCTTAATTAAAGATTGATAATGATAATGGCAACAACTTTATGCTGGTTAAATGCTTTCATCAAATCAAAGACAAATCACATTTAATAATAATCATATTTATTTATTTTTCATTCATATATAGAAGACATCGAAGATCTCACAAAGTGAAAATGATCAGTATTGCAAAAGGGAATCCACATTAATCTGTCTAAATCTATAATCACATATTTAAATACAATTGGATGTAATATAATTTATACGTTAATCTGTTAATCAGATAAACAAATGAAATGTCAAACAAACAAACTAATAAGTTTGATATGATAAGTATCCATATATCATGTAGTCATCATCTTATTTGTGGGCAGAAAATCAAGTTTTTGTAAGGAAAATACTTGACAAAACACATTATTATATTCAAAAAGTGAATCAATCTTTATAAAAGACATCTTAGATCTCACAAACTGTTGAGTCTCATATTAGCAGCAATCAATCTAACCATGTCCATTAATATGTCTGTCTGTATCAATGAAAATCAATCGATTAATCTTACTTATTAAATTTTATACAGAACATTGTATTTATTTATTTATAAATAGCTTATAAACTATTACAAATAGGTTACAAACTTATTTATAGCTATAGTAACAAGGCCTTAAGCTTGTATACAGAACATATTTTATACATATGAACATGCATATAATATCTTTCAGTTCAAGTTCCAAATGTCCATTTTAAACCAAAACCAGGGAATATTGTTTTATCTTTTAAACAATTTAATTTAAATGTCTGACACAGTTTTGGTTTATAGACGATAGGCTTATTGTATTCATATATTATTTCATAATCATGTAATTTTTTTATGGAAAACATTTGTAGAAAACAGTAAATTCAAAAATTGAATTATTACATTTCAAGAAAGGATCATCTATATTTACTTTGTGAAAGTGTTCAGTATCATAACAGCAATCAATCTAACCATGAATTGACTACATTATTTCTTTGTGTATCAAACTTAAAAGTTGTACAGAATCATCTATTTATTCTTAGCAGATATGTTTTAGTTCAAGTTCTTAGATGGTTGCATTAAAAAAACAAAGAGCAGGCAAATTATCAAAATACTTTCAAATCAAAGAGATCTTTTGAAAAAATTTATTTATTTCATCGATCTAATTATGCCCTTTAATATGTCTTTAATATATTATATGCATATTATACATATCTTCTAGTCTAAGTTCCCAATTCAAAGCAGGGAAAATAGTCTTTATTTGTTAATCAAATGAAATGTCTGACACGGTATTCAATATGCTAATTGTGTTTAATACATCATGCATGTAGCCACCATGTAAATTTAGGCCAGAAAATTAAGTTTTCAATTACAAAATATTAATCCCAAATGGGATCTAATGTAATTGTTATACCATACAAATGTGTCCTAACAGTTAAATAGCAAATTAATCGTCATACCAGTCGATACAATGACGCACTGATTTTGCATACCAATCCTCTAGCTTCGGTCCTTACAAGAAATAAATTCCCGAGAAGTTTAAAAAGGCTCCATCCTTTGAACCTACTACATAGAATCATTAATTAAATAAGTGTAAACCTAATTTTTACTCACTGTCAATGTATAACGGGGGTACCATGGTTCGTCAGAAATTCTATCTCATCAGGACAATGAAATGCCAACGATATTCGAGCAAATCAATTTCTTTAGCAGCCCTTATAAAGATTGACCAACCCCCTAGCAAGAGCCTTAATACACAACAGAACACCACGTCAGCTAAAACGACTTCAGCCCAACGACCTCCCCAAAAATAGTTCGCAAATACCTTAGATATCCCTTTCTTCTAAGCACACGTGACTATTCTCAAAACTGATGATACTAATGTCTGAAAACCATCGGGTTGATTTGACGTTTAAGAAAAAAAAAAATATAATTGATTAGAATTTTTAACAAAAATCTCATAAGGGAGTATAACATTTCTTTAGCTTAAAACCACTTTATACATTACAGAAATTTATTTATTATTATTATTTAAAATCGATCAAATCTCCTAACAAAACTCTCAATAAAATTTAGTAGTATGAAACTTTTGAAATCTTTCCAAGTTTTCATTTCATATAATAAGTAAATTATTCAGTTACCATAACAAATCAATTTCAATTTTACTTTAAGTGTGCTTAATGTAATTTTATACTTGACTTCGTTTGTCTTTTTGTCATTACAAATGATGATTTACCTTTCATATGAAAATTTTAATAGTTGGTGAGAAAAGTACACTGGATTTTCCTGTCATCTATACTAGTAATTGATGAAGTGTACTATGACACGAAAGCGTAAAAAAGCTAGAAAAATGAAAGAAGAAAATTCTAAAAGGATCATTTCGCGCAGTGTTGTACCCAAAAAACCAAATAAATCGTCACAAGTAAAAGAAACTGAGCTGATGGTTAGTGAAAGAAATTACTAAGAATAAAAACAAAAGAAAAAATATGAAATCAATTTGATTGATGAAAGCATTTATCAAGCATTAAGTTGATTATACAAAAAAAAAAAAAAAAAGAAAAGAAAAGTGTATGTATACAACGCTTAGCTTCATTAATATCAACTGCATAAACGATTCCCACCTTCATCTCAAAAACAATAACAACAAGTACCAACTACTACTACCAACTACTTCAACTGCTACTCCTAGAGCAACATCAACAAGAACAACTAGTACAACAACAACCAACAACAACAACAAAATGAATGAGAAAACACAGAAAAGAAAATGAATCCAAGCGGTGACTTTGTAGTCTGTGGAAATTCTTAAAAAAGATCACCTACTAATCTATTCTATGTTTTTTTTTTCCATTTCATTTCATGTCATATAGGGCGTACTACAATTGGATGGTCAAACTGCCCCATTGCAATACAGCATGTGTCCTAAATTGAAAACCATAGCCAATGATTGGTATTGCGTTAAAGTAAGTAAACAATTCCAAACTCATACATATATGAATAGATCAATTGTCAAATCGGTTAACTCCACAAAACTAAATTGTTGAGAAGAATATAAGTAAATTCAAATAAACAATGTAGACTGTATTTACTGGAAATGTTTAAGATGAAATATAGCATTATTACTACTACAATTTTTACTTGTTACCAATCAATAAAGTGTTTTGAAATTAAAATTTAATAAAACTCAACTCAATGGAGTTAATCGATTTGCCAAGTGAACCATTCATATGTGTGTATCTTATATAAGATATTGTATTAATTAACTACACATAAATTTTAGTGTGGAATCAATAACTTTAAACGTCGCTTTTACTGCTTTAAATGTCGAACATCACGTGTGGAGAGCGAGAAGGGCGAAGGCAACGATGAAATAAGCAACTTTTTGACAAAAAGTATAAACAATCAAACTTTGTTCTACTTCTACTACTACTTCTACTACTACTAGAATTCACTACTCCTCCTCATTTATAAATGTTAAAAAAAAAAAAAAGAATATTGTCTTGTCTAAAAAATGCATAAATTAGACAAACCGAAATTTTGTATATTGAAAATTTTATATTATGAAATCAAAACCAAAATAACAAAAACTAATTAACAAATGTACTGAATCGCTTCACTCCACTTCAATGCAGAGATCATGCTGCGTAATCTGGATGTATTAACCAATGAAGAGGGCGTCCTGACGGCACTGCAACAATTGTTGCCCGAATTGGCGAAAAAAATCAACACTTTAATGATTAGTCGTGATGCGTTGACCCAAACATCACGTGGAATTTGTTACTTATGCTTTGAGAACCTCATTGATTCCATGAATGTACATAATAGTTTAAAAACACTGGATCCACCACTTCAAATTGATAATCGTGAGAGTAAGTAAATGCAAATTATCTTAAATTATCATTAATATTATTATAATTATTATTACAATTATTATTATTATTGAAGTTCATTTGTTTTAAATGTCACGGCTACCTCTTTCATCAATCCAATGATTGGACATAATACGATTTTGAGTCTATGATTGTTAGTTAGGATGTATTTTGCCGAGTAATGTTTTGCTGCTTCTTACATGATTTTAATGTTTTTAATTTAGTATGGTTAGGGTTAACAGATTTAGGTAAAAATCAGTGAAGAAAGACTAACTTTGGACAGACGAACATGATTAGATGAACTCGTCTCGTAGCGCTGATCAAGAATATATATACTTTATGGCGTCTCCGATGTCTCCTTCTGTGTGTCACAAACTTCATGACAAACTTTTCATACGTAAAGAGTGTAAAAAGCGGCGTTTCGATTTATTTTGTTGCTTTCTATCTCACACAAATGTTTTTCATAATCTTCTCTTTTGTTGAATTTAATATTCCCTATTACCAATAGAGTTTTGCAGCGACAAAAAGGCAACCCCATGCTCCAATGACAGGATTATAAGGCGACTGCATTACATCATCCCAATGAAGTTCCCAGAACTCATTCCCATTGTGTTTTCTGCATTATCTAGCATTTTAGTGTATCAAATGCCTATGGACAGTTTCAGTGATAAAAATCACATGCCAAATTTTGTAAATTTGTCGTGATTTTGTTAACATCATGGGTTGTCCGCTGTGTTCAGGGTCAGTTGTGTCGTTTCGGGCAGATCTATAACACCGAAACCACTATTTGGGGGTTCGAATTGACACTATACCATCTCCTACTACAACATAAATTCGCAATTCTCGTGTGGTTACGCCTTGCGTGAGAAATTTTCACTTTTGTAAAATCTTTTTTTTTTTAATATTTTCTTAGATATCATTTCAGTTGAATTACTGATTTCAGTCTTTTAAACATTGAAAGCATCAATATTTTGTATAAGCTAACAGTTCATCTATCTTTTCCTGATTGTTGTCTCAAGCTCCTGCCAAATGTACAGGAACATTAGTACCTTATGTGCAGTGTGTGTTGTTCCTCTATATCTCTTAACTTTACAGCATTTTATTTCATATTTCTTAAAAAATTTAATAAGAATTATGGTCCATAGTATTTTTGACCATTATCAGATTTCCTACTCATGCAGTCGCGAAGTATTCTGACACCATTATGTCCCAACCTTTTTGCTTACTTAGTTTCTATCAATAAAGTGTTCCTGATCTTTATATAGATGTGTACTGATAGAGTATATCACATCCCAATATCTCTGACTATTATTTCTTAATATTTATCTGTTTAAATTTGACCACCTTTCCAACATAGTATGACATGATAAGACAGTCTATCATAAGAGTATCAGAGTATTCACAATAGCAAGATTAGCATTATATCGATTTGGAATATTGTTTTCACAAGTATTTATTAATTATTTATTTTTATAATTTGTGTGTGTGTTTTTTTTTTGTCTTGCAGTAACTGTAAATTATTGTGTTGATAGCGAGACTCGTAAACTGGATACAATTCGTGAGCATATAATGTCAACAACACCATCAAGTTCTGGAGCTGGGGCTGCTGCTATAGCTGCTGGTGCAGCAATGTCCGGTGGTAATTTAAATGATTTGTGTATAACAAGTGTAATACCGGGTATTAATGCAGTCACCTTACCAACAAGTACAGCATCAAGTAATGCAAGCAATTATACACTTGCCGATGTGCCACGTCTGGCTGAGTACAGTGCCTCATTGTATGCAACAACGCCAGCTGAACATGCTCATTATTTGCAATATTATACTGAGTATTATATTGCGGAAATCAATAAAGGTGAATATGGAAACTTACCAACAGGCATTCCAATGACGGAGGCTAATTCTGGTGCTGCCGTTGCTCTATCGGCAATTCAAAGGCAACAAAAGAAAATGAATAACATTGAGACAACAGCAACGGCAGCTGCCACAGCTGCTGCACAAGCAGCTGCAGCGGCAAAGGCGGCAGCAGTAGCCCATGCCGCACAGACTGGCATTGTCACACCAAAGGGCAATGATGGCAAAGTCTATCGTAAGTAAAGAATTCATCCATTGATGCAAAGATGATTTAAACTTAATATTATTTACATACCAGCTTCACCGGATGTCACACTGTATCAGTATGATGAAAGTTCTGGGTATTATTACGATCCTACTACAGGTCTTTACTATGATGCTCACTCCCAATATTACTATAATAATGAAACTGGTGCCTACTTGTATTGGGATCAACGCAAGAGTACTTATACTTTGGCAACGGCAGCCTCAGCTCAGGCAGCAGTGAACGATGCTTTGGCAAAGGGTAGTGAAGTCAATGCCGAGGCGAAAGCAAATGATGATGAATCGAAGAAGGATAAAAATAAAGATGGCAAGGGGCACGATAAAGTGAAAGTGGCCAAGAAGATTGTCAAAGACATGGAAAAGTGGGCTAAACAATTGAATCAGAAGAAGGATTATACTGTCGTTGCAACACCACAACCAATTTTACCTGGTAAAGGTGACATGGAAAGTGCCTCGACATCACGTTCTGCTCTACCAGCTGGTGGTAGTAATAGTGCCACTGGAAGTGGTGGTTCATATGCTGATATTTGTTTCTCCATATTAGAAAAGAAAGAACGTGGTAAGATTAACGATTTCACGACACCAACAGCCACAGCAGGATCATCCTCATCTGCAGTAGTTGGTGGCAGCGTACGAAGCGGTGCTGCTGGTGTAAATAAACTTGTTAATTCATATGGTGGCTCTGATTCCGAAGAAGAACAACAACCAACTGCCTCGACATCTTCTTCGCGTTGCAGTGATCCTTGTGAGAAAGATTTTGTTGATGTCCAAAAACTCACGTGTCTACTTTGTAAAAGAGTATTTCAATCTTTGGAAATTTTACAAAAGCATCTGAAAATGTCCAATTTACATAAAGAGAATCTGGCCAAACTCAAGGGTGGCGGTTATACTGAAGCTGAACAGGCTGCCATGGGAGGGTAAATCATCTATTGAATTTAATTTTATTTTTTTTTGAAAATAAACTAATCAATGATTATTATATACAACAGAAACTATCGTGATCGCGCCAAAGAACGTCGCCAAAAGTATGGTGAAAGTGATCCACCACCACCAAATCGAAGTCGTGAACGTTTTGAAAAGGAGATTAAATCTTTGGCAGCACGTCAACCGGTAGAACCACCTGTGCAGCCGATAAGTTCGAGTAATGTAGGCAGTCGTTTGCTACAAAAAATGGGTTGGTCTGAGGGTCAAGGATTGGGTCGTAAAAATCAAGGGCGTACACAGATTATTGAGGTTTGTTAATTGCATTGGATGAATGTTTAGATTATTAAAAGAATTTTATTGAATTTTTTTTTATAGACTGAAGGAAGGTTTTCTAATGCTGGCCTAGGTACAAAATCAGGGATGGCACCCGGCGATGATTATAAAACTTATATGAAGAAAATGATGAAAGCTCGTTATGAATCAGTTTGATTTATATGGAATGCATTTCTAATTACATAATATATCATTATTTATAAACATTATTTCACATCATCAGTCAAATTATTATTATTTGTCTTTTGTAATAAATCCTCTTTTTTGTTCTTCTAACGAGGGTGGGTGGCATGAAAAATTTCCAATCAGAGTCTTGTGTAGAGTGGTGTTTGTTTTTAAAAAGTGCATAACACAACAATAATAATGATTGATAACTAATCATATTATAGTTATAACTATACATCCATGATAAAGAACTCTATCTGGTAAGCTTAACCACCGAGTTAAGTTTATATATTTCATATTAAAAGTATTTTTTTCTTATTAAGGTTAGAAAATTTTCATGACATCCTTGTGTTTATAATTTTGTACTTCTTCAATAAATGTTTCTATTTTATATTATATTTTCCTAAGAATTTTTAAAACACTAAAAATATTAATTATACCCTAAGTTGTCTTATTTTCTGTTTTGTTTAATTATTAATTTACACATTCATTATGAACTCATAAAATTTAGTATAAAAATCACTGTAAAAATTTGTTAAAAAAAAGTTGAATATTTAAAAATAAATTTATTAATTAAAAATAAAGTACACAATATGAACTGTAGTCTATATATTCAAGTTATTTAGTTATAACAGACACATATAAGTAATTCAAATTCCTGTTGCTGAATTAAATGCGGTTAGTTGGATCAGAATTCTGCATGAGTTGGTACCCGGTGCGATTTTCTATAGAGCATCCCTAATATATAACAACAAATCAATTACTAAACGTGCTTACGAGACTTTATTTTGCTAACATATTCGATCACATTATGAATAAAATTAACTTCCCTGTCCTATTCAATGGACAACATGGAAAGATTGGTAAGGCGCACTAGGCTCATCGTGGGTCTTAAGAAAGACTATCAATTTTAATTTTGAGAAACTTCTTTCATAAGAAGCCTTTTCAAGTGGTGCCTCAGTCGGAAAATCTTCAAAACAAAATTCATCATAGATTTTTGTCAGATTTGGAATTATGCCACGAAGTTGTTGCTGTGTTCACACTTGCCTTCGATTGTTGAAACAATTTTCTCAACATTATTCTTCAATAGTTTAACAGCCTTTTGATGAGCACTCCATCTTGTCTCCACTAGTCTTTTCACCGATACGATTACAGTTTTCCATAGAACCCGAAAAAAGTTGCAAGTGAACTAACACTGCAGTAGATTTAGCGAAGAAAGTTCGACTGCAGTATTTCCTCCAAAAATGCTCTACGCTGAAAGAATTGTTCGTTCTAATAAAACATAAGTTCAAAAAGTAAAACCCGACTACTAAAAAATCACACTATTAAAAGGATGAAACAAGAAAATATTCTATTGAGTATCAGAAAATTAAAGTAATATTTTAGCTATTTTTTTGTAGTATACTTTCAGGGATGGGGTTGTTTCAATATCCCAAATATCGGGAATGGAGGCACATATCGGAACCAACACTATTTTATGTTTAAGCCGGGAAGCAGCCATAAACATTCAGAAAATTTCAATGCAATCAGATGAATGGTATGACAGCGCATAATATACGAACAATTTAAAAAACTAATTTTTATATATAAGATTTAAATAGTTCATATATTATTTTTAATGTCAGTAATTAACAATACTTATATAACCAGCGGCCGATGAAGACACTTCCAACAATACCTCTTTTTCAAATAATGTATGATAAGTATGTAGTTTAAAAGTTATGAGAGAACAGATGAACATCCATACATACCGGTCAAAATCATAACCCTTCTTTTTGCTTCGCCGTAGTCGGGTAAAAAATACCAATCCAAAAATAGTATTCAAAAACACGACCATAGTCGAATGCAACGTAGTGTCACAATTTCAGAACAATCGACAAAGTACTTTTCCATGGCCATGAACAAACGAACATTTACCGATTTATGTATAGATAGATAAGTAGATACATTAATACGAGTTAGTATTTTTCTTAAATGTATTTCATTGAGTAGATTTAAGTAAAAAACGAAAAATCACACCATAGTGTATTTCGATGCGTCCAAAACAAAAGCAACAATTCAGTAATTTGGTATTTGTACAAATATTTCCCACACCCCTTAGACATCTGAGCGAGATTGAAGCTTTTAAATAAATAATAGAGGTTTAAGGGAAGAAATCGTTTTTTTTTTTCAAGAAAAAGTTGATTGAAAACGTTTACGTTTAGTAGGTAAGCCAGTTTCAATGGGAAGCAGATCATGGATTAGGAAGATCAAGTTTAAATTCATTTTCTCTTATACTACATAAGACCAGTTTTACACTTAGAGAGATTATCTTCGATTCTTCTTTGGTGTCTCTTGCTTCTTATTACACACAACAACCGTCGTTAAGGAATTATTTTGATACTTCTTACTCCTTCTTAAATTGTGACGGAATTTAAGTATAAAATTAGTTATATAATAGTATTTTTTTGTATGTATGTTATGGTTAGTTGGTTACTGTGGCTGACTTGTATAATCCACTAACAAGCCGCAATTAGCACCTCAGTGCCGTTTTGGTACCACTTCCAGTATAACTAAACCCATCCCGTCGAGTTTATGTATTTCCGTGAGGTTTTCGAGAAAGTAACGGTACAGAAACTTGTTCCTATCTCTAGCCAGTGCTGGACATTTACATAGAAAGTGTGTGAGTGATTCGTTTTCCTCCACGTCGCCACAACTCCTACAATGACTCCTGTGTGCGATACCTAGTCTCACTGCGTGAGTTCCAACACACCAATGATCAGTAAGAACCGCTGTGAGCCTTGCGGTATCTATACGTCTTCTGTTGATTAGTCTGAAAGACCTATTTTCGTTGTACCTAGGCCAGGTAGCACGCGCCACCCCGCTAGATTCGAAATCTTTCCACATCTTGTTTACCAGCCGAAGGAAAAACAGGAAGTCACGTCTCTTGACAACCGCCAGTGGAATCAGAACTTGTTCCGCCAGCGATGAATCAAGAGATGCACCAAAGCGAGCTAGTTCGTCAGCCTTCTGAATTTCCTCAATTTTCCTATTGCCGGGAACCCATAAGAGAGTGATATCCGCTCTACGACTTAGCTCGCTTATCGCCATCCTGCATTCCCCCACGAGCTTGGACTTCACAACATGTATGTTATTATAATTACATAATTGTAATAAATAAATAAATAAATAAATAAATAAATAAAATAAATTCTGTCTCTGGCTACCCCTCGTGCTTCCCTTCTTAAAAAATAAAAATTGCGAGAGAATGAGTTCTGTTGCAGAGTGTCTAAGTGTAAAACTGGGATAACTAACGTAGATGTAAGTTTTGGGGCGTTGATATGTTGAAACAACCAACGGGGTGTCACACTGCTTATAAGCAACATTTCAGAGTATATATAGTTTATTTTTTTAATCCAGAAATTTTGATAAAATTTCAACTAACCGAATTATCGAGTTCTTACTGTATTTAATAATTGATAATGAAATAAATATCATTGACTTTATTTAATCGCTCCACACTATTCCTGATCACATGGAATGATGGATTCTCACAATCATGATGATGATGATGGTGATCAAAATGTGAATAAAAAAAGCTTTTGCCATGGGAAAAAGCTCTTCTTCGAAACGAATGTCAAGAGAAAACAAACATGAAAAACATGACGCATTCACAGCTAATAAACGAAGCAACAAGAAACACAATTGAGTCTATCTATACATATTCTTTTTTCTGCTACTGCTTGCTTTTTAAAATGTTTTTGCTCTTTTGGTTTTCACCTTTTTGCTTCTGAACCCAACCTATCTTCTGCTTTGGTCATTCATACATTGGCAAAGCTTTGGAGCTTTGCGTTGCGACGATCAGTTTGAGTGTTTGAGTTTGCAAACAGCTGCCGCACAAGCAACAATCGTCGGTCGTCGTCGTGCAGGTTTCGTTCTTTTTTGAATTTTCCGCTGATGCATGGATACGGTAGAGTTAAACAACAAAATAAAAATATATCTACATTCATGCAAAAATAAAAAACGTGATTAACTAAAATAAAAAAATAAAAAAAAAAAAATACTCACAGTAAACTAAAGTAAGCAAATAATCGATCAATCAATTAATCAATCATCATAATAAAATTTATCAATAAAATCAACTGAGATTTGTTTTTGATGAATTTTTCTTTTGACTTCCAAAAGAAGAAGTTTATTTTGTTGCGTATAAAAAAGCCGCGTGCATATGCGTTCGCCTCCTGTGTGTGTGAGTGTTCGTGTATCTTAAGAATTTAATTAAATATAAAAAAATATAATAATTATAACAACCAAAAAATATCAACAACAACAACAACAACACACCATCAATAACAACAATAGAAACATCAGTCAGAAACATCAGAAGATCTTGTAAGAAAGAAAAAGCTATTCAAAATATTTTTCATATTTTTCCAACTCACCTGAGTTTTTAACCAAATGTGGTAAAAATAAATTATTCAAAAATCAAAAATAAACGTAAAAATAGAAAAAAAGCAACAAAAAAAGTATAAAAAAGAAAAAATAAGCAAAAAACAAGTGCGTGTATCTGTGTGAGAGAGTATTGGACTGTTTGTATGCATGTGTGGATCTGTGTGTGTATGTGTCTGTGTGTGTGTGTGTGTGAGAGAGAGAGAGAGAGAGAGAGTAAAGTGCTTTTTATGGTTTGATAATTTAAACATTTAATTTTTTGTATGTTTATTTTTCATTCAATGAGTTAAGAGTTTTTTATACAAATACAACAACAATTTAACAATTGTTTACAACAATAATAACAATATTACCAATAAAAATAATAATAATAATAACAACAATAACAACATCAAAAATAATAATCTTAATAAGTTTGTATAAATATTTGGTTGAGAGTTTATTATTATTTTATTTATATAATTAAAACCAAAGACCGGTATTTATTAAAATATAATCAAAAATAATAAAAACAAAAATATTGTCATAATTTATTTAAATAAATTTTCCGCACACACAAATTAACAAATTAATTTTTGCACATTTGCATATTTAGTATTCATTTTTCCATTTAACACAATTTTCAAATTTTTTAAAATTTTTATTTTTGGTTTTTTGTTTTTTTTTTTTGATTTTTTCTTGCTTTTTCAAACTTGCGAATTTCTTTATTCTTATGATGAAGATACACCGCCATATCTTTTGCCTATGTATGCTTTATACTATATAGTACTCATATGTATAGATTTGATATATATATTTTCATCATCATTTCCTTTTTGCTTTATTTTTTCTTCATGGTTTCATTTCTTTAAATAAAATTTATTTTTAGAATTTTTTAGTTATTTTTGTGTATATTTTTTGTTTCGTGTTTTTATACTCGGGGTTTCTTTCAGTGCTTTTTGGAATACTTATTTGTTATGTGTGTTGGTTGAGATATATGTAATTTACAGGGTGTTTCACACACAATTTAATTCTTCTTCTTCTGGGTATATAGAAAACTAAATGAATTTAAGGTCAGTTTTGTTAATGGATTTTCAGAATATAAAAATTAATTGTGGTATTATTAGTAGGGCACAGGTGGAATTCGTAGTATTCTAAGGTCATTGGCAAATGATTTTAATCAATAAATATTAATATTTGTTTGGTATTTTCATTCATCGAATGATTCATGGGTTCGAAACTAAGAATTTCTACTACAATATTACTGGGTAATGTAAATTTAAATACTTTAGATAGTTTCTGATGATCTTTCATGATCAGAAAACCATTTAATTATATTTTTTCATCTTTATATTTTTTTTATTCTTTATTCTTATAGGATGAGGGTATTTTTAGGAGTCATTGGTGTCTCACTCGTCCGGGAATTGGAACAGAAGATCCCGGGGGTATTTTCTTTTTAGGCGATGTGTGCAGCCTTCTGTATTAGTTAATATATTCAATTCTCGGTAAATTGAGTTGAAAGCAGTGCTCCAAATCTGTATATCATACTGGCATCAGTATGATCTTATATATAAAGACCTTGATTTCAGACTCACTCATTCTTAGAAGATTCAAATCCATCTGCTTTCTTTTGGTTTTGTTGTGAGTTTACCAGGTGAGGTGCCTGTCAAGGGTCAGGGCCACATACTTCATACGTTTATGAACACTGGAGAACCTGTCATGTGAATGGGATGTGTGTGGACTTCTTAGCGTTGACGGTTATGTTCCAGCACTTCTTCCGCTAGCCAGAAAGATTTTTTCATCCCTTGAACACTTAAGTTTCCCATTGTCAGGGATGGATCCAACCATTCCATCTTTTACATATTATACAAAGTGAATATGAGAAGAATTCTTAAAAAACTATGAATTCTTCATCACCATAAAGAGACAAATCGATTTATAGTTCCAAATTTTGATCTATGATTGCTTACAAAATTTGTGTATTAAATATAAATTGGAATGGTTAAGGTCATATTACTATAACTACCAAATTTGTTGAGCTGGAAATTCCGAAATGCAGTAAGAAATAACCGATTTCTATAAACACATAAAAACAAAAAAAATCAATCAATTTAAGGGATTATGTCATATTATTGTTTGTCATGATTATCTTTCTTTCATACAGTACGCAAATTTCTCACAAAATCGATTTCAATTGTTAAAACGTGACTTCATACTTAACTAATCCATTTG
Organism: Amiota mariae; assembly: GCA_035041805.1. Classification (NCBI taxonomy): domain Eukaryota; kingdom Metazoa; phylum Arthropoda; class Insecta; order Diptera; family Drosophilidae; genus Amiota; species Amiota mariae. Next base: position 1,155,824 of record JAWNKV010000216.1, on the reverse strand, counting down.
TTTATGTTTAATATAAATTTCTGATTTTAAACCACTATAAAATCAGATTTCAGCTGTACGAGTATTTTAATTAAAAACAAATTACACACATGAAACATCTTAATTTCTCGTAATATGTATCTGAAAGTTATTCAACGTCAGATACAAAGTACAATACTAGATAAACAAAATTATTCAATCGAAAATCTTCAATAAACTTGGAATATACTTTTTCTTTCTTTTTATATAAACAAACTTCAAATTAGTCAGATCACAACAAAAAGAAAGGCATAAATGATAGATAGATACATATCTATGTGAGATACATGTACCACAGATACAATGTTGTTTGTATTGTATATGAAATCATCTGCGGGGGATCGACCTAAAAAGACTTAGATATAATTATGTATGAATTGTAGTTCAGAGGGGAGGAAAATATACGCAAATTGTTGATATTTTTATATAATTTTTTTACACTTGGTATAACCACATAGGTGTGATGCATAGAAGACAGAGTGGAATACCCTTTAAAATAGAATTTCGAGTGAAAAGGGTTGATGGAATTGGACTGATTTGAAATTACAGCACAAAAAATCATGAATTTTGAGATTTAAGAATCTAAGTAGGCTCTGATTTGTTTTTTTTCATTTAAATTGTATTGTAGTTTTAATTTCATTTTAATTTTAGATCTCTTGCAGAAAGATACAAAAAATTCATAAAATTAAAAATTTCCAGTCTTAATAAAAATTTTATTTAAAATCCTTTAAAGTGTAATGGATTCCAAAAGTTTAACGGATAGCGAAAATATACGTTCAAGTTTGGTCATAAGTATTCGTAACTTGGTACAAGAAGAGATTAAAAAAACTGTTGAGGACACTAAATTCAAAAAGTTACTCACTGAGATCTTAAACAAAATTGCTAATGAATCCAAAAATTCATCAAGCGAGCGTCAAGAAAATGATATGCCAAATAATCATAAATGTTATTGTGATACTGGGGATTTGGTAGAGAAACTTCAAAAAGAATTAAAGCAACTTAAAAGATCTGTTGCGGGCTACAAAAAGGAAAATGAGCAATTTAAAGATTTGGTCTATACTTTTATGACAACTAATTTAAAAAGTTTAGAAGATTTAGAAAGGGGCTTCGGTGATAAAAGCAACCTAGAGAAGAAGTTGTTGAAGTTAATGACAAAGAAGCGAAGTCAAACAAAGGGCAATAAAGTACATACACATAGGTTAGACTATGGAAAAAATGATCATGTAAACCAGGAACATGGTGATGTTCAGAATGTGAGCCCGCCTAGCAATTCAAAACCCGAAGAACCTAAGCAAAAAGTGTATCGAAAACTATTGAAGGATTATACTCTTGGTATTGACGATATCAATACTACTATTACAATTCAGTCCCGTTCCCTTAGAGGTAACGCCATGTATTCATGTTCTACTGGAACGGCTTATGATAATCTTGGAAGTGTAGTTGAAAGTTATACACAAAATCAAAATGACCAAAAAATTATTTCAAAAAATGATTTAGAAGGAAGAGAAAGACTTCAACATTTGACAAACTTGATCATGTTAAAAAAATCAAATCATTCAATGATACTCAATAAATGTGGATCAAAACTACCTTTCTTCACAAAGTCTCGACAACAAGAAATGACTACTTTGAATGAACCCAAGAATATCTCTGATAAAAATGCTAATTTTATTGGAGGAAATAATGATAAAGGACAAAATTCACAGTGATTTTTTTTTTTGTAAATTTGATTATATACTTTTAACCTTTATCATACAAGGTCTTGTGTATTACAATCCAATACAGAATTTTGTAAATATAATAATAATTATTATTATTTATTGAATACCACGTTATCCCCTTAAATTGTTTGAGCTTTTAACTTTGCTGGGACTTTAGAATTGGCAAAGATGTTTTTCGAAAAATGTTATTGAATATTATTTTGAAAACAGAAAATATATAAAGAGAAATACTCAATAAACGAAATATGTATAATGAATCAATGAAGAAAATTTGTTATTTTTTCCAAACCTTAAGCATTTTTTTTCACACACTATTTAGCTAAAATTCTATAATATATTGGTCCGATTTGTTCCGATTTGTTTAGATACATTTCTGCTTAAACTGAAGACGTTTTTATTATAATTTTGTCATGAAGTTTGTAACACACAGAAGAAGACATCTAAGATGCCATAAAGTACATATATTCTTGATCAGCGCGACGAGACGAATTGATGTCTATCTGTCTGTCTGTATGTCTGCAAACTAGTCCCTCAGTTTTTGAGCACGGAGCTTTCTTTTTACCATATACAGTAAATTTGTCGGAATCAACCGAATCGGAGCACTAGGAGGGGTACCCTCCATACAAACTGGGATCCATATGAAAGTTCTTAGAAACAATTTTTTGTTTTTTTAAACTATCGACTTGAAATTAGATTAGATTCTGACCCATATTCACCAACCATGAAAATTTCAAGACCCTCGGACCACTATCTGGGGAGTGAAGAGTATTACAACTTTGGCATAGTCAAAGTTAGTCTTTGTTTTATATTTTCTATTACGAAATACAACAGTTTTCCATAAAAATGAACTATATGATGTGTATATTGGTCTGATTAATCATATTTTTAGATATGTTATATAATATAAATTATCATTCAATCTTTGATAATTTGACTTCAAAAAGGAAGATGTTACAGACAAGTTTATACAGTACAAATACAGTTAGATAGTTTCCAAACCTTTGCTGTTTTGGTGTTTGCATTTGGGGTTATCCATTCCAGTAATTGGGGAACCCGAGTGCCGAATGCTCAAATACTTAAATAGAGTCAGACAAATGCAATGACAAATCCCTTTCCCTTTCGTTATCCTAATCTTTTCCATATTTATAGAAGTACTTAAAGAGATCTCTTACATTGGTTACAAACATCATAACAAATTGATAATACCTAATAATAAATCTTAATAAGTATAGTGAATGATGGTATACAAAAACCATATGAACAATGAAAGCAAAAGAAGATTGATTACTGAACCGCGAGATTTTTGGCCTCCAAATGAAGATACTTTGTAACTCGAAGCATAAAGCAAACGAGTTAACAATCATTCAGTGGATGAATGCCGTAGATAAAGTAAGGAAGAGGTAAAAACACGAAGAAATCGGTAATACTTACCTTATTTCGTTTCATAACAATCATGAATCGAATTTGAAGGTAAGTAAGTATCTTTGATTTGTTAAAGTCGGTTAAGAGATACCACTTCAGTTTGTCGATAGTCGATTGTTGTGAGTTTAGACAAACGCAAAATCGGATAATAATTATGAAAATAAAAGCAAAATTATACATCTTGTCAGGTCTGTCAGTAGTTTTACCGTTGCTTCTTGTTAATGTTTATTTGTTTTATTTTCTGTTATTTTTCTCTTTTTGTATTTTTAAATTATGACACATTTTCGTTGTTTTCATACTCATTTGTTCATTAGTTTGTTCCTACGTTCGTTCACTCATTTGCTCATTCTTTTCTTTATTCATTCCTTCTTAGTTTCTTTAACAAAAATTTTAATTTTAAATAGGCAACAAATTAAAAACAAAAACAACAATTAGAAGAATAAAAGAAGAAGCAAACTCTTATATTATACTACAATAGTTATAGTTTTTTCTTCTCTTTGCGAATCTTGTGAGACAAGCAACAGTCAGCGACCACAAAAAAATAAAAGAATCTTTTGAGTAAAAACTTTTTATAATATTGACTCAATTCATTGCGCACATGTTGTTATTGTTGTTATCTATATTTTATTTTTCGCAAATTATTTATATTGAAGAAACTACTAAGACGCTTTGTGAAGTCGTTTCGAGGTCAGTTTTAGTTGAGAAAGGTCAACAAAACAAAATCAAGAGACAAATTTATGCAATATATTTTGAATAATTTAAAAAAATAATTAATAATTTAAAAAAAAAAATCATACAAAAATTCAATTAAAATTTCTCTCTTAAAGTAAAATCATTTTCATGTTTCTCACTTTCATCATCATCATCACCATCACCATCATCATAAACATGCATTGTTCTTGTTGCTTTGTAATTGATTAATTAATTTTATATATCAAAAACATCATCATCTCTGCTTCCCTGAATTGTTAAAAATAATTTCGGGAAATTAATTGCAAATTCTTTTTCATTGTTGTTTACTAATTTTTTTACTGCTTCCGCTTTTGAAAGTGCAAAACTTGAATGAAAACATAAAGGTCAATGTATTTTTTTGAGTTCTCTAGTAGTAATTAGATTTTTTGTTTCATTTGATAAACAAGATTTTTTTATAATGATATTATCTTTTTAAAAAATTATTTATTGCTCTGCAAATTATAATTCATTACTCTGCAAATTATTTCATTGTATGTAGTTTGTGATTCTGTGAAAATTTTGTAGAGAATTTTTATGATATTGGTAAATAGGTTTAAAAGACATTATTTTTACACTTACCACTCGTGTGTAATGTTTTACTTCTTTGGTCTCATAATTGTCATGCTTAGAACTCTCCTGAAATCAATAGAAATTGCAGACTCTTATTCAAAGACAATCTGGGAAGTAATAATGAATACCAGAATCTCGGAAGAACTGTAATTGTTGGGTTCATTATAAAAAGTAACGATCTGCCCTTCACCTAATCTTATTTAATCTAATCTAATCTGATCTACATCTTGACCTTGAAAAATTCTTTGTTAGTATGACATCTTACTTAAGTTCAGTTATAATCTGAATGCTTTGCGGTTCCGAAATGCGTCAATTTGCATTTTCCATTGAATAATAAGTTCTCCTCTTATATAGAATTTTGATTTTTTTTTCACGTGAATTGATTTATTTCAAACTTTTGATGAAAGTTATATAATTTTCTCACGAATTTAACTTTAGAAAACAATAGATTGTACTAGTTATTGTAATTGAGATGATATTCTATTGTTTCAACATTATATTGAATGGTTGTACCATTAGAAAATATTCATAAATCATAAGATTAAGCAACGCTAATCCAACCACTGGGACTCATAGCTAACATATATAGAGATTTCACACGCAAATAGGTCTAGAATTCATAAGTAAGCAATAATAAAATAAAAGTACAGTACCCGCTCGGTTATTAAACACCCTAGTTTACACAAGTGAAATCATTTTAACTCTGTAACATAAATCAATTGTTAAAAACTGCTTCTTGACTAGTCTCTTTGGAACCAGTATTAGTGCCAACTATATCAACTTTTACATGGTGTGTGGTGTATCCAAGAAACCTTTCCCATCTTCCCCTGGGAAATATATCTTCTCAGGAACCACTTTCTGCATAGTAGTAGGTGCCAAAGGCATCCCTCCTAGATGTCTATCATCTATTAACCTATGTCTATGTTCGCCATATAAGTATAGACTCTATTTCTTCCACAGAGCGTTGCTCTACTTCAGTTTTCTATTCCATGTTAAAAAAACAATTTAATTTTTTGCTTAAAAGAGAATCTCATTGTAAAATGATTTCTTTGTATGAACATAGTACTTATAAAGAGAAAGCTACTAAGAAAACTGGATCCCACAAATTAACACAGACTTTTATTTATTGTATTGTTAAATGTAACCTTCAGAGCATAACGTTCATTTACCTTTATGATTTTTAGAAAAATATAAAATATTTCTACGCACGAATCTTTAAATTCTTCATAGAGAAAAAGAAATACCATTGGTAAGAAAAAAAAGACAAACAATACTATTATAATGTTGCTGCCTTATGCTGCAAGTAGTGCTAAGCAACCTAAAATTAAAATTAAATTAAAGAAAAAATGATTAAAAATATTCGTAGGCGAATAATCCGAAATAAAAATACCACCATAGTCTGGCACATGACTAAGCGTCAAATGGGGGAAAAAAATGCGGCAAAACTCACTAAAACTAAATAAGAAATAAAAGTTGGCCAAATCCATCGCGTTTTCAGTTTTATTTTTGGAAAGTATAATTGTAGAGAAGCCCACACACACAACACACAAAACGGAGTCTGCACACAAAGCGAACAAAAAAAAAAAAAAAAAGAAGCAAAGTCTGTTATAAATTAAAAGAAATGAGGAGTGAGCAAAAAATCACGGCCAAAAACATTTTATGATGTCGCAAGTTTATTGTGGTTTGTTGGTGTTGCTGTTGTTGTAGTATGTAGCCAACATTTGTTCACTTTTACAAACAATTTATTTTCATTGCCAATTACCAAAAAAAAAAAAAAAAAATTAAAATAAATAAATAAAAATCAAAAGAGACTACAGTAAAGAAATACTTATGTACGAGTACGTAAAACCCTCAGTCAATCTGTCTGCCTGAGTACATTGATGTTGTTGGTTGATGATGTTGATGCCAAAATGATTCATTAAAGTCATGCACTCATTCACTCGATCTTCATTCATTTCTTCAATATACAAAAATGATCTCAAGTGAATGGGATACAAAAGAAGATTCACAATAAAAGTATCTTGAACACGTTTGAAAGTGACGCGATTAAAAGTGAATTCCTTAATATGAGATTTGCACATACTTTAGAAAAAAAAAAAACAATAAATTTGTAGACATAAAAATGAAATCTGTTTAAATAAACTTAAAGTTGAAGCTTGAGGTTTCTTAGTAAGAGATTTATTTGCATCATGTATACGAGAACATTGACTGACTGAAAATTTTGTAAAAGCTTTTAAGAACAACAAAAAATATATATGTATGTATATATGAAAGAAACAGTCACAAGTTCAGCTTTAAAAGATTTTAATACGCTACTAATAAATTAATCATAAAATTAAAGTAGAAATACTTATAACTACTCACAGCAGCATTGGGTTTAGGAGTATATAAAATAAAATAGAATTTCCATACAGATTAGTAGCACTACAATGGGTTAATGTAGACATAGGGAGCTCTTTATTTTACCGGATATCATTTCCTTCTTCTATCATTCCATACACTATACCTAATGCTGTAGTTATATCATTGTGATGTAAGTAATAGAATTTGTAAATATAGACTTATTTACAACTCTGGAGTTCAACGCTGTAGGTATGAAAATATATCAAAGTGATTTAGTTGATTGAGTTGGAAAAGTTAGGTTTATAAGTCTGGGGACCTAAATATGTTGGTATCAGAGTTCAAAACTAGTTCAGTTGATAGAGTTCGTAAAGTTTGATTTATAAGTTGGAGAACCTACATAAAATTCATTAACAGTGCGTGGAAAGAGTATGTAGATTAATAGGAACGCTTTAAAATAAAGTTATATACAACTACCCCATTTTCCATTCAAAGTTATATCCAACTATCCCATGGTACCTTAGCAAATCGTATTTTATTGTATTTTCTTCATTCCATGATATCATATTCCTTATTTATTTGATCATATTCCACCTTACTTTATAATTTTGTAAACCAAATTCTCTTGTAATTGGACAACTTCGACAGTATTGTATATAAATATGTAACTAGTTTACTCATCTGCTGAAAGTAGAATAGCACTATTATTTTTGAAATATTTATTATACTCGTATTCTACATAAAGTAACATTAACTAAGTGTACTTACTGTTTGTGCAACCAACTAGACAAGATATTATAGTAGTATATCATTGTCTAATAGACTTGTTTATAACTTCGATTTATGTATTTATTTTTTTTTTATAATTTTTCAAATAACAAAGTATTTTTGTGATCTTTTACCCTTGGATAAAAATTCAATCTACTCTTAACACTAAAACAATGCAGGTTACTAAAAAGAAAAAAGGAAATTAATTAAAGTTTACACTCATCGTTTATTCTCAGCTAGTAAGTATTAACAGTTTATTCGAAACAAAAGGTTATGAATAATATTGCAATAAAAATTCTAATTCTATTTCCGTTTTTGAATTTTTGTCAGAATTCTTTATTTCTATAAATACACACATACGTGTACATATTTATACAATATTTAATATTTTTTTTGACAAAATTTTCGATAAAATAAGTATAATAGAAATAAAATCATAACTTTTATATAGTCAAATTTGCATATTAACTTGTTTATTAGTTATTTGACCATATTTAAAATTGTGAAAGAGAGCATGATTATTGTATTACTTTGAACTGATTTAAATATTTCATCGAGGAATTATTTAAGCGGAAATTTTATAGAAATTAAAATTAAAAGAAAAACTAAACAAAACAATAATAATTTAAGTTTATCGAAGCTTACACTCCAATTGATGAATTTGCTTATATAGAATTTATAATAATTTTCCAATGACATTCATAGTAATTACAGATTTATTCTATCAGTCCAGTTATAAATATTGTGTAAAATATTTGGTTAATTTATAACATGTTAAAACCTCTTGTGAATGATTGATGTTCTAATATTATAGTTGACAAGTTTGTTGTATGAAACTACTTCTTCCAGTAATCAAAGAATTCTGGTTTATATACATATTATCAATGTATGACAATGTGAAATGCCTGTTCCAAAATATTTCAGCTCGGTAGCATTCAAAAACTAAGAGTAAAAGAATCTACTTTACTATTATTCAACGTTTTTTATGTAGATCATTTTCACAATATACTTTATCTTTAAAGCATCGAAATGCGTCTATGAGTTACAAACATCATGACAAATTAATAATATCATTCACCCTGTATAGAATATTATTTCAAATGATATACAAAAATACCTTAAATTGAACATTTTATGAATTCAAATTAAGCGAATTTGGTTTTTGTTTTTGTCCAATAAATCGTATTTATGTATTATTAATTTTGTTGCGCTTTTTATTTTGCTCTTTCTTGCTAATTTGACTTTAAAGACCCAACAATTTATTGCAACAAGGCGTAGCGCCAAAAGATTATTGGAGAAGACCTGAGAACTGTTACTGATTTAAGATATATTTTCACATTTCATACATTTTTCTTATTGTTGCCTTTATATATTTTTTTGAATTAATAAATCAAGTTCAATTTAATTTAAATTAATTAAGTGCAAAATCATTTTGAGTTTGGCCTTTGCATCCTATTACAATTTATAATGTTTTGCGGCTATGTGAGGTAGGTCAATTAGAGATAAAATGACGCTTAAAAAATCTTATGAAGGTAGAGAGACACAATTTCAAAAATGTAAGATTTTATATACATATGTATTAAAGGAGGAACGGAAGATGCATTAAAGTGTTTAATGGGCTGATATAAAGCTGATAGATTCTCCTTGAGTTGAGTTATCATATTAGTTTATAAATTTTTGAAACCCATTTGACTCTCAAATAAATTTTATTAATTAGATATACAAGTTAAACTCCTATATTTCATGAGCTGCTGGGAATAACAAATTTCACTGAAAGTTTTAACAAAAGAGTGAACATATTATTTAAAATTAAATCCATTGTATCCAAAATTTTGTATTATCTTTACTGATTTCTGTAATAGAAGTAGAAAAAGTTAAGTTACATATTTAGTAAATAAATCACAGAAAACAATAAATGTCTCAAAGAAACAATAAAAAATTATTAAAATTATGCTTTAATACAAATAAAAACCGGAAGACTTTTCAACTCATACAAGATAAACACACCCACAAAGTAAAACACTCACGAACATGTTGTAAATGTCAATGAAAAACAATGTAAATGTAAAATTTTTGGTTTCAATTATTGTCATAATAAAATAAATTAAAATTACGGAAAAGCGAATACGAGAACACAAAACAAGTTATATGTATTTATGTATGTACATACATGTGCCTATAAAGCTAATTTTGGTCTCACGAAATTTTACAAACATTTTATATGCAATTTAAATAAACAATATATGAGTCTATATAATCAAATAAATATGATTCATGATAATAAATCCTTAATTCAGTTTTTATATTAGTGTTCCGATTACAATGACAACAACACCCCGTATGTGTATAGATATAGGAAGATCATGGACTATATTTGCACTCTTTACTTTAAAAACTTAAATGATAATTTCCGTCTGTATCTAGGCTATTTAGACCCATTCAATTCTGATCTCCAATCCATAGTTCTATGGCTTACAAAAATCACAAACATCTAACAAAAATGTTAACAAATTTCTCCTTAAAAACTTTTTGTTTGAGATTTTATAATATATACAAATAATGAAATTTTGACAATCTAGAAATATTTTACTCAAAGAAAATTCTTGCATAAATTAATAGAAAAAAGGAAAAAGCTGGAAAACAAAAAAATACACCCAAGCAACAAAGTGACCTTGTCACATTGTTTTGCAAATTATCAAGATCAATGCGAACGTATTTGTATATATTATCGTACATATGCATCTTTATACTTTGCACATTAATATTGTAGGTATTATTACTTTGCAATGGTGTTTGCAACACCTACATAGAATCTTAAGTTTGAAATTCTATACAAAATTTATGGTAATAGATAATAAGAACAACGAGGACAATCCATTGAATTTGGATGGTTCTATTCTTTTAGTTTTTGGCAATGTCATTTCTGATTGGCTTACTTTACTCACAGAAGTTCTCCTATTTATGGAAGAGGTAATTCTCATACAAATACCAATACAACAATATCTACATGTTTTATGTTTGATGTTTATAAAGGCATCAAATCATTATACTTTCAATACAATTATATGATATTGTCACAATTTTGATAAGTTCTTTGTCTGTTCAGCTATACTGAAAACCAGAGTTGTCCAACCTGCATGCGGCACAAATGGGTTTTGAATGCGGCTCAGACACGCTTAAAGTGGCGACCTTATTTTATTTTTCTTTACTCACCATGTTCATAGAGTCATGGTTTTTTTTCATCAAAAAAATTTTTCATCTGTGGCACAACTAAAAGCGGATCTTTCCTATGTGGCCCAGGGAACCAGAAAGGTTAGACAACCTGCTGTAAACGGTATTGAAACATCAGTGAAACCGAAGTCATCATTTTAAAAGTAATTTACATATTTCAATCGATATGTATGCATTCAATGATTTGGTTCAAAAAGTGTTAAATAAAATATTTAATTTTAATTTTTTTTTTGTTTCTAACTTATTGAGAGCTCCGCGCCTTAATGGCGTCGTCAAATCAATCGATCAGTGTTGTTGATTGTTTCTTGAACATATACAAGTATAAATGTCAGATAATGTTCGAATTCGTATGCAAAGCAGATACATATGTATGTACATATGTATTTTGTTTGAATGTAGGAACAACAACTCAATTTATGGAAATGACAAAGAAAAACATAAAAATAGATTCAAATCAATAAAATATTTTTTTTGGGGGCAATAATAATTGCCAAGAATTGAACGCAAATTAAATAAAAACCTCATAGGTTAAATGAATGGAAATTGCGTAGAAAATTGAGATACTTTAAGGCAAAGATTTGTTTAAAATATGTTCAGTGGGTGAAGTTATTTTGTTATGCTAACTAAAATTGAAATTTATTAATTGTTTTAAATTTTGATAAAAAAAAAATTAAAGATTTATTGAAAAAAATAATAAACAATTAAATAAATAAAAAGAAATTTAGAATCAACTATGAAGAAGATTTCATACCTTTCAAAGGAACACACAATTCTTAGTAACATTTCTGAATCATTTTTGGATTTGATCTACATATGTTGGCTTGGAAGTTGTTGGATTGAATACATTTCCATTGTTTAAATGCATTTCTAACATTACTGACAAAGTTTGAGTTGAACATTATTTTTTATGTCATATTGGTTAAGTCTATCTGATTATTATATACAAATAATTTACTTAGCACCTTTCAAAAAATATATACTTAATAGAAGATATCTCACTCTACCCAATTCAATTTTTTTTCTCAATTTTTGGCCTATTGCTATTTGCTCTATATCAGTGAACTGCTTTTTAAACTTTATGTCGTTTATTTTGTTTTTTTTTTTTAATAAATTATTTATTTTATTTTTATTTTATCTAATATACTATTTTAGTATAAAAAACTAAATACTGATTTTTAACAAGGGACTAGCTACTGATGCCTCCAAATAAATAAATATTTGGCAATAATTTTCAGGAATCTTGCCCTGTTCTGACAACTTCACTATAAAACTGAATATTGTACACACATTTTAGACTGTAAGTGCATAAAATGTTACAAAAATTTCTTTTGTCTTAAATTTGCTTCTATTCACTCACATGAAAGTTATGTCATATTATATTGTAGTTAACCCAACCCATCATAAGGATGGTTATTTCCTTCATTTTATGAAATTATTATATGCCAGCACAATATCTTAAGTAATGAAGTTACTGTTATGCTGATCACAATCAATCTTTAACACATTTTTAATATACCATTTTAAGTTGAAACAAATTTTCTAAAATGTTTTCACCTTCATAAATATTTATAAATATAAAATATATAATCTATATCTTATACAATATTCAGCAAATTCAAAATTTTACTTATAAATAAATATCTGTGTGTGTGTGTGTGGGTGTGTGTGTGTGTTTGTATAGTAAATAGTCAAAAGTGATTTTGAGCGCTTCCTTATGTTTGTTTCTGATTTGTTTGTTAATGCAATTGAATTTGCAGCTAATAATTTATTTAAACGAAAGCAAATTTTTCAAACATAAAAAAATAAAAACAAGTTCTACGTAAGCAAATATTTAATTATCAAAGAGATACAAAGCTATATATACATGTATATACATATATCTATCTGTATGTATATAATTATGTGTAGTTATGTATGCATGTGTATATAAGCCAAATGTATTCTTTCTTTTAATACTAATTTATTTAAAAATTTCATTCTCATACTTTATTTATTTTTCTCATATAATTTTCGCGGTTCTTCTTCTAAATTTTTATATTAACGCAATGCTAAATTTAACAAAAGGCGTGGGTTGTCACCATCAATGAGCGTCGATGTCGTTTTGGAACATTTCATATGGGTTCGCTAAAATATTACAGATGTTTTCATATACCTTACACTTTACGTTTGTATGTTTGTATTGTTATTTTGGTGTGATGATTGTAACTTATAACGGGAAATATCACAAAATTTATAAATTATATGTTGCGATGGTAAGCATTTTGAGACAAATCACTCTAGACAAGTCTGTTGAACTGTGTGTCTGTTTCTATGCTAAATTGATTCTCAAGTTTTGAGATATTGGACTGAAACACACATCATTTATTATAGTCAATGTAATCAAATCTAATATGACTATAACATAAATAGTCATCATATAGTCCATTTATTCATTATTTTGAAGGCTGTTGCTTGGGTTTTTAAGAAAGTGAACGAGCTTATTTTATTCACTCATTTATTTTATTTCAGTTTCGAAACCAGATTCTGATTAATATTTTCTTAGTTCTAAACATTATAAGAAGTTTATAGCACTTGTAGAATTGATCGAATCTGATTTCACTGGTGGATGAAGATGACAAAACAGAAAAATGAAAAACTTCGGTGACAATGTTTGCACATAAAAAAGAAAATCCAGGTGCCTCTCCAATTGGCCAAATTTATAACATAATTGTTACAGCACATGCTTTTATTATAATTTTTTTTAAGGTCATACCAGTTATAATGGGAGGGTATATAAATTATGGCGAGACCAAATTTGTCGTTATTGTTGTTGTTGTTATTATTATTCGTATTGATATTGTAACTAAAGTCACCATCAATGTGACGTTGCAAACATAAGTATTTATATCTTGAAATTAAAAAAAAAAAAAAAAAAAAAGGAAAAAATCATATAACAATTTTTTAATACAATAAAATGACTACTTATATCATGAATTGTGTTGGCTGCTTAAGAAAATTATTGTAGGATTTCTATCAAAAGAGAAAATGTTTAAATGAAATTTCCCTAATTCTATAATATATAATTTTCCAGCTTTTACTAAATCATAGAACATTCACAAAATGTTTGTGCCATCATTGGGCTTCCATATCTAACTGAACAGTATCATATAGGGAAAGAAGAAACAACATAAAGGTAGAAAGAAGGCAACTATTGGAAACTATATATGGATTACTTATATAAAATCTCTTAAATTGTGAGTATATGAGAGTTGAAAGAAATTTGAAAAAAAAAAAAAAAAATAAAAAAATTTATTATAATAAAATCTCTTATTTTCAGATTACTATAGTCTAACTTAGAGTAACTCAACGCCTACACAACGATATTATTTAATTAAAATAAAAACAACAATTTAGAACTAAACAAAACCAAATTAAAACACACAAAATACACACTGAAAGACACACACACTCACATACAAAATGGGTAAAGATTATTATAAAACCTTAGGCTTGCCAAAAACTGCCACTGATGAGGAGATTAAAAAGGCCTACAGAAAATTAGCGTTACGTTATCATCCGGACAAAAACAAAGCGGCAAATGCCGAAGAAAAATTCAAAGAGGTTGCTGAAGCTTATGAAGTTTTGTCGGACAAGAGCAAACGTGAGATCTATGACAAATATGGTGAAGATGGTCTCAAGAGTGGTGGTAAATAAGAATAAAACTTTTAATGTTTAAATTACAAAATTTTTGATTCACTAATAATCCGAAACATATTTGCAGGCACACGGAATGGCACCGGCAAGAACAATACCTTCACATATCAGTTTCATGGTGATCCGCGTGCTACATTCGCTCAATTCTTTGGAAATAGTAATCCGTTTGCGTCATTCTTTGACATGGGCGATAATCTATTTGATAAGAATGTCTTTGATTTAGATACGGAACATGATTTCTTTACCTCACCTTTTGGTGGCGGATTAGGTTCACGGCATGGTTTAGGTAGTGCGTTTAGGTATGTGAAATATGAATAAGAAAAGTAGGTACGATGCTTTGCATATAATGCCATTTAGACCATCTTTTAGATCACATTCGTTCAATGTGCACACACCATTCAAAAAGGAACAAAAACAAGATCCACCTGTCGAACATGATCTCTATGTGACGCTCGAGGAAATCTATCATGGCTGTGTTAAGAAAATGAAAATCTCAAGACGTGTTGTTCAGTCGGATGGTCATTCGAAAAAAGAGGATAAATATGTGAGCATATCGATAAAACCGGGTTGGAAATCTGGCACAAAAGTGACGTTCCAAAAGGAAGGTGATCAAGCTCCAGGCAAAATACCAGCGGATATTGTATTCATTATTAGGGATAAGCCACATGCGATGTTCAAGCGCGAGGGTAGCGATTTACGTTATACAGCGAGGTTAACACTTAAGCAGGTGAGTGGAAATATTTCAATAATTACAGTTTCCGTCCTCCCTTGCAAAAACATAGGGCCTAAATAAAACCAATCCATCGATTAGTTTGGTTAACCCAAACAAATAAGGAATATTCTGACACCATTCAAAGTCACTTTTATAGTAAAACCATTCCCTTCTCTATTTTTGTACATATAGATATCAATCAAATGTGTCTTGTTACTCTACACTTAGATATCTAATCAATTCTGATTTGATCTGAGTTGATCTACTGTTGCTGTCTCAATACTAAATACACGTAAAATAAATAAAATAATAAATTTTCTCACAGCTTGAGTCCAATTAAAAATAAGCCAAAATACCGAAATCGTTGAATAAAACGACATTTTCAATTTGAGCCTAAATCTTAATTGAAATGAAATCAATTAAACCACCTTCATAATATGGCAAATTTACCATATTAGCCAGGATTGAGCGTTCAAGCATTACATAGCGATGCATTGGCTTTAATTCAATTCACTTTGATTCAATTCAATGCGATGTGATTTTCAATTGGATTGGATTGGATTCAATTGATTTCTATTGCACAACACTTTGAGCATTTGCTTGTTATTAACCTCTCCTGGTCTCTTGCCTTTGCATCTGTTGCTGATTTTCACTCTGACTCTGACTCCGACGACACTACATTCTGTCTGAGTGTTAGTCTTGGCCAATTTGGTAAACATGGTCAAGTTTCAATTAACAATTTTCGTATATTTTTCACCAGGTTTTCAATGTTTCCAATGTTTAACATTAACTTCACACAACATCAACACAACACAGAAACACAGCAGTTGGTCCTCAATATAAACATTTTTAAGTCAATTGCCAAAATTGAGGAATATAATACTTAGTATGTAGAAGTAGTAAACATCAATAGGTAGAGAAAAGGTGTTAAATTTTTCACACATGCTATGAAAACACTTTATACGATGACTATAAATTAAACCCAATGAAAACTTGGCTAAAGGAAAAATCAACTAATTTAATCATTTTTCCATGTTGAAACGATGAGACGCCCCCATTTTTGTTCTAGTCAAATATTTATTTTTTATGTTAGTCACGTTAGTTTGTCGACATGTTAAAATTGTTAATTGGATTAACTAAAATGTTGTTTAAATAGATACTGTAGATACTGTCGATAAATAGATACAACTTACTAGAGAGGAGTAGACATCCAGACAAAACCACAACAAAACAAGTATAATTTGGTCGTTTTAACATGCTTAACAATATTGACAGTTGTTTATTTCTACTCTTGTCGAACTCATTCATTCATATTCTACTTACTCATTGTACTCAGTTTTTGATTTTTATAAAAATTTTTAACATTTTATTGCTTGTTAGCGCGACAAATTTAGCAAATATTTATACTCGTCGACGACTTTATGTTGTTTGCTTTTTGTTTTTGGTTATATGCCTTTTAGTTGATTTTTTGTGTTTTGTGTCAAAATTATGAATTCCATTTGGCTAAAATTGGCAAATTTTCACGTTACTAACCAACACGCCAGTTGGTAACATGTTTTTCTATATAGAATTATTTGACACTGATTTTAAAGACTGATTCAGCCGACGACAACGACGATGCTGTCAAGTGTTGTAATTATGATTGGTTCAGTTTGATTTTATTTTATTATTTTTTTTCGATTTCAGTGTGGGCTTCTTGACCATAATGAATTTTGGAAAATTAAAAAAAAAATAGATAAATAAAATAAAATGTGTTAAAGTGTTGTTGATTTTTTCCTTTTTTTTTTTTTTTTTTTTTTTGGTGTTCAATATATTTATGAGTTGTCAAGTTAAGTAACCATATCGATACAATATGGTTACAATTCGATTCGATTTGTTTCGATATGGTTAGATTTTTGAGTTTGTAATGTTTTGTAAAGTGATACACATGTCAAAGTAGTATACTAAAAAGAAATGTTGCCCACCAAATATGTTAAGTTGTCATCCAGAATATTCTGGTTTTATGATTACATAGAAAAATTATAGTAGTAAAAAAACATTATCTTTTTTGATTCGAAGTAGTAGATGAAGTAGTAATGTTTTGATACCTTAGTAGTTTCTTGTAGAAAGATTGAAGTATGTAAAATTAAATGATGAGTGTACTAAATGAATGTGGTTTAAATGAATCAGATGGGAAAAAATTCTGCAGCTTTGTAAAGATATGTAGAGATAGTCGATATTTGAAAGGAGAAGAGGGGCGCTTGCTACAGGAGCAGTGTCCTAAGGCGTTAAACGTCTAACTTGGAAGTTTGTCAAATATAGTAGTGATACTCGTATAAAAACAAGTTAGTGGAATAGGAACTAGGAGCGGTTGCAATGAGAGCAGAGACCTACTTAGAAGTAATCAGTAGTAGTAGCTAGGATCGCTTTCTATAACATCCAACTTTGTCAAGTCAGGTAAATTCGCGTCCAATGATATCGATAAATAATTTCGTAAGTCATGCAGAATTTTAATCGTGCTTCAGTTTTCGTATAGTAAGTTAAGTCACAACAATGTTTCTTTATCATATGTAGGATGCTGAGCCTAACATAACTGTAAAACATCCACTCATTTACCAAGAAACAGTATAATGGAATAAATGAGAAAATGGTTTTCACGAATACAAGTCATGGTTGTCATTTAGTTTCAAAGATTATGAACATAAAATTATGAATGAAGTGAAGAATTTCTATTGTCAATTTTTTTGTATAATTTACTAGCATACCCGACCCTGCTTCGCACGGGTTGTTCCCTTTCTTAGCATATTATTTCTATATTCATTCTATTACACTTTGAGTATCTGAAAATTAAAGTGCTATTTTAGTTAATTTCTTGTAGTTTACTTTCAGGGATTGGGATTTGAATATCCCAGATCTCGGGAACGGGGACACATATCGTGTTCTATCCTATGTTCAAGCCGGGAACCAACCAAATATATACACAAAATTTCAATACAATCAGATGAACGATAAGGCAGCGCATAATATACGAACAATTTCAAAAACTAATTTTTATAGTTAACTGCATGTGGTTACGAGGGTTATCTTTTATATTTCATGAATAGAGTACACAAACAAATATTTTTCATCATAAATAAATTTTTTAAGTACCCTTTAACAAAACAAATAGCGCTCGTATGCCAAATTATTCTGAGTATTTCTAGACTAGAAAAACTCAAATTTCACGATGCAGATGTCAGATTTGATCTGGAAACACTGGGATTGCCCTTTCTTGAGTATTAGTTACTGTTCATGGGAATGCGATATGAAATGTCTTTTAAATAACAAATGCATTTAGGATTCAATAATATACATATCCTCTCAGTCTTTAATTCATATACTTATTTATATATACGAGATGAGACTTATAATTTTTTACATTTTTTTTTATTAAATTAGTTATATTATCAGATAAAGAAGCTAATGTTAATAGAGTTCTAGCTGCTAAGGCCTACGTCTATGATTTTTTCTCTTTTTTTAGGGTTCCGTACCCATAGGGAACTAACGGGACCCTATTACTAAGCTTACAATGTCCGTCCGTCCGTCTGCTGCTCTATCTCATGAACCGTAATAGGTAGAGAGTTGAAATTTTCACAAAGTGTGTAATTCACTTGTGTGTACGACAAATACTAAAAATATACATTTTTAAAAGCATTGATCTTGAATTTAACCTTTTGTTTAATAATTTTTTGTTTTTTGTAGTAAAAGTATGAGCTGTTAATTGTAGTATACTTTTAGGCTATTAAATATAAACATAATTTTATATTTTAAGCAAAAAATCTTGTACGATGATACGGAACCCTCCGTGTGCGAGTCCGACTCACACTTGGCTGATTTTTTAAATTATAAACTGTTTTAATTTGAGAAGGACTTGAATGTCAATATGTGTTTGATTATGGTTTTTAAATAAGATGTATTAATTTATACTTTAAAATATTTTATAGAAATTGAAAGACCTTGTACTTTTTGTATTTTGCTCGTCATTGAGCACGATAGTAAATATAAATTGTTTATTGACATTCGTATTATATTTCGCTTTTGATAATGTGATCTAGTAACTTGTTTTCAAAGTTGAGTTCGTTGAACATTTAACTTGTCGCATATATAATTTCAAAATTAAAATTGAAACTTGTCTAAATTTTTATAAAAAAACAAAATAATGTTCCGCGTAAAAGACTAAAGGCAAACATTTATTTAAATATATCTTTTTTTTGTTCTAATAAATTGTAAAAATATAAAAAATAGTTCATACTTATACTGAATCGATATAAGAAATAACGAGTACCAAATATGGAGCGTATAATTTTTTATTACAACATACAATTTTTGTTATTGTTTTTATACAATATTTATATATTTTAGTATTTTGAATCATTTGCCTTATGTTAAGCATTAAATTTAATTTGCAAAGTAAATTGCGTCATCATCATCATTATTGATAATCAACATCATCATTATGATCATATGAACGATTGAATGTTGAAATATGAGGCAAGACAACGACGACAAGTTGAAAATAAGTATTTATTACTACGATACAACATTCAAATCTACAATAAACAATGAGTATAGAACATATGATATACATACTTGCGTATAGACTTTGTGGTTCCATAAAACGCACACACGACTATATAAATCAACTAATTGAACCATTTAATGGTTAATGTGACAGTTACAAATAAACTTATAAATGACAAGTTTTTGCCAATGACCTAGAAATTGTAGAAGGGTATGAGGATGAGATACAATAAATTAATAAATGTATTGCATCTTTTGCTTGAAAACTTGAGAATTCTATTATAATATAATAGTTCATTATAAGTGATATACTTTAAGTGTAATCATTATAATAGAAATAGAGACTCATTTGGATTCAAATTGCAAAGAAATTTATCTTACACTCTACATCGCCCGCCAACCGCTTCCATTACATGATTAAGTATTTGCAGACGACTGAATTTGTTTTCGGTTTTGTAGTATACAATTTCTGTTTTTTTTTGGTCCGATTTTGAATAGATTTTCGACTGCATTTTGTTGGACATCATTGAACAAAATCATTTCATTTCGTTTCGCATGTTGATGACAAGAACAACGATGATGATGAATGTTGAACAATTGTGCAACTGATGGATACTCAAATGGGGTTTTTTTTTTTGCTCTATCTCTATCCCATACTATGGGGCCATGTCTGGCTATCTCAAAATACTATTGTAGTACAATAGCTTTATCTCTACAATGTACTCTCATATAATCTCATTCCCATTCCATCTTCGTTTCGGTGTGTTTTATGGCACATTCATTGTCATTTTTGGTTGTAGTAAATAAAATTCCATTTGGCATTTGCAAATCAAAGTATCTAGAATTGGTAGCATCGATTTGTCTATTGATTTGTTTTTTTTTTTTTTGTTGTGCTGTTTTCTGTATGTTAGTACTTGAATTCATAGATTCCTTTCGGTTTTTTGTTCTTGTTGTTGCTTTTGTGGAGTTTTTGGGTACGTGTCCGTTGTCGTTTGCATTTTGATGACAGTCGTCAGCGTAAAAATGCTTTATGACATTCGATTCGATATCGCTTGATTGTATTTCTACTTATGTTTTGGGAGTTTTTGTTTTGAATGCCATACAAATCTCTCTCTATGGTACTCATTTCGTTTTGTTGTGTTTTGTTTTGTTACGTTTCGGATTGATTTGGTCTGTTATGGTTTGGTTTGGTTTCGTTTGGTTTTGAGTTATTGTCTCGCATTGCATGCAACTGAAATGATGGTTTTCATGCTCAATTTTTTCTCGCTTTTGCATTTTTGACTATATTTGGCTGGATTTATGATGATATTCTAATTTGTTTTACATTCTGTAGACGAGAAGTTTGTTCAAAGTCGAGTGGTCGGTAATGTTACAAATAAAATTAATGAATAATTTAAAGAAATTTTTATATTTTTCTCTTAAGAAGTTGATAAGTAAATATATACTAAAGCAAAATAGTAAGAATTACAAAAAAGTCCCCTATAATGGATGTTAAGATTCCGATAATAGAAACCTTTATAATGAGGTTGTATTACTTTGTGAATTATCATTTGATGAGATGATGCTTGTAAAATATTTAAGGAGTCTCTGTTTATATATTAAAATTATGATATGATCGCATATTCGATCTTATGATTGTTCTTAAGTAAATTTGTTCTTGGTTTGTGAGATAATGAACTGAAATGGTTGTATGTATTAAGAAGTAGATAGTTTGTATTGTACTTTGCAACATCGTTTTTTGTTTTTTTTTATGCGAATAAGGAGGTAAAAATCTTCCAATGATACTTATGGCCCGTGCCACAAGTTATGTCGGATTCATTAGCCTACCACCTAAAAAACCCCATTTTGCGTTAAATCCCGTTTAACCTTACGGTACCGCCAAATCATTCCTTCGTTACGAGGGATAGTTCATTTAGTTATATTAAGTAGGTGCCATTATTGCATACGAGCGCCCCGCAATTTCAGCAGAGAAGAATGCCCAGTCCTCCGTAGAAGATATCATGCGTCTAACAATCCAAGATGCGCATACATTTCTCGTTGCTCTACTTCGAATCGGTGGCACTCATGCATAAGGAGCTCCGGATATTCCACGACATCTCTGCAGAGACAACAGTATGGATACTCAGTATACCCAAACCTGTGCAGGTATTGTCTGTAGCATCTATGACCAGTTACGAATTGGGTGAATTCAAATTCTACGTCCCCGGAGCGAAGCTTAACCCTATCTGCTATATTTGGAATAATCTATTGAATTCTTCTCTGCATTGCAAACATTAAAAAAAAACAAAACAGATATGTTGGAACGTTTGTAATGCATTCCCTCAACCAAGTTTAATCCTTTTTTGGCTTTTTTAGTCAAGCGATACACAACCTTTAGCTAATATTCTCGCTACCAAGGTTTTGCCCTCTTCCTCTTGACTTTGAAAAAGCAAAAAACTCCATGGAATTCTTTGCCTGTGAGATTTGTATTTGAAGTTCTTGAACTGTTCTTCAATTTGGTCACATTTCTTGGCAAAAGTCTGTAAAGATTACGACTACATAGCGAATATTGATAAGGTTTTCTATAAATTATAAAAATTCTTAAAATCAAGAGAATCTCTATTTTATTATTCCTGCTATTGTAGTGGCCGGAAAGTAGGTAAGAGGATAGATAAATGGAAGGAATGAACATAATTTTTTTTTTTGTTGACAAATTTCATGATTTCTTCTTTTTGAATAAATCCTTCTTTGACACTACAATTATTTATTTCCATATAGATATTTTCCTCTAAATGAAAACGTTTGTATTAAAGACAGTTAATATTCAACGGAACTGGTTTTATTTCTTTTGTTTGTTATGCTTATTTTTTTTTTTACTAACCACAAACTTCATTGATCCGTAACCCAATCCTTTGTTATCTGTTTGTTTTATTTTTGCGAAACCAAAGAGATTTTTCATATTTGCCGCCACTGAGTTTTGTATTGTGGTCAGAAAATTTTAACCACAACTGATACAACATTTGTTTTGCTGTTGTTGTTTAATTTTCCAAAGCATTTTTGTGTGTTTTTTCCCCCTCTTGTTAAACATTTACTGGCACTGAATTTATTTTATTTCATTTGAGTTGCATTTTTTGTTGTTTTTGATTTTATTAACGTTTATGAGCAACCATTTCCGTAAATGGTAACAAGTATTTAACTTTTTATGTTACACAGACGAGTGAATACATAATTCTGTTACCACTTTCAGATCTCTCATTCAGTACCTCAAATGACTCAACATCATCATCAACATCCCTTTTTGTAGTACAATACAATATATAAATAAAACTTTGTAAAGAAACAAAATTTCCTCATCACTTTATGTTGTCATCAGATTTTAAAATTCGTTGGGGGTCTTTACCTTTATCCACTGACCTCCGCTCCGTAGCTTATCAGTTTTTTAATATTTAAATATTCATAAGGTCGGCAGTCCAGTGCATGATGCTACATTCATAAATATACAATAAATATATCTACAAAGGAAATACATACCTACATACTCGTATACCATATGATATGATTGTAGTGTGTCGATGTCATTTGTAAGATCAAGTTGTCACATTTATTGACATACGAAAAGGTACGACGAATCTGTGGCATTTGTGGTATGTGAGCGGTTGAAAGGAATTTTTTTAATGTCATTTTAAGATTACAATCAAGGTTAAAACTTACTCGTATGTTGAGTTGTTGTTTCTATAAATGTGAGAATTATTAGATTTTTTAATGGTATTAAATTTCGTTATAAATTATGTTGTCAATAAGTCAATTAGGTGGTTTGGTTTTTTCGGCCTTTAAATATTTCAATTTATAAATTATGAACAACTCGATAACCTCAAACTCATTATGGAGAGATAGATTGATAGATGAATGAAGTGTATGTCTAAGAACATTTTCTTATATGCTTAGTTTAATTCATTGATTGATGATTTGATTTCTTTTAGGAAAATATCAATGAAAAAAGATTCACTTAACTAAACAAAATGTCAAATGTCCAAAGGACTTTATCCTATTTGCTACACTACTCCTTAATCTTATTTCTGTGTTCGATGTCCTTCATCTCCTACAAAACATTGGATGAAAGCAACAATATTTGTAAACAATTCGAACAAAAAATAAACTGATGATTCAAAAAAAAAAAAACAAAAAATAAGGAAAACATGTCAATCGAACATGTTTAAACACGAATTAGGCACATAAAGAGCATAAAAAAGGATTTACGCCAAGTTACAAGTTGTTGATAGGATACGATTCAATTCGAAAAAACATTGAGTGACTGAAGCTGAGTGAACAGTTGCTCAACAAATAAACAGGATTACATCCAAAATTTGGTAGTCAACAAAAAAAGAAGAAGGAGAAAAGCATCCCAACGAAAATGAAAGAAAGATTGATAGATTTGAACTTGGTGGCATGTGTCCTTTTGTCAATGCCTTACCATATATTTTACTTTGATACTTCTGATACTTCTGATACTTTGTTTTGAGCCGTTGGGCTTAATGATACATTTTACTTTGATTGATCTTTTGCTATTAATTTATTATAAATATCCTTATCGTTCTTTTATTTTGTTTGGCAGGCACTGTGTGGCGTAGTCTTCCAAGTTCCTACAATGTCCGGCGATAAATTACGCATCAGCACCATGCAGGAGATTATCAAGCCGAATACAGTCAAACGTATACAAGGTTATGGTTTACCCTTCCCCAAGGATACGACGCGTAAAGGCGATTTGTTGGTGGCTTTCGACATACAATTTCCGGAGAAATTGACTGCTGCGCAAAAGGAATTGCTCAGGGATATGTTATGAATTGAAAAAAGAATTTGACCAACTAAAAAATGAAGAGAAATTAAAAGAAAAAAATGGTCACTCTTTATGAAGAGAGTGGGGTGGACTAAAGTGGAGGCTATTACAAAAAAAAAAGGGTCGCTTCTTACATCAATCACTTGACCATTTGCTCACATCTTTTGTTTCCACTTTTGCTTATTTTGTCGAGCACATAAAAACAAACACTTTATCAAAAATTCTGACAATAAAATTAACTTTTACTTTACAAAATACTACATGATTATCATGTTCATTATGCTCTCTCTATCTGTATCTGTTTTCCTCCTTTCTTTGTACTATTAAAATATTTATTGTGCTCTTTAATTTTCTAAACCAAACAATCAAAACAAAAACACAAAAAAAAAAAAAAAAATAATAAATACTATTTTTGTTTAAACTTTAAATATTGTAAAATAAAAATTTCAATAGAATTTTAATTTGTGCTTAATTTATTTGGACTAAATTTAATTCAAACGGCAAAAAGAAAATAAAAATGTAATTATTCTTAATTAATTTAGTTACATACACACACAAACACACATGTACATTTTTTTTTTGTAAATAAATTTCTGTTGAACTGAAATTTATTTTCTAAAAATGAAAATTCGCTATAATTTTGCTTTTGAAAAATATTTAATATTTATTTTTGTAAAATTAAATAACAAAATTTACAAGAAATATTATTTGTTTTATTTATTTTTTGGTAAAATCAAATTAAAATGGTGTACAATTTATAAGGTTCAATAGAAAATTGATTTGCTTTAATTTAATTTAAAAAAACTGATGATTTAATATTAAAATTCAACACCACACTTTTCGGGCTTTATGCGCTTCAGGTATAAAAGTTGAAATGTATTGATTCTTGTGAAGCATCTTTTCTCTCCCTAAACAATGTCATTCTGCTTTTTGACGTTTTAATGTGAACGGCAAACAGATGTTTTCACTAATAATTGTTTGCCGAGACTGTTAAGTATGAAATTTAGTAATTAAAACCATGTTAAGTTCCAAGGGGGATGATGCAAAATACAACAAGCTTACGTTTGTTGTAGTGGTTGCGCATTTAAAAAGCAAGTAAAACACACAAAGCGCGAAAAGCGGTACATCGAAAGAGTGGAGTGGAGTTTCGCCTTAAAGTGAGAAAATGAGTACATCAATTGTAAGTATATTGCAGACCTTTAAATTACAAGTTGATTATTTCATTATTAAATGCCACCACATACATAGAACAAGATACTTTAATAATGTCCTAAACTCAGACAGCTGTAAAATATCTGATTTCCACGAGATATAATCTAAACTAGTATATAATTTTTAAACCAGATATGAAGTTGTAACATACCACATAGGAAAATCCGGTAACGAAGAAGCGAAGCCATTTCACACTATCAAAGGCAAGCAAAGCCAAGAGGACAAATTTGAAGGTGAAGCTGTTGAAACAAATTTCTAAAATACTATAGGAGAATATTTCTAATTAAAAACTTTAGCCCAACATTGCAGTTCAGCAAATGTAACTTAAGAATAAAGACTACTACAATACATTGTTCAGTTCTGAGCATCCTAAGAACGATTGAGCTACTAAAGAATCTTAAGGTGTACAAAATATCTGTGATAATCGCAGTAGACTTTTCCCCATTTTATTCAATCAGTTTGTTAAGTAAGGGTACAACCAAATATGATTATGAGTACATTTTTAGGTACATCAGTTACAGTTTTAAAAGCTAGTAACCAATTTAAAAGTAATGGTTTGAAAAATTTAGTACTTGAGCCTCATAGAGCTTTCGTTTGAACTACAGTTTGACTATTATAGCTAAATTCATATGAGTTTATTGCAGGAAATTATAAAATTTACTTAAAGTTACAGTTTTATATTCTAAAGCTTTCAATTTCAATTTCTAATTTAAAGCTACAGTTTGATTGTCATAACAAATCAATGTTCAGACTCAACGAGTTACAGTTTGAGAGATAACATTGATTTTACTAAGCTTCTTTGGAAAAATACAGTTTGAAAAGCTTTGCTTAATATTAACAATATTAAACAGTTTTGTAGTCCTTCGTTTCTAATACAGTTTTGTTGACATTCATAATATACAATATTGATAGCTTAGAGTTTTTGTAGTTTTAAATGAATAGATTTCTTACTTGTTATCAAACCGATAAAATATTAGTAAAAATTTTCAATTCACGTATCTAAAACACGCTGATCTTATTTGGAATAGGTTTTCCATACATGTACACGACTTAAAATATTATAGTCACACGCACACATGATGAAAAATGCCAACAAATTAAGCCTGTCATACTTGGCAGATATGCACATTATTAACACAAAAACAAAGCAAAGGGAAAATAGGCAAACCCATGTTAAGGATAGACAAGTATGAGCAAACCCGACAAATAATGATTATGAAAATGAAAGTGAAGCTTTTGTGGGTTGCTGACTGGAATGTGACTGCGTTGCTAAGCTCTCATGCGAATAAGTATGTATGTATCTAGATACTTTCATACAAAAATGGGATTATATTAATTTGAATTAATAACATATTTTCCACAAGTTTTACCATGGCCTATTGTTGTAGTTGTTGTTGTCTAAATGAAACCTATATGTGTATATCTCTATGTATTTGTGTGAGCATGCATGTGCGTGCATAAATGAAATTATGTGAGTGTCGAACTGTAAGCACACATGAATCAAGTCAATCAAATAAGTAGTACCTACATTTTGTTTGTTACAGAATCAGTAAGCATGACTATAATATACCCTTCTCAATGTAGCTAAGCATAACATGATAATGATATCATATTCTAATGTATTAAAAACCTAAAGTGTAGTTCATAATCAGTGTAGGGTATATACATAAATACCTTAATGTGATATACCACCACATTTTCTCCCCAAAATTAAGTAGAATAAAGCTTTCGCTCGATGAGCAAATTATAATTTTCCTAGATTGATGTCTGGAAATTTTTTTTGGTAAATTCCTGTTAAAGCAAGCGAGGGTGGCAAGTTATGATTTATAATCAAAATCAAGTGATGCCACTCCACCCATCATAACCGACCGATACTACTATGGCAACATACTAAGCAGCTTCAAGGAGCTGCTGCTACTGCTGCATAGTTTTAGGAGCAAAGTATGAGGAGGTAAAAGCAACTTATGGCATTTATGGGAATTTCTACTTAATGAGATTTTAATACAAAATTCAATGAAAACAAAAGAAAGTAATATTTTGGAATGTTGTTAGACAAGTGATAGATTCTTCATATTTATGTTGTGCCAGCATCATTCAATGATTTGATTTGCTCCTTGGTATGCAAAGAATTTTTCCACTCTCTCTCGCTTCTAATGAAGTTTTACAATGAAGTTTGGAAGTGTAGAAGAAAGGAAAGAGGAATTCAACTTCATTAAATGATAAAAGTGAAAAAAGCTTAGAATTTTTTTTTCTTTTTACCTTTTAAATTGAGTGAAATAGTAAAATGATGCATGTGAAAAGTACTTGCGGTCAAATTTTGCAAGAAGATGCTTCCAACCATCAATGTTTTTCACGCAGAAAACTTACAGTGCAGAAATGGCTTACAACCGCATTGTGTGGTACAATTTATTGACTAGTATCTATCTATAGACAGATGGAGAGAAAAATTAAGAGAGAAAGAGTACAAGTAGAAAGTGTGGGTAAAATTGAAACCGAAGAACGTGCTACATAAACCGCATTTAGCAGCGTAATTTAAATGGATTGTACATGCTAGGTGTGTTCCACACGTTCGTTGGCATTATTCTTATTTATTCGGCTTGTGGCTTCCTTCAAAGTAAGTTCTAAATGATTGAACAATCGGTATATAAGTTCTGGAAATCGGCATGAAGAATAGCCCTAAACACACCCGTAGTATTTTTCACTATTGTCTTTAAGTTCACATACCGATGCCTTTTGAATAGTATTATAAATTTTGGATCTCAAGGTTCTTTAATGAATATTTTCATCATTAGAGTTTAATAAGACCACTTCGAAGGAAAACATGTTTAGCTCTATTTAATTATAGAATAAATTTCGCAAACATACGAGCCAAAGATCTATGTCGAATACTTTTGGGACACACCTCGTACATATGTGCAACTATCAGATGGATGGAGTCCTTCTGACTTGTTGTAAGTTGGACAGCTCAAGACCTGATTCAGCACAGTATTACATTCGCCATTGAAAATGTGTGTGGAAGCATTTAAAGAAAAATTACATGTGGTTAACTTTACGGCGAATGGATAGAAAGTCAGAAACCAAATGGCAAGGAAAGCAAAGTAAAGGAAAGGAAAGGAAAGGAAAGGAAAGGAAAGGAAAGGAAAGGAAAGGAAAGGAAAGGAAAGGAAAGGAAAGGAAAGGAAAGGAAAGGAAAGGAAAGGAAAGGAAAGGAAAGGAAAGGAAAGGAAAGGAAAGGAAAGGAAAGAAATGTAGCATAGTGTGAAAACGAATGTATCTATGTAGATACACAAAAGATAGAAAAATAAAATTAAAATAAAAAATCAGTTACATTTGTAATACATGTCAAATCAACTTATGAAAACTAGAAAAAAATATAAAATTATAAAAGTTATCTAAATAATTTGTAAAGTTCTTAAATTTTTTGTGTAATAAAATCGTCATGATAATTATGAAAGAGCAAACACTTTGGCAGACACTGTATGCCTGCGAACGTGTAGAGGCGGCATTTGAGCGAACTCTCAAATTGATTGAAGATATCAGTCGTCGATATACACTTTGTTCGACATTGAAACAAAATGATGAGAAGCGACGTCAACGCTTTGAGTCTGAAATTCAGGCGGCTATAACAGGAACACCTAAAAGAAAATTAAAGCTTAAAGCAAGGCAAATAAAAAGAAAACAACGCAAACTTAGTCAAATGTTAAAACGCCTTAAGAAATTGCCTATCCTCAGATCCAATTATATAAAGAGAAATGAAGAAGATCACGATATAACATTTCAAAATGAGGACTTTGAGATTGAAGAAGACTCTAGCAGTGACATGGATTCCCCAAATCCGGTAGCATATCGTGAGAGTATACAGTGTGTGCAAGCGGCGACACATCAGGAATTAAGTCATGAGATGCACCCTACAATGTTTATGACAATTGCAAGAAGAACCACATGGCTTAATGGCAACAATAGCAACTATGACTATCAATTTATTGATTACAATGCGAATGCAAATGAGAAAGAGATTCCTTATTCAGGTGAGGAAGATAGAAATACGTTGCGTCAAAGTTGCTATTGTTGCTGTTGCGGTTTCTATAACTGTTCCTGCGGCTACTCCTCTAGATGCTCTTGCACCTGCAACTGCAGCTGCTCCTCCTGCTATTGCAGTTGCTATTCTGATGGCAATGATGAAGACTATGATTAGAAAGAATTTTTGTATTTTATGTGAAATAATAAATGCTCTCCCATGAGATTGTGCGTTCTATCCATATAAAAATACTTTTATTTTAGTTTCTTCCTCATGACAAGAAATTGATATGAAAATGGTCAAAATTTGTCCATGTTTGTCGCTTTAATGTAAACTAGTGAATTTATCGAGATAAGATCACACAACATGCTTATATATCTTAATCCATGGCAGAATCAAATTTAAGGATCATTTAACCTATAGTTTTACTGTATCATTATGATTATTATGAAATTGTCCTTATAAGTATTTTCCAGTGTGTGTTTGATTTGATTTAAATATTTATAGTGACTGTTGTCTTGGTATTTCTATACCAATTTTTTATAGTTTAATCGATAAATTCCTTTAGTTACAAAGAAAATTTGCATTAACAAATTTAACTAGCAAAGTCTTCAGTGTCAGTATACAAATAACTGAATCACGGAAATCAACGAAAAATGGAAACCAATCCTTTCAAGCGTCCTATGAATGCTATTCAAAAGCAATGGTATCGTATATTATTGGCACGTCGAGTTGGCTTTAGACCACCACGTCAACCTGAAGTTAAAGAAGAGCAAAGCTAGTAAGCATGTTTCCACATAAAAATATTTTCACATTTTAATGTGATTTACTTATAAAAACCCAAGTCCTACTATTTGCAAGAAGCGTTATATAGCCGCCTTTCAACGTTACAACAAACGCTTTCGTGAAGAAATCAAACAACATATCGAGATGCAACCGTCGGCAATTGATTCAATGCGTGTTCATAGGTAAAAATAGAGTGTCACTAATTTTTATTTTATTTACACAATTTCTTTCTCCTTTACTCATCATCATCCTCCTAACGCACATTTTAATGTCTGAAAAACAAATCGGTTGTTATACAAAAAGAGCCTTTGCCATTACAACACTTTGGCCTCCCTTACACACAACTCGCGAGATCAACTCGACGCTAGAGAAACTGGAACGCATTTTAACAGTCAAAGAAAGACGACGCTTGGAGGAGATAATCAAACAAGGTGAAACTAGACGTTTCTAAAAAGATGAAGAAATCCTGTTCAAATATTGCTAACAAGTAACAGGTGAAGAAAGTAAAGTGAGACAAGTTAAAAATATTTCAAGTTTAATTTTGTTGCTTGTATCTGTCATCAACGTTCCTTCAAGAGAATTTTGTTGAGCAAGAAGCATAACAACTCAAGGACTTCACTGAAATTGAAGATGATGATGAACATCATGGCGATGAAAATGCCACCATCTTCATATTGCACTTGAATTTTATTTTCAGTTATTTTTTAAGACATTTTTTTTTTATATTGTAACAGAATAAAGTAAAAGCACTCACTATAGCAAACTATTCGAATATTTGATGTCCTGTACACAAGTTTATTATATCTACAATAATATATTATATATACTGGTATATGATATATGAGAATTTTACCTTTCTAGAAATTGTAATAATTACTGGAAGAGGTAAGAATAATAATAGTTTTCAACGTATCAATCCTTTCTATCAATTACATTTTTAAAAACACATATTAATCAAAAACGCTGTTGTATAATTCCAAAACTGAGGTATTGGTATCGCAAACGTACATCAGAAGTGATAGACATAACGCTGGGATCAGATTTGAATCAATGCGATGCTTCACACATACCAAACATCACATCAATCATATCCTTGGCAATTATACAGAATTTATTGTGAATTTGAACAAAATAATGACCGGCTAAGAACTCACGTCAACAAATCAGCATCCGCTCTTGCCATAAACACTTCCAGGAGGAGGGTTAAGCGTCTCCAGCCTGATTTCGTGGGTGCACGCAAAAGAGGACACAGGCTCCGTTTCTGAAGTACTCAAACATTTTCCAGCACATTTTTTTATGCCTTAAGCCATCTGTCATTTTCTAGCTTTTCTCACATCTATTTTTTATAGCCGTTAAGTCGGTGGTATATTTTTGTCCAATTGTTCAAAAATTATATTTATAAGTACAATATTCATTTTCTGAAAAAAAAAAATTCAAAATAAATTAAATTAATACAAAAGATGAACTTGACTTGATGAGTTTTACTTTAAACAAACATCAAAGTACAATATACAATGAAACCATCATCCAAATGAATTTACAATTCACAATAGTGCAAACGAAACCTTAACCTTAACAAATTCGAGGTCATGTTATTGCCCATATACCAAAAATTTCTTAAGTTTATCAAAAGTTTTGTGAAATAAAAGCATAGGATCAATTAAACAGCATCTCAGCCACGAAAGTTCTTTTGGAAAAGGACTAATGAAAAGCAAAGTTTTCTTAAAAAGCTTGTTAAATCATTAAAAATGAATGAAATCAAAAGTTTATGGTCTGCAAAGTTTTTATCAAAGCAAAGAACTACAAAAAAAAAAAAAAAAAGACCAGTCAGAATGTGAGAAAAAAATAAAGGAAAGAAAATAAACAGGAAGCGAGAAAAAATAATTTACAAATCAACAGAAAGAAAAAAAAATATGTATACTCGTATATAAAAAAAGACTAACTTTGGCTATGCCGAAGTTGTAATACTCTTCACGCCCCGAAGAGAATCTTGAAATTTAGAAGGTTGGTGGATACTGGTCAGACACTTATAGTGTCTAAATTTCAGTTCCATAGTACAAAAAACAAATTTTCTAATAAGAACTTTCATTTGGATACCGGTTTGTATGGGGGGTACCCCCCTAGTGATCCAAGGGTCTTGAAATTTATATGGTTGATGGATATCGGTCAGAAACTTATAGTGTTTATATTTCAAGTCGATAGTATGAAACCAAAAAAGTTTTTCATATAAGAACTTTCATTTGGATCCCGGTTTGTGGTCCGATTCGGCTGATTCCGACAAATGTACTGCGTATAGTAAAAAAAAATCTCCGTGCAGCTCTCTAGCTCAAAAACTGAGGGACTATTTTGCATACATACAGACAGACGGACAGACAGTCAGACAGACGGACTGATGGCCAAGGCTAGATCAACTCGTCTCGCTGATCGAAAAATACATACTCTCTATGGGGTCTCCGATGCCTCCTTCTGTGTGTTACAAACTTTATGACAAACTTATAATACTATACACTGCGTAAAGAGTATAAAAATGTGAAGAGAGTGAAGTTTAAAGGATATGAAAGAATAGCAGGGGAAAGAAACATCAAAGGACGGAAGTATGTAATATGTTTAATTTGAGCACAAACACAAGAGAGAAAAAAAAGGATTTTCATTTGCGAACAACAATAAAACAAAATAGAACAAGACACAGCCAGCTGAGGGATTTGAGTGTCAGCCCAATGGATAAAGGACGAAAACAAAGTAAATAAATTAAATTTTAGACTAACTCTTTGCAAATAAAATATCTAAAAGAGCAAAGAAAAGTGTATTAAAAGAATGAGCTAAAAAGTTGCTCAGATTTCAAAATTGCAATTGATACAATACAAAGTTCAATATAAACATACTACAAGGACATAAGGGAAGAAGCATGTATGTATCTACTATTGTAGTAATGGATATACGTATAATCAATAAGAATGGACTTCAAGGCTCAAAGATAAAATCAAGGCATAAATATTATAACAATTCGTAGCGGTTTTCCACTTACTTTAAAGTCACACAAGAAAACAAGATGAGAGGCTGTCAATGTAGTCAGTCATGTCGATGAAGAAGTCGAAGTTTGTCTATAGGCACAGCAGTTTAGATGATTAGGCAAGTTTTTACTGACTCTGACTATGTTTAATGGTAAGAGGAAGCAAGAGAAAACAGAAAGAAAAAGAAAAATCACAGAGAAAATCATCGACAACTGGCAAATGTGTGAATTGAATTTTCAAATGTACTACACAAAGCAACGACAAAGAACCAAAACATTTCACTCACTCCGAAATTGTGTGACTCTGATACTATTGAACATAACAGATGAAGAAACCAGGACCAGGACTAGGACGAGAAACCAATATAGAAAGCCAAAGTCAGGGAGAAGCAACTAAATCGAGTCAACAAAATGAAAAAGGGAAAGCAACTTGCAATCGAATCGAATGAACATGATATGAAATGTGATTTTGTTCATGTTGCCAAAGCGTGTCATGCCATGCTCTGTCTTTTTGTGGTTCCCTATGAGTGCTTCTGTACTATAGTAGTACTTACTACTGTTGCCGATATTGGTGAGTGTACGCTGATGGCATCAGTTTAAAATTTCAACTCACGTTTCGGATGTTTATGCCATTAGCGTTTAAGTTGCCTTACAATCGCATCTCGTAAATAACAATTGGTTTTTTGTTTGCGCATGTTTGACTTCGTGGTATAGTAACCAGCCAAGTATTGTGGCCAAGGATGAAAATTTCGTTTCGTTTGATTTTCTGTAATCGATGCTCAATACAATTTTACTTATTACTTGATGGCAATGATGAGTAGAATGGTAAGTACAAGAAATAAGAATGTATTTAAAGCGGTTATTTTTAAGTAAATCACAACCATTCCAATCTCTGTTGCGTTTGATTTACAATAGATTAAAGTGAAATTCTTGGTCTTGAAGATGACCATTGATGACCATGAAGATTTTTGAAAATTATTATTGAAAATTAAAGTATAAAATATTTTTTGAATTTACTTAATATTAGTTAGCACAATAATCAGCTGTTTAATGTTAGCGCTCGAAAAAAGAGAGGAAGGCATTCGGACCAAAAAAAAAGCGGAATTGACCAATAATTTGGCAGCACTGCCGCAGAATGACTTGCCTTACAAGTGGCCTTCAGCGCTAATAGCCTTTTCACGCAGATCTTGTCTACGTTCACAGTTCGAGTTCGCAGGTAGCCGTTCATATTGTTTTGTGCATAATCAGCTGTTTAATGTCGAGAATGCAAATTATTCTCAATCAAGTATTTCTCCCACAATTTCCATTTTAATTTCTCATAATTGGCCACAACGTTCTATTTGTATGTATAACCAAAACAGAAAACATCTGTTAAAACATAATTAATATATAAAATACTAGCTGTGCCCAGCCCCGCTTTGCTGTGGCCCAGTCTACATGTGAAACTTAGTTTGTTCAAAAATAAATAATAATAATATATCTGACATCTTTGACAAAGACTACTTAATTGATTTGAAAATATGTCTCTAAGGCTTAAATAATGAATTTGGTCTAATAATTCCTTTCTTTTCCGGTGGTCCTAAAAAAAATAGGTATGCTATTACCTTTGTACCGTAATTATCTACTAATTATCTAACTAAATCGGTTGACAATTACGGGCGCTAGAGGGAAACATGCAGATTTTTCAACTTTGTTTTATATACATAAGTAGAAGTAGACAGAAGTAGATAGATTATTTATATAAGTATAAATGGATAGATATATTTTTGCAAATATTTTACGCAAAATTACAATAAATATATACTTAGTAGTGACTTGAAAGCAATTATATCGCAATGAATATTTATCTAGATGCTAATATTCAATCGACGAACTGTTTAAATAAGTTTGAAGCCTCCGTTGTTGATGGTTGTAGCTTTGAAAGATTTTGACGCGCACATTGGGCATTCTCAAGATTCAATGCAACGTGCAACGATAACAATTAACACTTAAAAGTAAGACAAAAATATAAATTGAAAGTGAACTTAAACTAAAATGAATTAATTACACAAAAAGAAAAAGAGATACAAAGAAAAATAGGAAAAAAACACGAAAATAAATAAATAAGATAATATGAAATACGAGCCTCTGACCCGATGGGGGAAATTTATTTGCAAATAGTAGCGAGCTATGCCCCTACTCACAGCCATGTGTGGTCAGAGACATATAAACTAATAAACTACAATAATGCAGATGGTATAGGTAACCCAAATCAGCTACATCATGTTCATCCATCCTGCAGTATGATCATGAGTCCCGTATGCAGCGAATGACGATGGTAATAATCGATGATGGCGATATCTCAGGTGGGAGAACGTCATAAAATTTATTATATGACGTGCTTTGGTATTCTTGAATCCTTTGTATGTTGTTGGTAGCAGCGGTACCCCAGATGTGTGTTGCTTTATGCCAAATAGAATCCCCTACTTATTTGACATATTTTTTTATTTAACTGCTGATTTAAACAGTTGTATCACACATTTCATATTTTACAAAATGTGTACTAAAACATCTAGCATCGTATTTGAACTCTATTATTAACTCGTCTTGTTGATTATAAAATGGAGATGCTAAAATAATCTAAAAAAATAAATAGAAAGCGACAAGATAGTTTTAGATAAAAAGTTAGTATGTACATATTAAATTATACCAACGAACCTCTTGAAAAACATCCAATCCAAAGAATAATTCAGGTTTAGAATACAATAACACAAGTCGTAATGAACGATTTCGTCTTTGAAGTTCTGCTATTAAAATAATGACGTCAGTGTAAAAGAATCGACGGAGATTGAACAAGGTTTCAATACATTGCAATTGACTGCAGCAATCTATAAGGTGCAACATCGAATTAAGTAAAGTCATCGAAAAAAATTGATATTCATGCAATGCAGGCGGCGTGCTGTACAAATAACTGACGAGAAACTGCATACAAGACCAACTCCTACTACCAAATAAAGTAAGTTTCTGAAGGCTGCTTTTTAATCTCTTCAATTCAATTGGTACCGTTGACTTATAAACATAAAAATCTTCGGGATGCATATAGACCAAAGTTGTCAAAGGAAATTTTTCAAGAAGTATAACTCCAAAATATTCGTCATCGCAAATGTATAATTGCTTTAGAGGAGTATTTAGTGTAATTGACATCATCGACTTCGACAAATTTGAGGGGATATTATCTTTAATTTTTAATTTCTTCAATGGTAGATCCTTTAATATTTGTTGCAAATACTTCGGTTGTATTAAGCAAAGATAAAATCGTAATGCTTTAACTTTTTTCATTTTATTAATATATTTACCCGAAATTTCTGAGTAACCCATTGAAAAATGTCGCAGACTTTTACACTTCTTGGCAAACATTTTTATATGTTGATCTTCTACCTCAGATCCTTCTAAATTTAATTCAACGATATTCTCTAAATTAAGATGCATATAAAAGTAAACGTTCGGCTCTTCAAAACTTGAAATATCCAATTTCTTCAGAGTTTTTGCTACCATTTTCAAAAGAAAAATCACGCCATCGACTTGTAATTCATCTAGTAGATCAAAATCCACTATTAAAGAAGTAATTTGACGTTTCAAAATCGCTTGTGCGATACGTCGAAAACGAACACATGACATTGCCATATTTATCTGACTTCTCAATGGCATAATAGCAATAATTTTGTAAAAACAATCGTCGGGAAGGGAAACCATATTAAATTTATGCGATGTACTAATTATATGTAACTGGTCTATTCACTAAAATGTACTGTACTGACTGTTCCTCGTAATCGAACAACTATTTATTCATTTTCAGGATCAGTTGTGTAGAATTAGTTGGCTCACAATTCTGTTGGACAGGCATAGTACTTAGCATATATTTAGTGTTTTGTTTGATTTCAAAAGTAGCGTGTAATATATGTATTTATTGAAGACTTAGGTAGTATGTATAAACAATTAATTAGTTTTTCCTAGAATTGAGTTTACTTTAGTCTTTTAATATTTATTGGTTTCGGCAGCCACTGGCTGTTCAGGAATTTACTATAGGTATAGACAATTGCCGTTTACGCTTTCTCAGAAGGATCACAATTTCCGAGCAATCCTATGTTTCTTTGTCAAAATAATTATTTTTATACAGAAGTACATTAGCGTAGAGTCTTCTTAATTTTACAGAATCATCGTTGATTTAATGACTGCTAAGATTTGTGATTTTCTTGAATAATAAATAGTCTTTCTTATGGTTCTTAAACAAAATGGTATGACCGATTTATATTCTCTAATTTTAATTTTCAGTGTAATTTTCGATGATGTTTTTTTTTTTTATTGTTTGAAACTGACTTTGGAAAATGCTTTTCAATTTTCTTTAAAATTGTATGTATGTAATTTTATTGTTGTAATTTAATGCAGCTTAAGCCATCAAATCGTTCATATCAGTGAATTTATGTGTTGTGGTATTTGGTGGTGGGGTGCAAGGGGTTAGGAGAACACTGCTGGGTATGCAGCTACAGCAGGTCCTCCGAGCCCAATTCCTACTCTCACGTCCACGTCGTGCACCTCGGGCAACGTGAGCAACCTATGGCGAGAGGCAGTCTTTGAGCTACCAGGAACCTAAGGTCACGGCCAACGAGAGAGGGAGCTAAAAATCCAAAACCTATTTGGTCTTTGGTTGATCGTTGGGCTAACAACCCACATCATAAAAACTACCATGTTACGAAACGTTCACAGCCTCGGATAAACAAAACGACTAACGGCCAACGACCCCTGCAACGAAAAAGGACAAACGAATTGACTCTCGGAACTTGGAATGTTCGAACTTTACTGAGAGCTGGTGCTATGCATGAAGCGGCAACACAAATGCAAAAAGTAAACGTAGACATCCTCGCTCTTCAAGAACTACGCTGGAAGGATCAAGGCGAAATAAGAAAAAATGACTATCGGCTCTTTTACAGCGGGACGCCGAACAAGAGTGGATTGCATGGCACTGGCTTTATTGTAGTGAAAAAAATGTTTAAACACCTGCTAGGTTTTTCACCTATAAATGAACGGCTATGCTCCTTGAGGATTCAAGGAAAGTTTAACAACATAACTATACTATCAGCATATGCTCCGACAGAAGATGCAACAGATCTAGCAAAAGACAGATTCTACTCTGACCTGGAATTCACTATTAGCAAACTATGTTCCTACGACACCATCATCATCCTTGGGGATTTCAACGCTCGCATCGGCAAAGAGAAGCATTTCATGGACGTCGCGGGTTCACATTCCCTGCACGACACCACCTCACCCAATGGTGAAAGGCTTTGCCATTTCGCCAATTGCGTGGATATGTTCATAAGTAGCACATCTTTCCCACACAAAAACATTCACAAAGGGACTTGGACTATCCCTGGATCGTCGTTAGTGAACCAGATAGACCACGTCCTGATATCCAAACGATGGAAGTCATCGATAACAGATGCACACACTTGTCGCAGCGCAAACGTAGACAGCGATCACTTTCTGGTGAAGGCGAAATTCAAACATGGAATCACGACAGCTCAGCAGCAGAAAGGGGTAGCCAGACCGAAGTGGAACCTAGATAGATTGAATAGTACACACGTTGCCCCGCTGTTCCAGAAAGTATTTACCGACCAATATAATCCAAGCAATGATGACAATCTAAACGCGGAATGGCAGAGTATTCAAGGTGCTCTTACCACCGCCGCAGAAGAAGTACTGGGTATAGAAAGAAAAAACAAAAACTTGGACTGGTTTGATGACGAATGCGAGCTCGCAATAAGAGAGAAGAACCAAGCAAGAGCAAAGATGCTCAATAGGCTTACAAGAGCAAATAAGGAAAATTATAAAACCAAGAGAGCATATGCCACAAAACTATGCAGAAAAAAGAAACGAGACGCCCTCAATCTGGAGCTGGAAGCGATGGTTGAAGAATATAACAGCAAAAACAGCAAAAGCTTCTACCACAAGCTCAAACAGCAGACAAAAGACTTTCAACCACGACCTACTTCATGCAAGGATAGAAACGGTGTCATACTTAGCGAAGAAAGGAAAGTGATTGAGCGCTGGCGAGAATTCTTCAATGAGCTTTACAATCCTGTGACAACGTCGACATCTCTTGTCCCCCCTCTTGGAGATGACAATGCAGAACCCGAACCTACTTTGGAGGAGCTTCGTAAGACAGTGTGTCGGATGAAGAACAATAAGGCACCAGGCGAAGACGGGCTTACCATAGAGCTTATTAAAGCTTTAAACGACGAAGGACTTCAAATTATCCTACAGCTTATAGTGCGACTATGGCGTGAAGTAATCATCCCCGAAGCATGGCGTGTAGGGCTTGTAATTCCGCTATTTAAAAAAGGTGACAAAACCCTCTGCGAAAACTACCGGGGGATTACCCTCCTCAACACTGCCTACAAGATCTTCTCAAGTATTTTAGCAGCCAGGCTTACTAATGCAGCAGAAACTATTTTAGACGAATACCAAGGCGGCTTTCGGCCCAACCGTTCAACAACGGACCAGATATTTATGCTTAAGCAAAACCTCGACAAGTGCTACGACCATAACGTAGATGTCCACATGCTTTTTATCGACTTTAAACAAGCTTTCGAGAGCATACAGCGTTGCAAAATTCCCGAAGCCTTAACAAACCTTGGTATAAACAAAAAACTAACGCGCCTTATAATGGCGACTTTAGCAAACACGACTGGAAAAGTCGTAGTGCAGCAAGCGGTAACTGATCCTTTTGAAATTTCATGCGGCGTCAAACAAGGAGACTCACTGTCCGCATCTGTTTTCAACTTGCTGCTACACTTTGCAGTAAGAAAAGAGGTAAAATCTGGTAACCTCTTCAGTAGGTCAGGTCTCACAATTGCTTACGCCGACGACATAGCTATTTTAGCTCGTAACAAAAGATATCTGTCCGAAATTTTTCTTGGCATTGAAAAAGGCGCCAAATCAGTTGGTCTTAGAGTAAATGAACTAAGACAAAATACTTGAAGTTTTCGAGATTTGAAGAAAGGCGCCGCCCAGAAAATATTACAATCGGTAACTACTGCTTCGAGGGTGTACAACAATTTAGGTACCTCGGTGTCATGATCAACAACGACAACAACATACACAACACAATACAGGACAGAATCATGGCTGCAAACAAGGCATATTTCGCCAATATAAAACTCCTAAGGTCCAGATTACTTCCGAGATCGTGCAAGCTACGCATCTATAGTTCGGTAATTCAACCGGTGCTAATATATGGGTGCGAATCCTGGACACTCACGAGTAGGGACGAGCAATGCTTGCAGGTCTTTGAGCGCAAAATACTTAGAAAAATCTCTGGGCCAGTCAGAGATAGCGACGGAACTTTTAGAATCCGTTTTAACGAAGAACTCAACTCGTTACGTAAAGGAGAGACCATAATAAAGATTGTCAAAGCGCATAGAATACAATGGTTAGGCCATTTGGAGCGTATGAACGATGGCCGTCCTCAAAAAAGCATGGTCGCTTTTAATCCACCAGTGACAAAAGCCAGAGGACGCCCAAAGTTCCAATGGTTGGACCAAGTCATCACAGACCTGAAGAAGATGCGTGTAAAAAATTGGAGGGCGGAGGCTAAAGACCGAAGCGCCTGGAAGAGGATTGTGAACGAAGCTAAAGCTCACCCCGAGCTGTAACGCTGCCTGATGATGATGATAATATAAATTGCTGCAGGTATCATTAAGAACAATTGATGAATATTTAAAATGTATCAAATTTGCTAAAATTGTTATCATACTTGAATATAATGAGTTTCTTTTTATTTTTGATAACAAAATTTAAGAAAAACCAAATAGAAATATAAATTGCTGCAGGTGTCATTTAAAACAATTGAGGAATATCTAAAATGTATCAAATTTGCTAAACTTGTTATCATTCTCTGAATATCATGAGTACTTTATCAATGATTTTATATTTCTTGAATAAAACGGCGTTTTGAATAAACAAAAGTTTTTTTGTTTTTTTTTTTTTGATAACAGTATTAAAGAAAAAAAATAGAATTATAAATTGCTGCAGGTGTCATTTAAAACGATTGATCGACTAATATTTAAAAAGTATCAAGTTTGCTAAACTTGTTATGATTCTTGAATATAATGAGTACTTTATCAATGATTTTATATTTCTTGAATACAACGCCGTTTTGAAAACACAAAAATTTTTTTTTTTTCTTTTTTGATAACAGTAAAAAAGAAAAAAAATAGAATTATAAATTGCTGCAGGTGTCATTTAAAACGATTGATGAATATTTAAAATGTATCAAATTTGCTAAAGTTGTTATCATACTTGAATTAAATGAGTACTTTATAAGTACTTCGGACTTCGGATGATGTTATATTTCTTGAATAAAACGGCGTTTTACAAAAACAAAAAAAAAAGTTTTTTTATTATTGATAACAAAATTTCAGAAAAAAAATAGCAATATAAATTGCTGCAGGTGTGATTTAAAACAATTGATGAATATTTAAAATGAATCAAATTTGCTAAACTTGTTATCATTCTTGAATATAATGAGTTTTTTTTGATTTGTGATAACAAAATTTAAGAAAAACCAAATAGAAATATAAATTGCTGTAGGTGTCATTTAAAACAATTGATGAATATTTAAAATGTATCA
Organism: Amiota mariae; assembly: GCA_035041805.1. Taxonomy (NCBI): domain Eukaryota; kingdom Metazoa; phylum Arthropoda; class Insecta; order Diptera; family Drosophilidae; genus Amiota; species Amiota mariae. Next base: position 1,113,571 of record JAWNKV010000216.1, on the reverse strand, counting down.
AATTTACAAAATTTGTTACCATTCTTGAATGTAATGAGTACTTTATCAATGATTTTATATTTCTTGAATAAAACGGCGTTTTAAAAAAACAAAAAAAAAATTTTTTTTTTTATTTGTGATAACAAAATTTAAGAAAAAAAAAAATAGCAATATAAATTGCTGCAGGTGTCATTTAAAACAATTGATGAATATCTAAAATGTATCAAATTTGCTTAACTTGTTACCATTCTTGAATATAATGAGGACTTTATCAATGATTTTATATTTCTTGAATACAACGGCGTTTTGAAAACAAAAAAAAAAAAAAGATTTTTTATTTTTGATAACAAAATTTAAGAAAAACCAAATAGAAACATAAATTGCAGTAGGTGTCATTCATCGTACAATTGATGAATATTTAAAATGTATCAAATTTGCTAAACTTGTTTTCATTCTGGAATATAATCAGTACTTTATAAATGATTTCATATTTCTCGAATAAAACGGCGTTTTGAAAAAACCAAAAAAAAAAGATTTTTTTATTTTTGATAATAAAATTTAAGAAAAAAAATAGCAATATAATTTGCTGCAGGTGTCATTTAGAACAATTGATGAATATTTAAAATGTAGCAAATTTGCTAGACTTGTTTTCATACTTGAATATAATGAGTTTTTTTTATTTTTGATAACAAAATTTAAGAAAAACCAAATAAAAATATAAATTGCTGTAGGTGTCATTTAAAACAATTGATGAATATTTAAAACGTATTAAATTTGATAAACTTGTTATATAAACTTGTTATCATACTTGAATATAATGAGTACTTTATCAGTACTTCTAATGATTTTATATTTCTTGAATAAAACGGCGTTTTGAAAAAAAAAAAAAAAAGATTTATTATTTTTGATATTTAAGAAAAAAAAATAGCAATATAAATTGCTGCAGGTGTCATTTAAAACAATTAATGAATGTTTAAAATGTATAAAATTTGCAAAACTTGTTATCATTCTTGAATATAATGAGTACTTCATCAATGATTTTATATTTCTTGCATAAAACGGCGTCTTGAATAAACAAAAAAAAAAGATTTTTTTATTTTTGATAATAAAATTTAAGAAAAAAAAAAATAGCAATATAAATTGCTGCAGGTGTCATTTAAAACAATTGATGAATATTTAAAATGAATCAAATTTGCTAAACTTGTTATCATTCTTGAATATTATGAGTACTTTATCAATGATTTTATATTTCTTGAATACAACTGCGTTTTGAAAAAACAAAAAAAAAATTTTTTATTTTTGATATTTAAGAAAATAAAATAGCAATATAAATAAATAGCAATATAAATGTTACGAAACGTTCACAGCCATGGATAAACAAAACGACTAACGGCCAACGACCCCTGCAACGAAAAAGGACAAACGAATTGACTCTCGGAACTTGGAATGTTCGAACTTTACTGAAAGCTGGTGCTATGCATGAAGCGGCAACACAAATGCAAAAAGTAAACGTAGACATCCTCGCTCTTCAAGAACTACGCTGGAAGGATCAAGGCGAAATAAGAAAAAATGACTATCGGCTCTTTTACAGCGGGACGCCGAACAAGAGTGGATTGCATGGCACTGGCTTTATTGTAGTGAAAAAAATGTTTAAACACCTGCTAGGTTTTTCACCTATAAATGAACGGCTATGCTCCTTAGAGGATTCAAGGAAAGTTTAACAACATAACTATACTATCAGCATATGCTCCGACAGAAGATGCAACAGATCTAGCAAAAGACAGATTCTACTCTGACCTGGAATCCACTATTAGCAAACTATGTTCCTACGACACCATCATCATCCTTGGGGATTTCAACGCTCGCATCGGCAAAGAGAACAACGCTCGCATCGGCAAAGAGAAGCATTTCATGGACGTCGCGGGTTCACATTCCCTGCACGACACCACCTCACCCAATGGTGAAAGGCTTTGCCATTTCGCCAATTGCGTGGATATGTTCATAAGTAGCACATCTTTCCCACACAAAAACATTCACAAAGGGACTTGGACTATCCCAGGATCGTCGTTAGTGAACCAGATAGACCACGTCCTGATATCCAAACGATGGAAGTCATCGATAACAGATGCACACACTTGTCGCAGCGCAAACGTAGACAGCGATCACTTTCTGGTGAAGGCGAAATTCAAACATAGAATCACGACAGCTCAGCAGCAGAAAGGGGTAGCCAGACCGAAGTGGAACCTAGATAGATTGAATAGTACACACGTTGCCCCGCTGTTCCAGAAAGTATTTACCGACCAATATAATCCAAGCAATGATGACAATCTAAACGCGGAATGGCAGAGTATTCAAGGTGCTCTTACCACCGCCGCAGAAGAAGTACTGGGTATAGAAAGAAAAAACAAAAACTTGGGCTGGTTTGATGACGAATAAGCGAAGGCTGGCTTTGATGAGTGAAGAACCAAGCAAGTGCATAGATGCTCGATAGTGCTGTACAAGTGCAAATGCGGAAAAGTGTCAAACCAAGAGAGCTTGTGCCACAAAACTTATAAGCAGAAAAAGAGAAACGAGACGCCCTGAATCTCGAGGAGCTGGAAGCGATGGTTGAAGAATATAACAGCAAAAACAGCAAAAGCTTCTACCACAAGCTCAAACAGCAGACAAAAGACTTTCAACCACGACCTACTTCATGCAAGGATAGAAACGGTGTCATACTTAGCGAAGAAAGGAAAGTGATTGAGCGCTGGAGAGAATTCTTCAATGAGCTTTACAATCCTGTGACAACGTCGACATCTCTTGTCCCCCCTCTTGGAGATGACAATGCAGAACCCGAACCTACTTTGGAGGAGCTTCGTAAGACAGTGTGTCGGATGAAGAACAATAAGGCACCAGGCGAAGACGGGCTTACCATAGAGCTTATTAAAGCTTTAAACGACGAAGGACTTCAAATTATCCTACAGCTTATAGTGCGACTATGGCGTGAAGAAATTGGCGTGAAGAAATCATCCCGAAGCATGGCGTGTAGGGCTTGTAATTCCGCTATTTAAAAAAGGTGACAAAACCCTCTGCGAAAACTACCGGGGGATTACGCTCCTCAACACTGCCTACAAGATCTTCTCAAGTATTTTAGCAGCCAGGCTTACTAATGCAGCAGAAACTATTTTAGACGAATACCAAGGCGGCTTTCGGCCCAACCGTTCAACAACGGACCAGATATTTATGCTTAAGCAAAACCTCGACAAGTGCTACGACCATAACGTAGATGTCCACATGCTTTTTATCGACTTTAAACAAGCTTTCGATAGCATACATCGTTGCAAAATTCCCGAAGCCTTAACAAACCTTGGTATAAACAAAAAACTAACGCGCCTTATAATGGCGACTTTAGCAAACACGACTGGAAAAGTCGTAGTGCAGCAAGCGGTAACTGATCCTTTTGAAATTTCATGCGGCGTCAAACAAGGAGACTCACTGTCCACATCTGTTTTCAACTTGCTGCTACACTTTGCAGTAAGAAAAGAGGTGAGGTAAAATCTGGTAACCTCTTCAGTAGGTCAGGTCTCACAATTGCTTACGCCGACGACATAGCTATTTTAGCTCGTAACAAAAGATATCTGTCCGAAATTTTTCTTGGCATTGAAAAAGGCGCCAAATCAGTTGGTCTTAGAGTAAATGAAGCTAAGACAAAATACTTTGAAGTTTTCGAGATTTGAAGAAAGGCGCCGCCCAGGAAATATTACAATCGGTAACTACTGCTTCGAGGGTGTACAACAATTTAGGTACCTCGGTGTCATGATCAACAACGACAACAACATACACAACACAATACAGGACAGAATCATGGCTGCAAACAAGGCATATTTCGCCAATATAAAACTCCTAAGGTCCAGATTACTTCCGAGATCGTGCAAGCTACGCATCTATAGTTCGGTAATTCAACCGGTGCTAATATATGGGTGCGAATCCTGGACACTCACGAGTAGGGACGAGCAATGCTTGCAGGTCTTTGAGCGCAAAATACTTAGAAAAATCTCTGGGCCAGTCAGAGATAGCGACGGAACTTTTAGAATCCGTTTTAACGAAGAACTCAACTCGTTACGTAAAGGAGAGACCATAATAAAGATTGTCAAAGCGCATAGAATACAATGGTTAGGCCATTTGGAGCGTATGAACGATGGCCGTCCTCAAAAAAGCATGGTCGCTTTTAATCCACCAGTGACAAAAGCCAGAGGACGCCCAAAGTTCCAATGGTTGGACCAAGTCATCACAGACCTGAAGAAGATGCGTGTAAAAAATTGGAGGGCGGAGGCTAAAGACCGTAGCGCCTGGAAGAGGATTGTGAACGAAGCTAAAGCTCACCCCGAGCTGTAACGCTGCCTGATGATGATGATGGTATTCGGTGGTAGATTTACTACTTCATGTATGAGTAATGAGCACATGGAAATTATAGGATTGCTGGTTTTTCTCTACACATAATTTATTTCGGGAGTAAATCACAAAATAATCATTATCACCGCATTTGCTTTGAAATTGCTAGAAAATCTTGCTGCAACTCCAAATTGATCCTGCTTCTTGTCAGATTCATGAAATCTAGAATTTTTCTTTGATTGTGGGTAGACTAAATATATGGTTAGATTTATCCAACTAGTTTGCCATCATTTTCTGCAATTTTATATTTTATATTTATTGCTGACCCGCTAATTAAATGGCTAATAACATTTTTTCATCTTCTTTAAGGGAAATAGATGATGTTCATATTGATAACAAGCCAACCACAGCAAATTTTTATCAAAATCGGATTTGCTCGAGAATTGTACAGGCTACAATGCACCAGTGAAAACCGCATTTAAATCGGTTAAGCCGTTTCTGAGATTGGTGCGCACAGACTAAAAGACGTTTACGTTTTTATTTATATCAGATGATAAGAAGATTAGTTTTTTGTTTCTTAGAATTTCCAGAACTTTAGTCTTCTATGTTGCCAAGAAGATTCACTCACTGTGATTACCTCATAATTTGACAAGAAATGTTGAGGAAATACTACAGTGGTGCTTCAAAAGATGTTTATTAAATTGTGACAGGTAACGAGTCTTGGAACCCGAAACTAAATAGCAAGTAATGTGTTTTCGAAGACGAAACAAGTTGATCGCAGACACAGCACTTCGAAACAAATGGTCGTATCTTTTTTCGCAAAAACAAGACATGTAATACATCTCAGTGTTTTAATCAATCGGGAAGCAAAAGACAAATCATAGAAGACGAATAATTTGAAGGATCGTTTATGACCCCTTAAGTATGCACTGATTGATCCAGTCGAATACATCACGCCTACATAAGTTTTGTGGTATCCAATACATTTTTTTTAAATATTAAAACACAAATGATTTCCTAGAAATAAGTAGTTTATAAATTTTGCTTACATTATTCCGAATTCATTAAAAAACTTCAATCTACTATGTACTTATTTAATAATATAAACTTATGATGAGCAATGCAAAATACATGGTCAAAAAGGTTAAAGGTTAACAATGCAATAAACGACAGTCTTGTGATAACTCACTTGTAATGCAAACAACATTTCTCTTTTATATCCTTGTAAGAGTGAGCAAGTAAACATTTCTGTCCAACTGTGTCTGTCCTACACAAAACTTTATTGTACAAAAGTACAGATTTTATGCAACGTTTGTCAACATAAATGTCAATAACATAAATCTCAAAAATAGGCCAACACAATAGGCTTTCACAAACACATACACACACACACACAGGACAGTAACATGTGCCATAAGACATCATTGAAAGGTCGTCGGAAGGAAAAGGTGCATCAGCTGGCTCTATTCCAAGTACATAGATATTTATAAGTATTATATAGTATATATGTATTTCTGTACATAATAGTAGGCCCAGTTATATGATGATAGTTGAAATCTATGCGTATAATGGGCGGCCTATTGTACTTTATGACAAACATCAGCTCCTTCTGCTGCTTTCTGGGCTTTCTTTATTTAGCAATAACATTAAATGTGCTCTAATTTAAAATATAAATTGCAATGTATTGTGTACAAGGAAGTATCTCCTACTACTACTACTACTACTCCTACTACTTACTATTGCTTTCACTGACATCACTTTGGAAGAACAAAAAGCAGCTGCCAAAAAATTATTATCGAAAAAGTGATTGTCTGAAATCCGGGCAACAACAATAACAAGAACGTACATACTTTTGTCTTGCAGCATAACAAGTTGTGCCTTCATGGTGTTGCCAAGAAAAATAAACTTGGCTCATTTTGAGTGTCAGCCAAGTGAAGTTTCTACTCAGCTTTGTTTTTGTTTTTGCTTTTGCCTTTTCTTTTATATTATTATATTTCCTTATGTCGCTTGTTATATAATTTTTGTTGTTGTAGTATGTTACTTTAGCTCAGCACTCAACACTCAACAGTACGAATATCAGTGAGTGCCATATCCTTTAACTGAATTCGTATGTCTCCCTTTTTGCTTCTTTCCCTTTTTGCCAAGGCATCAGCTGGCATGACGCTTGTTTTTGTTTTGACTTGTTACTGTGTTCTTGGTTATTGATGGCAATTGTTCGTTATTTGTTATTTCTAAATGTTTTTCAATTTATTTCAAAATAATTTATAGGCGTGTCCTGGCGCCTTTCTTCTGGTTACATGTCTCTCAGATTGTTAGATTCTACATAGATGTACGTACTTGTACTATGCCTTACAGAAGAGATTGTGTTATGTTGAAAAGTTGAAGAGGAGCAATAAAGTAAAAAGAAAAACAATTTCTTTTCTTTTCTTTTATTTTTCATTTTTTTCTTTTGATTTTTTAAGAAAATATGAACGTCATTTATTGTTATAGCAGAGTAGATATGAAAAGGGCGGCAGCAGTTGTCATGATTGGCAACCAACTTTAAGAGGGTCCCGGCATAGGCATAATTCACATTTTTTTATCTGATGGATGGCACATTTTGTATTGTTGCATAATATTAGCATTAACAGGATTGATCAGTTTGAAAAAAGTTAAAAAAGTTAGTTATACACACAGGCGGATTAAATGTCCCAAAGCAATGCATGATTCTCCATTTATGTGGTTAGGCACATCGTGGTGGATATGATTTTAACTGTGGAATGGTATTTCACATTATAAGAAGGATATTTACTAATACATTTTCACTTGAAATTGCATCTTAAAGTTCCTTTTCGAGACTCAATTGTCAGTCATGTTACTATGAAACTGAAAAATAACAATCAAATAATTTAATATTCTAAGGAGTCAAGAGATTGATGGCTCGCTCTACAATCATCATCAGTTGTCACGAGTAACCTTAGGTTATTGCGGGTCCCATGCTGAGTTGTATATACTTACATTGTCGATTTGGAATTCTACATAGATCAATTTATTATCTAATAGAAGCAATTCAATTATCTTAATGATGACTTAATTAACAATTAAAATTAATATGAATATTCAATTTTGAAAAACAATTTATACTACAATGATTGTGCGTACGTGATTTTAAAATGACTTTGAAACTTTTAAGAAAGAGTATCTCACAATTAGCTACATCTCTTTTAACATCCAACAATCCAACGGCACAAAGGAAAGTCAAAAAGATAAAGAGACTCTGATGGTAGACAGACAAGTTGACAGATAGATAGACAAAACAACCAATGAGTTGATAATCCCAAAGGCAAATATGGCAATAATAAATGCACATCATCATCATCAACAACAATCATCATCGTGATGAACAAACAACAAACAGCAAACCAACATCAAAAAGGATCTAAAGCTTAGATAAATGATGAAAACTCATATGTGTTTGTTTTTGGGTCCTGGCAAATAGTCATGCCAAAGTAAAATCTAAATTTTGCTATGTCGACGATGCCGATGAAATCTATGAAAGTCAATTTTTCATTTAGATAACTTGGCATATGTCATGATGAAACCACAAACACATATACATTCTACATATATGTTTTCGATGTGCTTTGACGCCAAGAGTTGAATATAGTTGAGTAACTGAACTATGAATGTTTTGACATGGTGTATGATGCCCCAAAATTGAGTAGACGCAATGATAAATGATTGAAATCTTTGCGTTTTTCCGGAATGTGGGAATGTGTGGTTAAAAAGAAGAGGAGAAGAAGGCAACGATTATGATTATAAGAATGGGTATGAGGTTGATTCTAGAAATGAAATGTTAACAATTAAATGTAAAAATAGAAAAGACTACAGAAAGGGTATAGAAATGAATTTATAGCTTGTGTCTATGTTACAAGGCAACGGATGGTATGAGTAATAAAAAAATACACTTTCAACAAGGTAAAAAAACAATTGCTCATTAAACATAGTAGTAGTAGGAATGCCACCCCAGATGTTTTCGTTCTACCACCACTCAATGATGTATAAGTATGTATGTATGTCGTATATTCAATGAGTCGAGTCGAAAAGCGCAACTTCTGCCTTTTTATGTATTTGCACAAAGGATAGAAAGTGCTTAAAATAACAAAAACAACATCTCAAACATACATATTTTCCTTGTTATTGTTCTTGTTATAATAACAACACAAAAGTATTAAAAAGTAACATTTCCCCTGGAACTTAACTCATAACTACTATAAGGACGAGAGCTCAAGAAGCACCTCATTTCGCTTTCAACCCGCTTTACGGAAGACAAGGAATAATTCGAGCCTTTCTTCACTACGGCATTTTAAGTTGATTGCCCATTTTTTCAAGTTACACTTGTTTACATACCTTTAGATATAGAGTAGAGTATCTGAAGAGATATAGAGTAAGAGAGAGAGCGAGAGAGAGAGAGAGAGAGAGAGAGAGAGAGAGAGAATAAGAAAACAAAGGAAAGGAAAGCAAAGGTAAGAGTACAATGAGAAGCAACCGAAAGGTAAAGAAGCGTTTACAGAAGCGTGAAATTAAGTAGAATAATAAAAAAATAAGTAAAAATACAAAGGGAAAAGATTAGATTAGAATTGGTCACAATGACAAAAGATTGCGCTACTTTTGAAATGAAGATGTGGATATGAAATTAAGAAAGTGAGGAGCAGAGTGGATAATACATATTAAAATTGCATCTTTACTATTCTTTAATCAATCAGATAAACTAGTTGAAAAAAAAAAAAAAAAATTGTTTTAAAATAATAACGAAATCTTATTTCTTAATTTCTTAATTAGAAATCATTATTCATTAAGGGGCTTATAAATTATTTCAATAAAATCTTCTTACAAATGGAATTTAGGAATCTTCTAAAAATCTTATATCCCGATCACAATCAGCTACTATATAAATCGAAGTGCCTCATATATTTTAATTTGGAATTTTCAAAAAAGATTTTATACTTTCAATTTCATGAAGATCATAAATTTCATTGGATTTTGGATTGGAAGCATTAATTTTGAATATAAACTTTTACCATATACTTATGAAAAAGTAACCTTCAACATCAACAACTAGAATACATTGTAGGGTGCATAAAAATAATATTTTACGCTACGTTGGCATAAGAAAAGCGCATAAAATCCACAAACGCAACTTGAGTTTAAGCCTCCAGAAGAAGGTGAATAGCAAATAAAAAAACAAGCAGCTGCAAAGACGCGCATATCATAAATTATGATTAATTTTGTTTTTCATTCTATTTTTATTCCATCTTACAGGATTCCAAAGGAGGACATTCTTTTATTGTTCGAGAGTGTATCTCTTTGCGTATGTGTGTGTAAAAGGATTTCAATGTTGAGAGCTTTGTTATTTTGCAAAGACACATTTCTTAACTTCTAACGTTGCCGAAAATACAAGACTAACATGGACAAACTTCATGTATTGCGACTAGTACTACTGGACGCAGGTGTTTGTTACGTGGTCTGGCTGTGTACATTATTCCGACCACCCCAATACTAATATAGATACATTTACCACAAAACCAACATTTGCCTCATCCTGCTACTGACTTTTAAAATTGACATGCGTCTGGCTTTTGTCTACGATGCGTCGTCGTCATCGTTGCCGTAATGCCTTAAAGTTTTTCCAATTTTTCTAACTATTTTGTTGATTCCGTTCCGATCCGAGCGAAATGTAACCAAACCCACTTGCATACCTTTTTGGCACTTTTGAGAATTTATCGCATATGTTTTACCTTCTTGTTATTGTTATTCTGTTTCCTGATGTTGGTTGGGGTTCTGCACCCCGGTAATTGGCAGACATAGGTGATGCTTGTACTGTGTACTAGTAAATGAAAGATGGAGTGTGTGCCGCGTGTGTAAGCGATTTGAAGGCGTTAAGGTGCAAATTTATTTCTATGAAAAACCTTTGCTACTTTTTGCATTTTTTTTTACTTTTCACATAATGAGCACTTTGTGTGCGTAATATTTCTTTAAGTTGACATATGGTTATCGTGCTTGAGTTACTAGTGAGTTTCTTTGGTTCTATGCTTTCATTCCTTTAGTCTTTTGGGTCTCTTTTTCATTTGCCGGCATCGGCATTCGTCCCTTGGGTTCTTATGTGTATTTATATAAATATATTCGTATATGTATTCATGTATGAGTATGTGTGTGCTGGATATTTTTATGGTTTAAGGTACTTGGCTCACTTTGGGTATTGTTTAAATTGTTAAGTACATTTAAGCCTGATTTAGTTTGAGTTTTATGCCGTGCAAAGTTTACATTAATGAGTTATGTGCACGTGTGCTTTCAAGTGCTTATTTGGTGTAGAATTCTAAGGCTTAAATTATATGAGTCTTTTTTATCACATTCCTATGGGAGAGTCGTTAAAATTTTAAAAGGCGTAAAGACTTTCCAGTTACACATTTTTGTTTTGTTTTTTTAGTCATATATTAATTTTAATTACTAAATTAAGAATAGAGAATAAGGAATTGAAATTCTGATGAGTTTCATTAGTTTTAAGTTAAAGTACGGCAGTCAGTGATCTTATTTCTATGTAGCTTAAGAATTTATCTTTTGTTAAACTACTTCTTTAAAAATAATATTAATAATTTCAGAAACGAATGTGCTGATAAGGCTGCACGTCACCTTCCATCCAAGAGCATCAGGACCTTCCATTTTGGTTCCTAAGTTCCATTCCAACTATTAAAAACTGCAACATCTCTAAATATTTCCAAATTCTTTAATATTTTTAAGTACTCAAGCATAAATATTTAGAATATAGGTATAATTAAATCACGAGTCTAATGCCCTATTAGCTAGTGCATGTTAAACTTGTATACTAAGTCTAGTATTAAATATTAGGATTAATGTGTTAAAATAAAAATAAATAAAATTATAATAATTAAAAAAAAAAAAAAATTTATTTATTTCACTTACTAAACTAAACTAAACTTTAAGTACAAATTATCAACCATCTATCTCAGAAACTAAATAGAAACTCAGTCTTTACTAGTTTAGGTAATAGTTTCAAAATGTAATCAGCTGAAGCAACTTGATCTGATTTTATATAGCAGATAGAAAATGTGTAAAAATTCCAGCAAGATATGTCAAAATCAGATTAACAAGGTATAAATTAGAGATTGTGTTTATAAGGAGACAGTGTTCTCTAGTGTCGAAGCAATATATATACAACAAAAATTTCAGATCAATATCTCAAAAACTAACAGATAACATTTTGAAAACAAATAATAGAAGGACATAATAAAATTAAATTTTCTCCTTAATAGAATCTCCAATTGTGATCATTATATGATATTAAATAAAGTTCTGTAATGACTGGTCCAGTCTCCTAAACTCTCCTTATAAGTGTGAAGTCAGGACATAAAATTGGCTAACAAGCAGTAGAATAGTAAGGATTATGAAAATTTGAAAACCAAAGCCAAAACTACTTTTGGATAAAAATTGTGTGATAAAATTAAGATATTTTCAATGAGTCTTTTCTTTGCATAGTAGACGTTTCAAACATATTTTATTTAAAAAGGTATTTAGGTATATATTTATTTAGAGGAACTCTGTAGTGACATTAAAAAAAACTTTGAACACATATTAAATTCATATCTTATTTTGTCTTGATAAAACATAAAATAAATTTACATCTTTAAAAAGAAGATGGAAGATGTTGGTTACTCGGTACTTCCATTCATAATGAATTTTTTAAGTCGCAAAGGAAATAAGTGTAATTTCTTAATTTTTTGACATTTTTTGGAAAAAAATATATATTCCAATTAATTAAAGAGTTTCCTATGAACGAACTTATGCACGAAATTGAGATCGCAGTTTCGCAAGGTCAACCTTCAGAAACTTATTTGAAGATGCCATAAATTTAGGCAAACCAATAAGAATATTACATGTACCTGATTAAATTTTAAGAATCCTATTCAGTTTCAAATTTTATAGGCTTCAAAAAGGTGAAGTTGGTAAATGGAATTTACGAAATACTACTATTTCTTATACTATTTCAGTTTGTAGTTGAGTGAAGATTTCCTAGTGTGATGGATATTTGATCTTAGTTGGAACGGTAGTAGCACAAGGCGTCCAGAAAAGCGGGCTTCGAGTCACCGCCAGGTCCCAAAGTCAAAAATTTCTGTATCTACACGCTAGATAAATACGTTAAATAAGGCAATAAAAAATTTTGTTATAATAGCTCATGTTGTGAGCGATACCCTTTTTGCCGAAATTTGTGATTGCATTAATTGGCATAAATGGTACTGGTAAGGGTTGATAGTGGAATAGTTAACAGCTGTGATACGTGTTGGTCAATAATTAAAAAACACATTCAAAGGCAAACTACCTAAACTTTAACTGCCAGATGCCCTGACCAGATGACCTTAGCCTCGCAACCAGGACCACAGAGATGAATATTTTAATATGTTATTTGGTATTTTTTATTTTACCCAAAAAAAAAATGTATATTTTTTAAAACAAAATAAAAAATTCAATCCTTTTTCGTGCATATTTCAAATAGACTTTGGTTTCAGCTTCAATGATGATGATCCTTTCTATATCTTTCTACAATATTTTCTGTGCTTTTCCTTTCGATTTACGCATAAAAATGTAGTTTCAGTTTCCTGCGTTGCTATCTTTGTCAAAGTTGTTCGTGACATCTGCAATTCACATTAATAATTAAATCAAACAATAAAAATTCAGCACGAGTTGTCAGCGCGCATACCCATCCGTTCTATACAATCCTTCGTCATTTGGCAAAGTTCGTTCCGTGCTACATGCCGCACGCACATCAATGGCCGATGTCTGTCATTACTTGGTTTGGCCTTTCGTTGAGTGCTGCTTTGCCATAATAAATATATTAATCATTCACAATTTTTTCCTTCCATCGACATTTCTTTGTCATTTTTGTCATTACCCATGCCGCCCGACATCTGTAAGAAGTTTTTGTTTTAAGCGGCGTGTGTAAATAGCAGGACTACATCCTAGAGTGGTGAAAGAAGGAGAAGTTCTTTTTGACATGCAAAGAAAGTTTGTTCCTTCGCTTTGTTGAAAACTTTATTTGAAATTCCTTTGCTGCTTTGAAATATTTTTGCACACGAATTGTTAAATTAATAATAAATAATCGAATTTAATGTAAAAATCAGCGAAAATTATAATGGCATCTTTGCTTGGTGTCTTTGCTCAAGCGGCAAGGAGTAGTAGCCGCCTTGAAAAGGGTCTTCAACAATGGACAAACCATGTTTCCCATACTTAGACAACTTATAACAATCAACTACGCCTTCCGATGGTTGCCTTAAAGGTTTGGGGAACAACGCGGCGTATGCGTGTTATAGCAAGTTATAGACAAAAGGCAGGAGAGAAATTCCTTTTGCCCTTCGTTTTTTTTTTTTCATTTTCCAAAAATTGTGAAAATACATTAAAAAATAAAAGAAAATAAAATGTTGAGCATTCTTACGCACGAATAATTTTTTAATGAAATGGCAACATTGTTGGAAAATATTAGTAAATATTAACAACAATAAAGTGAACGGAAGATGAACAAGAAATTCTCTAAAAAAAGAAGATGCGATTAAAATTGTTAGGAAAATTAAAAAGAATATTGGTTTATTTCTTGTGTTCTGTTGTGTTGTGCTGTGCCGTTTACTAGTATTTCCGAGTATTTCCATCATGTTCTCAATTTTGTTTTTTTTATTTAAATCTAATAAAAATAGTTTCAACTTTTGTTGTTGCTGCTCATAAATTCACAGATAGAAATTCCAACAGCGCTAACAAAATTACAACAAAATTAAGAAAATTGTTGGCTCGAAAATACCGCGAACTTCCAGCAATAGAGAGACACAATGGGTGGTCTTAGTAGTTTGGTTGCAAGGGGTTGCTTGGTTGCATGAACAACATGATGGGCAACAGTGCGTGCAACTTCAAGTTTAATCAATAAAAGCAGCATGGGGGCAACATTCCTGATTATGAGTGAGTGCCTGCAACATATCGTCGTCGTCATCGTCCCTTTCTCCACTTCCTCAAACACTCATAAGTCAGTGCAAAATATCATCCCCAAACCTATAAAACCATGAATGAATGAATGAATGAATGAAGAACATTCACAAAATCGCGTCTGTTCATATATACATGCAATACTATGTGTGTATCTATAATTCATATTCGCATTTTTTGTTGTTGTTACATATGTAGGAATTATTGTTGCTGATGGAAATATTTTTCTCTATATTTCCTTTTTTTTTGTTAGCAATTCTCATTTGGCTGGCAGCCTGCTGCGTGTTGCTTTAAGTTTCTGTTTCATTTTTTTTTTGGTTTTTTCTATGCTCCTTGAATTTGGTTGTAGGGGGGGGGGGGTTTGGGATGAATATACCCATAATCCGTTTATAGTGATTTGCACCACAACAAAAAAATAGTGAGAAAAACTGCGGAAATCTGTGCATTGCGCATTGTACAATAGTGTATTCTTTTGCGGGTGTTTTGGCATTGTGCCCTTTGCTGCCTCTTATCGTCATGCTTTTTTGTCTTTGCATTATTTGCTTTTTGCTGCAATTTCTTATTATTCTTTTTTTGCACTTCACTCTTGACTGCAACTGCTTCTTTGAACAGTTTCACTGCAGCGCACTTTGCCGCAGTATCTTTTTTGTTATTTAATACGAGTATTTCTTTATTTTTCCTACAATTTTTTCTTGTAAATAATTTTAATTTTAATTAAAAAAATAAAGTTAACTTGGCATAAACCGTTTTTTGATTGTTTCTATCTAAAATTCCTTTGTTTGAAGGAACTAAACCAAATCTATTTGGGTCCAAGGTCCTTTTGCTATTGACTTTTGTATCATTAACGTGTAGTTTTCTCAGATTTTCTTTTCTTTTCTTTGCAAATCTTTTAGCTTTAAGTATAACACATGGCAACCGACCACAAAGTTTAGTTTTCAAACAAATTAGTTGTAAAATTCACATGACCGAAAAGTTAAAAAAAAAAAAAAAATAATAGAAAAGTTCCCAGTAGAAAACTGATTTAAATATAGCCAATATAATATTGGCATAACATTTCTATGCATACAACCTATTATCATTTTCCCCACTAGGACTTTTACCACAACTGACAGAGATAGAAAACACCCAACACATATTCTTTGATGAGGTGTATTCTTGAAAAATGGATTTTTTGTTATCATTGTCAATTATGCATAATAACAAAGCTAATCCCAGTACATTAATTTTCCAACATCACACAAGGCTGCCAGACTTTTAGCGTGAACTCGATTTATGTATAGTGACTGACCTGTTTATCCTATCCTATCTTATCCTATAATTTGTGCATATAAAAAATGTGTATTCATTTGAAATATTAGAAAACCCAAAATGAAACAAATTTATTAGCTTTGAATAAATCGATACTCATTCTGATGGCAAAGGACATTGATATACAATTTTATTTAAAATAATTTTTAATTAGAGTTCTTAGTTTTGATTTCGGTTTCAAAAGAAGAAACTCACATCTTGATGAAATTTATACATTAATTCATTTTATAATACAAACTTAGGAATCATAGACTGACTGCCTTTTCATACATTTCATTAAGTTAATACCAATTAACAAAATCAATCAATCAATCAATAGATAAACTATTCATATTACGAATTATAGATAATCTACGTAATATGACCTCATTTCATTTTCCAATTGGGTCTTTCTTTCTTCTTACACACACAAAAATCTCCATATCTTTTGCTTATCTCTCTTTGTAATCTCATATGTGTGCGTTTACTTATATTTAAGCAAACTAAAAGTGACTTTTCCCATTTTCATGGTACATATTTCAATAGCAGAAAATCATCAAGTAAACCATAGGACAGAAGAAGAAAGTTTTTCAAAGCAATTAGATAAAGGCTTTCTGCTTTAAAAAAAAAAAAAACTTTACTTTCATACGGTTTTCTGTTGAGTTGAGTTCGGTTTGAGTTTGAGTTTAATTTCAGTTGGTTTCATTTCGTTTCTGATTTCTACGGGTCTCTTGTGATAACAATCTTAAACTTGGTAACTTCAGGTTTAAGGAACATGAATATCTTTGTATACAAGTATACGAGTATTTTTGTGTATATTTAATCAAAGTGTGCTTACAGTTTTACCAAAAGAATGAAACGAGTTAAAAAGTTGTTAAGTTGATGTCGTCATCTCCTATGGCAGATATAGTCCTTACTACTATGCTGGATTTGAACAAAGGCTGACCAAAATCTCATTAAATACACACAAAATACCAGCAAGGATAATAATGCCTGAAACTCAGTTCGTTGTAAAGATGGAAAAACTTGCTTGAATAATATTTAAGGAAGCGTTAACGAAAGTAGCCACTAACTTGAGGGTTTCTATCTTTCCTAATACTACTACTATGTTCTACTTCCTTAGCAATGACTTCAATGAACAAAAGAAGCAAAATATTTAAGTAGTTAAGTGCAAAAGGCGTTTGCTAACTGACCAACGAATATATAGTAATACTGCAGAGGTATCTCAATATCTCAAGGTATGTGGATGAGAGAGTGTGTGTCTCTCATTGTAGAAAGTATTAGAGTCAGAAATTAGTTGTAAGATGAATGGTCAAAGTCGAAAAAGTTTTGTTGGACTTTGTTGCCGCTTGAAGTAAACACAATGCGAGTCCTAAGCTGATAGTAACGGTTGCTCCTACAGCTTTAACTACTACCTACAACCTCTGCATCCTTCATCATGTTCTCCTTTTCTTTCTTGGCCTTCTTAGAAAGTGACTTGGTTCTCTTATTTAAAGTTAAACTTTTTAAATGAATGCTTTTAGTAGAACTTTTATATTTTTTTCTAAACCAAGCTCATCTGTGTAAGTATTTTAGTGTGTGTCCAGTTCATTAAAAAACGACTTATGTAAGTTTCATTTGCAACCTCGGTCTACTACGAGTATTAGTTTCTTTTCATTTTCATTTTCTTTTAATTTATCTTTTCGATTTATGAAAGTCGTCAACTTAGTTAGTTTCTTCCACTTGATAACAAAGTCCTTTTCGAATACTATTATATAATATAATTTCAGTAAAGTCGTACATGCGTGCATGTGGCTTGGTTTAAGTGCTTATCTCGACCGAATTGTGGTTAGTTGCAGGCCAAGTTAGTTTTATTCAAGGATGCGTTGCGGTTTGATTAGTAGTTAGTAGTAGAGGTAATAGTTTGGTTTAATGATTTACATTGAAAGTTTGCAACTAATGGAAGTATTTAATATGGAAGTTGAGTAAGTGAAGGTGGCAGTTGAAAAAATTTCTGATGTAATATCGATTTTCCAGAGTTAATACTACCAATTGGAGATTATGTTAGTGTTTTGGTCGTTGTTTGTGGTTGAGATTGATATTTATTTTAAAATAAATTTATAGAAGGAACTTAGTATTATAGGTAGGTACGTAATTTACGTAGACTTTGTCTGTTTGCTTGTGCGCGCATCACACAAAAGTCACTTATTAGAATCAAAATCGAATTACTAAAAGATAAGAAGATTTATTACGAGTTTCATTTAGCATTTATTTAATCAAAATCGAATTACAGAATCAAAAGATATTAATTTTTAATTATAAATGTCTTATTGTAAGAAATGTGCAAACAAATTTTCTTAAAAACATTCTGTGTGTCAATAGAAAACATTTTGTGTCTTGGTTCATAGTATTAACCAAGATTAGAGTCACTTTTGTTTTTATGTATTTCTCCGTCAGAAGTCGTGGGCAATAGAAAATATTCGTGTCAACAGTGTCCTTTATTACTCCAGTTGCTAGGATCGTGGCTCTAAGCAATATTTGCAACCATTGAGCAGCTCAGTCGTGTGTCAAAGCCAGATCTTGGACGATCAGAACACAATTCCCGTATCATTACTGATCATCATCAACATCATTGGTGTTGGTACTGCAACAGTCGGTGTCGCTGGTTGCGGCCCCGGTATTCGGTTCCCTCATCATTGGTTATGCCAGGAATCCATCATTGAAACAGAAATTCTCCTCGTACGCTATCAGGGGTTTCGCCCTGTTTTCTTATGATGGCCTTCATGCTAATTTTCGCATCCTAAAAAGTGTCGCATCATTAGAAAAAAAATTGAAACAGTAGTTTTTCGCATCTACATTTTCTTTAAGGTATAAGCCAGGGGTCAGCAAACTGCGATTAACAGACCGAAACAAAAACTTGGAAATCACCAGCAGAACGGTTGAATCTTGAAGAGAATAGAATTTGCTTTCTTGGAGTAAAATGCAGCCAAAATATTTGATTTTCAAATGCATCCACATTTTTCAAACCATTTTTCCTGATACTTTGTTGATGGCATGTATTTCATATTTGCTACTTAGCCTGCTGAGCTACACATTTTTTTTGATCAAAGAGGTTTTTGCTTTATGCTGGTGAACAAAGTAAGGATAGCAATTAGGGAAAACCCTCGATAATTTCAAAGAATATGCATGATTCCTTACATTACTCAACTGACCCAAGAATATAGAACCTCAGCCTATTATTGTAGAGATCATAAGCACTACTTTATTGCAATGTTTTCACGCTAAAATCAAATTAACTTTATAATAATTTCTTGGTATCAAAGACATTAGAAAATCATTTACCTATATACTACATTAGGAGAGTCCAACTTTTTCCGTTTTAAGGCGTGGTCTTTTGCAAGTGTCATAAAGTGTCGAGCATTCATATGGGACGCGGAGTGCGGTTTGTACAGCCCTGTACTACATAGCTTATAATAGTTCTTTTATTTCTTAGAAACTCAGAAGAAATACATATAATATTTAACATTTTAAAGCAGATAAGTCTTTACATGTCACTTTAATGACTGCACATTTCCAAAAGTACAATTGATCATTAACTATTGACTGAAATTTTCTAAGTAAGGTACTGAAATTGAATAGTATAAAAGTAAAATCATAACGAATAAAGATATCATAATATCAAAGACACTTTAATGGTGAGTATCAATAAATTTTAAACATAAAATAACAAATAAATTTGGATAATAAACTTAATAGTTTGATGAAAACGGAAGACTTAGATACATTGAAACAATGCAACAATGGCATTCTACAATGGATAGGAAAATTCGTGGCCAGGTAACAAAACTCAGTACCCACGAAGAAAGGCATCAGAATCATATGATTGAGATCGCTTCAGTACGAAGAAGTGCGAAGTGAGATTAGAAAATATGCAAGAGCGAGTGAAGCAGCTCTAGACGACAGAAGGGAAGGGGCGCAAAAAGCCAAATGCGAATCACAATTTCCAGCGCGAAATAATATTTTTTTTCTACAACAACAACAAAAAAAAAACAAACAATTTAATTAATTACTAAATCCCTAAATTCATTTTTAATCTAATAAATCATTTCCATTTTGTTTGTTTTTCTAAGGAAATTTGCGTTCGTTTTCCATTTATTTGTTTGTCCGCAGTCAGTTTCACGTCTATTCATAACGAATTCATCAGATGATTTTAATAAACAAAATCGGTCTATGATTCATCAACTGTTATTTTTCATTCATGTTCCGTTTTTTTCAATTAAGTTTTCCTAATTCCTTTTATCCTTGTTTTAGTATATAAAGGACTGGATATATCGAAAAATTGTGACTAGGTAACGAATCAACCATTTGGGTTAAAAACAAACGCGGAACATTAAACTACTCACTATTTTCTCAAAAATGTTTATCAATTTAACTCGGAAGACTTTCCGTATCCTACAACTATTGATAACAACGGCATTTGTCATGGACGTTCCAGTACATCCGAAACAGAAATATATGGCCGATATAGTGATCATACGAGAAATTCAACTTGAAGAAGAAGAAGAAGAAGAAGAGGAGGAGCATGAAGAAGACGATTAACATATGATTGGGATGGATGTCAATCGTTGAACTACAACTACTCTATTGATTCAAAATATTATAACATAAAAACAACAGTTAAACATTAATTGTAACAATTACTAAATTAAATGTAATAATATTTAAAAAAATGTCTTTTATTTATAAAAATTATTTACAATACAATTGATGGGACCTTTATTCACATCATAAAACAGAAAGTGCACAAAAAATAATACATTATATATGAAATAATATGCATTAAAGGGTTCAGGTAAAAAACCATAGATGTTGCTGAAGGCCCGCCTTCAGGTCTCAAAATTATGTAATTAAAATAAAGAAAAGAGTAATTAGGCGGAATAATTATCCTAATTGCTAACTTTCATTTATCTCTAATGATATTTAGTAATTATCAAAATATTCTATCTTGGTATATAAAGCAATGAATCAGTTGAAAAGTGATCAGAGCTCTCAGCAACTAAAGAGGTTAAAAATACAAGGGACAATCTATATTTTACGATGTATTATATTCAACAATAACATTTTGGATAGAAAATAAACTAAAGTAAAGAATCGCATTGAGAATATATCTAAGCTCATCTAGTATAAACTATAGACACATCGGTTCTCATAGTGCAAAACGATTATTTGGAGAAGACTCTCCTTAAATAGATATTGAATGAAGTATTCGTCACAATGGAGATTAATATTGTTATTCGAGATTTCGCCGCTTTGGTTGTGGATTCGAATAACATACTATATTTGGTATGTATCTCTCTCGTCCTGTCTATTACTTTAGATGACATCGAAATGATAATGAATGGCCATGAGGATCAACAGTGGAATCATGATGACGATTTCGAGCTAGATGATCAAATAATAGAAGACAACTTGGAGGAATCATTCGACTCAGGTATCGGTAGCCTAATATCAAACGGTGATGATGAAAATGAGAATGAAAATGTGAATGACAATGAGTATGAGTATGAGAATGAAAATGTGAATGACAATGAGTATGAGAATGAAAGATTTGTCGACGTTATACACGGTTATGAAGATGAGGAATTAAATAACTACGTTGACATAAGTTGACGTTAGGGCCTAAGTTTCTAGACTAAGGAAAAAGGAAAAGCAACGCTCGAAATCTCGATATCTCTGCAAATTCAAAGAGAAACTTCGACTAACAGATCGAAATCATAGAAGCCAGCAAATGCATACTTCTCAAATGCAAATGATTCAAATTCGAAATACAAAACCAAAAGAAATTCAGAAATTTAAAAATTAAGAAAATTAAAAATGTATATATTTAAAGAAGTAAATTTCATCTTTTTAAATAAAATTATTAAATTTTCTTCTCAATAACAAATCAAAATATGTTTTTTTTGTTTTTTATATTTTATTAACTAAAAAAAGCAAAGCTTCAACAATATTGCAGTCTTAGAAATATGAACACTTACATAAAGATTTAAAGGATTTTCTAGCATTCATCAAGAATTACAATACTATCTTTGGAGGTATGTCTGTTGTTTCATTTGGTTCTTTATAATGATAGCGGAGTTTGGTCCAAGTTAGGCTCTCACAGTGGCAAAGTAATGACTAAGCTTTGACAGGAATTTGAAAAATATATAGTAGTTTGATTTGGTTTGGTTTGGTTCTTATTTTATTATTATTAATAAAAAACTGATTCCAAATAAATATAGTATATTATTATTATTATTAAAACAATAAAATAATTTTTAATATTTTTTTAAGACTTCTGCACATTGGATTACACTTGATATCTTCAGGTAAACATATTGTAAGTTTTATAAATATAAATATAAATTTAAATATAAATATTTTTCGTGTGTTGGAATTTATTTTAAAGTGAAATAAACACAAATTTTTAATGAACATTCTGTACTAAAGTTTTTAAAGATATTAAAAATCAACTGCAATGTCTAAGCACATTCATTTATTTATCCTTAAACAGATTTCGACAAACTTATCAAAAGAATTGATATCCTGTCAGCTAGACAACCCCATCCGGTATAATAAAAGAGGGAAAAACCAAACCAAAAAAAAAAAAAGAAGAAACAGAGAAACGAAAATGAGAAAATTATGTTGTTACAACAACCACTAATATTGTGTATATGAAATGAAATTTTTTAAAAATTCAAATCACGTAGAAACGACGAAATACTGATACGCCGTGTATAATAGGATTTGTTTATTGGTATCATTTGCACCAAAACTTTTTTCACCAATTCCAACTGGGCCCCTTCCAGGGTTAGTCGAGTTAGACAACAAACAGTGAAAGACTAAAGCCATCAGAGAACAACAACACCAACAACATCGACAAAGTGCCATGGAAAAGTTTCATGTTGCGATTTAGAAGTGCAGAATCCTTATTCGTTTGTTACAAAAAAGCTTAGCAGCAAAAAAAAAAAAAAAAATGGAAAAGAAAATAAAAAAAGTGGAAAAATAAAAGGGAAAAGAACCAATTCAACTGCTGACTAAATACTAGGCTAGTGTTTGCTGTACTGATGTTGCTACTCATCATCAGGTATGCCACACGTGATGTTATAACGCAATATTGACACTTTCAACACTGAGTCCAACATAAACGAAGTTGTAATAAAAGCCATAAAGGGGAGTTCAAGTCCAAGTTGAAGTAGAAGTTGAAGCTGAAGACATTGATGTTGATGATGGTATAGAGGCTTGTAGAGTTTGTACTCTTTGACTGCAACCAAAACTTTGGTGCTTCGAATTGCAAACAAACACTAGAATGGGTCAAAAGTAAGGTAAGCTAAAAGCTAAATCCATGGATTTTATGTTGCCACTTAAACTTTTTCAGACCAAGTCAAGGATAAAGTCTGACTTTTGTCAAGCGAACACCTCCAAAAAAGTGCTTTACAAAAAGGAGTGTGCCGAACATTAAGTGCTTTAGACTTCGTTCGGTCAGGGGGGCGACATGGAGAGGCGAGAGTGTCAGGAATTATTTTCACTGTCGCATTCTTCATCATCACCATTACACCAATATTACCAAGGTTGCTACTGAAATTTTTATAGCTTCGCATTTTTTCGTACTCTCATTCCCATTCTCTTCTACATTTCATTCATGAGTTACACTGCACCTGTGTGCTTCAACGGAAGTTGCACATCAACACTATATATGGAGAAAAATGAAGCAAGGAGGGTGTCTATTGCACGATGGCAAGAGAAGCAGCATCATCATCATCATTATTACTGTCTGGAGTCTTATGGTGTTCATCATTGTCTTTAACTTTACTGGCCAAAATCTCTTTTGAATTATTACAGTAATTACCGTTGAGTTAAGTTTGGAGCTCTGATGGTGGCTTTTCGTGTCCTTTCATATCCTACACTCACATTGTTGTCTTGTGCGTGCCTGGATTGAGCACTTGGCGTATTTTGACACCGCTGATGACTCTCTGTTGATTCAACGATTATGATTTTATTATATTTTCTTGTTGTTTTCGGTTTTGTTTTTCCTTTTTTCTTTTTTGCTGATGTTTTTTGTCAACCACCTGAAATTTACCTTTGCTTTTGTTTCATTGTCCTGCGGTGTGAATTATTGCCTTTTATTTTGACGCTTTTTACTTGTTAGCGATTTTATGTAAGAAGGTTGAGATGAAAACTGAAATTCTTGCCGGATTCTTTTAAAAGTTGTTCGCGTTGTAATCAAATTTAATCGCTTGTAATGAAGAATTCTCCCACTTCCCAGTGGATACAAAGCGAATGATAGAATATGAGAATGAGAGTTTGAGATTTTTCTTTTTTAATAAAAATATATGATAGGAATTATATTTGACAGTGGCTTAGATGAGCTAAATAAAAAGTAAAAAGATATATATACCATAATCGTTCTCACTTAGATGGTAAGTTCTTTGCTTAGGTTGAGATTCATAGTATTGAATAATGTGAGATGAGTTGATGATGAATACTTTTAAATAAGTAGGCGGTTTTTTTTTTGTTTTAAATTTAAACATTAAAACATAGTAAGATTTAGTATATTGTCGTCATTTCAAGAAGAGAAAAATAGTTGAATATATTTTTTAAAAATTTACTGAAGCCGTTGGTTTACCAAAGTGAAAGAAAAACTAATAATTAAATATATTTTATAATAATTACACAGAACTGCAGCTGGGATTCCTTGGAGCATTTGTGAAACTTATTCATAACATTCGATAAAGAGCGTAAGAGAAAGTAAGTTAATGATGGATTCTTTTAAATAAGTAGGTAGATTTGTTATACCGTTAACACTAATGAGAGAGCAGGCATTATTATAACTGCTTAAAATTCTTAACTAATGAAATCGTGCATCTGAGAAGAATATGGAAATGATCAGTGTGACGAGGAAAATGGTTAAGTCATGTCCGCTCGTCCATCAGTCTGTATGCACATATATCCAAGCGCATATGCACGCTATGATTTCACTTGTTTGAGCTTTCAAGCTGAAAATTGGTTCAGTCACATTTTAATGGCCAGACTGACTCAGTGCAAGTGTCTGTTACTACTTCAGATTGAAAAAATTCTTGTTTTTACAGGATCTGTCCAATTTTTAGTGTTGTGAATCGTTTCAGTTCTTTATATGACACTGAATACAGCTTACATATTGTTCAAATAAACACGGACAACTTCTATATCTATAATCAATATGTATCAATAAATACCAATATAAAATCTTGGTTTTTTAACACAACCACTCTAGTTGCACTTGTTTCTATTTTGTAATTTATTAATTTTTCATCGAAATGCACAGACAAATAGGACCATTTTTCTGTCATCGCTTCTGTTATCGGTTTGGATTTCGAGTCGACAATGGACTCAGACTGATCTGACCGTATAAAAGGTCCTTTACTATTGTTCTCTGTTTAGCGAAAGAGGTAGCCCCATTTAATTGATTATGAATAAGTAGGCAGGTTTGTTTTTCAATTTCAATATTGAGACAAAGTAGCCTTATAAATAATAACTGTCTTTTTAAGGAGAAAAATAAATTATTTTAGTCTAAGCTTGAGCGAAAAAAGTACACACCACATTTGTTTATATTTTGTACTAAAAAATTTACACAAAAAATTGAATTGAAGAATTACATTAATAACCTTGAGGTAAGTTGATGATTGCTTCTAGAATACTGCACGAATGCAGTCAAACGGGTAATGAATAGATTCCCTCTGAAAATGGATGCATGTGATGCGTTCCCCATTCCGTAAATAGTGAATAGTGTAAGGTTGAGTATTAGTATCACTGGGTAGCAGTACTATGAAGTATTGGTATATTGTGTATATTGAATAGATGTATACTACACTCACTGCACAGAGAATGAAAACTTTGTTTTCGCGCAACATTTTTCAGTCTACTGAGGAGCAATATTGAGTAGATGCAGATTGATATGGTTTGACTTTGACTTGCGATCTAAGAATTATTGATTTCATAATTTTATTGACCCGTTTGCTACCTATTACTCAATATTGTTTCTCTGTGCAGTGAATGCAGTGTGTATCTAATGAACACACAAATTATTCGTGTACAGTGACTGACACTACACGTAGGAGCACTATGCTTAGGGCTTAGAGAGTGGGTATAATACTTTTCTCTATTCTGTATTCATTGTTTATTGTATGATAGAATACAAATAATGTAGAAGTGAAGCAATGCCAATGGATTCGTGCAGGTCTCTAATAAATATCTTTCAATAACTAGGTAGAATTGCTATATCTTGTGAGCAGGCATTTGTCTAAAGTTCTTAGCTCGTATGTCTGTATATTGGAGACTCAATAAAGTATTTGTAAGTACGTGTATGGAAATGATTAACATGACGGGGACATTTTCTTAGGCCACATCCGACCCTTCATCAATCTGTGTCCATGCTTTGATGTCAGTTTTTTAAACTATCGTATTGAAATTTCATGCAGAAAAGATATTTTTTTCCTTTTCCGGTTACTGGAAATGGAAGCTGCTATAAAAATGTTTTTAAATGAGTAGGCTGGTTTGTTTACGATTTTAAAAACTTAAACATAGTAAGCTTTTAATACAATTGTCTTCTTAATAAGAAAAAAAATCATCAAATATCATTTCAGTCTGAAATTTCATTGAGAAAACATCTAGGAGAAAATTTACTATATATATTTTGTATTAGAATAAAAACTAAAATTAAAGTTTAATATTGAAACATAGTAAGCTTTTAATAAAACTGTCCTCTCAGTAAGAAATCAATACAATTTTCGTCTGAAATATCTATATATTTTTTTATTCAGTCAAATAATCATTGGGTACGAAAAAGAAAAAAATCAATATGTACAGAAACAATTTCATTCAACTTTCTTCACTTATTCCAATTTGGATTCTTCCAGGTCCAGTAGTAGCTTGTGCTTAGACAACAAATAAAGCTTATTCCTGGCATTGGTAAGTTATTGATGGATACTTTTCTTATAAATTTCAAAATTGAAACATAGCAAGCTTTTAATACAACTGTCTTCTCAGTAAGAAAATAATATACATACAATACAGTTTTTGTCTGAAATTACACTGAGATAAAATAAAAATATATATGTATATATTTTTGTATTCAATCAAATAATCTTTGGCTACTGGATGCTTTACCTGTGAAAGATTCATCATTTTGGTAATATTTGTAACGCATAGAAGAACTGTGAGTCAAAGACCCAATAAAATGTACAAGTATATTTGTTGTATGTAATGATCATCATGACGAGGAGAATCATTTATTATACTTTGGCTATGCCGAAGTATGGATGGTACCCCTCCTAGTAAACCGAGGGCCTTGAACACAGTTTGTGGATATGGGTGAGAAACTTATGGTATTCATATTTCAAGTCGATAGTAAGAACATAAGTTTGGATCCAGGGTTTGTGTGGGGGATACCTCCATAGTAGTACTGCGTGGAAAGTAAGCTTCATGCACAATTTTAACTCTCTAGCTCAAAGACTGAGGGACTAGTTTGCAGACATACAGACGAACATGGCTGGATCAACTCGTCTCGTCATGCTGATCAAGAATATATGTATATTCGTTATCGAGTCTCCGATGTTTCCTTTTGTGTGTTAAAAATATTTCATTTCAGTTCAAAATGGAAGGAGCTGGCAATGGATACTTGCGATATATTATGGATTTCCTGAGTAGGGAACAAAATTTATGTAAGTTATCTCTTTTATTTTAATAAACAACTAAAAAGATAAGGTTTCTATTTCACTTTACACGAAGCAGCATCTGGCATTGATAGTCTATTTGCAAAGATTATGTCTTTAAATTTGGACATACCAGTATCCTCAAATCGTACAGTAGTGGAAGAAATGGCTTCTGCCATTAAAGAAGGGCAAAGAATGGGGATAATTATTGCCAAAGAAGGACTTGTCAGAATACCGTTTGATTACCGATATAAGCAAGTTGCTGAAAGTGATAAAACTCGTGAAGCGCCGCAGGAAAAGGTAAATACAAAATTGTTTTAATTTTATCGATTATACCAACATTGTGAGGGACATAAATCTACAAATCCTGAGTACGCTCATCCACCCGTGAACCCAAATGAAAAAGTTATTTCATGTTTTTCCTAAATTTCTTTTTTTAATGTTTGATATATTGCCCAAACGCTTTTCTTAGACTTATTGTATCATGGAGACTTTCCTAAATATGATCTCAATTACTGTTTGTTTTAAAAAAACAATGTCCACTCATGTTCCGCAAAGGTCGTCTACACAACAACACCATAAGCGTACCATTACGCGGAATCAACCATGGCCGATCAACCGATCCAGTCCATAGTAATTTTAGGGAGATGTGTTTTATACATATGCATCTATATCCTATAACATAATACAGTCGTAGTGTCATTATCAATGTTCTGCGAATTTTCCTTATTCTTTACATAATCTAAAGTAGTCATTTTGATATATTTGCATCATAAGTAATTGTAATGCTCCATTAGGTTTTTCTCGGAGAGCTTTGTGGTTTGAAGGTTTTCACAATGCTAAGATATTTTGTTTTCATCCAGAATACATTTTATTTAACTTTATGATAGTTAGTTCATCTCTTAGAGCCGTGAGTCGGAGACTCCATAAATGCAAGAAAGTGATTAGTGCAACCAGAAGTATTGATTAAGCAATAACAGTCCGCCTGATTTTATGCATGCATTTTACTACGTCGTTACCAGAATTCTCATATAACTGGAAATGGTTCTCCCACACATTTTACGGTAGTGGATTTCAGATCAACATACGAAACTATATATAAAAATTGTGACCAATTCAGGCAAATAATGAATATTTTTGTCATAAAAAGAAACTTCCCAAATTGATTTGAAATGATAATTAACGCTGACAAAATTTTACAATATTTAATAAATTATTAAATATTATTATATTTACAACATATCGTTGATGAGTGTACATATTTGGTTCTTTAGATATAATTTACTTTCTTATTCCTTTTTAGTGTGGAGCACAACCTGAAGTGCTTCCTGGAGCACATCCTGAAGTCGTATCTGGAATTGTGCCTGGAATTGTGCCTGGAATTGTGCCTGGAATTGTGCCTGGAATTGTGCCTGATGTCGTGCCTGGAATTGTACCTGGAATTGTGCCTGGAATTGTGCCCAAAGTCGCGCAAGGAAGAGGCTCAAACGTAGCACTTCGACGGTCTAAAAGAATCGCAGCACGACAACAAATATACACTGCACCAGTCAGTGATGAAAATAATTGTACATGTTGCTTCCGGTGCAAGAATGGTTAGCGATATTTGTTATAACTGATTTTTATTAATTTAATTAAAGTTAATCGTACATACAGCTCGGTGCAACAAACGTCGATAGAACAAATAACTAAAAAAAAAAAAAAACGAAAAAGAATAAAAAAAAGGTAAATGTGTGTGGCTTCATTGTATTATTTTATATGATTTCAAGGACAATACTATTTTTTTACAGGCGCAACGACTTCAGCAACAAAAGCACTACAAAAAAACAAAAAAAAAAAAGTTAAAATTTTAAAGAATATCAAGAACATTTCCACTATGTCTCGAGAGAAAAAAATTTTAATGGTAAGGAAAAAAAATTATTATTTATCCACATATCGGAAAGTTGTAACTCTGATACATTTCTCAAATTTTAATTAATACAAAGGTTTTGCCAAAACTTTGCTTCTTGGTCAAACTCAAAGATTACATTTCCTTAAAATTTGCTGCTTGCATCATAAAATTTTGCTAGTTTAAGCATAGCATAGAAGACGGGACATTCTCTTCAGAATATCTCGCTTAATAAAAGTGATTTTATATTTCGTGTATACATTTCATTTTTGTTCACCTCCAAGCCCATGACAATTACACTGTTTTTTTTGTTGTTTTGTTAACTTTGATTACCTATAACTCCTACTGTAAATTGCATCTATATGGTATGATAGTTAAACATCTGCTTGATGCTGGTTTCTTTTCTAAAATATAATATTAAATAAAGCAATCAAATAAATCTTCCAACATGCCTCATTTATTGCAAATTACCATACCAAGGCTCAGGCCCACCATGTTGCTGCAATAGAATAGCAAGGGAAGGAGTCGGAGTCAGAGTCAGAGTAACCACATTTTCCCTAGACCGACACAAATTATTGCCGCACGTACACCGCGCAACTATCATTACCCCCCAATGCCATGTCATACTGTACTGTAAAGCATGCAATTCGTTGTAATCAAGCCAAGTAAGTGAACCTTCAATTACGAAAATAACGACTCTGGCGTAGATTATCTCATTAAAGCCATAAAATGAGCACAGACGACGATGACAACAAGTCAACAAACCCCGGTAAGGCAGGCTGTCAGGCTGTCAGGCAGATGCTCCCCAGTTTCCCACTTATATAGTGTAATAGACTGTTGCCTGCCGAGAAGTATACTATAAAAATATATTTTAAAATTCAACGCACACACACACCCACACAGATAGATACCAATACTACCAAGACACGAGCTAACGATAGGAGATGGGGGGACAAAAAAAAATCTATATATATATATAACAATATGAATGTATGGCGTATGTCGCCATTATGTCTGCTAAAGTCATTGAAATCATTCTTTGTCTTTGTTGTTTTCTTCATTCTTCATTGAGTTGAATTGCTGCTCATCAAATGAAAGTGAAAGTAAAAGTTTTCCGTATGTGTCGATTTGATTTTCCATTTGTTGGGAAACTTTCAATCTTGCTTCCCCCTCCTTTTTTTTCTTTTGTATACTGTTCACCTTTACTGTCTAAAGTTTGCTATTGTCGTCGTCTGCCAAAGATTTTCACTATAAATTTTCATGTAGCAAAGGAATGCATGTTTAATGGCCAAAAATGTCTGAGTATAAACATCTGTTTGGCTTTCTTTTTTTTTCTAGTTCTATCCAAAACAAGGACATTTTCCCATATGTGGTTATGTCAATGTATGCGTGAGTGTTTAATGCTTGTTAAAGTATTTGTGTTGCTAACTCGTCCTTCGTTCTTCCTTTGACGTCCTTGTTGCTGTTACTGTCGTTATTGTTGTTGTTGTCGTCTAGGCGTATCGCCATTTATTATACTTCATTTTTAGGAATTTTACGCTTCATGCAATGCTGCTTGCTTAGACTTAGTCTGAGAGACTCTGAATCCAATTCATGTATGTACTATGTGTGTAGAAAGAGAGACCTACGCCATTTTAGAAGATGTTTTATGTATGTGTTGACATTTTTATTGCGTTAACATGTGTTAGAAACGCTCAAGCGTAGGCGGTAGGGAACATTGACAAGGATGGGACAAAAAGGTTGGTTTAGAGTAGTTTTATGTTCAAATTTTTGGGCTTTGGAATTTATTGTGGTATGTTAATGATCTCGCGTGTTAGTATTTTTTAAGTTTTGTTTTTGGGTTTGGATTTAAAGGATGTGTTGATGTATTTTTTTTTTTTTTACAAATTTCATACAAATGAATTACTTAAAATATTATATCAATTTCCTCAAACAAAATCGCATCCGTAACAGATCCATCCGTGTGTCTTTCACTCATTTTACGCAAATAAAAGAAGTGCATATGTACATGTACAACATGTTCATCAGCTCGAAAACTTTAGCCTCCATGCATGTTTATATTTTACAACTACTAAATTAGATTAAACTAAGTCATCAAAATGTGAATTCCTCGTCCAAAAACACAGATCCACATAGAGGAGAGGAGAGGAGTCAACAATGCCAAAAATCAACAACAAAACAACACAACGTTGAGATGAGTGGTTTAGTGCAAGAAATATAAGGAATAGAGATTTTGGATGGGGGGGAGAACAGAATAAAAATGAAATGAAAACAAGTTCGAACGAAACGAACCAATTTGGCTTTTAAAACAGCACATAAAGTTAATACATGGCCAGCAACAATTTGTAAAGTATGGGAAATAGGATCATCATCAGGAGCAGTCACCGTATGTTGCCAAAAAACTATGAATGGAGTTTGCTGACTCTGACTGACGTTGGCAGTCGTGCATAAAGCAGGACGAACGTAAAGACCAACAACGAACCAACAAACAAACGAATAAACCCAGCGGATAATAATGAGAAACCGAGAACCAGAACCAATAGCAACATCATGATTGTACAGTATATGATGGTAGGTATGGTAAAACTAAACTCCAATGAAATCAGCAACGAAGCATGACAAGCAAACGCAGCGTAGCGCATCCAAACAAACTTCTACCACGACTACCACGGCTAGGACCATCACCCATCAACCGATCTCCACCCACAACAAATTTTGTGCTGGCCAAGAGTGAAATTTGTGCTTTGGCGATAATAAAATGAAAACTTTGAATGTAAGCGCCACAAGTTGAGAGCATACACTCACTTACTGACAAAGTGACTCAGTGAATGGGGAACAGAGTGGATGAATGAATGAATGAATGAGCAAACGAGCAGATAGATGTAAGTAGAACGACGGCGACGACGACGACCGCATGTCTGGCATATTTAATTTATTTATTTTATGCAAATTTCGGATAATGTATCTGCGGCCGCAGGATAGACAACAAAAACAACAACAAAAAACTATAGCAAATATGACAACAATAACAATAACAATGGTCTTGGTAAACGGGTTTTTTGAGTTAACTTCAGTTTAGTTCAGTTCAGTTCAGTTAAGGTAAGGTAAACTGGGCACAAAATACTCAGTTGGAAAAATTATAATAAAAGCAATTGTTGCCAAACCGCGCACAAAATTATGCTACACTTTTTGCCTTCTGTCGTCGTAGAATTTTGAGTTGCTTCCTTCCTTATATTGCTACTCCTGTTGGTCTTCTGGCTTCTGGCTCTTGATGATGCGCAACGCATACACTACACTTCACTTTAGCTTAGCTAACAGCTGTGTATCTGCGGTTACCGCCTGCTACGGCATATTAAACTTTACACGCTTCATTGTCTAAAGTGGCGCATTGGGAATGCATTGAATCTATTTTAGTTGAAAATACTACGCACTAACGCCACCAGATACTATCATATTTTATAGAAGTGTAGTGTAGTTCAGTAGTTCTTAAGCAATGGACCACCAAATAACCTTGGTTGATTTTTTAAACCAAAATTGTGTAGTAAATCAATATGAATTCACCATCTCGGGCCTTAAAGAAAAGATCTGCGAAAGATGGTATAGTTCTAAATGGAATCTCGCAGATTACAATAGTTTAAGAACCACTGGGCTTAGTCTACTCTAGTGTAGTGGGTGCCTGCTTGTTACGATAGCTACTAATGTGCGGTGGCAAAAAGATACTTACCACTGGCATTAGTTTCATGCTGCTATGCCATTTGCTTTTTATGTGTTCACGAAATGTTGAGAGAAGAGAAACTGTTGAAAAGTTTTAAGCCATAATTTTGAGACTTTTTACACTGCATCTACCGACTGAAGAAGACATTATTCACGAAAAAAAAAGAAATTATCTCATAGGAATATTTATACTAATGAAAAAGGATTTTGTTTTTAATAATTTAAAGCAAAAGATTAAAGCATAACTAGTATTACATATTTTCCAGACTATGACCATTCTGCCTACTCACAATGGATCCAATCTAAAAAAAAAAACAGGAAGAAAATATCAAGTTCTAGTGAAATTGAAAAGTGATTAATACAGAAAATTGAATGGTCACCACAACTCAAGCCGAAAAACAAAGTACAACTGAATCATCGAATTGGAAAGAATTGGATTGCATTGAATTGCGTTCAAGCAAAGATTTCAAATTTGGGGGAGAGGGTTGGGGGATGGTGGTGAGTTTATTCAAAAAATAAAAAAAATTGCGCCACATAAAAAGTCATCAAGGCGACGGCACAATGTGAAATATTGTCGAATTTCATTCATTTCATTGACTCACCATCACTTTAGATTGGCCTGCTGCGACTACCAGAGCTAAACCCTTTCTTATTTACTCATTTTTTTTTGGGCATATGGCGGCTGCAGCAAATAAAATTCTCTTGCAGTCCATTTACCTGCACAATTGAATGATTTCTAATCCTTTTGGGGCCACTTCACTTTTTATATTTTTTATCGTACTTCGAAGAGTTTTGGGTCCACATCGCGTGCTAAGTCGCCCCATGCTGTCTGTCGTTGGGTCATTGTAGCATTTAAAATCATGACTTTTTCGCTTGAAAAATATCACAACGTAAATTCCTGAAAGATTACTTTTGTTGGCTAACTTACATTTGTATATTTTCTTTTTTTTTTGTAGGTGAAAACTTCATTTTTTCCATTAATAAAATTAAAATGTTCCCAATCCGCATAAAAAAAAGGTATGCAAACGAAATTGGCCAAACACAAAATGCAAAAAAAGAAAAAAGGGTTCCCCCCTTGATGCAAAGCAAGAAATTTTAAGAAAAAGTAAGTAAGTGTGTTGTATGATAAAAACTTGAGAGATTATAGAAATATAAAAAGGATTCATTAAAATTATTATTGCAGAGACTTGACAGATATTTCAATTTCAAAATTGTTGAAAAATAAAAATTATAAATAGAACTAAAGAGAGAAAAGTGAGTTTTTTGATAGAAATTAAAATGATCATTGATAAAAATTATTCTTACAGAAAAGTGTTTACTTTTAAGATTTAAGTCGTTGCCAAAACCAATTTTAAATTAAATTTTTGATGAGCAAAAAAAAAGAAAAAAAAGTAAGAATCATGCTTCTATAAAATAGTAATTTAATAATGTTAATAAGGAAATGATATTTTATTTTATTTTATTTAATTTCAAATTTATTGAAGAAATCAAAAATTTAATTTAAATCGTTTAATAAATCGGAAAATGAAAAAAAATGGTGAGTTTTATGATAAAAATTAACATGAGTCTATTGTAAGTTTGTCTAAAATTATTAAAAAAATATACATATAGCTTTTAGATTTGCTCTATGGTATTTTAAATGAATCCTGTCCAACTTTGGAGCTTCTTTTAGTAAGTTGGTGTTTCTTTTTTCTTTAAATTGTAAAATAAATAACATATTTCCTTATAGCGAAAACTTTGATGGACCGCTGCCGAAAGTATTTAACCCTTCAATTTGGGACTGCTGATCCCGTAGGAAATCCAAATGTCAAAAATATATTTATAAATATTATCGGCTTAAACTCCTGACTTTCCGCTCTGCTATATTTTTTACAACTCGCGTCTGTATGAAGCACGCAGCGGATTTATTTTGTTTTTTTACTGCTTCCTTGTTTTTGTAAAGGCCGCAACTTATTTTGAGAAAAGGATGAAGTACTCGCCAAACTAAAGGAAAAAATTGCAAGCTTAACCTCTATTAGATTCTGAATGCCAAAAGAGATTAAAAATATAGAAAATCTTTTATGTTATACCGATCCCAAAGCACAACCCCATAGTTTTTGCCATCAGAACTACACTGGCAACACACTTATCTGCTCAGAAGTGGGAAAATTTAATTTGGAGAGCCCCGGTGGGACGTTAACATGGTGTGCGGTGCGATTTCGATTATTACACTTGAGAGCTGCGATTTTTTCAGACAACTATGAATGCGAAGGCATACGTTCATAACAACATGATAATGCGCCAATTCATCTCCGCAAAACGTTAAATTTTTAACCTTATGGCACATAAGGTAGCGCAATTAAACTGGCACCCATACTTACCGGAACTGAACATTATCGGAAATGCGTGGGGATGGTTAGCGACCATTTTGTAACTTAACAAAAATTTCATTCGGAGTTATTAAGCTTGCTTGCAAATTCATTGTAACGTATTTTATAGGCAAACTGTACGAATCAATCGCAAAAATAAAATAAAGTCAAACTTTGGTCCAAAAACGAAGTTCAGCAAATTACTTAATAAAACTCAAATTCAGTTTATGTAAATCAAAGAAAAATAAAAATTTTGTTGTTTGGCATACAAAAAAATGTCTTTTTCAAGTGACGGAAAATTTAAATTACTTTTTTTTTTAGATTCTAGCGAAAATTAATTTAAATTTAACTGAAGGAAGTACTATAATACCTATTAAATATTTTATTGATTTGTTGCCGACTCATAATATGGAACAGAAGCGTCGATGGCTATCGGCTCTCTCCCTATTAAATACATTTTGTTACAGGATGTTTGCAAGAGATCTCCGATGGTTTTAAATTTGGTTGTTTTCAATGTTGACCAAAAAAACCGTAGGTGCGCCAGCAATTCAGGAGATTTCATTTTCTGAACGAACAGCTGATTACAGACTGTTTATTTTAGGGCCGTCTTACACGTGTTGAATCTATGGCGACACATATCGTTTATTCTTCTTTATTGCCTCTTGATACTGCTAACACTCTGCGACAAATGCCAAGCAAATATTTTGACATTGCGCACTCCCTTGCATATCCCTCTTCTCAAAAAACAAGAAACATGTAAATCCGATACGGTCACAAAATGCTGAGATGCCAACTTCCTTGGTATTTTTAAAACAAATTTAAAACCAAAAAAATTTTTCTAAAAGAAACATGGATTTGAATCCAGGTTTTTGAAATTTTCTTGGTTCGTGGATATGGGTCAGAATCTGATAGTGACCAAATTTCAAGTCGATAGTACAAAAAATAATAATAATAATAATAATAAGAATTTTCATTTGGATCCCGGTGTGTATGGGGGGTACCCCATAGTGGACCGAAACGGCTAGATCAACTTGTCTCGTCGCACTGATCGAGAATATATTTACTTTATGTGGTTTCCGATTGCCTCCTTCTGTGTGTTACAAACTTCATGATAAACTTATTCACTGCGTGAAGAGTATAATTACACTGAAACTTTATTATAGAAGCTATAGCTACCAAGGCCTTAAGCTTACTTAGGTGCTATGTTACTAGAAATAAAGTACTTAAAAAACTATAATGATATATATATAAGATATAATACTGGTATAAAATAAGGTTGAATATAGTGGAACGTCAAAGTTGGTTATAAAGAGAGGTGAAGTGATGGACAGGGAAGAGCAATTAGATGGTTTGTTATAGGGAAGTGTTGCTTTCTGAGGGCAAAGAAATGTGTACAATTAGAAAGTGACGGATTGAGAGGAGAGTGTTTGACATGCAAAAGTGACAAGACGGCGATGGCGATCTGTTGAAAAGATAATTATGGGTTAAATTAGTGTGTCCATGACGTAGTCGTATTAATATAGAAAGATCATGGCATGATAATGTGGAGTGAAGAGGATGTAAGAAATACCCAGTTTGCTTTGACTAACTGGAAGAAGTGAGAAAAAAGTTGTTTTATTTTTAAAGGATAGTAGCAACGCATGAATTACTTACCAGGCGTATATACCTTGTATATATGACGCTCAAATCGATTTTGCGAGGTTCGATATAACGAATATTGATTTTTGTGCTTATGTTTACATGAGGCAGTCGACATCGGTTTGACTAAATCGATTTTGGTTTGTTTGTATTATGCCAGAGTTGCCGTATGCATAAAATATAATGTGATTTTCTCAACAGAATAAGTTGTTTTTAAAAATCACATTGAATAAAATAATATATAAATGAAAAATACTTATCTTGATTTTTAATAACGTTCTACAATAATGTTTCAGTATATAAATCACAAATTATTAAAAAAATATAAAATAAAGCAAAATTGTTCTACCACATGGCAACTCTTATGAAACAACATTCTGAATTTCAAATCGATTTGAGTGTTTACATGACGTTGGATATCGATTAACAAAACTGAAATCTATTCTCATATGCTGTTTTCGTCAAATCGATTCGTGCGTGAAAATCGATTTGAAAAAGTGTTTATACTTAAGGTTTTCGTTATATCGATTCTCGCAGAATCGATTTGAGCGTCATATAAACAAGGTAATAGTTACATACTTACACATACATAAGCACTCACTTATGTATCATCAATTATATTTTTAATTATTCATTTAATTATTATTTTAATTTTTTCAGTTTTTCTAATGCATCCGTGGAAAGTAGAGACGGTTCTCTAGTTGATAAAAATTCATCTTACTTTTTGAACAGACCTCATATAACCTAATTCATGTACTAATTTAATATACATAAAAACAATATTACTCTATACAACACCATTAATAGCTCATAGAATGTTCGCAAATGAAAAAGTGCTTGGTATTATCAACTTAACAGCCGATTTCCGACAATTAACGAAAATTAAATAAAATCTGTTATTCATGGGAAAATACAAAATTAGAGGAAATAAAAATGATAGCAGACAGATAATTAGGGTCTCACACAAAATATCGATCCTCTAGTTACCAAATCAGTAAGGTAATGTAATAGAAGAAGAAATGTAATTAAAAACCGTAATTACTTTTTATCTCCTTCAAAACCAAAGGCGACTTATGACTGATTAGTAGATACCTTTTAAGTGAAATAGTTTGTTACATAACTAAAATATTTCTTTGATGAAAACAATACAATTTGTTTGTTCTGTTAGAACTAGGTACGACATCTGGAGAGAACGGTTGAAAGCTATTAATAACCATATGGCAGCTCGCTAATCGTCATTTTGGCAATCTGGCAACGTGGTTCTAGTTCTTCTCGTTAGTTTTAAAAACCGGCGTCAGTAGCAAAACATATTTCATCATCAATTCTGTTTCTATTTATATATTAAATAAATAAATACTTTGTTAAACATAAAAAACCAACAGTATCTTTTCCTCTGTATCTCAAATGTAATTCACAATTAAAGGCCAAATATACTTGTCACATTTTTATTCAAATCGTTTTCAACTACTTAAGCAACACACATTACTAATTATATCATTAGTCACATGACTAATTATATCATTAATTGTAGTCTAAGCTGAAAGATATATATATATTGTAATTGTTTGAGTGCAAAAATCAGTCAGTACGGATCAGTTCTGTAAGTAGAGCGCACAAGTGTTGTATCAAGAAAATTATAAAATGTTGATCATGGAAGACATTGCTGTATTAAAAATTGTTCAAAATATGACATTGAGTAAACAAATATATATGGCGCGCATAAGCAAACGCTACCGACGTATCGTACAAACAGTTTTACGACCCCAAGTTACCAATTTAAAAGTAAATGATGAACTAAAAGATAAATTGAGAAGCGATGACGTGAAAAGGCTTTTGGGAATGGTCTCGAGAACACTAAAACAATTGGATATTCTACTATTGAATCGAAATGGAAATTTTTTGCCTAAAATCCAATTTTTTTTGAACCTTAATTTTGAGAATCTTTTAGAGTTAAATATAGAAGGAAACGTCGTAGAAGATCATCATGTGGAAATATTTGGCAAGAATTGTCCAAATCTGCAAAAATTTTCTGTGGCTTACTCAGGAATCACTGGAAGATATGTTAATCGAATGAAAAAAGTTAAAGTATTAAAATTTCATCTTTGCTCAATACAACCGAAATCTATGAGACGAATACTAAAGAATCTTTTACTGGAGGATTTAAATGTTAAATATAACTACCCGTCAAATTTGTCGAAATCTTTGATATCAGTACCAGTACGAACACTAAGGCAGTTGTACATTTCCGAAGCCGACTATTTTGGGATTTTACTTCTTGAAAAAATTCCTTTAATTACTTTGGTCGATAAGCATCCAGATTCGGATTATGATTCTTATCTTTATAATTTAAAGCCACCAATTGAATTGAAAAGAGTAAAAAGAAATCTTCAGAAACTTACTTTATTTGGTAGTAAGGATTGGTCTTGTATCCATTATCTCGTCAGTTATTTACACAACATACCTGAGTTAGATTTTAACGAAATTTATTCGATGACTTTTCTTGATTCGATGCTGCACCTTATTGATTGCTGCAGTCAATTGCAATGTATTGAAACATTGTTTAATATCGATCGTTTCTCTATCAATGACGTCATGATATTTATAGACGAGCTTCAAATAATAAATCGTTCATTTCAACTTGTGTTCTGTTATTCTGAACCTGAATTCTTCTATGGGTTGAACGAATTTCAACAGGTTTGTTAATAAATATTATATATATATATACTAAATTAATTTTTATCTAAAATTAATTTTCTTTTTATATTTATTTTTTTTTTTAGTTGCTTACAGAGCCTTCATTTTATAATGAACAAGATAACTTAACAATAAAATTGAAATACGATCCTGAGTGTTATAATGATCATTACGTAAAGTATGAAATGTCTGATACAAATGTATACCATGATGAACTGAGACTTGAGAATACCGACTGGGCGAGACAACCATCACCAACAGAGGCTGCAAACTCATTTCAACAGTTTAGCGACTGAAGAGGCTCCACCCTAATGACCTTCAAAGAATTATTTTTATTTATTTTTTTTTTATTTTATTAAATTAAGTATATTATTAAATCAAGTTCCTAATGCTAATAGAGTACTAGCTGCTAAGGCCTATGATACTTCTAAGAATTAAGTTTACTATCTAGATAAATATTAAATGTTATATAAACGCCTCCTACTGACTAATCATAAGAATATTTAGTAAAAATATTATAATTAAAGAAAAGGAAACATTTTAAATATTTATAAATAAATAAAATATATAAAAAGAGAACAAAAATTATTTTTTTAAGGTTTTTTTCTTAACAATATTAAATTAAGAATATAATTTAATTTTAAAATCAGGTTATCTATACATAATAAAATCATATGCTTTACGATAGCCAAATCGGCCAAATTGGTTGCATTCTCCTCGGATATCCATGGCAATGTTAGAATGGTCACTTTGCAGTAGTGTTGCCATTTATTTGGTGATCTCCGTTTTGGTAATTTTTTACTGTGCTTATTTTTATGTATAACCAAAACAAAAAACAGCTGTTCAGGATGAAGAAAGGCTTCTATGAACGATTTCTTGCATCCCGCTCAAAATTCGTGATGCAAGCTCTGTTTGAAAAAGCTGCAAATGAAACTTTGCTTGTGCATTATGGTGACTCGAGTTATGGATGTTCGACTGTATCATTTTCGTGCCAAGGTGATTTTGATAAAATTTTGCCAGGGAGTAGCAAGGCACTCCAGGACATCTAGCCAAAAATAATTGTGCACAAGTTAATGAAGTTTCCTTCGCATTAGTCCAGCATTTTCATGGTAGCAAAACATTGGGAATTAAACAAATTTTGTTTTGAGTAAACAAAGGCTAATACTTTCTAAGTTGCAAAGTTGATCTGGCAGTATAGACAAACCATTAGCTGCAATAAAAAGTTCCACCAGGTTGTATGAAAGTACTTACCTTGTTATATTATAACAAAACTAACAAAATATTAAATTAATATAGCTACAAAATTATCATTTGTATAGTGTTAATTTCGTTTTTTTGTTTATGAATATATTGTTAAAGTCACACAAGCAGTAAACATGAGATAATTGAAGGCGGAACAATGATATCTCCGTCATCTTCAATCGTCCTGTTATTAAGTGGTTCAACATATAAACATAATAATAATAATTGTTATTATTCTTGCTATCATTATTATTGCCATTGCCATTACCATTGTTGTTACTGTTTTTGTAATGGTGTGAAAACAACAATTGGTGTTTCCTCCACCATCTCATGCCCAGCATCTTAAACTCAAACTAAATACATTAAGGAGCAAGAGGAACCGCATGGCTGCCAGAGCTCTAAAGACATATCCTAGTGAAAATTTACGAGCTAAGGAGGTGGACCGTAAACGAACAAATTATTAATGTGAAAAACAAAAAAAAAAAAAACCAGAAAACAGAGAAAAATATATATAAAAAATAAAAAGGAATCATGCTTGCCAACGGAAACAAGAGGCTGGCATTAATGGTGCGCCCAGAAAACCATGAAGTAGTGGCAAGTGAGTGTCCTTGCAACGTGTGTTTCACGCGCTGCTCGTGGTTAGGAGTTGTGGCAAAAGGTATGTATGTGCGTCTTCCGTATATTGTAGTCGCAACATATTATAAGGAGCAAGGAGTATTGGAAGGAGTACTCGGTTGCCCTAAAGTTCCTCTGCTTTCAACACAATAAACAAAAAGTAATTTTCACAAATTTGCCAACTTGTAATCCACGCAAAAGGCAATGAAACCGAAACCGAAATGTGAAATAAGAAAAAGAGACGCGTTGCCAAGGAGTGATGATGATAATGGTGAGAATGATGATGAAGAAGAAATAGAAGCACTAAAGCAGTCAAGACGAAATGTATCCAAAGGAATTTATGTAGCGTGTTGTCTGCAAAAAGTGGTGTGCATGTTAGGGTGTGCAAAGCTTAATTTAGCGGCAGGACTTGCAAGAAAACAGCTGCTATTGAAACAAAATGGTTACCATCCTCGGCATCATCATCATCATTTTCAAAGTCATCATCATCGTCCAACTAAGTGAGTGAGAGTGGACCCAGGTGTTGTTCGATGATTGTAGTACATGGTTGTTTCTCGAGATGGTGAAAGCAATTTTTACTTTCTTAACCACTCAACGGAACGAAAGCAAAACCAAAACTAACATGTGGTAGGAAGAAAATATCAAGTCTGGCTTTAGTTTAGCGAAAAATGCCATCAACACCGGAAGGAAAGTAACTTTTGTTAAAAGGAAAATGTCGCGACGCCATTTATTATCGTGATTCAGTTTTAGTTTTGTTTGGGTGCAAACAATTTTTTTGATTTTTAAAGTGTTAAAATCTTTTCAATCGAATCTTTTCAATCAATCTTGAAATAATGAAATTAAAGGAAATTCCTTTTAAGTTCCAATAACAAATGCATTAAGCAAAATTACAAGTACAAAAAATAAGACAAGTTAAATAAGAAGGGAGAAGAATGCAAGCAAAGGTCAAAGGACATATAACGCATTTGGCATGCTTAGCATATGCACATAAATCACGAATACAAGAAGGCGAAATGAGGCTGAGAAGGACAAATACAATATATATGTAGGGTTGGCATCCGGTTGTTCGTTGGGGTCTCTCACACTTGCATGACAATAAAATTTGCTAAACGCTACAATGACAATTCAACCATGTAAATTAAAGCAGCAGTAGCAAGAAAGTGGACGTGGAAGTATGGAAGAAGAGGATGTAGTTCAGAACGAGGAACTACAAAAAGGAAGTCGCAAACAAACAAAAGAAATCAAACAAGCAAGACCAGAAGCAGGACATAACAAATCCTGCTTTTGCACTTGTTAAGCAACCCCCAAAGGGGCAGCGCTGAGGCGGAATTGATGTTCTTTCTCTTTTTCTGTATTTTTCTTCTATTTTTTTTTTTAAAGGAATATATGCAGAACGTAATTGCGAGTCAAACAGCGGCAAAAAAGGACAATGGATGAAGGACTTGAAGAAACACAAACGACTAAATAGAATGGAATGAGAACTGAATGTCCTTAAAGAAGAACGCGCGAGCGCAAATGAAATTAAAGGCGAGCAAACAAGTTACGGTCAGATAGAAAGAAAAGCGGACATCATGACAGACAAACAGATAGACAGACAATCAGCATTAGTGGCCAAGAAATCATGGGTGGGTGTGGGAGAAAAATTGTGGCAGAACAATCGTCTGAACATCGCAGAAAGTTAGACATAGCATGACATACACAATGAGGCCACCACCGCTGCCACCATATTCTGTTTATTTCTGCCTTGTTCTGCCTTTCATCAATTACATTTGCAGGACATCTTTTTTGCAGCATCCTTTTTTATTTTATCCTTACTGGTTGATGCCAGATTTTGCTTT
Source organism: Amiota mariae (assembly GCA_035041805.1). Lineage (NCBI taxonomy): Eukaryota > Metazoa > Arthropoda > Insecta > Diptera > Drosophilidae > Amiota > Amiota mariae. The sequence continues at coordinate 1,070,235 of JAWNKV010000216.1, read as the reverse complement.
TGTCCGCTTGCGGGTCTTAAGGACTGAGATTGATTTCTATTCTTTGCTCTAAGACTTCTTGGACAGCAGTCGTTTGACGTTTGATTAAATTCAATTTCATGACACATACATTTTATAGAATACATATGCATGTAGATATCCTTTTGTTACATTGGTTATGTTTAAAAAAAGGACAATATTGTAGGCTTATGACAACGAAAAAATGACGAGTAATTTGCCGAAAATCCTTTGCCTCAATTTGTTTGCCAGCAAATGAGTGCGTAAATTCAGGACATTAGTATAAATGAATGATGAACGAAGTAAGTGGGTAGATACACCCATAACATAGAATAGCAGATCCTTGCATAATTAGCTATTAGTGAACATAAACTGTGTCATAAATCTTTACAAGTGACCAAAAGGGCAAGTAATACAATACAATTGTAAATGAATGTAGGAGTTTGCGAAATATACAAATCCTTAGAAGTATGTAGGACTTTGAGCATTTAAGGACATTCAATTTAATTTGCAGATGAAAAACTAACTAAATTAAATACGACTATTTTATGTTCTCAATTTTTTCAATTTATTTCAAGTACATAGAAGAATTCTAGAAGTAAAGAAAGTAAAAGAGAAAACATTAAAATATGTATTGATTTCTTTTAACCACACAAAAGACAATTACAAGCTGCTCCTGCAGAAACAAACAAGGACATGGAAAATCCATTCCGTCCATTGTAGTATCAGAAAATGTAACATAGAAAAAGAGCAAAAGTTTTGCGGTTCTATGGAAAAGTTCTATAACAACTAGAACAAACTGTACAAACTGAGAGAAAGGAAAACGAAAACTAAAGCAATAAATGTAACCACATAAATGACAAAGTCGATAATATAATCCTTTTGCACATTGTCTGTCTATGTATGCATTTGCTTTCACTCTTCATTAGTGCAGGAATAGGAACAAAATATGCACAGCATCGGTTCAATCTATATAGTTGTCTCTACAGGACTTTTGTGGTTAGCCGAAGGAAAAATCAAAAATGAAAATAAAAAAGAAAAACAAATGCCAATTGAAAGAAATACAAAACTCAACTTCAGCCAATGAGCGAAAAATTCTTGTTCTACTACAAAGTGCAAGCATACGTATGCGAGTGGAGTCTGATAAGTTTCATTCCTAACAAAAAATGGTTATAATTATTCTTCCTCGATACTCATTATCAACAATGTTGACTGTACTTTATTCTCATGAGTATGGTTGTGGAGTTCTTTTCCATCAATAGCCATAAATTGGTGCAGTAATTCCTTTGGATTACGCTGATATAAACGTTTACGGTCACATGTGAGGAGACAATCTTACAGATATGAACAGTTATCAGTTTATTCATACGATGCCTTTTCTACAATACATGCTCTTTTCTGAGAATATCTTTGAATGTGATTTATTCTTTGTATTTCTGCAACTCATAATATTGTAGTCGTGCCATGAGTTTCAACTAATCCAACCAATTTGTCTTTTATTTCGCAATTCGGTGTTTTCCACAGAAAAGTTGTATTCTTAAAGCAAATCACAATGTCACATGTTGTTTCTGATACTGATATAGTTTATGTTTTAGTGTCGAGTTAAGAAACTTATCAGATGTCTCTCTCTCTCTCTCTCTAACTAGTAGCAAGTTGAATCAGAAGGATATGCAATGTAGAAATAAAATTTTAATTAAACTAATGAAAATGTACTACATACAGGACCAACAGGCACACAGATGAACTGGACCGGACTATTGGTCAAAATAAATGTTGGATGGTTTGAGGCTAGAAATATTGTTTTTGTTTCGAATGGTGATTCCTGCAGTGCTTTTGTTTGTTTTGATGAAAAATTATTATTAGAAACTTTGTATGAGAGAATCAAAATGTTTAAACGTTAATTTAACACTTAAACAAGTTAGACCGCACACAACAAAGATAACGGCAAATAACAGCAAAAAGATATACGTACAACATAGGACAGCTGCTGATGTCTATTGGGTTTTATGTCTGTTCACACTTGAAATATCGAGCATTGTGATCGAACCAAATAGCGAGTGAACGAACGAACAAATTCCAATTGGATTCGAATGTCACATTTAATGCACGCGGAATTCCATTAAACGACAACCGCAACACAACACACAAACAAACATACACACAAATATACATATACATTTGTACTATATGTATCCATGTGTATAAAGACGGTTGAAGTTGGGTGAAGAAGAGGTTGTGGGTAAATTGAAACAAACCCAAAAAGGAAAAGCATTTGTGGCACAAAATAAACACGCATACAGTTTCCGTCAATGGTGGCCAACCACCGCCACGGAAGGCAATACTTGATGATATAAAAAAAGGGGGAGGGGGGGGGGAAGGTGTGGATGACAAGTCAGCATCTGAAACAGCAGAGAAATCAAATCCTCACAGACGCCGCACACATATTTCTATACACTAGTATAGCGTACAATAAATGCAAAGCTTTTGGGTGTCCATAAACTGCAATCGGAATATCAAATTGGCAGTTCAGGCGTGTCGCATAAGAGGGTGGCTAGCCATGCCGCCAATATGCCAATGCAGCATCCCCTGCAGTCCTCCCCCATTTAATAGTAGCACGTGTGCTTGTGTATCTACAATGTATGTATGATGGTGTGTTTTTGTATTTTGGGGTCGTTGTGATTTTATCAATTCAATAAAAACAAAATAAAATCAGTACAAATGCAAATACCATTAATGTATTGGGTTTAACTTTGTATATCCTCGTTGTTGTTATTTTGTAGTCCTTTGTATTGCTGTTGTTACTATTGTTGTTTTAAGTTATAAAATACAATATGTACTTCGGCAACTTTAACTCATTTGACTTTTGATATTTGAGTTTTGCTACTTCAACATATGTTTATTTTTTATTTCTTTTAATGCACTTAACACTTTTTTCAATTTGATTCTCTTTTCAATTTAAATTCATTTTATTTAAAGGTTTTATGTTAAAAGATCATTATAGAATTCATATTTCAAAATAAATGAGATTTTCTGAAAACAAACTATAAATTATTTAATGTAGATAAAATGAAATTCGATGACTTTTGATCAATTTGTATTGAACATAAACTAAGTTGAGCAAATACTTGTAACAAACTGTGTAACAAACTGAACGAGGAAAGTAAGACTTCTGCAAAACAATCATCTAATAACTGGACAAATGCATTGAGAGTAGTTTATAAATCACAAAAAAAAAAAAAAAAGTTAAATAAGATCTTATAGCGTGAATAAAATATCAATAATAGTGACAATCAAATACTTTCCAAGGCATCCAGCTTTATGTTAGTAAAACCAATAGTCAATGCACAAGAGGATTATTTAATGTCGAGAGCGCTCAGACTAACACCTCATAGGCGCCGCCTAGTGTCAATATATTTTACAAAACAATAAAATGAGCGTGAATGAAAAATGTGATAAAGGTTAAAAAGATATCTTTCAATGTTCGTAAGATTCAATATGTAAGTAATAATGAAGTGGCAATAGAATCCCTCATCAAATTTTAACTTTTAAATTAGTTGAATGACAAACAAAAAAAAAGAAAATATTCAAAAAAAAAAAAAGGAAATTATTCGAAATATACCAGAAAATCGGTCTCCCATAACAGAAAATGAGACCAAAGAACTCATTGATTCCAATGAGCTTAATGAAAGTAATAACAATTCAAGTGAGTTGTTTTTTGTAGAATGTAATCTTAATTATTAAAAATCGATTTAAGAAAAAATAAAAAAATAAAAATAAAACAAATTTGAAACGAGTTTAATATATGCATATAAAGAATATGAAACATGTTAAGAATACATAAGTTAAACAATTAAAAAATAAAATAAACACAGAACAAAACAAATTTAAAGAACAAAAACCAGTCTTAAGATTTTCAATGTGTCCCATTTCAGTAAATATTGGGTATTTTTAAATGTTAAATCATGTTTTCTTATGTACTCTAAATTGTATCAAAATTGTTATTAAACCAACTGAATAGTAAGAATAATAAAATATTCTTTGATAGAACACATTACCATTGAAATACTTATCCGACATCATGACTATTAAAACATCAGAAAGATTTGTCCATAACCTTTAACTAATTAACTGAAATAATACTAAATAAAAGCTACAAAATTATTAAAGAAAAAAAAAAAAAAAAAACTGTAAATATGAAACAATTTTTGGGAGAATGAGAATTCCAAATAGAAAAAATATTAACAAAATAACTTATAACAAAAATACATATAAAATAAATTGATTTTAAGCTTACAAATTTTCATTAAATCATTTCACAATAGAAAAAATTACAATCAATATTAGATTAAAATATTTTATATATTTAATATTCATTTCAAAAACATAATAAATTTAAATAAATTTCTTAAAATATAAGAAACCACTTAAATAAAGAAATAAATTAATGAAATAAAAAAAAAAAAATATTTTATTTCAAACTTAAGTTATTTATCAAAAACCAAAACAAATAATTCATCTATTGATTGCTTTCTTATAGAACACAGAAAATAAAATAAAATAATATATGATAAAATTTTATTCTTGCATTTATTTGAACAATTATCATTATTCAGAAGTCACTTAATTCCATATATATTTTATTTGAAAAGAAATATTTCGTTAACTAGTATATTCTTTACGCAGTATTATAAGCTTATCATAAAGCTTGTAACACACAGAAGAAGACATCGGAGACCCCTTAAAGTCTACCCTTCTGTTCGTCTGTATGTTTGCAAATTAGTCCCTCATGTTTTTTATTAGAAAAGCTTTTTTGTTTTTTGTACTATCGACTTGAAATTTGGACACTATTAGTGTCTTACCCATATCCACCGACTAAGTAAATTTGTGAAGAGTATTACAATTCCGGCATAGCCAAAGCAAGTCTTCTTTTTTTTGGTTTTCTTTTCTTCTTGTGAAAATATGTTGTGCTTATAAAGTTATGTTCCTCAATGTAGTATTTTTATTTTTTTAATGATTTGAAGTTTATACTACTGGTATATTTCGATAATTTTTCTTACATAAGTACTTATTTGTTTTATATTTTATATATTTTCTTTAATATTTGTGACTTTTTTTTTTAAATTCAATTCTTGTAATATTAAAATGGTTTATCTCATCCTTGTATGTGAGCATTCAATATAAATATTTTAATAAGGATGGCAATGTTTGCGTGAAGAGTATTACAACTTCGGCATAGCCAAAGAAAGTCTTGTTTTTTATGGTTTTATTTTCTTCTTGTGTTGTGCGTGCTTATAAAGTTATGTTCCTTAAAGTAGTATTTTTATTTTTTTAATGATTTGAACGTTTTACTAGAGGATTGTGTGTTTTCTTCAAAACGTACAATAAAGGTGTTTTCTTTTTTAATTAATGTTTTTTTTTTTGTTTTTTGTTTTTTTGTAATTCAAATAGATTTGTTTTAAGAACTTTAATGACAAATAAGAGGATAATGTTAAAATTTGGTAATTTTTAATTGATTTAATTTATAATATTTTTAATTGAACAGTGCTTTAAGAGATTCCTGTTTGATGTCTTGTTCTATTTAACATATTTCTATGTAACAATTTTTGAATTGACTTAAGTAGTTTTTAATGTGTGAGTATTTTCTATGGATTTTATTAAAATTTTGTTTTTTTTCACTTTCTTTTATCGTGTTTAAAATTTTTTCCAGATTTTAAAATGATTTTTATTAGGTTTTCTTGTATCAATATATACATATTTATATATTTTTAATTTAAATTAAATTGTTTTCAACTAAAGTAAAGCAATTTCTGCTGAAGCATCATTCCAATATATTTAGTTTTACTCTAACGATTATTTTCCTGTCTCCAAACTTCTCCGATATAAAAGTTTATTTTTTTATATTAAGTATACCATTCTGATTTTTTCATTTTTAACATTTACCTTTAGCTTCTATCTGACAACTTGAGCCTTGGAATTCACTTGTCCTTGATTTAGTATTGTCGAATGTCATTTTTAAATGTATGTATTAATAGTATATTAGTACATAATACTACAGTAATATAAGTTATTTTTAAACATTAATTAATAAACAACATTTCGCGGAAGTTCAAGGCTTTTGAAGGAACAAAGTTATTGAAGAAATACATAGTTGGTCTTTTTTTTTGTATTTTAGAAACCTCGTAAATTAATTTTAAACTAATAAAAATCCATAAAAATAATTTTACAAATTTTGTAAATAATACATAGTTGATCTTTTTTTTTTTGTATTTTAGAAACCTCGGCAATTAATTTTAAACTAATAAAAATCCATAAAAATAATTTTACAAATTTAAGTTAATTAGAGATTGTTGGCTTATGTACAATATGTTTTGACATGTTTGTGCCATAAAATATCTATGTGAGTGACACACATACGTATGTATATTCGATATAGTGTAGCCGATTTAAACCTTCTATAAAAAATTCTTAAAATGACAGTGCAAACTGTATCAAAATCTATAGCGTTGTCAAAAAGAAGTATGTGGAGGAGTAGAAATCTTGAGCACAGACGCGAATGTAGATTTATTTGGTTTATTTAACAGTCTTAAACCATCATTGTCAAACTTTCAACGTAACCACCATCACAAAAGTGCAAATTATTCAAAGTTCAATTTAGAATTTGAACTTTGTCTTACAAACAAATCAAGTACTATGTATGCTTGTTTGGGTCAGAAAGATACCCGTAACCATTATATGAGACAATTCTAATCTGATTACCAAACAAATAACAACAACATAGAGATACAGGCAGATATTGAATAGAAGTCAGAACATACAGATAGTCTTACAGAAACGGAATGAATGACAAGTAAATTTAAACACGAACACACACTTGTCTTGTATGCACATCCAATAAAGTCACACACACCCTCTCGCATTGGTACAGTATTCCATGATCCCATATAAAATCAACTTGTCATCCACCACCCTTCATATGCAGGATACTATTCTTGTAACTATGCACACTCAACTTTGGTTCATGTATATGAAATGACAAAATAAATCGAGGGGCGGAACTAATTTAGGCAAAGATTTGAAAGAGGCTGAACATTTCTATGAAACCAGAAAGGCCTGAAGGCATTGCCAAATGATTTTTCTCTAGAAATTGAAGTCGGAAACCACAATGAATTGGCTAAAATTAACGCACACACAGAAATAAAATAGTTTTCTTTTTTCTCCGGAAATTGCGTAACTACACATTAATGAAGAAAAATTATCCCCTCCCCCCACTGAAGAGGGTAGGCAATTTGACACATTGAACGATGATGATAATGTTGATGATGAGAGAACTTTGCTTCCATTGCTTCCATAGTTTGATGTTTACAACAACTAGTGCTAATGTTGTTGCATCATTGTTTGGTTGGCAAGTTCCCAAATTATATCCAAACATGGGTAGGGGAACAAACGCTTCGACTATTAAACGTACTGATTTATGTCAATTGTCATTTACTGACTGTACAGGTACTTCAAGTATTATAGTATGGGAAACTAGTATTATACTTACTAGTAACTACTATAGCTAATGAAGTCGTTGATTATTACGACTTGTAATCTAACTTTGCCATTTACCCTCCCAACATACAATACCTAAAAGACATTAATAGTATCTATAGTATATGCAGTCATGCGTTGCAACATTAAGACTACTAGCAATAATGTACACTCGAATTCAATACTTAGTTAGTACAGCAACCAGTTTTCATTGTTTTTCTCATTCTACGTCATCATCTCAGCATCTCAACATTTTCGCATTTGTAACTTTTATTGTCGTAATTAAATGTAAAACTTTTGCGTAATCTTCGTTTCATGTTGCAAGTTTTCTAGTTGTTGTTTCTATTGTTGTTACTGGTATTACTGCTATTTGCTATTTATGGCACTTGCTCGTGGACATTTGCCATAATCGTTAATCATTTGAATCACGAAGCCTAATTAATTGTAAAGTTTTTTGTTTTTGAAATTCAACAGAGCGAGTTTTCTCGCAAACATTCATTAATATTGTCACAGTTGTCGCGTATTACTATGATTAATAAGCAATTTCAGACCGAAGATCTTATACTTAGTATAAATTGGAAGATGCTGGGAAAATACGAAGTGTCATTAAAGTTCTGTAGTACGAAAGCTTTAATCAAAGTTGTTGAGAATGTTATTATATTTAATGCTGGATACTAGTAGTTTAAATTAGTAAACTTAAAGAGCTTACCGTTTATTTTATAATTTAAATAAAATGCCGGTATTTTAAACTCAGTGGGGGCCCTTCAGTAACCCAGTACGGTAAGTCCCCAATTGATTCAGTGTCTTTACTTTGAACTGTATGCGGAACAAATTATTTCGAGCGGTGAAGCATTTTCACCTTCTTTGCCCATTTGATTATAAAGAACTTCTTGGCATTTGGAGGCTCCTCTAGACCAGTGGCATAGTCCGCTAGGATTTAATAATATTATCAAATTCTTATCATCACCCTTGTAGTAAATTCTTTGTCACACATGCTTTTTTATTTTGACTTTATAAAGTTTTACATAAGTATATTGTTTGGATTAAGGATTGAAGTAACAGCAGCGTAATACCGTTTTGTTTATTCGCGGTGTTATAATATAAAGTTTTTATCTTCAAATTCATGCTGTTGTTTGAATATGAAAGCATAAATTTGCTTATCGCAGATTTGCACTCGTCTTTGTCTACTTGTTCACTGTAAAGTCAATACATTCTAAGTGGATTTTGAATTGCCCTTTAATTTGTCAATGTTCGAAGACAAACAAAACGTCAATTGTCTTAAGGTAAGTTTATTTTGAAAAATTGTTATAATATAAGATAAAAGAGAGCTTATAATAAGCCTAAGCCCAGTCCACCAGAACCACCACGTTTGGGAGGTGACTTTTCACCGCTATTGCTTCCAGTGAGGCCTCCCGTAAGACCACCTAAGCCCAAACCACCAGAACCACCACGCCTGGGTGGAGATTTCTCACCGCTACTGGTACCTGTCAGCCCTCCCGTAAGGCCACCTAAGCCCAATCCACTAGTGGCGCCTCCTAACTGTTGACCAACACCTCCAAGTGATTGTCCAACGCCACCCAGAGTTTGTCCTACACCACCAAGGCCACCCAATACATTACTTAAACCTGCACAAGTCGTCGAGGTCAATGGCGATAGTGATGCACCAAGTACAGAAAGCTCACAAAATCGAAAATCATTGCCGGACTCCAGTGTTGTATCGACTTTAATGAATGGTGTCCCTTTGCCTGTGACACTTTGAAAGAGTTTATTTGTTATGCCATCATTTTTGCTCTCTTCTGTACCTTGTTTAGCGAAGTTTACAAGCATTGTAATGAGATTTTTGCGCACTTTCAGGTCATCGGCATCGTTCAGTTGTGTTTCTGGTAGAGGATTACCAAAAATATCGTTCACATCAAACATGTATCCAAGTTCATCACCATGCGCAACTAATTCCGTATTGGAATGTTCGACATTTGCTGAGACAATAGGCAAACCACGTAAGAAGTTGATACCCTTCGATTTGGTGCCATTGTATTCAAAGCTATACATAAAGGCTGGTGCTACTTGAGACCAGACTTGGGTGGTGAGTACAGCGGGAAGATTAAAGAGTACATCAGTGGTGGACTCAATGACCTAGTAAAGCGTAAGTGGTTAATTAAAACTATTCTGTAGATAAATAGATTGTTTACCAACCTTTGAAAGCACCTGATCTAAATTCAATGTTTGTGGAATTTTCCATACATCATTTAATGTTGGCGTTAGCATATTCGTTAGACCTGGCAACACAGGTTTCGTTATCTCCCCAGTTATACGATCAATACGTAAAAAGCCTGTCAGATCTTGGAGTGCATCCATTAGTGTACCCAAAAACTGTTCTGCTGAACCAAAGACTTTGTTGAGTGTGTCTATGCTAACTGCATTACCAGTTTCGTGTTTGGTGACACCTGTTAGAAGAGGTACGGGTGTAAAATTACCACTACGCAACTGCTGATCCGGTTCGCCAACAATAAGGCCTGGCAATGCTCTGTTATCATCTTCGTTTTCGATGTGTGGTTGAAAGCCTACATTACCAGTGAGGCCCTTAATAAGAGCACGACCAGCCAAACGTTCCGTTTGTACTTTATCATCATTTTTGATAATATCCGCAGCAGATTTCTAAAAGAAAAACATTTTGTAGAAATTTCATAATTATGTATATTAAACTTTCTTATCTCACCTTCCGCAAGCAGCGCACAATTTCCAACTCATTGGTCGTTGGACAGCCATTTATCTTCGCTACTTCCTCCACACTCTGCACCGGCGCCTTATCGGTAGCATATTGAGAGAGCGCTGTTCCTGACATTGCAACTACACCGGATACATCACTAGAACTACGTGCTGAGCGTGACATTGATAAATACATAGCACTTGCGGCACCCGATCCATGGCCTATGACCTTAACCTGCTTCGGATCACCCCCAAAGTGTGAAATATAATCTGTGACCCAACGCAAGGCCGCTGCCATATCAAAGATAGCTAAATTGCCATCAAATTCTTTTGTGCCATCTCCCATAACACCCAAAGAACCTAATCGATATTGAGGTGCTACAACTATAACTCCCTCTTGAGCCATTGGAGTGGCATCATACTGTGCGGCGGATCCATAACGAAAACCACCCGGATGTATCCAAACAAATACCGGCATTCCAGTGGACTCATCCGGCATACGTGGCGTGTAGACATTCAACAGTAAGCAGTCTTCTTCGCCTATTATACGTTGTGGATTATAAGGATCCGGTTGTATACAAGGTGATCCATGAAGTGTTGCATTAATTTCTCCTGATAAACGCTTGTAAACCGGGCGAGCATACCGATTACGACCAACTGGTGGCTCTGCATAGTGCAGACCTAGAAAACTATAAATGCCAGTGCGTTCATTGCGGAAACCTTCGACTCGAGTATCACGATTAAAGACTCTTGTAAACACCACGGGGTCATCAATTGGCGGCGCTTTTGATTGTCGACCGCCAACAATGCGCTTAACCCGTCGATGCTGTTCTTCACCGCCACCCAAGGTCAACAATGTTGCAAAAACTACGAAACACGCGATTCTCTGATAATGATGCGTCATTTCCAGTTTAGTCAATTGCAAGCGAGCAGCGATACCCATGACTTACAAATTGTTACTGAAATCAAAATCACAATAAAATTAAAACTTGACTGGCGACGAAACTCGTACTCAACAAGTTCTCAAATCGGCGATGACTTCGGATTTTTTCATTGTTTTATTTCTGATTTTTATTCAGGCTGCATGAATTTATCTCCAGATACTTGTTGTTGTTATTATTATAAGTTTGATTATACCATTTGACATTATTTAACAATCCACTCACGTTACTTCGAGCAACCACAATTATGATATAAATATATATACTTATATGAAATAAAAAAAAAAAGATATATATGTCTTCTTAGTTCAATTAATATGCTTTTTGTATGCCCTTTACATCTACGTACTGGTAAGTAGATGAGGTGTTTAGTATATTGAAACCGGTTCTCTTGCGGTTTAACAAACATACATAATTGTATTTTGCAATATATTATATACAAACTTATGTATGTGCAGATAGCCACCAAAATTAAGCTTAATGAAGTTGTCAGGTAGTATGTATATTGTTTCATAAAACAAATCGATATTCTTTTTGAAAAAAAAAAAAAAAAATTAAAATATTGGTATTTTTCTTTTTTATATAAAGTCAAATCCATTTAGCATCTACCGCACTCACCTACACATTTCCTTTATGTGAACAATTCAGATATATTTGAAGGCATCACATAAATAAGGTAATTGTTAAGCATTGCTAAGGAATTGGGAAAGTATCATCGAAATATCATATTATTCATGGACAATGCTACAAAGCTAAGATAAAACTTAACAATTGGGGTCTTCAGTCAAACGTGTATTTGCTGTGTATATTTTAAAAACTGATTATATTTAAGACAGCTTAATCTAACTGCATACAAAAAAGTTTAAGCGATTCCTTAAACATAATTGACGATTGAGTATTAGTAAACTGTTAATTTTGGGAATGAGTTGTCAAGTGTGCCCAATCATAGGTATTTTGAATTATTTGTTTACATTTGTGAATACGAAAACAGCTGATTCACACTAAATAGACAATTAACACAATCAAAAATCAAAACATATTGTGTATGAAATACACTTTGAGTGAAGACCCTAAATAAAAATGTGTAAATTTTGTCTCCAAAACAATGTACAATTGTACTTCTGCATCCATTAGATCAATGCAGTACTGTAACATGATTCGAAAACAGTTTAATGCCTTGGAAATAGGAAAAACTAATCAGCAGTTGCAAGGAGTGTCACTGCTAAGCGCACTATTTTTCATTAAACAATGCGAGGCTTACTAAAATATCAAACAATTTCAAAATGATTTGAAGAATTGGAAACCGAAAGAGAATGAGAGTATGTGATATAACATAGGAAGTGTAGTCTTCAGCAATAACAATCTAATAGGAGTCATTTTTACCAATTAATTTCAGCAATGTACATACTCATGATTTTTAAAGCAGCGATTTTGGTTGTAATACAGACGATTGCTATATCAAGTATATAAGTATGTTGAAAAAAGTTCAATCATCATAAGAAGACTCCATACATTTTGCTACCACAGCTCATGATAAGCAAACAACAAAAGATTTCCATTCAAGAAATTGAAATTGATTTGTTTCATTTTACATTCAAAAATAAAAACAATAAAAAAGTAACAACTATTACGGCGCTTAATTTTATATTCTGGGTCTTCATGCAAACTTATAAATCGCACAAATGTATAAACACACAAAGTTATAAGGTCGCTTTCGGTAAAGATCCGTTTTTGTTTGCACCTCATAAGTCACACAAATCAGCTGTTCTCGCATATAGAACTGATAGTTGAAACTATTTGTTTGAAAATGCCAAAACAAATGCAAAAAGAAGAATTTCTTGAAATAAATACACAAATTGCAATAAACAATTTATTATTATACCTTCCAATTGCTGTAAATCATTTGTCGTTTATTTATGAGCTCGCAAAGTTATGCTGTTTACTAAAGTATTTATTGTGCTTAGAAAACTTTATTTGTACTCATTATTTTCGAGTTTAAAAATTTGATCGCTTATATGCTTATTTCTCATGGTTGTAGTAATATTTTTGTTCAAAATTGTTAATTGTCTGTGGATAAGCAAATTTGATTGTATATGATACTGATTTTTCTTATATTCAAAAATATCTTTTTCCGAGTTAGTATTTCATTTTTGCGAATTTATTAATAATAATTTAAAACTTTTATTTCCACAGTTTTTGAGTTATCATGATAATTTTCCTTAATATATAAGAAATTTTGAAATCCTTTAGTATTTAAAATTGTCTTTGTACAAACTCATTTAAAATCCTTTAGTATATAAAATGTCTCTGTACAAACTCTGTCAAAAAATATACTGAAAATATATACTGAAAATACAGTAATATGTATTATGATCGCGATTTGCTGGGACGCATGAAATTCATGAAAGGAACTCTTGATGAGTCATGAGCAGATGAGTTAACAATACAAACAAGTCAATACTGATTTTACCAGTTGCTTAAAACAAATCAGTTTACAGATCGTGGCCAAATTTGGCACCATAACAAGACTCTGTACTGCTGAGAAACAAACAAAAAATCATTTAAAATCAGAAACAAGGTCAAATTTTACAATATTTTCTAAAAACTATAATTTCCATCTTGATTTATAGACTCCAATTCTAACGATTATTTGATATTAAGAGAGAAAAAATAAAGTTCTGGGTCTAAACTGTTTATAAGTGAGGAGTATTCAACTGTATACATGTTAATGCTCCTATTTATTTACCTACCCAACAAGTTTTAGTTTGTAGTAAGAATTTTAAATGTTTCAAAACCAAAGCAAAAACTACTTTTTGATAAATATTATGTGACAAAGCTAATATATTGTAATTTCAATGAAATTTTTTTTAATGTAGTAATCGTTGAAAATATGCTATAATATTCTGAACATACATTTTCATCAGAACTCTGTTGTGACATTAACAAAACTTTAAATTGTATAATAGTTTCACCAGATAAAACATACAATAAACTACAGAACAACACATTTACCAAAATTATTGTTGAAATGGAAGATGTTGGCTACTCGGTACTACTATTCATAATGGATTACTTAGGTTGCAAAGGAAGTGAGTGTAATTTCTTAATTTTGACAATAATAATAAGAAAAATTGTATATTTACCAATTAATTACAGAGGTTCCTATGAACACCCTCGTGCAAGAAATTCGAATCGCAGTATCGCAAGGTCAACCCATGTCATATAACGCCTTCAGGAACTCATTTGACTATGCCATAAATTTGGGAAGGCAAATGGGTATTTTATACGTTACTGATAGATATATCCGCGTTGCGTTCAATTTCCAGTACAACCCATTAAGAGACAACGAAGTTTGTCAACTAAATTCAAAAAATACTCCAGTTTTGAAGGTTTGTATTATACAATTTTCTGGTCAATTTTTATACAATTCACACTAAGGGCAAATCTAACAGACTGACTGTAGTTCTTAAGAATTTAATCACTAATCAGTTTATAGTTGGGTGAAGTTTTGCTGGTGTGATGAATTTTTTTTTTTTTATTTCTAGGTCAATAGGAGGAGGCGTCCACAGAACCGGTCTTTGAGTCCCCGCCAGGTCCCAAAACCATATAATAGATGTACACGTTATCGTTGCACATGTTGTGCCAGGTGCCCTTTTTGCCGAAATTTGTGATAATTGCACTAATTGGCATAGATGGTACTGGTAAGGGTTGATTCGTGTTGATCAAAAAATTGGAAAAAAAAAAAATTAAAGGCATTCTACCTAAACTTTGACTGCCCTGACCAGATGACCTTAGCCTCGGAACGAAAGCCACAGTGACGAATATTTTAATATGTTATTTGTGCTTGTTATTTTACCGCAAAAAATATGTATATTTTTTAATAAAAAAAAAATGCATTAATTTTTCGTGCATACTCCAAATAGACTTTGGCTTCCGATTCAATGATGATAATTCTTTCTATATCTTTCTACAATATTTTCTGTGCTTTTCCTTTCGATTTACGCATAAAACTGTAGTTTCAGTTTCCTGCGTTGCAATCTTTGTCAAAGTTGTTCGTGACATCTGCAATTCACATGAATAATTAAATCACGCAATAAAAATGCAGCACAAGTTGTCTGAGAGCTTAATCTTACGGATGCATCCGAATATAGTCTTGGATACATACAATATATGTTAGCTACGACAAATTGTAATAATTATCAAGTGATTTCAAGGTGCAGATCGATCGGTAATGTGTCCCTGGAATGAGCAAGCTGAGGAAAATGAGGAAAGGAATTGACTGTTGTTAAGAAAAAGTTTCATGCCAATGAATTGTTAGCGAAAACGAAAAGATACTTAAATAATCGAAAAGCTGGTGAATATCTATTATATCTTAAGTTGAAATATAATTCTATATAGTGATCTTGTAATTTTGCTACATGTTAATGTGAAACGCCATCTCAGCCGCCAAAAGCAACAAGGGAAAAATCATCTTTGCAACAATATAGAAATCGAAAACCACACAAATTCGTAACAATTAGAATAGACTTCACTTTGTAAGGTGTAATTAGCGTAAATATGTATAAGTTGTGATATGTAGAAGTATTTTTTTAATACAATATTATTTTTAGTAGTTTCTTCCAAAATATATTATAGTACAGGAGCCGGCAATACATTGACTTTCACTCCGTTTTGAATCTGTTTACCGGATCAAACGCATTTTGTATGAAGTCAAATATAAGTATTTACAAATACATCCCGCATGGCTCAAATTGAAATATGTTCATGGCTATCCTTAATTTAAGAAAGTTTTAATCTAATTTTTAGGCGAAAAAAGTTCTTAACGAAAGTTATTCAGTTTGAAAGTTGGAAAAATTTGGAATATGGAAAAGTGGTACTCGTATCGCCTACTTTTTTCTGTTCACAAATACCTGGCAAGTGGGTGAATGCACGGATCTGTTTACCAAACGAAATATATGTCAAAATAAACATAAAATAATTACAAATCTAATGGTATAGACTTGCCTGGAACAAACCATTCATGAGATATTATTGCTGGCATTAAAGTTTACAAATCGAGCTAATTTAAAATGTGTAATAGAGACAGTTGCGTATATAAGTTAGTGTAATAGAATAGGAGGCATCATATCAGCTTCGAAAAATGAGTCATTTGAATGAAATATAGTGGTACTGCACTTTTTTCATGTGATTACTTTAGGAATCATCTCATTTTCAGTACACTGAATTTTTTTAAAATATTTTTAATAATAATTTATATTTTCATATTTTTTATAATATATTATATTTATATATGTATTTATTAAAATATTAGAGCAAAATATTTGCAATCAAGATTTAAAAATATACTTTACAATAATTTGTTAGTGATACATGTATAATTTGTTTCTTCATGTAAATGAGAGAGATACCTTTTGTGTATTGACGAGAATCATTTCGGAGTAACTAAGTCGAGCAAGTGAAACGTACTTTTGCGATATTGTTTAATAATTAATTGAAAAAAACTCAAACTCAAACTTATTTAATTTATCCAAATTTATCCTTTATAAAAACTGCTATTTGTAATATATTAAATTTGGGTTTCTATAGAATAAAATATAAATATTAAAACATTTTATGTGTTGGATTATTTCAAGAAAAAAACTGAAATAAATAATTAAATAAATATAATAATAATAACATTGATATTTTTTAGGGATTCAAAAAAAGTTAGTTTGAAAAATTAGAATAAAAAAGTCTTCATCTGGAACCAAAATTTATGTTTATTTTTTTTTTTTTTAATAAGTTGTGATGTTTATCTTAATTTGTTCAGTGAATATATCATTATTAATATCTTTCCTTCTGTCTTTAACTTTTCGTAAAATTTGTCAATTTTTTACAAACATTTTTGAAATTTCGTTTTTTTTTGTAACGCCATTTAGTTTTGGAATCTTTGTTCCATTTAATAAATAAAACAAGTATATTTTGATTTTAAGATCTTGAGTCATAAATTTTCTTTATTTTCTTTTTAATTTTTTGAAAGTAAAATGTGTTTAAATTTATTGAAAACTGATTTAAATTTATTATAGGTGACTTAATTTTTTTTTTTTAAATTTTAATTCTAATTCTCTTTTTTAATTTAAGAATTTTTTTTATTTGATTTATTCTCATTTAAAAATTCAAGATACTTTATAAGATTTGCGACTTATTTTTTCTATAGCATTGCATCGACAGGATTTCTGTAATTGCAAATTTGAGAAAAATTAAATTTTTCAATACAATTTTTTTTTTATTAGTCTGTAAAAATAATTATTTTATTACTTTTATTTTGTTGTTTTCTTATAAATTCTTTTTCAATCATAAAAAATTCATAATTTTTTTTTTTGGTTTTCAAAAAAAAAAAAGGAAGGTCTAAAAACTTTTTAAAGTTTTTAATTTTTTTTTCTTATTTTATTTTTAATCTTAAAAACAATTAAAAATTTATTTTGACAAGATTTTTTATGTTAGAGAGGATTAATTGATCATATTTATGGCTTTAAATTCTTTTTGTAAAAGTTTTCTTATATAAATTTCAAATTATTTTATTCTTTTATTTTAAAAATGAACACATTGTTTTTGTTATAATTCTTCAACTGCCATAAATTAGAAGTATTTTTTTTCCTTTCAATTTGAGAGCTTTAGGTTTGAACCATCATATTTGAATTAGTCATCATAATTTCCATCTTTTATTTATTTTAATGTTATTACTTTAGATTTGTTATTACAAACAAATGATTTAACGTAAATTTGTTATACTATTTTAAAATTTGTTTATTCAGATTAGCAAGACATTTTATTGTTGTGCAAGTTATTTTATGTTGAAGATTATTTATTCTTCTGAATGGTTTTAATTTTCGTTATTTACATTAGAAATCATTTAATTTTGTTCAGAAATAATAACGAATTTTTGTTGTGGGGTTTCATTCATCGCTATTTATATTGGAAGTGTTGTAATATTTATTCTTTTCTCTTTGGTTCTATTATTTACTTTCAGATTGTGATTGATAACTATTTTATAAAATTCACCATAACAGTAATCTGATTGTTTATTTAAATATTATTATTTTTTTTTTATATAAAATTATTTTGTTAAGGAATTAATAAATCGTACTTCTTGTCCTTCTTCATGATATATGATTGATACTTGATTACTCTGATTTAATATATTAATTTTGTAATGTTTTTTTTACAATTAATTTGATTAAAAACAAAAACAAAGGATGTCAATCGACTCCATTTAATTGCATTTCGATCTTCATGTTGCTCTGCATAACGATTAGATCTCAAAAATCGATGGGTTTGAGGCATTGCGAGTTCTGTGTTATTGGTTGCCACCATGCAGTGTAAACATAAGTAACAACTCGACAAAAAGACTGATTAAAGTAAGGAGAAGTAAGGAAATTTGAATCAGCTGGTGGTCGTGTGGTATTTTTATTAATAAGTAATTTTATAATTTGTGGCGTTTAACATTCTGTAATTTAAATTTTTTGTTTTTTTTTGTTTTCCATCGACTCAAAAACTGTAAATACAATCGATTTAAAATAAAATTGTATTTAATTATTAACATTTGATCCAGCAATTTCTTAACAACAGCGCTATTGATCTAAACAAGAGTTCATATAAAAATCGCATAGAAAAAGGTAAGTTTAGTTGTTTCCAAATTCAAAAATATTCTTGGAAACTTTTCAAATTTTTCTTTCCATAAAAACTTAATATAGACTATTACGAACATTTTAAAATGAAAAATTCCAAGAACCAAAAATGATGCACTTACGAACGAACATCATTTCACTTTTATATTTCTTTATAGATTATCTAGAACGTGCAATACTCTACTGAGAAATTTGTAATCTTATGACTTCTCCCTACCACATTAATTAGATTCGATTCCCACAATCCCCAAACACAATTATTCCTATTCCTTTTTAGCCAAATTTAGTGTTGGTTTCACATAATACAATACTTCGATTAGTGTGAACTCTGCAATTGTAGGAATATGTTATAAGGCCAAACTGTAAAGTTCTTTTTGATATTTCTGTTGCACGTCTGCATGTTGAATTTGTCGATGTTATTATGGATCCTTATTGCTTGCCTCGTTCTCATTGCCGTTGGCAACGTCAACCAAAATGTCAATGTCACAGTTGAGCGACACGACATGGAACACGGAGAAGTCAAAGTGCTCTGAACTTCCGAATGATTGAGCAACATATTCACAGGCTCAGTAATGTAATGTGGAAATTGCTGCAGACTGATGGCATCTTTAATTTATTCATGTTACAAAAAAAAAAAAAAAACAGTTGGGTGAGTCGAGTGACTCCTAACCATTTTCAATACTTGTGGCATTTGAATGCAAATTCGGGAACTCTGATTGTGTTGCAAATTTACAACCAAAAACAAATAAAATATGTTGCGCCCACATGATTTTTCAAACATTCAAGAAACCAGAAAGACAACAAGCCAATAAAAATCGATTCCAATTGGAATTTAATCCGTTCAGTTTTTGGCTTTACGAGCTTACGAACAACCCCTTTGATTGAGATTAAATATTTATAAGCCAATGAGACATTTGTCTTAACTCTTTCCTTATTCAAAATTCAAAGAACATAAACTTTAACTTGGGGTACACGCCCATTTCATGTAATCAAATGACTTTACTTTGTTTAGTTAAAATTGAATTGAATTTATTGCCAAAGGGGAATAATAGTTAAAATCAATCAACGGAAATCTGCAAATGTGCAATCGATCCAAAGCAATTTCAATTTACTGCAACAGAAATTTGTTAATAACGACGAAGTGGCTGGCAAAAGATAGATGTCGATGATGGGCAAAAAACACTGAGGTACTGTAAGTGACAGTTTCAAGTAGTTGAGACTTGATTCAATTGGAATTTAAGGTTGGAAATTTCCATAAATTTAAAAAATAGTATTTGAATGATATCATTTATGAAAATTAAATATTATAGTTGCATATAAAAAAAAATTTAATTCATCATTGTATTGCTATATGGAAAAGTGCACTTTGCCAATTAACATCTATGATATTTTTTTGTGTTATAAGCGAGTAGATGACTTTTTGATGTTTATTTTGGCAGAACAGACTTTCTGGCACTTTTATATGGCAAGATGAGATTGAATTAGATTCTCAAGAGTTTTGCCAAAATATCTGTAAAAACAGCAAAATGCTTTATGTTTTGTCATTATTTATTTAAAATACGGTGATGTGGTCTTATGCTACAGTTGCATGAAGAAGGCATGTAATGGACGAAGATGGATCTATTGAGTAATACACACATTGTCAATATTTTGATGGTATTTCAATATCCAATGCAAAATTAAAGTGGGGATAAGGCCACTGAAATGTTGCAATCTTAGTTTTGAGATATTTAGCACTGAAAAATAGACACTACTATAAGATGCGTTGCAAAACTATAGAACCAAATGTATGCTCAAGTCGTTCCCCTTCTGGGAATTTTTGAGTTTAGTACAAGCCCTCTGTGCTGAAAAATGTTATCCAAAAAGTTTCATTACATATTTTTCTTATCATTAGTTATCGTGGATGTTGTCTATAATTTGGATTTCCAGGCGGGAAATAGTATAAGTGAGAGCATTCTGTATTACCTACCCGGGCATTTGGAAAAATGTAATTGAATCGGGTCACCAATCCGGGAACTATTTGGAGTTCAATATGGAAGTACCTTTGGGTACGAAGTCTGACTAGAGACTGTGTCTGGTACCACGGTTGACCCAGGAGCCCACGAAACTTGTACAATGAGTACGGCTCATTTATGTTGGAGTATCGTGGTGACTGTGGTTATTTCCCAGATATGGGTAAAGTACTAACTCAGCGAGGATTTCCATTATATAACCGGGTGATGTGACCCATAGAGGAGCGGAGGTTTTAGATAGGCCTGAACTCCAGACCAAGTAGTGAATCATATGATTAAAATAAGTATGCGGAGATTATCCGAGGGGACTTTTTTTCATCAGAAAGTTTGAGTTTAAAAAGGAAAAGTTATGAGTTTTTCGCTTACGGACTCCCAGTATCGGGCCCTGTTTACTTTTGCAAATTCCAGCCTAGCCTGTTAATGGCGTTATAATACGAGTAATAGTGTATCATTTTAGCGTTCGTAAGAATTTCACTTCGCTCTGAAAGCATGAAAATAGTCGTCCGCTAAAATTTTGCATTTTCCGTAGCCTTTTCATAAATTCGATGATTACATGTTGACTACAAACAAGTTTCCTGGCAATTTCCCGAAATCACATACTCTGCTCTATGAATGCCAATATTCTTCCTCTCTCTATATCAGTAACCAAAAAAACCAAACATTTCTTTACAAAAGAATTTTAAGCAGCTTTTCACATTATTCATTTGAACAAATTTTCGAACGAAAGAAATCACATTGAAGACTGAGCTTCAGAGATACTGGATGTACTTTGTATATTTGGATTCATTAAATGTTGTCAATGAACAATTACTAAATTATGGAAAATTAATTGTACCACAATATTCCTCAATTTATGTAGATGATGAAAGGGGGTGTCGTTGTTATGTTTGACAAGAGAAAACTCATTATATTTTTTGGTATGCGTGTGTGTGTGTGGACAGAAGCCAATATCAAGTCTTATCAGTATTTTAACAAAAAACCAGACGAACAATATTCAGGAGCTTATATGCTTGAATTTGTTTTTCACACAAAAAAAAGGAGCTTGTGTCTCCAACATTCATTTGCACCCAAAATTTTCCACTTAGTCGGACCAACAAAGTAGGCTTTGGTAAGAGATCATCATGGAGAGTGTAGAGAGAGTAAAGGAAACGAAATCAAACCAAGACACACATTTTGGGTAAGGAAACAATAGAATGTATATACCAACGATGATGATGATGATGATGATGATGAGGAAGCTGTGAATGGTTTTGTTTCGAATTATGGTTGCATGACAGTCTCTGGGGGTTAGCTGTCAAATGCTGTATACTGTATAGTATTGCATGCATATTGCATATTTGCCAAACACATGAGCACACAGATACACATATAATTTGGAAAGTAAAGTGACACATAAAGCGATTTTGTTGTTGTTATGAGCATGAATTTTTGGTGGGAGATGTGGATTTTAGGTTTATGGGGCGTGTGCCGCTGTCAAGCTCAAATTGTGAGCCACTTAAGTGGGTGTCGCATCGGACTATTGTTGGCTCTCAGTATTGCTTTTCTTTCCATCTTCATTGTCCCAGTTTTGAAGCTTAACGCAAAAAAAAAAAAAACAGGAATCTATGCCCTTTTATGCATTCGACAGGTTTCATGTTGTCGTCTGTCGGTCCATTTGAGTTAGGCTGGCTTTGCTTATAAATACTCCCTTTCTATATGTACTATATCTATAAGCTATACTATGTAAGTATGGCTGGATCCTTTACTCGTTTTGACAACGTCAATTGCAGCTCATGAAGGCAACCAAGCGTTTGAAACGAAAAATGAATTGTTTTTCTATAACATGAAAATTTTATACTATAGCACAATAGAATCATAGTAAGGTACTAATTAAAATTGATTATGATAATTAATATTGATTGCATGCAACAACATTTATTTCATTCTCTTGCTTCAGTACAAATATTTTTTGTTTTCTTGTTCAATAATTTTCTATAATTTTTCATAATTTACGCAGTGTCAGTAGCAATTTGCACCTTAGCACGCTCACACGCTCTCTCCTTACTTCACCTTTAGATACATTTAGATTAGTGACCAATGAAAAGTTCAAATGTTAAGTGATGGCTTTTGTATCTCATGCCATTTGCAACTATAGTTTAAGACACGCAACTTTAATAATAAAATAGAATTTTCTTGACTACTCTATTCTGACAATAGTAGTTTGATGAATATATTTGTACTATATACGAGTGTGTATCCTATGTGTGTGTTTGTGTATCTAACACCTTTTGTGGTCAATATAATTAACTGCACGCAATTGCGTTGCGTTGTTGCTGGTATTTTTCCTTTAGTCCTTTGCACCTTCGATGAAGTGAAGTTTTCTGCAATTTACTATTATTCTATTATTGATTAGTTGAAGGACCCTTCTAAGTTCTAATGCCTTGTTAAATGTTTTTCATTGTTTGTAATTTGATATACTTATACTATATTTGCAAACATATACAATATTATTGATGTACTACAAACTCGTATGTAAAATTGAGTTGACATGACTGACTATGAGTAAGGATATTGACTTTGTTAATTAAGATGATATTTCAATTGATTGTTTTTGACAATTTCTGACAATTGTCACTTCATATAAGTGTGTTTCTCTTCACTTAGTCAAGAAAGAAATCCCTTGTGAAATTTAATATCAAAGAATATTGCTTTAATATTTCTAATGTTGTGTGTAATTTGATACAGTTTTCTTTTGGTTAGACTAGAAATTGAATATTTTTTGCAAATGGTTTATCCCAAAAACAAAAATTAGTTTATTAGAAGAGATTGTTGCCTTAAGGATAAGCATATCTTCATTAAGTATGTGTTAAGATGATTAAATAATTTCTATACAATATTTTTCCTTCAACTTATGGCAATTAAACCAACATCATTACATTTTAATAAGCTTATAGAAAAAAGAAGATCGGAGATATTTTATTCTGTAAAAGGGATATTTCATTAGCGAGTTCATAGTTTGAAAATTTAATAAAAATCGAATAATTTATAATTTTCCAATTTTGTTATAAAGTTTGAATGCTAGAATGTACCATTAATGCTATGGATAGTCTTCTTTTTGTCCATAAATGAAGCTCCATGCCGACTATTCCAACCCAATTAAATGTCGATCCTCCTTGAGCTCTTCAATTGTGCTTAGGGCGTTAGTGTAGACGAGTGACTTAATACATTGCATTATTTTTATTCCTTTAAAAATCTTAGAACTAAAAGAGCTTAATTTTTTGCATAAATTTAGTAAGCTGTGCAGAAAAGTATGCAATAAATCCTTTACAATACTAAAGTGTGCAATTCTCTTGCATTTCCTTTCATCTACATCCTCATATCCTCTGTTTTTTCTCCTCCTCACTTTTTTCTTCACATTATTTTGTTATACACAGAAAAGGAACTTTCATACTTTTTAAGCTTATGAAATTGCAGACTCTAGAACCATTTCTTCTTTTTTTGTCGTATTTTTATAAGCGCATTGGGTGCATTACTCATAAAAATTGGGAGCAGCAAAGTTGAAAAAAGGATACAAAAATGAAGGAGAAAAAAACTGAATAAAATGAAAAGATTTTTCGACCAAAATACAAACACAACTACAAATACAAAAGTATGAAATACTAACAAAATTAAAAAGAAATGCAAAAAATTTCGTGGAAAACCAACATCCATATGAGCAAGGCGAATGTTTTTGACTTTGAATCATTTGTAGGCAGTTGATTTTAGGCAACATCATCATTATCAATATTACAATTTATTTCATCATCATCATCGTCATCATTGTAATCACAATAAACTCATTGGAACCATAATCATCATCATCCATGATGTCATCGTCATTCGTGCATCAACGACAAAAACTTTTTTTTACTATTTTCTCATTCTTGTTGCGAGTGAAGGAGCATTGAGTTTTAGGTTGCTGCAAGGCAACGCTTGCAATAGAGTTGCCATAATTTATGTGCAACTGCCACAGCATGTACCGTCAGTCTATGGAAGACAGACAGACGAACCAACTGACTGAGTAAATGAGTCAGTGAAAAGTATTTGCATGCAATTGTCAGGGAAATTCTGGTGGAGACTAAATGATTGTGCCACGCGTGGTGGCATCACAACACTTCGTGTGTTTGGAAAAATTGTAATGAATGCGAATTTTTTTAAACAATTTTGAACTTAAAAATTACGACAATTCATACAAACACACACACACACTTATATACATATATTTATACAAATGTGTGAATGAAAAATTGTCATATAAAAAAATAAAGAAGGCAACTCCGGAAATGCCTGCCGCTCATTTCCGTTGCGTCTGCAACATTTTTTTTTTTTTGTGTCTTTTATTCGAGTGTTAAGCGGATTTTTTGTTGTTGATTTTCCAAGGATTTGGAATGAAAACAAGAAGGGTTCACTTGCATGCTGTTGTCGTTGTTGTTGCTACTCCTATTTGATGTACCTTGAAATTTTATTTTGTGCAACATTGCTTTACTCTTCTCTTTTCTCTATGGAGAAGGACATTCCTGTGCATGTGGGTAACTGTGTGCTGCAATATTTTATTGTGTCAAATGGAAACTCATTTGTCAAATGTCAAACTTGATGATGCAATTGTGTGTGTGTGTGTGTGTGTTATATGTAGAGTATGTGTATCTGTCTAGTTGCCATGCAGATTTATAGCCACATCTAGAGTTATTTAACTTTTGTGAGCTCAAGTTTCTTTTTTTTTTTTTTTTTTTTTTTTGTACTACCATTTTACCATTTCACTGACATTTACTATAATATTTTTGTTATTTTATTTGAAATTTTATTTTATTTCACTATGTATTTTTGGTTTTGCTAAAAGCACAATATCATCATATTCATTTAAATGCATTAAGCAATTGAATTGGTGCTCAGCATTTTTATCTACACATCAACTCAGTCCACAATCAAAAGTATTACGAAGGCTTGGTGTGACTTTAAAATCGAAAAGCTGTCAACTGCCAACTGAATGAAATGATGGAAAATTTGTCGAGGGGTGTTAGCCATGAGATACATAGGCAAAATCGACTGGAAAGACTCACAAGTGACATTTAAATAGACAAACAATGTCACTCAAATTCTGTCAAAAGCTTCTTATAGATATCTTCGTTTGCTCTGTTGTTATTACTGCCTGCATTATCCCCTCAGTCATTAGCTTTACACACACACACCCTCCACATAAGTATATCACATTACGACATAGAAATAGAAGAATAACAAAAAACACTTAACCTGTCTTAAGTCTAATAAGATAGAAAGTAACAAAAAGAAAACCACCACCTGGCATTGGCCTCTTCATTGTATAGAATTTATGTGACTTTAAAAAAAATCCAAAAAGAAATTGAAGCAGAAAATCCTAAAAGTTTTAACTTTACAAGCAATTAAATATTTTTTGCCTAGCAATTTTTTTTTTTTACTACACAACTATGGGATTTTTATCTTTTTACCGACTGCCTAACTGATTAACGTCGTTAGTGTGAAACTATTATATTTTTGGAGAAAATATTTTTTTGTCTGAATTTACCGCCTAAGAAAATATTTTTCTTTAATTTCAGTTTTCTGTGTTTTTATGTTACCTTTTTTTACTTTTTCTTATCAACTTTAAGTTGCCTTTCACCGACGGAATGAAGTTTTGACTTTGATCAAAGTATTAAAACAAAAAACAAAAACTTAAGTTCAGTTCATCGAATCTTTTATACCTTTCACAGTTAAATCTTATAAATTTGTGATAATAAAAATTAAATAATAAATTTTATAGCATAAAATATTATAATTTCTGCAATATTTTCTATTAAATTATTTTATTTTGTTTTAACAAATAATTCTAAGCGTTCCATCAATTGTTCATATTAAACTTTTATAAATAAATTTTTTCGATCTGAAAGTTGATTGATACAAATTTTTCGTAATATTATTTAACAAGAATTGTATACTGTTTGGTAAAATTTTGATTTCTTTTGAAATGTCAAATTCATTTTGTTAATTTTATAATTTAAATAATCGCCTTTTGTTGGAAGATATCTTGCCGACTTTTTTGTGTTTCTTATGGTTAAGGTTTCTTTTCTGTTTAATATAATTTTATTTAATTTTGTATTGATTTTTCTAAACTTATTTTATATTTTTTAATTACTACATTTGAATATTCTCTAAAAAATGGAAATTGATGTTTCTTGTAGGGGAAGTGATTGTAGTAATTCTTATGTGAGAAGTGGTGGTGCCGTGAGACGTTTTTTTCTTTTTTCTATTTTGTTAGGCTCAGGCTCCTTTAATCATTTGGTAATTTTTAATAAATGCTACTGGCTGACTCAGCATCTTCCATTTTTCTGACCAAGTGCATAATTTATGGTTAAGTTTTCTTTTTTTTTTTAATTACAATATTTATAAAATATATATTATATTTTTTTTTGTATACTTGTATTTTTTCATAATTCAAATTAACAATTTTCTTTGCAAATGTTTTGTAATCTTTCAATTTTATCTTCAAAAACAAACGAAATGAGTACATAGTTGTTGATGTACAGAAAAAAAGTAATATAATTGTTTACTAAATCCCTAAATTCATTTTAAATCTAATAAATCATTTCCATTTTGTTTTGTTTTTCTACGGGAATGTGCGTTTCGTTTCCTTTTTTTTTGTTTATCTGGAGTCAGTGGCATAACTATTTACAACGACGAATTCATCATAAGAGGATTTCGCCATCAAATGTTTCAAATTCAGAAATGAAGATGATATTTGAAGGAAATCAAAACGTTTTGATTTAGATCCCATATTTGATCCAAAGCAAAATTCAGTGTCGAATCGATTCTTCTCTCTCAAAGAGAACAATTTTTGAAAAACTATTTCGCTTAATGCACTGTTTATTTTTACCTTGTCTCCAGTGAAAATATCAATAATAAACAAAGTCAGTCTATGATTCATCAACTGTTATTTTTCATTCATGTACCGTTTTTTTTCAATTAAGTTTTCTTAATTTCTTCAACTTTTTTTTAGTATATATAAGACTAGAAATATCGAAAAATTGGGACTAGAAAATGAACTTTCATTTTGGTTAAAAACAATCACTGAACATTAAACTGTTCATTATTTTCTTAATTTTTTTTCCAATTTTACTCTGAACAATTTCCGTATCCTACAACTTTTGATAACAAAGGAAATTGTTATGAACGTTGCAGCTCATCGGTAACAGAAACATATGGCCGGTATAGTTGTCATACGAAAATTCAACTTGAAGAAAAAGAAGAAGAGGAGGAGGATGATAGAGATGGTTAACATATGATTGGAATGAGATAAGATCTCTTTTTATTCCAGAATCATTCCATTGTCAATTGACCAACTACCTTTACTCTACTATTTATTCAAAAAATTATAATGTAAAAACCAAGGTTAAACTTAAATTGTAATAATTACTAATAAAGTTGAAGTGCAATGTAAAAATATTAAAAAAAGGGTTTAATTTATGAAGATTATTTACAATAAAATTTATGGGACCTTTAATCACAATCATAAAACGGAAAGTTCACAAATAATAATACATTGTATATAAAACAAAAGGCATTGAAGGGTTCAGGTAAAATATCATAGATCTTGCTGAAAACCCGCCTTCAGTTCCCAGAATTATGTTATTAAAATAAAGAAAAAGAGTAAAAGGCGGAATAATTATCCTAATAGGTATATTATATCTTATACTCGTATCTCTTAGTATATAAAGCAATGAATCAGTTGAAAAGTGATCAGAGCTCTCAGCAACTCAGCTCGTCTAGAATTAATTAGACAACCGCTTTGGTTGTGGATCCCAATAAAAACACCATATTTGGTATGCATCTCTCTCGTCCTGGCATCCATTTAGATTGGTTCGAGATGATGATGATTGGCCATGAGGATCAAGAGTGGAATAACGCTGACGATTTCGAACTAGATTGAATGATAGATGAATACATCGATGATGAATTAATTGAAAAGAACTTGGATGAATCTTTCGACTCAAGTATTAGTAGCAGTAGTAGTAACCAAACGGTGAAGACGAAAATGAGTATGAAAATAAGTATGAGATTGAAAGATTTATCGATTTTGAACACGATACTGATGCTGAAGTTGAAGTAACAACATACGTGGAATTAGGGCCTAAACTTTTAGACTAAGGAAAAATCTAATAAAAACCAATTAAAAGAAAATTAGCTTTGGCTATGCCGAAGTTGTAATTCTCTTTACACATCTTTTATATCTTCTGATTGTTGTTCTAAGTTCATGTTTTGTATGGGAAGTATTATTAGTTTGTCATAAAGTTTGTGTCACACGGAAGGAATCAAATTGAATTATAAAATATTATATTTTATGTTATAAAATTTATTATTTATTTTAATTTATTTGTAAGATTTAATTGTGAAATGTATACAAACATTCAGTGAATTGAACTTAAGTTTTTGTTTTTTGTTTTAATACTTTGATCAAAGTCAAAACTTCATTTTGTCGGTGAAAGGCAACTTAAAGTTGATAAAAGCAAAATAAAAAAGGTAACATAAAAACACGGAAAACTCAAATTAAAGAAAAATATTTTCATAGGCGATAAATTCAGACAAAAATATTTTCATTCTCATCTTCTTATATATTTAAATGTTATTTGTAATAGAGATATGTGAGATTAAATTATTAAGATTCTGTTGATTAGTATTGATTATAAATACTATGAGTAAGAAACATCACATTGATGGATAATTATAAAAAAAGGTATCAAGGGAGATTAAAACTGTTAATTATGTCTTCAATTTTTCAATATATGTAATTTATGAAACCTTTTCTTTGTAATCATTTTAATTGCATTTTAATTATTTATGCAAGCATCTCGCGCAGTGCTGTAGTCGTACACTTATACAATTTATTTATGTTTGTATGTATACGCATGTAGTATACATTATATCCTTCTATTTCAGTTAGTTGTGAATGTCTGTCTATCTGATACTCTGGTTCATATGTAAGGATTACTATTGCATTTCAAGTCATTGAAATTTTCATCATCAACATCAACATCCTCATCCTCATCATCATCTATGTATATAGTTTTGTTGTAGCGTGTGTACTCAAATGTATTTCCTCTTTGAGATGGCGATTGCAAAGACTACAAACTAAGCCCGTTGCCAACAAAGCATTAATCATATTAAAAGCCTCGCTAAGCTTATATAGTATACGAGTATGCTTGTACATAGATCCACGACTTTCTACTTTGTCTAAAGCTTGAAAAAGCGCAGTAGAACTGTTATAGGCAAAGACAAACAGACAATAAGCGCAGCAGGATACCGAAGGATTCTGTAAATGTGATGGTGGCGGCAGGTACGCGTTGCGTTGTCTATGATTATTGCCGTCATTATGATTGTCATTATGAAGTGGTGCGGTTGAGATTTGAAAATCAAGGCACGTGCGTTTCTTCTTTATGCGACTCATTCAAGGTTTGTTCTTATACTATAGACTTACAAACATACATACGAGTATATGATAGTGTTGTTGAAAGCATAAAATTGTCGACTTTTCTTTCTTCATTTTATTTCATATGCTTCTTTTTATGATATGTGCGTGGAGGACTCATTCAGAACAAACGACGGAAGTCATTGCAATGCGGAAACTAACTTAAACTAACGCGCTCTAGATATGTTTACTAAGAGTCCATGATAGAAGCGAGTATAAGAATCCAGCGAAAGTGATCTGAAATATTTTTTTTCTTATTTTTTTATTTTCCTACATATTTTTGTACCCTTCAGACATGAGAAAATGATGATGAGAACATAGTTTATGGTAATCATGTTGTGTCTCAAAGCCATGACTTTGAATGTTCGCAAAAATGTTAAGTATATGTACTTTTGTATCCTGAAGAAGAATGCAACATTATGGTGGTTTTTCGTACCCTTCCTTACACTTCATATTTTGCCGAGTCATCATCATCATCATCATTTGTTCTCGAGCATATTTTGAACATTTACATAAGTCTGGAAATATTGTATATTTATGCAAATGCATTTGTGTCTGGATCATAGATTTCTTTGAAAATAGATTTAAAAATACAACTTTTTTTTTATCTTTCCTTATAATAATGATAAGGGCAGTTGAACTGCATGACACATTTTGATTATATACAATAGTGATTTGTTCCCGATACCATCCCTTTGAGTCAATAAGCGATTAGGTAACGGATTTGGTGGATCTCCTGTCTCTTGACTGCCACAGAAAAGGAACGATCATTCAGAGAGCTGTGGATGAGTAGATACTGCTTGCCAGGCAGGAGTGACTTCCTGTAAGCACTTTACTGACAAGATTCTAGTCGGAAATATTCTTTCGAATATTTTGGAGAACGTGGGCAGCAGACTTATCGGTCTGTATGCCGTGGCCACACTCACTGGCATTCTGGGCTTCGGGATCATGGTGATAGTTGCGCATAGACTGAATGGAAAGTCTATGTAGCCGACAACAAACATTGGTGGAGTTTCTAAGACAGTAACAGCCTTGACTTGAGGATAAATAAAGGATAAATTGATTAAAAAAGCAATCTACAATGTATCAGCGTCTCAGAACGCAGCCGATTTATTCCATCGCAATGGAATTGGTGAAAAGCGAAGAATAAACTGGCAAAACAAACTTTAATTTTCTTTTCTAAAAAAACTAACAAGAAGGTTACAATCTCATGAAACATGTTCAAACCGTTGATCTCATTTTACCATTTATATAAAACTTAAGACCAATTTTCCTTAAAAAATTATATTGAAGTATTTGCAAAATAAAACCAAGAACTCAACTCTTAGTTATTTGATTAATTAAATCAAATAGTAAAATATGATTGTTGAAATTATATTGAAAACGATTTTTGAAAAAAAATTCCTAAAGATAATATTAACACATTAATGAAGTAGAAAGAAATGATTAATGCGCCCGAAAAAATTAAAAATTTGTAAAAAGTATTAAATAAAAAATTATACTCAACAAATATGAATGGGGTACTACACAATATTTCTTCGTAAAACCATAATTTGATTTCGATTTAAAACAAACAAATAAAAATAATATTAAAAAGTCAAACATATTTGCCTGGGATAAAAAATTATTCTTTGTTTCAATATAAAAAAAATAAAATGTAAAAAAAAAAAGAAATACTTTTAATCCACTTATACTAACATAGCTTAAAATCATTGTTTAGATCGAAATAAAGAAGGCAAACTTTAATTTCTTCCATCTTTCTATTGCATTTATTATATCGACACTGGATTACCTCATGTTACGAAAAAAATTTAGGAAATGTAACTTCATATAAACTGTAATGAAAAAAAAAAAAAAAAAAAAATAAAAAATAAACTCTACACAATTTAAAAAACCTATGTTATCCAGATTTAAAATCATATTTCGATTCGTTTTTAATCACACAACGAATAAAAATAAGATTAAAAAATTATACTGTCATATGAATGACTACCTATTCATTTTTTTCCACTCATCAAATGGAATCATTTTTTAGATCGAAATAAAGAAATAATACAGCAAACTTACTTTGATTTCTTCTAACTTTATTCATTAATAAACACTTGAATATAAATATATATAAAGTAAAATCTATCATCAAAGAAACTTTGAATAACCGGACAAATTTTTTTGTGTCTAGATTTTTGTAATATGATCTTTTAAGAAACCTCTCTTCTCGCGAACAATACATTTCAAAAACATTTTGTATCGATTAGTCTTTATAAGGGAACATATTAAATGAAATGAATTTGAAAAATAACCAATAAATATAGTTTACTAAAAAATAAAGATCAGCATCAGAGGTGGCAAAATCAATTAATGTTTTCGATCCTTTATGGAAGGAATAATTTTTTAAAGGAAAAAGTTAAAGCAAACATTCTATTACAAAATGCTTTCGTAAAGTTGGATGTTGGATTATTGGTACTAGTTTTCTCGATTTTGATGCAGAGGATGAACATACTCGTATGTTACATGATTGCCTGCTTTTGTAGACATTCGTAAGTATTCGGACAATGTTAAAAGTAAAACATTGATGAGTTTTTATAATTTGAAAATTAAATTGAAGAAAAAAAATAGTGAACCAAGAGACAAAGTGGACGGAGAATCTACTAACTTAATATGAAGTTTCATATGATGCGGCACCGTATTACAATTTTATAATATCAATGTATTTCTTATTTACTGTCTGCTAATTTTTGTTTTCTTTCTAAATGTCGATGTTGGTGCTTTCTTCCTCTTCCTCTTTTTCTTCTCAAATCTCAAAGTTCTCTTATTTATAGAAGTGACAAAAATACATTCACATTTTGCAAAAGTCTTGCGTTTGTTTTCAACAAATTTGACCAAGTATTCGGCTAAAAAAAATGCTCTTGGTGGCAGAAGATTAGTAGAAAAGGTTGCTATAGTTGGCGAAAGACTATTGTTACTTGGCATCCTGAGTCAGATTTTCCCTCGAAACCTTTACAGAAAGCTGTTGATGCAGAAAGCTCCGGGTTGATTAAGGAAACTGCACTGCAAACATCAATGAAAGCCTTCAAGGATAAACGTCCGTAGGTCGCTCGTCAAGAGCTTCTGAAGTTTCGTTTGTGTGCCCAGATGCCTGTTTTAGGAGAGCTGAAATTAAGTATATAGACTCCTTTAAGATTTTTATGCTAATCAATTGTCTTTAAAATGATTTATTTCTAATATAAAACTTATATTAATATAAATGTTATTTTTGAAACTCACATAACTACACAAATTGTAAAAGAAGCAGTTTGAATTCTTTAGTTTCTTCTCTTCTTTCAACCTTAAAATATATCAATGTATATGATATTCAGATCTTCCAAAACACAGAATAATCTATAGACTATGTCCTTTGGTATCGTTGGATTCTTAGCTGGTTATTATATTCTAATTAATTTTTCATTTTTAAATTAAAGTTACCGAATAAGATGTCAATAATTGACTCCACAGTGTACACTAAACAATCAATGGAAGACCAGTCATTTAATTGTCATAAAATCTGATCAAAATATCTTCTCCACACTTAACATTCCATAGATAATGAAACGTTTTTCATATAATTTTAAGTTTACTTGAGGAATGTTGTCTCTGATATACTTCTGTTGTTATTGTTTTATGTGTATATGAGAATTGACTCATCAAACCAACCATTGGAAAATAAACATCCCCTGAATTCCTTATTTGACCGTTTGCCCACTTCTCTTAACATATTCCTGATGGGACAGCGACAGAATTGAAGTCGGGCATCAATTTTATGCTTACTTAATAGTTTTGTTTGCATTTTTGTTTTACTTGTGGTCGCTAGAAGGTTTCCGGACTTAACTCCTACTTAAACAAAACATGAGCAATACTAACTAGACGACTTTCTGCCGAGGAGATGATTTCAATTGCCGACAACAACAGCAAATTACACACACTCTCTCTGAAAAGTGGTTAGTGTAATTTATCGTTTTGCAGCAAAAGGCACATCAGGGAGCAAACTTGACAAACATAGAGAAGCAGACAATGAAATGGACGAACCAAAACCACTTCACTAAGTATGTCTGTTTATGTAAGGTTTAAATTATATTGCACTAACATCTGCGTATGTCCTCGTGACTTTTGCCATTGGAAATTTTCAAAATTTGTTGAAAGAAAAAAACCACAAAGAAAATTCAACAATTTCATTTTAGGGGTTACGTAAACGATAAGATAATTCTATCCGAAATTATTGAAGGAAAAACTTCCTTGTTAATGAATGAAAAAGTTCTTCATTTATTTAGAATTTCAATGAGTTCATTTCAATATTGAGGAAAATGTAAGTGAATGGTATTTTAAACTCATCGTCTAGCAAACCCTTTGCGATAGTAAATGTGAAGACATTGTTAGCAATTGTCAAAATTGCATGATGTTTTTGTGGTTTAAACCTTATGAGTATTACTTTTATATACAGAATTCTGGGGTAGCAAATAATTGACCAAAATATGCTAACGTGATGTGAAGATTGTCACAATCTTTGGCGACACTCAGTCTTAGAGGTTTATTATAATTAATTTCTATTGTGGAACATTAAAAATCCCCCATATATGGGGAATACATATGTTCAAATGTATGTGCATACATATATGAATATGTATGTGTTGTAGAAGATTTTAGTGTAGTCTAGACACAAAACTCAAGTTATTTAAATCTAATGGGAACACTTGCATAGGTTTCATGAAGACCTTAAGCGTTTAATTAAATTGATGCTAGAAAAAACCAAAGGGGAAACTCTATACCATAGTGTTGGTAAACGTTGTCATTTAAGTCAGTTTGATTTTTATGCAGGTTTGTTTCTTCGTTTAACCTCCACAGTTGAGGGGGTCAAATCCAGTATTAGCCAAATTAAACTTTATCCAAGCAAAGTTTTTTTTTAACATATTTTTTCTTAGTTGGGTTTTGTTTTTTTGTATGTCGACAGTTTATTCATTCCAGTACACTTGGGATTTAAAATAAAATTGGTTTGTTTTTGGCGTTTGCTGCGCTTTTTACGTTTTGTCACTCCTTCCATATTACCGTCATATACTGTCCCACATCATTTCACTTTACGTTTGCTCTTTCATGATGTTAACCAACTCAACTCAACTCAATTCAAGCCCTCAACACTTGAACAGGACAATTCCACTTTAAATCGCTTCCGGTGCGAAAAAACTTTATGTGAGTTTTATTTTCAGAAAATATTCTTTGTTTTTTTTTTTATTTTCGCTTAACGAATTTATTTGAATATGTGCTTTTGCCTGTCTGTCTTTAGCTCTGTCTGTCGACCTGTCTATCTTATGTTCTGTCTGTTTTTCATTTTTGCTGCCATCGCATAAAAATTAAAATGCTTGTTTTCACTTTATGCAAATTAACAGAAATA
Organism: Amiota mariae; assembly: GCA_035041805.1. NCBI lineage: Eukaryota > Metazoa > Arthropoda > Insecta > Diptera > Drosophilidae > Amiota > Amiota mariae. The sequence goes on along the minus strand of JAWNKV010000216.1, from coordinate 1,034,473 downwards.
AAAAAAAAATAAAGAACGAAAAATTAAAAAAAAAATCGAAAAAAGGGATCCTTCGAAAAGGAATAAGAAAATTGTACTGTGCTGGAAATAAAAAGCGCGTATTTACGGTTGGGAATATGTAAATACTCCGGCTTTATTTTATTTGTTCATTTTTGTGTTATTTTTTACTTTTTATTTTGGTTTTGCTCCCGGTATGTTTTCTTTGTCATTGGTTGCCTTTTTTGTGTTATTCTTATTTTTGCTATTGTTGTTGTTCTCTGTCATTTCTCTGCTGAGTACTCATGGGGCTTACAAGCTATTAAAATGTTTTCGAAAGTACTTAACTGCTTTATTTTGTCAATTTAAATTAAAAAAAATTTTTGAAAAAAAAAGACAGACAGACAGAATAAATTTTATGTTCAAATGTTACAAAGAATAAATTATGAAAAGTTTTGAAACCAACTTAACATTTTGTTTATGTTAATTTTATACATTTCTCTTGCCTTAGCTATTGTTTGAAAATACTAGATGAAATATTCATGCGGATAGAAAAGTGTTTAGAAATAATCACTAGAAACTATAATTAGTTTTATAATTTAGAGCAGGGACAGCAAAGCTATACTATTGATACCCGCCAATTGAAATGAAAAAATGCAGTTAGGAAAGCATTTATAAATCTGATTGTTGAGTACATTTTACTCCAAAATCTACGAACATTCACTTTGTTTTTATATTCGAAGCTTCTGCCGTTAAATCAATCCAAATGGTTGCTTTTCCCTGCAAGCTGAAGTACAAATAAGTGGCAAAGCGGAGATTGCTCAAGAGAATGAGTATGGTACGAATCCAAAAAAATCTTTTTAATTGAATTGACACTAAAGTCATTGTGTATTTTTCATGTGATTCGCATATGCTTTTTTATCATATAGAATACTTTGTAACAACTTCCAATCCTTGCCCCCAAAAAATTTTCATTAGCAACCGGAGCATTTATATTATGACTCCTTTACACTACGAGCAAATTTTCATATGACATGTGAATAATTCTACCCACTTTTTGCTATGAGCAAAAGCAAGCTACTCCAGAATGATTTGTCAGTAGGTCATTCCGCGATTGTGTTTATATAAAAGATATTTATTCTTTTATTATCTTCTTACTACAAACTGTTTTCCGACAGTAAACAAAATTATATTGACACAACATATTGCATCGGGACAGTTTAATTTTAACAAAAATAGTACACTTAACTCAAAATAATAAAGTTTCTATACAATAAGATCACTGGGTTTAGGTTTGTTTGAGTCGTCTTATTAGCCCATCGAATTTAATCAGAGTGAAAGCCTCTTGGTTGATATGATTTCTGAGCCTGTCTTTATGGGCCGCTTCAATTTTTTGTATCTCTGCACTATGACGCGCTGAATGTCAGCATTTCTGCAATACCATGGTGCATTAGCAATACATCTAAGTACTTTGTGTTGGTATTGCTGGATTTTGTTTTTGGTGCTTTGGCTGGCACACCCCCATAGCTCTGCTCCATAACTTCATTCTGGTTTCAAGATTTGATTGTAGTATAGTAACAAAATGTTTTGTGTGGATAATATTGATTAGCTACCTATGAGCCATCTCATATTTTTAGTTTTGATGTCAAGCTCATTCCTTTTTTTCTTGACGTGTTCATTCCACCGAAGTTTACAATCAAATGTCATAGCCAATTATTTGGCCATATTATCGTGACGACAATGATTAAATATAACAATTACTAGTAGTAACAAGTATTGGAGGTCAAATAAATTAAACCTCTTAAGGTGCCTTGTGTTCACTTATGGATTGCCAAAGGATTGATATGATTCTCTAATCTGATTATATAACACTGGTCAATACTGAAAAATTTCCCTGGGTTTTTTTGTATGTTCTAGGTAATATCCGAGGCACAGAATACGAAAAATATAATAGTTTTGTCGCAACAGCTCTAGTTTTTGAGATACAGCAACTTCCTTTGTTAATACGTTCTTATGGAGTTTGTTTACATAAAATTGGTTTTTTTCCAATAAATTTGTAATGCTTGTTTACTAATGTAATTCGAAGTCACTGATTCCGAATCTATCCTCAGTTATTTTCCGCAAGCTCTAGTTTTTGAGATATAGGTACTTATTTTTTGTCATCTACTTTTATGTTGTTTATGTTCTTGCAAATCTTCCTTTAGTTTTATCGGCCCTTAACCATTTTATCTTGAAAGTACCGTTTATTAAGTAAATTTTGGAAAAAAAAGTGAGACAAAAGAGATGACTTTTATATTTTTTTGAGTTTTCTTTTCAACTTCTACGAAATATGTGTTTCCTTTTTGGTTTTACGAAAATAATATAAATACCAAACATTTTTTATTATTAAGCTAATTGGAAATGCATTTTTTTAATATTTCTTTATATTATTACAATGTGCATAAAGAAGTGAGCGGCAGACTAGCTAATGTAAATAAACTTCATATAAAGGTAAGAACGAAGGATGTAGCTGTATCTCAAAAACTAGAGATGATATAACAAAAAACTGAGGCCAGAAATATAAAATATTAAATATATAAAAGCTAAAGACAAAAAGATTGATTTTGTTGACCAGTGCAATTAATACTATATGTTGGAATTTATGTCTTGACTATAGGCGTTTTTGTACTTATGTGTATAGATTTGTTTATTACAAACAATGGTGCATCTAGAATTTGACGGACGAATTTGGTTTGGTATCTTTGCATGATTTCATTGTTTGAATTGCTTGTTGTGCCCATAGTTATATTTTAGTACATGTTTATGTCGCAATTACTGATCAGATCCATCACTTAGTATCGACTATACTTTTATAACAAAATTACTCGATACATTTGTCAAAGTATCCATATATAGTATATAGGGAACTTTGACTGTTCATACCATTAGTTGTTATCACTTTTCGAAATACTATAAAACATTTAATCGATGCAGTCAATTCTTCAAAATTGGTTCTCATATTTAAGACTACTTTAAATTGTTTAGTTTATTCGCTTTAAAATAAAACATATAAATTGAAATTCAGTTTGATTAAAACCAAATAATTTATTAAAAAGTTTAAAGTTCAATGTGTATGAGTTTTTGTCTGAATTGAGTGAAGCAAAATTTATTAAATCAATTCCTTTTCAGAAAATCAAATACAAAATCTTGCAAAAAGTGTCTAAAATATTTGGAAATTTAAATTAATTTTTATTTTTTCAAAATAATTTTTAAGAGAACTACCAATATCTAAACTTTTAGTTCTTTGATAACTTTAATATGTAAAGAAAAGTAAAAACCAAGAAGACTTTGTTGAGTTGGGAAAATGTTTCGTCTGTAATACTTTTGTTTGTCTTTCACCCCACTTTCATTTTACTTCATGAATTGGCTTCTATTTTTTTTTCTTTGCTATGAGGTTGGGTTTGACTTGCTTGGGTATGAAACAGGCCTTAAAAGTCAATCACAATTCCCAATGCAATCACAACAAGTATTAATATTTAAGAAGGTCATCGAATTGGTTTTTCTTACCACGAATTTTTCTTGCACTTCAAATACGAGTACTCATTGATACTGAGATACATGATAAAAATTGCAGGGAGGATCATATCAAAGAAACCCTCTTCCCTTCATATACTCGTATGTGGCTTTCAATTTAAGTGTTGCTTTGTTCTTGTGGTAAATGTTGGTTTTTGTTTTGCTTTTGCGAATTTTTTATAATGTGTTTGTTATATGTTTTTTGTTGTTATTGTGCTATAAATATTATTTACCGGTAGCCCGGTATTTTTTTTCTAGACTTCAAATTCTTTCTCAATAGAAATCCATATGGAACAAGATTGATTATGACAAGCAGACATAGACATTGTTATTTGAGACAAAAACAATATTTGCTCATGAAAAACTTTCTTAGAGGAAATGTATAAAATTTCATGACTTTTGTTAGCTTTTGGCAATTTGTTGAATTGCTTCGGTGTTGTGATGATAAGATGTCTGGGCATGGAGTGTCTGAACTTGAACTACAAGTAAAATCATAAGGGTTTTGCTTAGGATCAGATGAGTTGAGCAAATTTGTACAGTACAATATAAAGAGTTGCTTAGTTGCTTTTCATTACTAAACTTAATGGAAAACAATTGCAATTAATTAACATTCATAATTTCATTCATTTAAAGACAAATAACAAAAGAAACCCAAATAATAAGTTGAAAGGCAAGGAGAGGAAAAAGGATAAAAAAATGCTTGTACAAACTTCAAACAATGGCGTCGAAGAATAAACTTTCCTACGGTTGCCGGTGCCGGAACTTCCGCTGCCGTGGCTCAAGTATGCTCGATATACAGAAAGCCAGACTCTCGATGGTGGCAACTTCAACTTTACCCTTCCTTCGTGCAAAAAGTGTGGCAAAAAAAACCCACAGTACAAACAAGAGAAAATATAAAAAATATGAGAAAAAAGGAGTAAAGAAAGGCGTCAGCACAAGCTGAGAATGTGCCAGGACATGGGTGTTGGAAGTGGGTTTGAGGCTGAGCCTGAGAAGTGTGGTATGTTCTTCATGCAACGTTGGAAAAATAAATTTGTATTGTTTTGTATTGCATTGGCGCGCCAAAGAGCAAACAATGAACATAAAGCAAAGCAAAGTAGAGTAGAGTGGAGTGAAACAAAGCAGAGCAAAGTGAAACCGCAGCCACTAAATGCATTACAAAAGCAAAAGTGTGGCAAAGGACGTTGGAGCGGCAGGATAGGATTCAGCAAAGCTGAGAGACGCGTTGGCATTGGTGATAATGAAGGGTGTTAGGGTGTTGTCGCTCATTCATCCATGCATTCATGGCAACGCTATGCTGTGGTTATTTTGTAGCGGCTTTTGAGCACATAAACTAGGCCAGAACAAAAGCAATAGAATCAACAATAGATGGGACTGCGTTTGGCATGATGTTCCGCACGGATATCCTTAATGAGCGTAGCTTTGTTGAAAGTGGAACAAATACTATAACTAGAATCAAAGCAAGGGCAGAACAGTATACTCGTACAGTCTTTCACTCTCTTGGTCATAGTATCTCTTACAAACACGAGTGGTTGTTTCAATTCTTCATTTTATTCTTGTGTCCAACCATCATAATTAACTAAGTTACCTAAGTGCCTTTTCCAAAAGCTGAGTGAGTGTACATGGCCAGTAGTAGCATCAACAGCAGTTGCCAGCCTTACTGCCCGCATGCTTGCCCGTTTGTCTAATACAATACTTCATCCTTCAATCACAAATGTGCGGCCCATACTTGAGTGTGTCCACAGATTCCCCTCCTTACTTTCCAGTACTTTTCCCGATTTGATTTCACACGTCCTTGATATGCTTGTATAATTATCACCGTGATCACTTCTTGGGGCCACAAAAAAAACTTTTACATTAAAAGTGAACTTATGGCAACGGCGACAGAGGATGAGACTAACACCAACCCTTGGTCCTGGTGTTAGGTACATAAGAACGAAGGCAACAGTCAGGCAGGCTTTTGTCAAGTGTAATTTATCATTCAGTCAACGTCCTTCGATTGCAGTTTATCTTCTACTACTTTTTGTTCCTCTATCCTGATGCTGATGATGGTAGTTGTTGTCTTAGAATGAGGGCGATCAGCCTTCAGTGGTTTACTGGGTCGTCGAAAGTAACTTTTCTTTCTTCTTTTCATTTTGTCTCTTGTAGTACATCCAGCAAGGACACTGCTTGCTTGGCTTTAAATTATGTAACCCGGAATAAAAAATACACAAGAAAATCATTTTTTTTCATTGTATCCACTACGTTGTTGTCTTATTCTTCTTAGCCTTGTTTTGTCATGCTTTTATCCTGCTTGCATTTAGTGTTTGTAAAATGAATGTCATATCAGATGCTGACCTCAGGTTGTTGTTTTATTATTTCCTTGCCAGGATTTTAAATTAGAATCACCCTCGTTGCTTCGTTGTTCTTTATTCTATTCTACTTTTCCTCTAATCGAATGGGGTCCTTGTTAAGATAAATGCGTTGAGCATAGCAAAATAGCAATTAACGAGACTTTAATCTCTGCAATGGTTGAAGCAAATAAGAAATAATTGAACAAAAAATGGCAATGCAAAGAATAGAAAATGGAAGTAAGGAAGGAAGGAAGGAATGAAGAAAAGAAAACACTACAATAGAACATTGCACAATGCCAACATTTGTATTAGTCTCGATTTACAAGTATTCAACTGCATTTTAATTGTTGTTTATGTTTATCAAAGGTGGGTTTCTATTTGATTAAGGAATTCCCTTTTTTTCCTCCAAAGGGGTTGATTATTTTGGATGTATTATTGTGGATTATTATTGTGTCATTGACTTTATGTTGGCGGATTGTCTACTTTTAGATTTAAAACAATAAAGAGTCTAGCCATTGGATAAATGAGGATTTCTTACAAAAAAAAACCTTTGTATTGTAAAGAAAAATAGGTCATTAATTGAAAAATTGGGCATTATGCAAATGTTTGTAAAGACTTTTTATCAAGTTTCTTTTACGAAAAGGTAAAAGACAGAAAGAAAGCTAAAAGCAAAATACTACATAATATTGTATAAGGATATATAACATATGTTAGCTTATGAGGTATGAGATGAAGAGATATTATGTAAAAAATGTATATAAATCTATAATAATGGAATGAGTCTTAAGTATTTGCATTATTTCGCCCAATTGTTGTTAAATATTAAGTCAATGATGAAGATTACTTTACATTGTTTTATTATGTTATGATTCTGAAACATTTAACAGTCTTTAAGATAATTCTGTTATTGTTACTCGTTACTTTAAGGCATTGGCACAATAAAAAAGAGAAAATTCCGAATAGAAAACTGCGCAAACTCACCACCTTAGCCGGCATTCAGCAATATGAAGTTACATCAAGTTAACTGACAATTGCAATTTAATAAATAATCTATTGGAGAAAAGAGTGACTTAAGAATATAATATATAATATAATATATTTATATATATTTTTTTAATATAACAAAAAATATGCTTAAAAAATAATATAAATTAACTGGTACAATATAATAACAAAATAATTATAGAAATAAATAAAAAAAAAATTAAATTTATATGAAAAGAAAATTAAACAAAATATTATAATGAAATGTTTAATTAATATAAACAAAAAAAAAAAAAAAAAAAATATTATCAACTAAATTCATAATTATTTATTATTTAATTTAATTTTATTATTTAATTGAATTTAATTGAATTTAATTTAATTTTTTTAATTTATTTTATTTTATTTTATTTTATTTTATTTATTTTATTTATTTTATTTATTTTATTTATTTTATTTATTTTATTTATTTTATTTATTTTATTTATTTTATTTATTTTATTTATTTTATTTATTTTATTTATTTTATTTATTTTATTTATTTTATTTATTTTATTTATTTTATTTATTTTATTTATTTTATTTATTTTATTTATTTTATTTATTTTATTTATTTTATTTATTTTATTTATTTTATTTATTTTATTTATTTTATTTATTTTATTTATTTTATTTATTTTATTTATTTTATTTATTTTATTTATTTTATTTATTTTATTTATTTTATTTATTTTATTTATTTTATTTATTTTATTTATTTTATCAATTTTATTTATTTTATTTATTTTTGAAGAGAACCCAAATGTTATTTTTTTATTTATTTTATTTATTTTATTTATTTTATTTATTTTACTTATTTTATTTATTTTATTTTTTTTATCAATTTTATTTATTTTATTTATTTTTGAAGAGAACCCAAATGTTTTTACATAAAACGTTGCAATTTTATTTTATGCTTAACAGCTGTTCGCAATCTGCTTCAATCTGCCTTCAAAGGAATTCGCCGAAACTCCGAATAATTTTACATGCCAAAATCCATCAACAACAACATCCAAATTCACCACACTTTGGAAAATAACTCTAGATAAATACTCCGTCGTTAACTTAACTAAAAGTCTCCCGTTCGTTTTTAGCTTTCGTTCGTGCTCAAGTTCGTGCAATGCTTCGTTTGCACACTGCCAGGATACAAGAATTCAGTTGAGCTTTGGACATCGCCATAAACGGTCGCGTGTACATAACTTAGAAAAAGAAAATCGCATAAAAAACGTTAAGGAATCAAAGAAGTAAAGAAAAAATTAATATGAAAATGAACTTAAAAAGAAAAATTTATCAAACTAAAATGTGTTCAAGTAAATTGTTTGTTATTTTAGTATGTTGTATGACGAAGCAACGAAGAGTGTAAGAAGTGTGCGAATTGTTTTTTGTTGAGTTACGCGAAGCACAGTGCGGGTGTGCTTAGATAAAAGCGGCACGCAATAGTGAACAGGAAATACTATTGTAAGGACATGAATTGATTTAGTGATTACAAACGGCGGAGATTTTTTCCATTCGGTCTGCGAATTCAAGTGTGTTTGTGTTTAAGGGAAACATGTTGTCTAAAGGATTGTCTTTGTTGTTGCTTATGTGCGTCAACTTTGACAATGTTAACAAGCAACCAACATGACTGACTGACTATTAAATGAATTAAGTAAAAACTAAATGGTATCAGTAATGACAATGACTTCGACAAAACGAGTGGCAATTAATTCTTACATTAATTCACGACGTTTTAATTGATTCGATGTTATTGTGGTTCTGTTGTGTGTGGTAAAAGTAATAAAAGGAAAAGAAAAATAAACCACAATGATGATGAAGTTGGAAGTAAATTTACTTACTATGAAAAATGTGAATAAAAATTAAGAATGCGCGATAAAAACTGCTCTGTCTGAGTGAGTCTGAGAGTTGCATACAACCGGAAAGCGTTCAAACGGAAACGGAAGTGTTTAACTAAAGTGGCAACGTTTAACTGTATTATTATAGTAGTAACATTAAAATAAAATAAAAAAGAATATAATATAATAATATAAAAAATCACAATTTGTAAAGCAAGTAAAATGCATTTTCACTTATTATAAAAAGCAACTACTGCCAACATACAAACAGAAGCAAAAAAGAAGTTTGTGGTTGGAATCATAAAAAAACATAATAACTACAGCAAGAAGTAACATTGTAGAAGGACATAAGAAGGACGAAAAAAAGAAACGTTAAAGTTAAGGCAACAAGCATATAAATATTGCTTATACGTTTTTTTAGTCATTTTATCTTGAGGCGAAAGTCTGTGAAATATTCTCAAATGGATTTACGTTTCGTATTCATCGTCGTTTTTCTACTGAAGTGGACTTATGTACAAGGTAAGTTATCCAATTCTCCTATTCTACTGAACTAAACTGAACTGAATTGAACCGAAACCCAACCAAACCCAACCAAAATTTTACTGAATTCAAAGTATTCATTCATTTTATTCAAGTGTTGTGCACTGTAGTATGATGAACGTGATATTTTTCCTGCACGTGTGAGAATATTATTCACAAAAAAATGAAAAATGAAAAAAAAAAAAAAGAAAAAACCAGAAACCCTTGAGTACTTATGTTGATGATGATGATGATGAAGATGATGAATGGTGCATAATGTTAGAAAATGTTGCAAGCAAAAAGTTTTTCGAATAAACATACTCGTACTATGCAGAAAAAGTACTTCTACTATTTATGTATGATGAAATATTGTATTCAAATATTTTTGCACTGTTGCTGATGATGAGGATGATGTTGAGGATGCTACTGCATTCTTCCTTTCGCCTGCTTTCAAGTGATGTTGGTACTATAATCAACTTTCGTTGAGGGTTTTACTAAAGTACTCCAGATACATACTACATATGTATTATACATATGTATGAATGAATGAGTGATTTGTTTGAAATGCGTACGAGTGTAAGATTTATGACTATTTGCAAGTGATGGAGCGAAAGTTGTTTGATTTATTTAACCAACTTTAGTTTGTGGTCATAAATCTAAAAAAGGGTGCCTAAGATGAATTATAAGTTAAGCTTAATGATGATAATGTTGATGGGGAATAGTTAAATCAATTTTATTGACTTCTTCTTTATATAAACCAAAATCAAATATTATTTTAGTTTGCGGTTGAATGTAAATTTTCTTTGATAGATGCTTGCACAGGGAAATATTTAAGTTTGTTTTTCATGATCAGAAATTCTTATAACAAGGACAGATAAAAGTTTGTGGTTTCCTGTAAGTTTTGGTCTGAGAAATACTTATATATGACTTTCATGAATTTCAATTCTTACATCGTCTAAAAATCAAAAAGAGATTGGGAATCAGTTACAGATTTCCCTTTCCAATTATTAATCTTTAACTTTTTCAAATTATTTTCTATTTCAATGATCCATCTTGAACTTGGTTGGTTTGCCTATGGTTTTGCTCATGAATGCCTTCGCTTATTCTGAACTTTTCAAGAGTTCATTCTTATTAAGTAGCCTAGTCATCTTATTTGTTCCGCTTTGATGATTCGTATAATAATTTCGTCATTTACAGTGGGAATCTTTAACTGCTCCAAAAAAATTTTCGTATTACTTTCTTTTCAAAGATTTGCAATTTTGCTTTGTTTTTTTCACTCAGAGTCCATATTACAGATCCGAAGTATAATGAAAATACTTTGGTGTTTTAAATTATCAAAATACTTAGGTATTTAAAATATTTTTTTAAATAAAATTAATTCTCACTCATCATTTATTGAATATCGAATTTTTCATTTACTTATTCTTATTCACATTTTCTGAAAGAAAAAAATCTAAAATAACCTTTTCTTTTTGAGTAATTTTCTGGTTTGGTGAACATAACTTTAACTTCTCTCAAGGATTCATTGAGAGAGAGACAGATACCCAAACATTATTGATACACTCGCTTAGCAGTCGATGGATGCTAAGGAAACCACAAACAAAAAATGAAGTAGAAGCCATTTTTCATGCCACTTATCAGACCGAGCAGCAAAAATTTGGGTTAAATACTCATTAATATTCCGGTCTGCAAAAGTTTACTTCTTCGATTTACTTTCTTCTTTTACCTACTTCTCTCCATTATTTGGCAAAATAAATTTTGTTCTTGTGTGGTAGCCTAAAGGCGAATAATAAGCAGAAGAACAAAGTACACAGACATACAATGCAATAAACTATCCAGACACACATATACAATATATTTATATATGTATATATGCTAAAATTAATTTTAGGCTCAACGAAGCTTGTGGGTATATGTGGTCCCTTTTCGGTTTAAGAATCCCTATAGGAAAACAAGAGAAAGCAGCAAGAGAAATGGAAATGATAATTGCCTCAATGGTCGAGCATGAATAATTTATAAATTAAACGAAGAGAAGAAAGTGGACAAAAGAAAAAAAAGTAGAAGAAAAAACAGAAAAAGCAACAAATAAGAATTGAAGAGGCAAGTAAGGAAAAGAAAAGATAAGGGAAAAGAAAAAAGGCAAAAATAAAAAATCAAAAAACACAAATTGACAGCAAATGGGCGAATGAATGAATTTAAGCAAAACTGTTGGTGGAATAAAGTAAGAGATTAAAGTATTTAATAAATTTTTTTTTTCTTTCCTTTTTTTATTTTATTTTTTATTAAAAGAGAAAGTTGTGAGTATGATGGTGCGTGTATTCGTGTGTGTGAGCCACTAAAATTTCAATAAATTCGTAGCAATGAAAAAAGAAAAACAAAATTTATTGCATACTTTCGAGAGTGCGCGCTTTCATTGCTTGCCTACTTGCTGCGGGCTTTATTTATTTACTTACTTGTTGGTACTGTTGCTTTTTCATTGTTCCATATGTCCACCCTCTCCTCATTCTCCACCACTATTTGGTATAATCTCCCCTCCACGTATTGAAATCATTTGTTGTGGATTTCGTTACATAAAGATAAAACTCCTAGCAGACAACGAAATGACAGGATATTATTCAATTGAATTCGTTTACATGCATGAACTACAAATATAATAAAAAGAATCCCTTAACAGAATGGTTGACATATGAAGGATACATATGTGGATGAAAGGGGTAAATATCAGCAAGATTTTGCATACTCGTTCTTTCTTTCTATCTATCTTTCTGCTTTCTTGTCATTTGTTTGTGTATTGTGTGCGGTTTGTGTAAAGTGGTTTTTCCGTTTTCTCATAAGAATCCATGTGCGCGAGTTCTTCACTCATTTTAGGGCTTATTAAATGAAAATATATTATTCATAACAGACTGATTTGTTTACATTAGGGAAGTTGTTAAAAGATGTTAGTGGTTTTCTCAAAAGTGTTTCCATTTCAAAAAGTGGGTTTTTGTATTTGCCTGAATTGTGATTCCCTCTAGCAAGGAGATGATGTTTGTTATATGAAAAGTTTTATTACAAAATATTAATATTATTAAAATATTGTATCCTTGTAGATATCGCACATAGGGATCAAAGAAATTATATTGTAGTTTGTAATACAATAGCATAATGGGAATCATTTTATGAACAGCTTCTTTAAGCAAAGGAAAGTTTCATCTAAATTTGCATAAATTTTCTAAATTTCTATCTACAAATGAGAGGCCCATGATAAAAGTAACAAAAATTTCTAGATAATCTATAATTATATGACATATTTTACCAGAAGAATGTCCAAGTTTTATTATGGTACAAATATGAAATGTATTTTTGCCACTTATTGCTTTGGTATCTCAGACAAGACAAGACAAGAAAAGAAAGCAATTTAGACAAGGAAAAGGTTAAATAAAACTCGCAGAAAAAATTTCTAAAATCTTCTACACTATCTGATTCCTAGATTTTGTGTATAAGACTCACTCCATTGCATCGTTTTATCACCAGACATGTTAGTCATCTCAATAAATACCATTACATAATTACATTGAAATATGAAAAAGAGTTGAAACTACGGAGAACTGTAGAGACTGATCAATAGAGTAAACTTCTCAACTGAAATGAAACGAGAAACTGGACTGACGACTGATATGACCATCTAAATGGACCTTACGAGCATAAAACTTGACTCTGAAAAAATATGATCAATTTTATTTGATTAAGCTAAAATTAAATCTGTAAAGACTTACATATCAATTTTTTTATTTTAAAAACCATAATGCAATCATTAAGAAATTCCATTCATTGATTAGACCATTTGATTATTTTATACAATTTAATATAATAAATAAATTCCATCTTTATACTCTTCGCGCAGTGAATAGTATTACAAGTTTGTCATGAAGTATGTAACACACAGAAGGAGATATTGGAGACGCTATAAAGTATATATATTCTTGATCAGGGCGATGAGACGAGTTGATCTAGCCATGTCCGTCTGTCCGTTTTTCTGACAAGGGGGCACCCCCCATACAAAACGGGATCCAAATGAAAGTGCTTATTAGAAAAACTTTTTTGGACTATGGAACTGATATCTGGACAATATAAGTATTTGACCAATATCCACCAACCTTATAAATTTCAAGATCCTCGGACTACTAGCAGGGGCGTGAAGAGTATTTCAACTTCGGCATAGCCAAAGTTAGTTTTATTTTTTTATTTTAATTATTGTTTACCACATTTTGTTGGTCATAATTTGATTAAGTTAATTAAGCCTGTATTGCTTTTCATAAATCTAACAATGCAAGTAATAATAATAAAAACACCAACAACGACAACAAAGGTACAATAAGGACAATAAACACAAAAATCAACCATAAACAATAAAGTGATGCAACAAAAGTAACAACAAAGACAACAATAATACAAATAATGCCAATATTAATAAATATTTCCAATAAAGACATATCCTGCTGTGCTAAACAATTATTTACTGTGTCTTGTTTGTTCTATGCTATCCTCTTTCTAGCTTCTAATGTCCTTTCCTATCATACAATATTTTGTATATACATATGCGTGTGTTTGCATAATTTTATTGTCTTATTATTATTATTATCTTCTCTTCTATATTTGAAGAATATTTTATGATTTATTCAAAGAGAAAATAGGTTAAATACAATACTAAGTAGAATAGCAGCAACATGAAGCTTAATGAATTAAACAAGTAAATCCTTTAAGTTGCTTCTATAGGATAAAACGATATAAAAATTTATAAAACTCATAATCGTTTTTAAGAGATGACAAAAAAAAAAAAAAATACAATAAAATTATTGGAAAATAAAAGAATCATAAAAATCAGTAATCGTGGCCAGTTTATGCAGGTCATAAAAGAAACTTGTTTAAAGTGCCCCAAGGAATTTATGAAGATATGTACTCAAAGACCCAGAAAGAACTTAGAAGAATGAGAATGGGGATCTCTTCTCTGGCTGTAAAACTGTGACATTAACAAGTGTCCAACATATTTTTGTGACTTCGTTTTTTTTATGAGTTCGCGGCTATAATTTTTCATAAAGAAAATGGCGTTGAAGAAAAGTGTCTGGAACAATGCGAACTGTGAACTGTTTGGCATGCCACAATAATGAAGCAAAAAAAAAAAAGAAAATGAAAAAAATACAACATAAAGTGGACGCTAAAAAATTAAACGTTAAAAAATTATTATGATTTTTTTTCCTCTTAATGTTTACCCTTTCAACTTTATAGTATGGGTATGACCCTTCGCGCCAGAGCCATGACGTTGTAGTGGGTGCTACTTAAAGAAATCGCGAGTTGGCGAGTCTTGGCTTCAAACCACAAAAAGTCATTGACATTTTAATGTGCTAATGAAGTCGAAGCAACAACAAAATAATTTATAAAAAGTAAAAGAAAAAAATTGAAGTTTTTGTGGTATAAGAAGGGTAGGGGAACAGACTGAATGAATCCTCTTTGACCGAGTTCATTTTGCACATAATTTTTTGTTTTACAACACTTTAAGCTTCTCTCGTACTTTGTTCAGTCTGGAAATATTACTACATAGTATATAGTAAGGAATGAAGAATAAGTTCTATCTTTTTATAAAGAATATTTCCTGCTTTTTTGTTTGTTTTGTTGTTCCTTCTTCAGTTTTATTGTTGTGCTTTCTTTTAAGTGAAGTCAAAGTTGTCAATTTTTGATAAAAAATACTTGTCACAATGAAAAATGTGAAAAGCTTTTAAATGTCATTAGTATAAAATGGAAAACTTTTGAAGTAAGTAAAAGAAAAGTGCAAATTATAATTTGTGGTTGTAAATTGAAGAGTAAATGAATGAATTAGAGAATGGAAAAATAGTGAGAGCTCAGATTCAGTGCAAATTTCATTCTATTTTAATAACTAGAAAAGAAAGATGTTATTAACACTGGTTTACTCAGAATTTAGTTCAAATTAAGATATTAAAAAAGTTCAAAGAATGTAACAAAGAATGAATGAGTATTGTTATTTATGTTTATGTTCTTGTATAAATAGTTTCAGTATAAATTTTAGTACAGTTTTCTAAGGAATGGTTGGTTGGTTGGTTGGTTACCGTGGCTGATTTGTATAGTCTACCACAAGCCATAATTCCAAATTAATTGCCGTTTTAAAACCAATTCCTAACCGAACACAATCAGTATTGCTAAACCAATCCCGTAGAGTTTAGGTATTTTAAAAGGTCACCCGGACATTTGACCGAACAGTCCGAGAGGTAATCGATGATATATTTACCCTGAACTTTTCGCCAGTGCTGGGCATTGACATAGAAAGTGGGTGAGTGATACTTTTTCTTCTACGTTTCCAAGGGAATACCCAGTCTCTCCGCATGATTCCCAATACACCAGTGACTAGTAAAAACAGCTGTGAGTCTTGCGGTATTTTTGCATCTTCTCTTGATAAGAAATAGTGTTAGTAAAATAGAATAGATTCCAGTGGAACACTGTGTAGTGGGAAGATTAGATTAGATTAGAAAAGAGGCAGCCCGATCAAAATTGCAGTTCCTCCGAGATTCTAGTTTTCATCAAGAATTCAAAGATTATCCTTCTATGTTTATTTTCAATTTCATTTGGTTCTATATAATGGCTTTTCAGATAGCGGAGTCTAGTCCAAGTTAGGCCCTCACAGAGGCAAAATTAAAAGCTCTGCTGTCTCCTCCTCTTTATTACATAGCATTGGTTATTTTGACTAAGCCGCATATTATGTAGGTGCTTCATAACTTTGCAAAGTCCCGTTAAGAAGCCTGAGACTACACGAATACCTTTTCGTTCTAGTATTTCTTGAGTTATTTTCCTGTTTAACCAATAATTGTACGATTTCTCATCAAGCCGTTGTTTAAGTTTAATTTTTGTGAAAATCCAATGCTCTGGTCCAATAAAAACTTTTGCAGCTTGATGGCTTGATCCGCCTCTTCATTCTCAATATACCCACTATTTCCAGATTAGATTTACAAATTATTTGATGCAACACTTTTGAGTAAAATTAAGCAATCCTAGACTATCTTTGATTTGAACTCGAAAGCATTAAGTGCTAGTAATGTGGTTTTGCTATTAGATTGAATAAATATGAGCAATTGCATGGTTTTCAGTTTGGATTTCGTAGTCCATACTACCGAATAAGCGTTTCCTTGGGTTTTCTTCATAAACTCCAATTCCGAAAATTTATACGACGTTTGTTCATGCAATACCAACACAACAGATACGTATAAACATGACAAATTTTTTGCAATGAGGTAATGAAAAACGAGTAGTAAAATTGTATTATTCATATAAAAATATTCTATTTAACTTTCTACCTTAAAATTATGAGAAACCAAGTACGAAAATGATTTTGACATTGAAGTTATTGAGTTTAACAAACAGAGTTGATAAAATGAAACAATATCTGATTATACATTTTATTTTCAAGTCTTAAATCTTTCATCTCTAATCTACTCAACTTAAGCAATCAATTTGAAATCGTTATTTTATTTTTCCACTCTCTTTCTTTCTTCTTCATACATTTTAAATCACATTCAATACAATAAATTCATCACTACACTCGATTTGATGTTGGTCATTTTGGGCTGTCACAATCCAACTTCATGGCTTCATTCATCTTTTGCTTGATGCTAACCACATTTGTCATAAAGTCAATAAGCGCATTGCTTAAATGCACATAAAATAAGGAAGGCAATCTATAGTAACATGATATATATAATACATAACATACTATATATATTTTGTATACCGATTTTATGTTCTTTCTCATCCACACACACACACACACACACACACACAAGCTAAAGCCGACTTATGACCAATTGGATTTGTAGCAAAGAGCCCAAAGACCCAACAACCATTCATGTTTTTATGACCATCTCTTTGTCCTGCTACCTTGTCCTATAGCCTGATTTTTTCAGTAGTAATAGGTTCCGCCCGTAACTGAAATTTATATACAATACAATACAATACAATAGATAATGGCATGGGCCGGACAAGGCCCGTGAGCGCAACAGTAAACAAATGGAAGAGGGGTAGAATATACTTAATATACATTTTATGTTTTGAAAATGTTTTTCTATATTTTATATTTTATGACAAGAAATAAAGAAAGAATACACGAAAGAAAGAAATATGAAAACGAAGCAAAAAAAAAAAAAAAAAAAATGGCATAGAAAGAGGGGGAGTAAGAACACATGCAAGGTAAGGAACAAAAGGTCGTTTCGTATTTTTTATCTGAAACTGAAAAATGCTTAGTATTGATAAGCGCATAAAATAGAAAAATGTCCTGACTGTCCTGTCCTTTATTTTTTTTTCATTCTTCTTAACTTTCCTTTACTTCTTGTTTTGTTCGTGTTGCTGTTATTGTTGTTATTTGGATCAGCTTAACTTGGCCTTTTGTATTCATAGCCTAAGATTGTTTTTGCTTTTCTTTGCTTGTTAAGAAGCTAAATTTTATGGCTTTTGCTGCCACGGCAGGGTTGTCATCGTCCTTCTTATTTGTGTTATTTTTGTTATTTTTGTTATTGTGTTTCCGTTGTTGGCAACAAGTATCGATTTAGGCTATGAACGCGTTCATGATGACGTTGATAAATTATGCGTCGTCGAAATGGTAGACAGTCAGGCACTTTGACTGCGGACTGAATCGAGCTGAGCTCTCGGATAAGAAATGCGTATAAAAGTATAAGAAAAAAAATGTGCTTTGCAAGCATATAAAACTATAAAAAGGAAAAAGTGTTGCCTGCTTTTAGGCTTTGCTTTATTTTAGGAGGACCTACAGATTTATGTGAAATGAGTTGGCAGAAATTATTATTATGACTTATTGAGCTGATAAGAAAGGATTCATTTCTTTAGCTACGCTGACAGGTTGAAACAACAACATTAAGTTATAATTTTGTTCACCGAAAAGATATTAAAGCATACTTTGTGGCTTTTCATTAGATAATTTCATATATATTTTAGTGGAAATTAGGTGTGATAGCAGTCATTATTTTTATGAAGCATTAAAAATATCAGAATGTATACTGTCTGGCTTGGGACAAATCCTTAAGTGTTCTTCAAACAAATTGCTTTGCTTAAATCATTTTGACTATTTACAAATGAAACTCAAATACAAACAAACCAAAGCTTAAATAGTCAGTCTCGTCGACTCGTCATTGTATTCCATTTTTTCAAAATGTGACTGAATCACATCAGCCAAGGATGGTAGTGTGTAGTAGTGTTGTGTGCAGTACAATACAATAAGAGTAAAACACAAAGAGAAAACGGTAAAGGACTTGAGATTACGCGGCGTCCGTGTGTGTTTGCCTGTGTCTTTCATAACACTTCAAAAAATGATTGTCTTAATGGCTTCGACATGTTTGCAAAACGAGTGTCAAGCGCAGACTGACGTGGCATAAAAGGCACAAATGGATAGATAGATAGATGGATGGTTGAATGGATGGCTGAGTGAATGGATGAATGGGATGAATGAAGTATCCTACAAGTAAGTAAGTAAGTAAGAGAAACAAAATGAAGATGAAGTACTAGTTACTATTACAGCTTGGCAATTCCTTTTTTGCTTCTTTTTTGTTTTTTGTTTTTCAACACTGTCTCTCATCTCATATTTGACACAGCAACAAACGAATGACGAACGAGAGCGACGCATACTTGAGCTCGTCATATTTTTTGCCTTGCCTTGGCACTTTGAGACCATTTTTTCTTTGTTGCTTACTGCTCCGGCCGTATCCTTTACGTTTTTGGCATGTGAACAAAAGCATTTTGATTCAGTCAAGTCAAAGTCATTGCAAGTTGGAGTTGAGAAGGACTCAAGTTGCAGGCAGTTTGTGACAGTCACTCACTCATTCATTCATTCATTCACTCATGCATTCACTCAGTCTGGCAGTCAGTCAGTCACTCACTCACTTGCTCACCCATTCACTCAGTTAGTTTGTCAGTTAAAGTTATGTCAACTTTGCTTGAAGGCAGAAAAATTCTAACTCTGTCCTTCGTCCTTGCTTTCTTCTGGTTTGCTGTTTGCTGCCGGCATTCATTCATTCTCAGTCTCAGTGTATCAGTCTCAGTCTCAACAATCATTTATTCATTCATGTGAAGCATGTCTACAATTGCTTGGATTTTATTCCTTTTTTATGTTTTGGGTTTCTTATTGAACTGTGGCTCTGAACTCTGTGTTGGTAAACGTTCAATATGTTGCACCCTTGTAGACATGCAATTTTTCACTTGAATAGATTTCAAAACCAATTACTGTATTGAGTAATTATAACGACAACATAGGCATTAGTAAGTCACCCTTCACGTCCTTGCATTAAATTTCAGTCCATTCATGGGTGACATAACCCAAACCAATAAAGCATGTAACAGCAGCAGCAGCAACAGCTCAAAACTTGGAAGTAACATTTAACCCTCGTTAACGAGAAATCTAAGCAGGTTATCTCTAACCATCAAGCAACAATGAGGGAATTTCAAAACTTAAATAGAAAGCCAAAAAAACTTTAATGTAAGCTCACCATGTGTCTGGCATATATCCTTTTTTGGTATCTATCAACATGCCCATGTATGTGTGTGTGTGTGTGTGTGTGTTTGTGTGTGAGAGTGCGTGTATTTTGTCGAAAATGGACACTTTTAATGCTTCCTGTATGGTTGTTTGTATATGAAGTTATTAAAAGTAAATTAGGGTTGAAGTTATCACATAACCAAAATAACAAAAAAAAAAATAAAAAAAAATAAAAATCCTTTGACTGGTCCTTGTTAAGCAGCGCTTGTCAGAACGAGCCTAAGTCCCTTTTTTGTTTTGGTTGGGGCTCTTAGGAGGTTTTTCATGAATCCAATTTTTTGTCTACTTTGTTTCTGTTTGTGTTTACTTCTACTCTACTTATATCAGCACCAGACAGCAACAACAAATTCAATCCCCAACCGAAAAACTTAAGTCAAATATTCGATTGCTGCCGGGAGCAAACTTAATTGTCAACATGGGAATTTCATTTCATTGGGAAGTTTCGAATATATAATATATTTATGCATGGGATTTAGTCAAAGTTTCAATTATAAACCGATTTGTTTAATTATAGTTTGGCACGTTTGAAACTAAAAATAGTTTGTCTCTGTTTTTTATGTACATGAATGAATGAAAAGTTGTTGTTAAAAAGGCGTTCGTAATTATTTAATATTAATTAAGTGAGGTGATTTCCCTTCTTATCAAGGATAAGCACAAAATCCAGGTACGCGTTCAAGTGCAGTGTTGCACAGCAAAGCGGTTAAGTGAAATAAAGAGAGTTGAAGAAATTGTGAGATACAAATATACAAAAGAAGAAAGAATAGAGCATAGAGATTAAAGAAAAGGAAGACGAGGGATAGAGGTAGATGTGCGACGACACACCTTTGAAGTGCAACAGCCGCGAGCAAAGTTGAAAAGTGCGCTTGTTAACATTCCTTAATTGCTGTTGTTACTGGAGGCGGCTCTAAGATGAGGACGAGGCAGGTGGTGAAAGTGTGATGCGGTTTTTTGTGAGGCTATGCAAAATTCAGTTTCAGACTTGAAGCTTAAGGCAGAAAGCAAGCAAGTAAGCAAACAAGCAACCAAAATAGACAGGTCATGCAGGGGCTGGGGAGCAAAGAGTTGACTGGCAATAATGCCAGTGGGGCGCTTAACTATATAGTACAACAAGATGAGTTGAAGTGAGCTCCCGGAATATGGTGGCAAGGAGGAGGAGGATGATGACGATGACGACGATGGGGTTGTCTTCTCGTCAGGGATTTTGTTGTCTTACTGCTCACTAGTGTCGTCAACGACAATGACGAGAGCAATTACACAAAACTACTTAGGCACTTTTTCCATTTACCAGGACGAAACTGCTAAAAAAAAAAAAAAAAACAAAACAAGTTGGTGGCAGTGGCAACAGTGATGCAGGAACAAGAAATGAATGTAAAATTGAAAGAAAATTCACTTTTACGTTGTAAATTTTTGTAAACATCCTCGCTGAGTAAAAAAAAATGGATAGATAGAAATTTCTCCCCAAAAGGCAACAAACAAAGACAAGAGTAGTTGCATAAACCTAGCATGATGGGCAAATGCAGGTGGCAGAAGGCAAGGGACAAACAACATTGAGTTACATAGTTTCGACGTTGACGTGGAATACGAGAACTTAAGCCCAGACAATGACGATGACGATGAAATGACTGCAAGTTGAGTTCAACAACTGAGTTGATTCGAATCGAAGCAACTTGATTTTAGCTTTTTTGCCTCTCATTGAATACAATGCAATTGTGTTGTTTGCTTTATCTGAGTATAGTTTATTGGAAATCATGGAATGTAGTATAAAGGAGTACGACAACAATTCAATTTCTATAGATTTAGTTAGAGATTGGATTTTATGTTTTGTTATTTGTTGTGGTTGGAGACTTGTTAGGTTTGCTACACTAATGAGCTGATTGATTGCCTTTGATTATTTGTATATAAATACATTAATGATGCAAATCAATACTAATTGAATCGAAAAAGGTGCCTTTTTATTGTGATGAAAGTGGTGCCCTGTCAACAAAATTTAACACAATTCAATACAATTCAATTATAAATGTTGGGGATATTGAACATTTTTCAATTAAATGAAATGTCTGAGCACAAAATTATACAACATGATTTTATGCTAAACTATAAATATTCCATTTAACGACATCTAAGTATGAAAAAGGATCAGTCCTTAGAAATGGATATGTCTGTGTATGGTAAAATGTGTTTATCATAAAATCTTAATAAACAATTTATGTCCTCTTCCTCTTTGAAAATTCTCATCAAACTGCAGAAAAGCTAAAAAGGTTCTTTGCCTAAATAAAGTTGACATTTTTTATCAAGTGAAACAGTCAAGAGAGAGAAAGTGTGTCATGGAAGGCATCATATACGTTGTAACTATAATATAACATTCATACATAAAACGCAGCATTAAAGTATACAGATAAACATAATAAAGAAGAGAGGACAAAGGACAAGGTATATTCATGGTCTGAAACTATGGAAAGAGTAGAAAGTGTATGTATGATAGAAGTATGGCAGAGAGAAGTGGCAGATTGAACCCTTCGCTTTTTGACGCAATTAAGTTTAATTGAAAATTTTCACTTGAAAATTATGAGCGAAACGTGCTCTAAACGAGAAACACCCTTACACCATTTTTTGGGTGAGGGAGACAAGATATGGACTAAGTATGAGTGTGACATCGAGAGCGAGTTGATGAAACACCCACAAAAAGCAAAGACTATGCGGTAACTAAATAAGTATATTCCTTTTGCGATGCAATCAAGCGTTTAAATTACACACACACATTCATACTA
The DNA here is from genome assembly GCA_035041805.1 of Amiota mariae. NCBI lineage: Eukaryota > Metazoa > Arthropoda > Insecta > Diptera > Drosophilidae > Amiota > Amiota mariae. Next base: position 1,011,891 of record JAWNKV010000216.1, on the reverse strand, counting down.
CTGCTACTCCCTTTTATAGTATAGAGAACTGTATGCTCGGCAGGACACGCTTTCACTAAGGACTATCTATTATTTTGCTTTGTTAGTGTGTTGTCTGGTTTGTTGTTTGTTGTTATTATTTGCTGTGCGGGTGCGCTCAACTTTATTACTGAACAAACAACTTTCGGTCTCATCTCCATCACAGGAAAATCCTCACGACAATCGGTCGCTCACTCGCTGTTTTGGTATTTAAGTTATCTTTTATCTTGATTGCTGTTGACGATGACAAGGATAATGATGATGATAATGATGATGTTGATGATGATGATTATGCTGCTGCTGCTTCTGCTATTTCTGTTGCTGTTGCTGTTACTGTTGATGCTGTTGCCAATACTGAGTTTCTCTTAACAATATAATGCCTTTGTATCTCAGTTCGTTTCAATTTAGTAGCTTTGGTTCTTGTTGCTTTTTATGCTGATTATTTGAGTTTTGTACCTATAGAATATATTTCACCTTTCACTTCTCATCATCATCCTTATCCTCATCCACTGGGTATCTTGTTTAAGTAACGCATTTCGTGTCTTGTCTTTTGTTAATGCCGGCGCTTGATTTTAATTAGTATTTGACAGCAGGTTGACACGAAATACGTTTCTCAAGCGTTGTTTAAATATGTCCTTTTGCTATCATCATCATCATCGTCCTTGTTGTCGTCGTCATTGTCGTTGTCGTCCTATTTAATGAGCTATTAGCCAAAGTGCTATGTTGGCTCTTAGGTTGCTTTCATTAAGTTTCGCTTTTCGCTTTTGTTGATTTTCGATTTAAATTTTAAATGAGCGAACAAACGAACATCAAATGTAAGTAGCAAGGACACATGCATTGATACAAAGATCCTTTGGTGTTGAAAAATAATAAAAAAAAAAAAAAATTTTGAAAAAATAAAATAAAATTAGAAGAAAAATTGAAAAATATAAAAACCTTTGAAACCGCAAAGTGTTGAAGCGGTAAAAAGCTTTACACATATATGAGTATTTTTACCTGTCAGTGTGTGTGTCACTTAGAAAAACTGTCAGTGCAAATAAAATTTGCAACAACAATAACAAAAAGTGAGTAGAAAGTTACCATGTGTGAAAACTAAGTGAAACTAGTTTTCGCTTTTCTATTTCCTCTTTTCTCATTTTTTTTTGCTTTTTTTTTATTCAGCATGTGAAACATTTTCCGAATGACAAAGTTTCGTGTTGCACACGTTTTTAGTTCATCCTCACCATTTTCTCATTGTAAATCCATTGCAAAAAGTTGCAAGTTTTGTGCTGCAAACGTCAGGACTTGGCTACCGCCATTAGGTGTTCGTTGACGGCATAAATTCAACGCTTCAGTTTACAAAACACCAGGTAGCAAACATGTAAAGGACAACACACATGTTGGTACTCTCATATACGTACATATTATGTACATACAACCAGCTGCAAATGATTGAAAAAGTGCAGGATGATAGTCTAAGAGTGGGTGAGAGTTAAGCTTACTTAGAGTGAATCAGGCATACAGCAGCAGCTTCACAATATGCCAACGAGCCTGAGCCTTCCAGAAAGTTGGAAAAGGCTTACAGGAGGAGTGGTACAACTTATCTAAGCTGCCTCATGCCACCACATATTGAATTTGATGTTGCTGGTGCAGCTATTTTATATGCATGACTGTTGCTTGCTCCTTTGCCTCCAACATTCCATTATCTTATGATCACTCACCCTTTCCCTTCCTTTCCTTTCCTCGTTTTCGTTTCTTTGTATTTTGTATTTCTCTCTTTGGCATTTTATATTAATGCACCCGCATGTATGCAACATATTTTGTAGCAAAAGCAACAACTGTTTGTTTTTCATTGCTTTTCGCTTGTGGCTGGCTGACTGGCTGCATGTGTTAAGTTCTGGGGGAGGATAGCAATAGTCGGTATGATCCCCATCTTGACGTCGTTGATGTCACTTTAGGAATTTACATTTGGCAAAATGCATTTTTCCACTGACAATGATACTCGACTGACGGACTGACTGACTGCCGGCTTTCTTACTTGCATCCTTGCTCAAAGCCCCACTTTACCATCAATTGATACCGCATCCTTTTACCAGCATTTTCCTATGCTAAACTTTTCAACTTAAACTTTCAAATGCAAATGTAAAGCAGCTTTTTATTGTGTTGGTTGCTTGCTTTCCTCTCTTCCTCTCTTCCTCTCTTCCTCCCTTCCACTTTTCTTTTTGTTTTTCTATCTATATATATATTTTTTTTTTTTTTTGGTTTTGCTCTACATACTCATAGGCGACGATGTCCTTATGCTACACCAACGCCTTTACTTATACTACACATAAATATATGCACCTTTGTTGTATCGTTTACTCTTTGGTGTTGCAGCATTTTGAAGTATGTCAATGCAAATGTATTTTTCTACTGTTTTGAATTATTTACAAACACATTTGCATTGCATTTGTGGCAAAGGACACATTCTCCATTTATTTACATGTACTTGTATGTCCTGCTTCTGTTTTCACATTCAGTTTATCTACTGGTTTCATTTTAATTATTGCTTTGTCCACGCATTTCCTTATCCAGTCTGTGGGGTTTTTCTTTTTTCTATTTTGGTTTTTGATGTCCTTAGAACTTTTCTGAGTCGAGGGTTGCAACAAATTGAATAAAAAAAGGTGATAAACGCAGAAACACCCACCATTATTTTTTGTGAAAGAAATAAATACATAAAAAAAAAATATGAAAACAATTCATATGAAAATCGTTGAGTCATGCTGCATGCTGACGTCATTCATTCGAATCGAGAGTTTCGAGTTAACTACAAGTAAGTTAGTTCTTTCTTGTAAGTATTTTGATGTTGGTTTGGTAATATTATAATTTATTACTGTTCTTTGGTATTTATGATTCATTGTGGATATGATTAGAAAATTAAATCTGCAGTTGGCGTGTCCAGGAAGTAATATGACGTGCTTTTGTTAGGTTAATGCGATTTTAAGTGCCACCCTAATTATATTAACAAGATCCTTTATGATTCGTAATAGTGAAAAAGTTTTTTATTTTACATAAATGACGGTTATTGAATTTTCAGTAGAAATGATAGTTGAAGGATAAAGTGATTAATAAATTTAAGAATTTTGGGATAACATAAATTTTGTATCTCAAATTTTGAACAAAACCACTTTTTGGGAGTGCAAATTAGTTTCCACTGTTTGACAAAAGATGGCCCTATCAATAAGATATGGTTGATATCTTCGTCATAAGGTTCCATGGGTTGTTTGCATTAAATCATGACAGAGGTCGAAAAGTGAATCCACAACGACAACCCAAGGGGAAGAAAATCATGTGGTAAGCCCAGCCATCCATAAACTTCAATGGTCAAACCGAATATTCATGACAAGAAACTAATGCTATGCACCTGTGCGATCAGCTTGGAGTACTCTACTATGAGCTAGTCCATCACCAACAAATAATTGATGTAATTGATACGAATACTGTAGCTCAAACACCACGAATATGCAAAAAAAAAAATAAATTATGAAGTGATCTTTCAACATGACAACGCACAGTCACTTTGAAGGAGCTTGAATGCAGACATTGCTTCGACCAACAATTGTTCCGGTCGATGACTCATGGCCCTGGTCGAGAAGCATTTCACTTCTCACCAAGAAGGTTGATTTTTGATCGCCTCTAAAAACAAAAAAATTTTTGTAACTGTGTTATATTCCGAACCCTTTCCTTCTCAGGTCAGGGAGATATGAAAGCGTAGTGCATTCTAGTTGCATGGTCTTAGATGCCATTGCCGAGAGGATGTCTTAAAAAAGTTAGCTCACGTAAATATATTTGTACTCGTATAAAACATAAATACTACATTCTATAATGAACTATGTATGTGTAACTCGTATCAAAAAACGTTGCTGAGTTTGTTGTGAAAGTAAAAATAGAAACAATATATATTTTTTTAATGGTTTTATACGTTTTTTTCATCTTCGGGATATTTACAGAAGCTTAGAAGTATCTAATTAATATTAAGGAGATCGTTGGAATATAGTCTAATTAACCGACGGCGGGTTGTGTTATGACTTAGACACCTGGCCAGATGCTTCAGCAGTCAATATCTACTGCTAAATAAATTAATTTTCTCAGTCACCGTTGACATCATAAGATCACGATATAATACTATAGTCCTCCTAACAAACTACGGTGCACCAGTTATGTGTCATAGGGCTTTATTTTGTGTTGCTTGCAATCTTTTGATATTATTAGGAGACGTGGTTCCACATATTTGAATGGCATATCGCTAAAATGGGGCAACTACTTGTTTGTAAATCAATACTTTGTTGTTGAGTGGCAGTTTGCTCTTCGCATGCGGTAGCCAGTCCAATTTCCCCATTTTTTGGTTGCAGCGCACTGTGAAACTCTTCACATAGGCGCGCCAAATATGGAGCTTATCCAGGATAAGACCTAGGCAGCGAACATGATTCACCTGAGAATTGATTCTAGAATCATACGATATGAAACAATTCAGAAGTTTTAAAATTAATTTCATTTACTTTTCCTTTTATTTAATTCATTATTTTTAGTCAAAAAAAAAAAAAAAAAAAAAAACACAAGTGGTACAAAAAATCGTAGAAATTGCATTTGAAAAATTTTTTTTACTTAAATTCTCTTATATTTAGTAGTTTAGTAAAACCAAATATGTTTCTCTTACGAACATATGTGTATATCTGTTTTCAAATAAATGATTGAATAAAAAATGTTATATATTTTTCAATTCTTTTGGCTTCATCGAAACTTATTTCCTTCCACAAATTGTGTACGTTTTCATTGAAAATTGAAATGTCAAAAAATGTTACAAAAATATTGAAAGATTATTTAATAAAACCCTCTAAACACATTTCAATTGCAATATGAGAACATGTTGCTGTTCTTGTTGTTGTTGTTGTTGATATTGTTGATATTTTGTAAGTTGATTGCGTTTCGTATGTTACTACAATATATCATTGTTGCATGCAATTCAGTCAGTCAGTTTTCTATGTGTCTGTTTGTCTGAATGTCGCTATGTCTCTGCTATTTGGTCCTGTCATTTTGGTTCTAACGAAAGAGAGACATAAAGAATATTGTATAATGTTGCTTTGGGGCAAAAGTTGCATGTCATGCAACAGTCATAGCCAACAAACGGCAACATTGTTGAAGACTTGAATAAGTTTAACAAGGGAAGTTTATGGAAAAAAGAATCGCTTATTGATATATACAAACATCTATACCATATATATCAATGTTATTCCACAATAACAACAAAGAGGTAAAGGAAGAAGAGCAAAAAAAAAAAAAAAAAAAAATTTGTAAAAATAAAGAAAAACGTAATAAAATAAAACAAAAATAAATAGAAATATAAACAAGGATAAAAATAAAGTATGTGAAGAATGAGAAATGTCTATGATGTAAACATAGAAAGGGTGAATGAATTAAAGAAGAGAAGGGAATGAGAAAGTTATGGTTTCAAAAATCAACACGATTGAATGAATAAAAAAACAAAAAAAAAAAAAAACAAAAAAAAAAACGAATAAAAAATTGAGGATTGAAAAATTAAACAAACAACCAAAAAGGACATGCGAACTAACGAGTCAGAAAACATCAACACCAACAACAACAACATCAAAATGAAAGGGACTATTGGTCAGAAAAAAAACGAAACAACAATTTAAGGGTTTTGTTACTCAGTTACTCATGTTTGTAAACGCCCTGCCCTGTCTGTGTTCCTTTTTGGGCTAAAATTAAAGAAAGAAAAAAAAAAAATACTTGTGAAAAGGACCTCAGACCTCAATATGAATTTGTAAAGAGAAATATATAATGTTATGTTGATGGGTATTTATTTTTTTGTTGAGTCACTTGGGTCAACTTTTTATCCTCAATTTTCTCATACTTTTTTCATATTCATTATAAATTAATTTTTGTTGTCCTATTGTGGGAGTGTCCTGTGGTAATGTTCAACACCTAACATATAACTTGACAATGATTTCTACCATATTCATTTACTTAATTTTATTCAGTTACAAATTTTGACTCTTCAAAAAAAAAAATGTGTTGTCTTATAAAATACAAATTGTTGATGTCCTTAAAATTGAATAGCAACTAGGAATTTAAACTTAATTTCAATAATAAAAACAAGATAAAAGTTTGTTTTGCATATCCTCATCCTGTCTATGTAAATGTATATCCTGCGCCCACTAATTTCGTTTTAATTGCATGCAGGAAGTTTTCTTTTGCATAAACCAAAACAAAAATGGAGAGATGAGCTGAAGTGGCCTGCTAAGAGAAAATAACTATTCTAAGCGTTGCTTGAAGCTTTTCATGACACAAAATATGCCAAAAATTTGCATAAATTGCAAGAACAGAAAAAACGGGGACAAAAGGACGTAAGAATGAATAAAGAATGAAAGAAGGCATTTGCTTAAATGCAAAATGCAGCAACTGCCAAGACAAGAATGTTACCAAGAAACTAAGGACATTCATAAATATAAAGAAATGCCTCAAGCTTAAAATTCTGTTTTTAGAAGAATAAGAAACTAAAGAATATGACGAAGAAATAATATTTATAAAAGTAGGTTTCACTCAACAAGCAACATTTTTGCAGGCATTTCCTTAAACATTTTTCCTTTCTGTGGCATACACACACACACATACACTTGTGCTATAGAAAGAATATGCATGCATGCTGATCGCCACATTTACATTTTTCCTGCAACCGTTGTTCCTACTATTGCCATAGTTATTGTTATCCTAGTAACGCCTTCATTGCTGCTGGTCAAATAATAACTAGGACTAAAAATTCAACGAAGACTAGGACTAGGACAAACATAAAAGTAAGACATTCCTGTTTTCCTTAAAGACGCTTGCTTGAAAAGCCTTTCAACTTGCTCTTACTGAGGGAACGTTGCTTGGAGGTTATAGGAATCCTTTCGCTTATTCGCTTGTTCATATTCCTTTTTTAAAGTCATCAATCAAATGTTGTTGAATGCAGTGCACAGCCTTATTGCCTTCATCGTTGCTTCATTTATTGCTCTTGTTGCTGTTATTGCTGTTGCTACAGTTGTTTTAATTATTCTGTTGTTAGTATCCTTTCAAGTGCCATACAAGTGGACTACAATTAAGTTGATTTGTTTGTGTGTGTGTATGGCGTGTGTTTTCAATTTTATGTTTGCAACTTGTTTATGGTAAACTGTGTTAGTCGAGTGCATTTGTTTAAATTCAGCACAACACATAATTAAAACAAGCAAAATAACAAAAAAAATACAAGAAAATAGAAACTTCAACTAAGAAAATTGCAGTCTTGCAAAATAAATATCTTGTAGATATATACGTTTATTTACTCCTCTTACTCACAGGAGGCTCTCTCAGGAGAGCCACTCCTGTGCAATAATTTGTTTGCTTAATTTCGGTCATTTATGTGAAAATTATTTGCTAAGAAAATTGCTATAGGCGAAAGTTAATTAAATTCATCGTTTATGTGATTGCAAAAATATTGTTGCATGCTTTTAGGCGGTAATATTGTATAAATTGTTTCTTTTTGTTAAAGTTATGAAGTCATAACAACAAAAACTTAAGTTTATACACATGTGATTTGTAGTATGAAAATATGACTTAAAGCTACATAAATTTCTTATAAAAACAATTTATTTAAGAAATTTTCATTGGATCAATGAAACCACATAGAATAGAAGTTTTGAAAATTGTTGCATTTTTATTAATAGTTGCATTAAGAACTTATTGTATATAAGAGGTTTTATAATAGAGTTTAGAATCATTACGATAATTCAATTTAAGCAATAGTAAAAGGTGAAACTTGGATAAACTTTCAGCAATACAGAACATAATAGATTAGACAAATCAACACCCCAAACGGGGGGTGACGGTCCGCAAGACAATAGGCTTCGATAGGCTTCCCAACATGTGTACCACTTATTGGTGGACTATGAGAAGCTGGGTTCAAGTTAATAAAAATTCTACTGGTAAAGAACTTGACTAACACAAGTCTTACTTACGAGGAACTGCAAGCGATTGGAAAAAAGGCGGAATCGATACTTATATTTTTTTTTATTATCTTCACACCATATTTGGGAGGGAGAAAATGCCGGCAAAATACAATGATGTTGTTTGTTATTATTGTGTATGGATTTCTATTGCATTTGTTGTGATCTGTCTTTCCCCTCAGAAGAAGCAAACTTTATTCCGTTTGTTAATCAGCTTTCATTTAATAAATTTTCTTTGATGTGAAGATTTAGATTGGATGCTCTTCTTGGGCTTGGCTTGTGTATCCTCTGTACGACGTCTGACCATCTTAAGATGACTCATGCGGCCAATGTCAGTAGTCTTCCTCGTCTTGGCCTTAACAGACCAATTGTAGGAACGTAACTTGGCGGCGGGATACCGCCACAGCAATGGCACAATGTGTGTATTATGACGATAATCAAAACTTGATGTACTTCTCGTCATCTTCTATGGCGAAAAACCCAAGAAGATTCTGATTATCGATTGCGCCTGAGGGTTCAGGTACAGGGAAATATATATAAAAGTTCTTTATAATCGTGAATTAGACTTCTGAATTTATAAAACTAAATCTGTTAGCATCATTTATATAGATTGATTGACAATGGTAAGTAGAATTTAAGGATGACAATGTATTCCTAGCCACAAATGAAATACTCATGAATGATGGGACCTTATCTCACATGATGGAACAATGAGTTAAATAATGGAAAAATCAATCACATAAGGCTCTTGCTTGAAGTCTCTCTGAATAGTGAAGTTATACTATTGAAGTTCACTGATAAAAACATAGGACTGATCTTAGATAGAGGACTGACATGACAAGTTCATATCAATTGAAAGTTTAAGCAAGTTACTACTAAGAGTGGAAGAATGTCTGGGTTTTACTCTAAGTTTTGGTTTATCCAACCAATTTAATTTAATTTATTTTATTTAATTTTTTTTTTTATTAAACTCACTTCATTATTACATGAAGAAAGCTTCATAGAAAAATTATAATAATTTCTTTAATTTGTTCTTGGGCTGCCACAAAAGCACAAGTATTTCAATTATGCTTGCATTAAGCAGAAACTCCAAGAAGAACAACACTAACAGGAGGAAAAGTAAGAAATATAATTAACAAAAATACATTTTCGTACAAAAAGTTGCAAATTCGCTGAATAAGTTGTGAATGTGAAGTTGAAATATGAGTACGAGAAGGAAAGGAAAGGAAAGGAAAGGAGAGGAAAGAAAAGTCAACCTACGCAGACACACTTAAGTGTTAGCTGGGTTTCATATAAATATATCAAAATTGGAGGTACCAAAAGGCGGAGGGTGTAAGGATTGCCTTGGTATAATGTGCTGCACTCAGCGGAAACTTCATTTGCAACGTCATCTGCAATTCGCATTAACTTTGGTTACACATCCTATGCCTTCTGCTGGCTCTTTTCCATTTCCCATTTTCCTGTTCCTGTTCGTCTTGTTGTTGATGTTGTTGTTGTTGCAGTTGTTGAACGCTTGATGCAGTCAAGTCGAATAAAGTGGCATGGAATCAAGTCAAAATAAAAGAAAATTATATATATTTACACACACATAAATATATAGTACACACATATACATATACACAAATGTAACTTATTCAAATACTGTTCTCATTTTCTGTTCTGATCTGATCTCTTTCTTTGTTTCTTGTTACCATTGCAGGCTCACATCCGCCACGAATAGTGGAACATCCCATAGATACAACAGTGCCACGTCATGAACCCGCGACGCTTAATTGCAAAGCGGAGGGCTCACCTACGCCTACAATAGAATGGTATAAGGATGGTGTACCGTTGAAAATATTGCCAGGATCACACAGGATAACGTTGCCGGCGGGCGGTTTGTTTTTTCTCAAGGTGAGTGAATATGCAAATGAATACATACATAGTTTTATAGTGAAGTGAACTGAACTGAAGTGAAGTGAAGTGAAGTGAAGGAGTAAAATGTTTGGGTGCGTTGAGGTTTTATTGAGGCAAACGAAAGAAAGAAAGAAATGTGAAGCTTGCAAAAATATTTGCGTGTTTATGGTAAAGTGTAGTGGAGTAGTGCACACTCTTCAATTGGGCTGGGTTGTTGCTCCGGAAGGAGCTGGAACTGACGCTAAAGCTGAATCTGAAGTTGCACCAATCCTTGATGATGATGCTGCTGCTACAGTTGAGATCATGAGGCTTGCGGCATTGCAGCATTATTTACATTATTTTGCTTACCTTTTTTGTTTCGTAATTATTTTTTGTGGTGGTAATTCTCGTTCTTTTATTCCTTCAATTTCTGCGCATTTGCTCTTATTTAACTTTATTTTCTTGTCGTGTTTTTTCTCTCATTTTTTTCCTCTTTTATTTTTTAATTTTTTGCATTTTGCGACGTTTGCATTAATATAAAGCGCCATCTGTTGAGTGATGAACAAACTAATTGGTTTTTTTCTTATACTTTTTCATCTTTGTTGATAATGATGATGATGGGAATAAATTTTTCTTCGCGTATTTTGAAGTCAGAACAACTTCATTAACGTAAGATAAACAAACATGATAGACGGCAAGACTAAAGACTAAAAGACCGACAGACATACAAACAGACAGATAGAGAGACAGAGAATAAAGGTTGCTAGAATGAAAGGATACAAATAAGGATATAGAAAGTGGAGAGAATGTGATAGAAAGTGTGTTGGTGTGTATTGGTGTAGCTGTTGATGACGATGATGACTCTTGGCATCCTGACTTCATCAACAGCAGAATTTTTGCTTGGCAATAATTCTTTTTTTATTGTTGTTCTTTCTTTGGTCCTTCTCTCTGCTATCCTGGCAAATTTACGACTTGCCGAAAGGTGTGTTTGTGTATGATGATTATGCTGATGATGCAGTGGATGTTGTTGTTGTAACAAAGTTTGCTCAAATACGCTTTTTTCCCATACACTCATTCCTTGATCCTTATACACTTCATTCAACGTTTTACTTAAAATCCTAATGGTTGTTACCCGTTTGTCCGTTTGTCTGGTTGTCTGACTGTGTGTCTGTCTGTCAGCCAGTGTTTCTGGTTGTTTATTTGATTGTCTCTCACTCTCCTTGCCACTTTACCACTTGTCTGATGACTTTGTCGTTGCTCATCCGTTCCATTGCACTCCATTCTCTGCATTCTAGTGGATTCTCCAGAGCTTTAACAATCGTCTACTTATCTATATAGTAGTATATATAAATTTAATATATGAATCTATCTGTATCTAGTATTTTCTATCTCTCTTTATATACGTATGCATTCATTTGTTTATTTGTAAGTATTTGCTTATCACTTTAGTGCAAAAATGGAAAAAAAGTGGATTCAGGCTTTGATGCTTCCGTTGCTTTTCAGAATATAACCCTCATTCTCTGTATTCCTCTGAACTCCTCCTTATTTTTACAATCTCTATTTATCATTCATTTATAAAATAAAAATAAAAAAAAAAAATAAAAATAAATATATGTATTTAATTTCGTTTTATTTTATCTTCTTGATTTCTCTCAAGTGGCGCAACGAGTTTTAAATGAATTAATTCAACGTTTGTCTGAAGTTGCCTGTTGTTGTCTTGATTCATTGCAACTTTTTTGCCTTTGGCAATGTTTACTGTTCTTGTTTCCAAGTGTGTTTATTTTCACATTTCTAAAATCGCAGTAGTTGATCCTTTGTTGGCTGATGATGAGTTCAAAGTAGTTTGAGTTAGTTTGAATCAATTTTCTATATATAATAAGCCAAAAGCAAAACCTCTATACAATTCTATATACACGTAACTTACAATTGAAGAGATTTTTCCTTGATTCAAAGTCATAACAGTTTCTTTGTTGCGTCTTCTTTCAAGTAATTTTTCTTTTAGCAAGTTAAGTTAAACAAAACTATAAATATTCATTCATCCACTAACCAAAAAATGGTGTAACAAACAAACAGAGTAAGTTCTTCTTTTCTTTGATATAAACTTTAATGCCTAAAAGTATGCTACAAAGTCAAATTTGCTTACTTGCGACTTCCACAAAACGCCCACATACTCAAAGTAACTGCAATGATGCTATGGTAGATTGGATGACAGACAGTAAAGGCAACTCCTGAGCATGGCATACTTTAATGTAAGTCTACTTTATGTACTCGTTTAGAAGGTTCCAACGAGAAGCAAAGTACACAGACTCGCGTATCTAGACAAAAATTTATACACGCGAATGGGGAATTTGCAATAAAATACGAAAGCAAAGTTTTATAAATAAAAAAAAAAAAAAAAAGTAAAGAAATAACAGTAGAAAAGCATGACGAAGCAAAGGAGAAGAAAAACAAGAAGAAAAAAAAGGGAAGCTGAAAGGATGAAAATGTAAGAGTTTCAGGAGTAACGTGAAAAAGTGCCATGGACTTGGCATTGTGGCAGAGACAATAATTTACGTAGAGAGGCAGCACACACACGCAAGAAAACTGGAAGAAAAACCAGTGAAGAATGTACGAGAAAAAGAGTGAGGTTGTCGAAAAGTGCGAAGCTGTAAGTGGGTGAGTAATAGAAAGCATCCATGAGATAGAGACTAACTTGTTCCATGTGTGTAAAGCAAAACGAATTACCAACAAATGACAACTAGACAGACGAACAGCCCAACAACCCAACGGACTGAAAAGTGCTTCTCTTGCTACTTTCTTTACACAAACACGTACAAACTCTAACATTCTCGTTACTTTCACGCGTCACGCATCTTCACACTCCTTTACAACCTTCAACATTCAGTTAAATTTTATCTAACCTACTACTACAACTTAACTACAAATATATATCGTTGAGTGGGTGTTCTATAAGTATCTGTGTGAATTGTCTGTGTCCTTGACTAAAGTTTATGTCTGCATTGCTCTTTCTCTGCATATCATACATTTGTATATGTGTATCTGTATATCTGTGTATCTATCGTTCTGGTTCTGTTGCTTTATGCTTCGCATGTAATGCGTACAAGCGTCAAAATGTTTATTTAAATGGCTGGCAGGATAACACATACACGTACTTACACTCATACATCCCTATATACAGTACATTGCAACACTGTGTCATGTCGACGACTTTTAAAGACAATAAAGTGTGAATGATATATAAATCAAGTTGACAAGTGGTATTCTTAATAAAAAATGAAATTCTTCATTGCGTTCGTTCGTCCTTCCTTAGTATGAAGGAAGGTAGGAAATGTTGCATGCTTATCAAAGACAGGATTCTCTAATTAAAAAAAAAAAAAAAAGGAAAAATACTTAAAGCTTTAAGTTAAGGCATATAAATTTAAAACGATTTATGTAGATTTCCAAATGATGTCTATCAACAACTGTCTGGGCAAATCAACAAATTTCTGAATCTGTCTCCTCTGTTCTCTATAGGAAAGGGAAAAGTAAGCAGAAAGGGATGTCAAAGTAAAACATGACACATTGTGATTTTAATAAAAATGTCACTCAATTTGATTTGTTAAATGATTTGTACCTTTTCCCAGAAGCACAAACTTCCCTTCCTTTTATTATCAATTCTCTGCACAGTCACACAATGCGTATGATTGATATGAAAAAAATACTTGTACTTGTACTCAAGCAATCATTGGGTATTATGGAACATTACATTTCATAATTATAAGAACGAATTTATGATATTCTATTTAAACATTATACAATAAATTTGTGTCACAACTTAACCCATTAACCTGCATTAAAATTCATATAACGCATACGCAATGAATCTTAAAAAGGCTCAACATGAAAGCATAAAGCACAAAGTAAAAAGTACATAAGTAAGTCGAGAAGCAAAGAAGTTAAGCTCATTAAAAAGTCAGCATTAAAATGCTATTAAAATGAAATCAAGTGAAACAACATTTTTTCTAATGCCACCAAATCCTTTTTAATGAAAAAAAAAAAAAAAAAAAAAAATAAAGAAATAAAATAAAATAAAAGGAAGTAGAACAAAGAACTTCTTCTTGAATATTTAAATATAAAAATATTGTGCCATTATATCCAAGTACAGACTAGAAAAGTAAAATGAAATTGGAGAGAAACAAGAAAATACATAATAATGATAATATTACATAATTTAGCTATTCACTAAGTAAAATTCCATTCAAAAAGTTTTCCTTTGTATTCGCTTTAGAAAATCGAATGGTTACCATTACTACTATCCAACCATAGTTACAATATGAAAGTAAAGTCTGAGATAAAACGCATTGTTGTCGCACGTCCATTTTGATAAATGTATAATATCTTTAATGATTTAAGCAGCTGCGAATTTCAAAATGGCTTCAGCACAAAATAAAAAATCTACTTCCTCAGTGTTACTGAAACTTCCGGTTGAATGAATACCTTTGCGGCATCAATGTCCTACGTCCTACCTCACCATACCAGACCACACCAAAAGCGATTCTATGCCATGTTTGCCGAGTTTTGTATAAAATATTGTTACATCTATCGACTTAGTATATATTTGTTGTTGGACTGCGTGTGGCCAACAATAACAAAGAGCCAACTCAGTCGTTGCAAACGCAACATTTCCGTTTTAATTTAAAATAAACATAAATTTTCAACATTTCATTTGGGAGTCATTTCGCTTTTTCGTGCTCGCTTGTTCCTTCCTTTGTTTATTTCTTCCATCATGTTCTTGTTGCTTTTGTTAAATTTTAGTAAATTGCGAGTGCGTGAAAAAGCGCAAATGTTAAACTTTTCTTTTTACATTGCAAAAGTTTTTTCATGTACTATTGTATAAATGAAGCGAATATTTTCCGAAGATTTCACATTAAAGTTGTGTATTTTAACTTGAAGCAAAACTCGTTGACAATCGATATGTTAAAGATGCGAAATCATATGTAAATATTTAAAAAAATTTCCAAGCATGAGGTCACTAAGAAATTGAGTCTAATTTTAACTCTGTTATTAGAATTTCTCATCTCCTTCGCATTCTTTTCTTTTTAATTGATATACTTTTTATTCTCTCATGCATTTCACTCATAATTTCTGCTTATAAGCAGTAAGACTTTACTATTTTCAATGAACTCTCGTGTTAAAGGTTAATTTTTATTAAATTGCATATTTTCTTATGTTCTTGTTAGAAGGACATTATATATAAGTAATGCCATCAATTCCACATAAAAGTGTAAATTCATATATTCAAATGATGGATTTTCAAAGAGAAAGATGAAAAGAAACACAAAGCATATTTTTCCGAACCCTTAGTCATCATTCCTAGACAAGTATTGTTAGCTAGCTTTCGTGTGACATCTAATTTCAATATTGATATAATATTATTATTAAAACGAGCTATAACGACAAAGGCCTTCAGCTCAGGGGGAAAGTTAAAGAAGGTTTAGAGGAAATTAGAAAAGTGCAGGACCAGACTTGAGCGGGAATCGGACACGCGACTTGGCGCACTAACCAATGAGCCAACGAGCCAGTCATATTTTGCTGAAAATTTCATTTGCTTAATATTGTAGAATATCTTCTACCTTAGTCAACAAGCTTTCTATTATTCGATTGCGTACAAAATTTTGTTTTTTTGCAGTAGTGAGATCTCTGGTAGTTGGTTACTATAAACCTGTTGAATTGTGGTTTTTATTTACAATTAGTGTTTTTTTTTTTTGGAAATAATTTCTCTTAGTTATTTTGCTTTTGGATATGATGGGGGGATGATTCAAATCAATCGACTTGAAATTTAAACACTATAAATGCCTAACCCACATCCACCAAAATAATAAATTGCAAAACTTCCGGAATATTGGTAGGGGCGTGAAGAGTATTACAACTTCGTCTTTTTTATATTTTTATGTAATTTAAGATTGTCTTTCTCCTTTTTTGTTGCGCTCCAACATGAATCAGCTGATTATTGCACAAAACAATTTGAAGTAAGTTTTAAATTGTATATTTTTTTTAAATATTAATAAAATAAGTAGCAGGAATAAAAAAGGAAGCTGGTTGAATTATATGCATACACTGCGACAAAATGCATCGTCTTGAATCAGTGCAGTGGGAATACGCTATTAGTCAAATTATCGTTCCCTTTCTCTTACTTATAGTATTCCACTTTAGTTTCTTTGTATTCATTCACTCAGAATTTTCATCTTAGAATCACTTAGACTTTCTCATTTCTCCATTACTTTTGTTTCCTTTGTGCAGCTGCGTTACTCATTTTTTTATTTCTCCCACTTTTCTCCATTGAATATCCTTTAGTTATTAAATTGAAGCACAGCTAAGCCTTTTGCATGAAAAATTAAAGCATAAGACTCATTTATACTCAATCTCAAAATCCTTTTGAACATTTTCTATATTCAAGTTTATTAAGCTCAACACTTAATTTAGCTTGTGAATTTCTACAATATTATGGAAAAGGATTCTTTACTCTAACATTTAAACAACGAGTATACACAAGGTTGCATTGTCCTTATACTCTGTTGGCTTCAGTTATTTTTCATATTCTACAAAAGAAAAATAAAAGAATGAAAGAAAGAAAGTGTGTAACATTTAATTTTAACAACATGTCAGGGAATTCTTTTGAATGCGCATTAAAATGAAATACAAGAATAGACTTTTTATAGCTCATACGCATACTGACAAGGACATCACATCACATACATATACTTGTACTAAAACAAATGTAAACACTTGTCCTAGGAGCTCTCTTCATTGTTCCCTTTGAGGAACTTTCTCAGCATTTGTTTTATGTGTCTTATCTTGAGTTAAAGCGCTTTTATGGTCTTCAGCTTGATTTGCACTTAAGGCGGCTTAAAGAAAGTAAAGCAACTTTTAAAAGCAGATATTCTTTTGTACATATATACAAAATAAAAATATGTATATCACGCATACACCTTGAATATTTTTTTGTTTGTGAAAATTTTTAAATTTTGTTGTAGTAATTCTGTGTAAAATCTTTTCTAATTTCTTTCCGTTTTCTTTTGCAGGTTGTAAATTCACGTCGCGAAACAGATGCTGGCATCTATTGGTGTGAGGCCAAGAATGAACTGGGAGTGGCACGTAGCCGGAATGCCACATTGCAAGTGGCAGGTAAGTATTGTAGCTTTAGGTGGCTACCAATCTACAATCAATTTGAGAATTTCAGTTTGAAATACCGCAACGTAAACGAAAATTTATGCAAAGCTTCAAGTGACTGCCTACCAGATGTTCAGAATTTCTTATATGAATCTTTTTTTCATTCTGCCCTGTCCTGCCTTGCCTGGCGTTTTCTATATTTTTTCTTTGTAGGCCGCCCACTTAACTAACTGTGGAGGTGATATGATTTGGATGATGAAGAAGAAGGATTTGGGGAAGGTGGATGCTTAACTTTTTTCACATGAACGCACCCACTTATCTTGTCAGCATTTACTCCTTTTTTCATGCTTTACTACATTTTGCCAATTTATTTTGCTCCAACTTCTTTTCTCTTGTTCATCACACACGCCCAACGTCGGGCGTTCTGTCCTTCTTGATTCTTGTGCTAAATTTTTGTGTTTTCTCATTTTATATGAAAATCGATATTACCTTGTATGTTTCCTTTTCCTTGTGTTTTTCGATTTTTCTTCCTATTTTTTCCATGTTCCTTGTTTTGTGTTCTTTAATTTGTGCGTTGTTCTTTTGCGGTATATCCTTGGGGAATGTTTTGGTTCTGTTCTTTATTTTTTTCCCTCAATATTTGCATGTAAATCACGAAAAGCACGTCAAATTTGTTTTCTCAGTCATCATGGTTATAGACGCGCCCCCTTACGCCCACGCTCGATGAATTCTTGGTTGAACTAATAAAATTCTGTTTCCTTGTCTTCAAAGTTTGTTATTTTCTAAATTTTTTTTTTTTTTTTTTACTTTTGACAAAAAACGGTTGTCAATAATACACATTGCCTCGAAGGATTGCATGATTTGTTAAGAGTAGATGATAGCAAAAAAGGGGGTTAGTCAATGAAATTAGCAATAGAAGCACCATGAAGTAACTCAGTGGTGACCCAATTATATATGTAGCTGCTTTTGCAGTATACCATCATACATCAAGTTAATTAAAGCCTTTCACTCACAGCTCAATGGCTTCGGACTCCTTTTGAGCTCCCATTCATAATTTCACCTATCAACGCTTTTCCGTCTCATTGAACTCTGCTGTTGCACCCTCACTAGAGGGGACTCTTCATGACCTTTCTCTTTCAACTAAACACTCAAGTCCCAGAATACAACTTCCACTGTTTCTCCATCCTTGTAGTTAGTCATTGTAAAATACTTTTCTCTTTATTTCATTTTTTGTTAGTGAACTGAACTTTGTTGCCTGACGCTGATTATGACTTTGATTAATTTATTGATGGTTGGCGTGTTTCCGGTTTCTTCCTTCCAACCAACCAAACAACCGACCAACCTACCTACCTGGTATAGTGTGAGTATATGGACGGAAATAGGTGCTTTACTTCAGTGATTCAGGCAGGGCATGGTAAGTCCTGTCAAGGCTTGATTCAATGTATTGAAGTTTGAATTTTTCACTGTTTTCTCTTTTACCGGAAATTCGCTTTCATTTTGTAAAATTTGATTTATTGTGATTTATGAGCTTCACTTTGAATTTAATAATAACAATAAGAAGAAAACGAAGAATAGAAGATGGGAGAGTAGATGAAATTGAAGAATATTCCTGGTTTGTACATTTATAATCATTTGCGAGTATTGAATTTAAATGTTTGTTTCTGGTAAAAAAAATGAAAAAAAGGAATCTCTCAAATCTAACAAAAACCAAAATTTAATTTGCGTAAAAGCTTTGAAGAACGCCTAAGTGTATGCAACACAATTTTCATGAAAAAGCGCCTGAGGTTATCTTTGTATCTTTGTATTTTTGGTTTTTGGTTTCTGTTTCTGTGTTTTTTTTTTTTTCTCTTTTTTCTGGGAAGAAAAAATAAATTTACTTCAGTTTTCTTTCTATTCGTTTTCGAGTGGCCGAAGTTACTTGATTTATTACATTTGTATCTGTGCACGCACGCAGGACAAATATCCTTAGATAAAAATTTATAGCGTTCAGAGTAAATAAAGTAAACATGGAAAGTAGAAATTGCGAAACTGACCAAAGTCAGGGTGGATAGTAAGTTTAAGAAATCTAGTTAGAAATTGCACAATTCATTGTGTTTCATTCCAGTTTTTTGTTTTGTTGTTTCTATGAATAAAAGAAAATTGCTGAAGGCATCAATGTACAATAATTTGTCAATATCAAGCACTTGAATTTGAAGTTAAATGTTCTTACTAAATAATGGAATGTTCAGAATTTCAATATAAAGAACAAAAATATATAATATATACAATGATTTATAGCCTTAAATTTGTATTTGAATATGTAACAAATAATATAAATTAGAATTAATTGTCATGCCCTTACAAACAATGGAATTAAATCTTCATTCATGACCAGTAATTTGACCTATTTTCTCTTAAATTTTATATTTATTTCACTCAAAAATAATTAAAGTTTATAAAACTTATAAATTTCCAAAGAAACCAAAATGATAAATCTTCTTTTGATGTCATGCCAGGTAAAGCAAACAAACACCTGAACAAAATTAATTGAACCCAACCACATGAACACACACACTTACAAGATTTCTCATTCTCCCCACAATTTCACTTTTTCACATGGATAATGTGGCCATCATATAAAAATCGCATTTATGCCATTTCCTAACGATTTATCTTTGCTGTCAGACGGGACCACAATCAAACCCACCCATGTAGAGGGAGGATGGGTGGGAAAAAAGGCAAGCAGGCAAAGCGGTTGATTTAACCTCAGTAGGCATTTATCATCATGCAAAACCAAGATAATTTATAACCACCAACCATCCACCTACCTACTTACTAAAGGTTTTTCTCCTTCACTATTATTCCCTACATCCTGCAGTGTTGCGCGACGAGTTCCGCCTGGAACCGCAGAATACACGCATCGCCCAAGGCGAAACAGCACTGCTGGAGTGTGCTGCACCACGTGGTATACCCGAACCAACGGTGACGTGGAAGAAAGGTGGCCAAAAATTGGATTTGGAAGGTTCGAAGCGTGTACGCATCGTTGACGGCGGCAATTTAGCCATACAGGATGCCCGTCAAAGTGACGAGGGTCAATACCAATGTATTGCCAAAAACCCAGTTGGCGTTCGGGAATCTGCGGTGGTTATACTCAAAGTACACGGTAAGCTGTGGTCTTTGATTTCTAGTCAAATCAATGTGTCATGTTTAATTTGCTGGAATGTGGCTTACTTGGGTTGCTTGGATTTGGCATCTTGGCATTAAATAATTGCTTTATTTTTTCTCTCTCACATGTTTACCGAATTCGAAATAAAACAGTCAAACCATACATAATAAGGGGACCACATGATCAAACAGTTTTGGAAGGTTCATCGGTGACGTTTCCTTGTCGCGTAGGAGGTGATCCAATGCCGGATGTTCTGTGGTTACGAACAGCTTCAGGTGGCAATATGCCTTTGGGTAAGTAATCAAAGAAATCCTATGAATCTATGAATCCATGAATCCATATTCTACAAATATGTACATATTTCACTTTGTGCAGATCGAGTTAGTGTCTTGGAAGACCGCAGTTTGCGTTTGGAACGTGTCACAATTGCTGATGAAGGAGAGTATAGTTGCGAGGCGGATAATGTTGTGGGTGCCATCACTGCTATGGGCACTCTGACTGTCTTTGGTAAGTAGTTTGTCTCGAAATATTACAACTAAATTTACTTTATATTTAGTCTCGAACTGTAGTTAATTAGTTGTCTCCCATTGCCTTTATGCTATTTCCCCTTATTTAGCTCCCCCAAAGTTTCTTCAGCGTCCCCTCAGTAAATCAGTTGAATTAGGAGCGGATACATCATTTGAATGCCGGGCTAGTGGCAACCCTAAACCGACCATATTCTGGACCATTAAAAATAATAGCACACTCATCTTCCCCGGTGCACCACCCTTGGATCGCTTTCAGAGTATCAACACCGAAGAGGGACATTCAATTCTTACACTCACAAAGTTCCAGCGTACCGACAAAGATCTTATTATTGTCTGTAATGCCATGAATGAGGTGGCAACTATTACCACACGAGTACAAATTTTGCTCGATTCTCAAGAAGATCGTCCACCGCCCATCATTATTGCGGGTCCAGTTAATCAAACGCTACCAGTTAAATCACTCGCAACGCTGCAATGCAAGGCGATTGGTCTACCCAATCCCACGATATCCTGGTATCGCGATGGCATACCCGTGCATCCCAATGCCAAGGTGAACATTACAGCTGCCGGTGATTTAATTATATCGGATTTGGATCGCAAAGAAGATCAAGGTCTCTATACATGCGTTGCTAGCAGCCGCACTGGTAAATCAACTTGGAGTGGCTTTCTACGTATAGAAGTGCCCACGAATCCAAATATTAAATTCTATCGTGCCCCAGAACAAAACAAGTGTCCCACGGCACCTGGACAACCCAAGGTACTGAATGCTTCTGCCTCTGCTCTGACAATCGTTTGGCCCACTAGTGATAAATCGGGTGCTTCACCCTTAATGGGTTACACAGTGGAAATGTACTCAACGAACAAAAGCAAAACATGGATACCAATCGCCGCACGTCTGGTTGAACCTATTTTTACTGTTGATGGCCTGACAATGGGTGCTGCTTATATGTTCATTGTGCGTGCCGAAAATTCACATGGCTTTTCACCACCTTCCCCCATATCGGAGCCAATAACTGCGGGTAAATTAGTAGGTGGTGGTGGTGGATTGCGTGATACTGCTGCAGCAGCATCCCAACTGCTTCTCAGTGATGTAGAGACTTTACTGCAGTCGAATGATATAGTGGAACTTCTGGAGGCCAATGCTTCGGATTCGACAACTGTACGTCTGTCGTGGGATATTGATAGTGGTCAGTACATAGAGGGGTTTTATATCTATGCACGCGAGTTGCATTCGCCGGAGTACAAGATGTTGACGGTCCTGAACAAAGGTCAGGGAGTGAGCGCATGCAGTGTGCCCGGTTTAGCTAAAGCCTCAGAGTATGAGTTTTTTCTTGTGCCATTTTACAAAAGTGTTGTAGGTAAACCCTCGAATGCAAAGTACGCAAGGACAATGGAAGATGGTAAGTGGGCATTAGATTCCTCATTCTCATTGTACTTCACTATTTTTGTGATGTAGTTAATCCTTGCTTTGATTACTATTGCCAGCAAATTGGATTTGATTACAGAGCTTTCCATTAAACTCATTTCTTCCCTTTCTCTATGATTTTCTTCTCATTGACAGTGCCGGAAGCTCCACCGTACGGCATGGAAGCCATACAATTCAATCGTACTTCGGTCTTTCTCAAATGGCTACCCCCACATCCCAATCGGACTCGTAATGGTGCGTCCAAATGCAACTTATACATACATGTCTCGTCCTCTTTCTGCATCCTTCTGCTTCTTACACTTAATTTCAATTGCTTTGCAGGCATTCTAACCAACTACAATGTACTCGTCAAAGGCTTGGACTCGCACAATACGACGCGCATTTTCAAAAATATGACAATCGATGCGGCAACGCCGACACTGCTCCTGGCCAACCTCACCACCGGCGTCACCTACTACATTGCTGTTGCGGCGGCAACTAAAGTGGGTGTGGGTCCATTCAGTAAGCCAGCCGTGCTACGCATTGATGCACGTACACAATCATTGGACACTGGATACACAAGGTATGCAGACACTTCTTTTCCATACTCTCCTTCACAGATACAAGCATTGTTGGCTCATTTGGCCAACACTGTTGTTGGTGTTGTTGCTGCTTTACTGCAGTCAGCCAAGTAAACTTCTCATCTCATCAATCCAGTCATTTACTCATTCATTCATGCACACAGTCAGTCAGTCAATAGACAATGCAGCTTCGCTCAACACATCAATCCATTAATGGCCAAACGACTTTTTGGCCATTAAACTAAGCCTTGTCTGTCGTCGATGACTCTCCATCCTGCTCATCGGTGGCAATGTTGTCGACATTTCTATTCCATTGTATTCTATTTTCTAACTCATGCTCTTTTATTTTCTACTTCGTTATTCTTGATATTACCCGCATTTGCTGCTTCTGCTGCTGCTGTTGCTTCGTATATTCAGATATCCCATCAGTCGTGATATCGCAGATGACTTTCTAACGCAGACTTGGTTCATCGTTCTATTGGGTTCCATCATCGCCATAATTGTGTTTCTATTGGGCGCATTAATTCTATTCAAACGCTATCAGTTCATCAAGCAGACCTCGTTGGGTAGTTTACATGGTGAGTTTATTTAAATGGTTTACTATATTTATTAAGTTTCTCAATCGATTTATTATACTAAGTTAAGAGAATGAAGCGATAACTAAATTCAATTCTATGTAGTAGGAATTTAATATTAAATATTGGAAAATGTTTTGCAGAAAAATGACAATTGGAAAAGTATTTGAATTCGTTTCTCAGTATTTGACTTAGTCAGAGTTTTTCATTGGTACAAAATGTTCTCTAACACGAAAATGTAATAACAATTATCAAATACAACAAGGATCAAGGTTAAGCTGACTATAAACGACCTAACGAATCGAAATATAAAAAAATACCCTAGTAATCCCGAAAAGAATCATAAACTGAAAATGGCATGCGTGCACGTAAGAATCACATCAATTGTCTTTAGAATCCTTCCAAAAATGGAACAGAAAATCGAAAACAACATAACACGAAGCAAAATGAAACGAAAATAGACTTAAATAAAAATTGAATATAAAAGCAATTTCCGACCTTTAGTATTATGGCTTCATTCTCTGAAACAATATTGTTCTTAAACTAACATAAATTGTAATTTTTGTAAAAGTAGAAGATTACGAGTATTTACCCGAATATCATAGTAGAATAGAATGAAGAAGAAATCCTCTAACGAATAATCATTGTTATTGTTATTTTTTTGTTGTGTGTTTTTATTTTTTTGTTTTCGCCGCCATTTTATTTTATTTAAGGTAATCACGCAATCGGAACCGTGCGAAAGTTTCCAACATTACCCTTGAGTGGTGGTGTAGGGGGCGGCGGAGTTTGGATCGATCCTGCCGGTGGCGTTTGGCGACAGGCAGCGGCATGTACGACAAAGGAGCAACTTCCGGACTACGCACAAGCGGCGGGCCAGGCACAAAACCAACAACATCAACATCAACAACAACAACAACAACAACAACAAAACACATACCACAATCAACAAGGACAATCGAATGCGTTACCCGATTATGAGCGGTGAGTGAATGTGCGAATTTCATAGCATATTTTATTAAAAGGGTTGTTATCTGTACTATATGTATGAGTAACATGAGTGAAAACCATATGGCTTAGGGCCCAGTTGGAACGTGGGCGTATGCAGAGGGTAAATATTGTAGGTATAAGGAGGAGGCCTAACGAACAAACATTTGAAACGCGTGTTGGGCAACAAATTGTGCGTTTATCGAGGAAAACGAAAGAATGAGAATGAGGAAGCTATGAAAAAAGAACGACAACCGGAAGTTACTACAATATCCTGTCTGTGCGCTTGTTTAATTACAAACCCGTTCAAATTAGTACTGGGTTTGGGGTGACGCCACAGAAGTGAGTGTGTTAAAGTTGTTGGCTCGCGGTTGATATACATATAACTTTCTATATCATAAACATATATAGACTTTAAACGAGGGTCATTCAATAATTTTCTATAGAGTTAATGTGCCTAACGCACTTTGCTATGCCCCCGACATGATGCTAGTGCGTGATAGTTATTGTTCCTATCATAATTATATTGTATCGACACATTGGTCATGTAGTTAAGTTTAGTCATTTGGTTAACATGTTTGCATGGTAAATTTGTTCATGTAATGATAACAAAGACCTTCGGAAATATATGGTAGACTAATATAGCAAAATAGTTTCATATATAAATAAGGAACTTAAATTTGAAAAAAAATGATAATGTTTTTCTTAATAAAATTGAATTAATACAAATTGGTAAGATACAAGTGAAAATTTAATTAGTCGAAATATTTTTGATTCATGATCGAAGTCGAGCTCTTGGCTTCATTCAGACAATTTAAAAAAGTTGTTAAATATTCAGAGCAAATTCATATCCTTTTCTCAATGAATGGACTCTTTTTCTAGCCAAGGGGTGTCATTGTTTCATGCTTCACTTTCTCCATCTCATCGTTATCGTCTCAGCCCTCCTCAGAAACACTCAACACAAAATTCGTAGCCGCGAACGAAACACCATTAAATTGTTACACTTGAATGAGTCTGGGCGTATGGAAGGGGAGGTATGATGAGTTCAGTTCTGATGAGTTGAGTTGAGTTGAGTTGAGGTGAGGCAATGAGGGGTTAATGCGTTCTGTTGCGTTATTTAATTTCCATATACGCGGATGAATTTCATATTTTTTTTATATATTTGTGTTTTTTACATTTTCGGCGCATATTAAATGTTTCAATGGCATGTCCTTCTTTTCCTTTCCTTTCCTTACCATTCATTCTTTTAGCTCGATTCCCTTTGTCATGCCAAGGCGTATGCCCCTCAGGATTTACTTAACCCACCCAACCCATGGCAAACAGTGAGGCTTTGTTTTTTGTTCCGTTCATTCATTCTTAAAGCTTAATGTACCGTTATAGTAATAACAGCAACAACAAAAATAACTGAAGGACAAAAACAAAAACAAAGACAATAAAAAGCACAACGCAACATATTGTTGTTGTTTTTGTTGTTGTTGTACTTTCTTCTTCTCCGTTATTGTTATTGTTTTAGCTCTTTTTTTTATTTTCTCAATCCTCCTCCTCTTCCTCCTCCTTCTCATTCTGTCATTCATTCATTCATTCCTCCTTTAATGTGTATTTACTTCTACTACTTCGGTTTACTTTTCTTACTTCTTCGTCGCATTTATTTGCAGAACTTTTACGCATTTATTTGTTTTTCTTTTCTCGTTACTTGATTCTTTTACAATTCCTCCTTCTCCTGCGAATCCTTACTGGCTGCTCATCCTGTTGCGCGAGCGTATGCCACTTCCGCTTCAAGCGTTCGCAACTTTCATTATTTCCGTTTCTGGTTTTTATTTTTTTTCTTATTTTTTGTATTCATTTGACGTTTTTTGTTTTTGTTTTTAACTGCGTTGTAAAATAATATAAAGAAGAAAATTCTTATTTACATAAACACAGAACAAACACACAACACCCAGTTATCTCTTTCATAGATACGTTTACCGCAATCCTCGCTAGAACATGGTCTTTCTTATAGTATAGGCATAGTAGTAGTGTTCTTTAAACGTGTTTCTGTGTATTCATTTTCTTCTTATTTTCGTCGACACTGTTGTCGTCATTAAAATTTTCAATTAAAGTATTTAATTTCTTCCTGTTTCCATTTCTAATTTCCCTCGTTTGCTTGTTTACAAATAAACGCAATTTTCTCAAGGAAATTAACAATTAAAAATTGATGGCATAAGATTTCATGTGCCTTCTTCTTCTTTCTATATTGCGGTAATTTAATGATTTACAGATGTTTTTTTTCAATCCCTGAAAATACATTCCAAATACACAGAGATCCATACACATTCACCCACACTTAAGTGTGGAAATATCTGGCATTTTGTGTAACAACATCAACAGACAACAACAAAATGAACAACAAGGACAAAATAAGAAATTCTCCTTATGCGGCTGCAAGTAATTAGCAAATTGAAAAGTTCTTTTGCATATAATTATTTGATGAGCATAGAAATTGCTTGTTTCTGCCTTTCTTAAAATATTCGATTCTCGTGTATGTAAATTTTTGAAATTGTTAAACGATTCTGCCATAATTTTCTGCAGATTGTATAATATTTTGTCAAGAAGTATATTGGTGGCCGGAGGACTCTCTTTAAAATTACAATATGTGTGTTTTATTTTTCTTAGTACTACCTCGAGTTTATGAAGCAAAACAAATTGAAAATTCATGGAAAATACCAAATCATTTTTAAATGAGATATTTCATTTTTAATTCAAAAGTATCACATTTTTATAAATAATTATTTTCATCGTCATTCAGTCAATTGTTTATTCTGTTTAACAAGGAGCCTTTTCCAGAATTTTTCATTGCTTTCATTTCTCTTTATTCTCTTTTAGTTGTCTTCTTGTTGTGATCTGCATTTAATAATTATTTCAGTCTAAAAATTATACAATAAGGGCTCTTTTATTTAGTCCTTTCCTTTTACAAAAATCCTTTTCTATGTAGTTTTTGAACCATCCAGTTTATGCGCGCTTTTTAGGATTTAGTCCGTTTTCTCCTCTGATGAAATTTCTGAAACAATTGTTATTGCATTTGAACGGGTTGCTTTGGTCTTCACTGGCTTAATTCTGACACCTGCCTGTCTAATTGTATACGACATATGTCGATGATCGCTGCTATTGGGTCCTTTTCCATATGAACACCTCTAAAGATTACATTTTTCAGTTTCGCTTGTGCGATCGCATGATGAAGTTCAGTCTGCTCTTTCTGTCGGTCAAGTTTTATTTTTTCCAATTTGCTCTTAAATTGTCTGTTTTCTGCGATATTATAGGTTTTAAAGTGTCGTCCATTTCACTTACATCCTTTTTTTCGACAGTTTATTTAGGTTTGCGTCTACTTTATACTCTATTTGAACTGTATCTGCTCTAGATGCCAGATTTAAGAGTTTCCGCTTGACACCTTCTTCTATTTTGTTTATTACCTCAAAAATGTCATTCATTCTAGTTCATCCTTCAGTTCATATCACTTAATTATTTTCAAGTACATATTTATTTTTTAGTCTCGTCTATTTATTCTCCAATTAGAAGAATCAAATCTTTAAGGTTTATATATTCTATCTATTACAAATAGGTTTGCCAGAGAAAACCTCTCTCATTAGAATTTTTAATAAAATATTCATTTTTCAAGCAATCAATCAATTATTGATTAGATCTAAAAACAAAGTTCTTTGCCAAGAAATCGCCATGTGCTATAATTACAAAGTTTTTAAGCAATTAAGAAACTTTCTTTACTCAAATAGCGAAATCGTTTATTTATGAATTATTTATTAGTTGCAAGGACAAGATAAACAAATCCTTAAATGCTTTCCTTATTGCTCACATTTACAATAATCGGTGCCTTCTTTCATATCGTAAATCAATTGTAATTAAATATTTATTCCGAAAGGTAAACAAACCTATTAAGCAACTTTGCCTACAGTTGTAGTTATAATTAGCACCATTTGGTCGAACTTCACATGCATTTTATCGATAAAGTTGTATCTAGATTTTAGTAGTATGTATGACTGAGTATAATTTTAAGTTCAAAGAACTCCCTAGAATACAGTTTAATAAGTTTTTATTGGTAACGAGAGGAGCATTGATATGTTTGCTTCTAATTAGTGAGCGCTAATCACAAAAAAAAAAAACAGAAAAATGAAAGAAAAAAACAAATTACTTTTTCATACAAAATTTTCCCGACTAACAGTGAAAAATTTGTTTGCAAATGATTTGAATGTGAGAAGATACTTACTATTCGAAATATAAAAAAAGGGGGGACTCTGTGCAAAAACAACGATAATTACTAAGTTTAATTGCATACTTTAAAGCGCAAAAGGTCTTTTCTTTTTCCGAAAAGAGACAACAAGGATTTTACATTGTCAAGGAATGGGGATCCACTCAATGCCAACATCAATTGCAACAATGGCCACAACAATTTTAATGAGCTTTGTTGTACGTTGTTCTAGTTGTAACCATTGATGTCATCTCTTTCAAAGAATAGAGAGAGATCCAGGATAGAAGGAGTATTGCCAACACTAATTTCCGGCAAGCAGAGAAAATTGAAAGCCAAACCAAAGGACGAGCAACAATGGCCACTGATAATAGCATATAACAAAAGCAATTTCCTATACAAAACATGAATGAGCATGAATGGGAAATGCTTCACTGTCGCGACGCTTCGTGTCGCACGCTGATTTATGAAAAGCATGCATTTCCTTTGCCAAAGCATTTACCATATTTTTCATAGCAACATTTTTTATACTACATAAAGCCCTAAACTCTTTCTCTAATTCTCCTTTCTTTTGTCCTTCTTTCTCGAAATTATTCACAGACTTACACCACTCAATATGCCCGATTACACGGAAGTTGTATGTTCAACATTCAAAAATCCAAACTCTTCTCTCGGTTATGGCGCCAACGGCAATACAAATACAAATGGTGGAAGAGGTGAAGGTGGTGGCGGAAATGCAACACAAACTTCCGGTGGAATTGGCAGCGCATCATTATATGATAGCTGTGGTGCATATGCAACAACAAATTTGGTGGCAAATGCTAAATTGTATCAGAATCGTTATGCGGCACAACCGACTTCGAACATCAGCAACAATAACAATAACAACAATGTTAAAACGATAACAACAGCAGCTGCCTCAGGGGTCAAAACCTCAGCAGCAACTGGGCCACAACAAAAGCAAAATGATTATCATGCCACAGGCATGTATTCAGCACCACCAAGTGCTCACTATGGGATACTGGAACCAAATCTGATGACCACATCGACTGCATCGACTGCCATATTGAGTGCATCGCCCGCACGGAGTGTTCACAAGAAGAACATGGGTGGCGGTGGGAATAACAAAATTCACATTACCGAGAACAAAATGGAACTCATAAATAATCTAAATCAGTCTGATGGTGCCACCGAGACAAATTCACCACGCTTGAATCCTTTTAACTCATCATCATCTGCTACTGTTGGCACTGCCGCGGCCAATGCTGCTGCACAGCAACAACAATTACTGATTGCTAGCAATGCTTTGAAACAAGGCCTGGGTGCTTATGCCAATACCACATTCGCTACCCAAATGGCAAATGGCGGTGGGGCAGGTACCTTGCGGCGTCAGCGTCATCCAAAAACCGTCTTCAAGAGCGAAAATAATATTAATTTTGGTAGCAATGGTTTGACCACTAAATCGAACTGCAACTCACCACGGCAAACAAATAACTCACATGCAGCCAAAAATCAACCTACGGCAACAGCTGCCACAACCGGTGGTCCTCAGTTGGACTTTCTAACAGGCATCAATGATAATACAGTATCTGAATACGCTCCACTTAGTAATTCCACAAATCAATTGTTGAATGATTGGGCATCCACTTCATCGATTGCTGCTGACTATCATTTCGGAAGTAAACAACCAAGTAAGCAACATCTCTATGTCAAGTCTAAGGATGGCACATGGTCGGCGGTTAGTTCAGATGCTTATCAATCGTATAAACAACAACAGGATAAATTTCAACTTGGATCTGCAGGTGAACCACAACAATCACAACAAAGTAGTCTAAAATCAGTTCCACCACAACCACAGCAACAGCAACAACTAACACTAGCACCCTCAACCCATAGTCTGCTTAATACTGGAACAAATATTACTAGCAATAGTTTTAGCTCAGATGCCCATAGCAAGTATTTCAGTAGTTTTGGTGGGCCCAGCTCAAATGTGTAAGAATTTATGAATTGAATCATATTAAATTGGATTGCATTGGATTGGGTTTGTGTTACCTGTAGCCAAAAGTGGAGTGTGATACTGAGAAATGTTTGAGGAATATACACGTATGTTGTATATCATAGGGTGATAATTTATTAAATGTCGGTTGTGCTTCAATTGGCAATGAATGAAAAGGAATTATTGTAGTTAAAGGAATGAGATAAATCAAATTTGAATATAACAGAAATAATATACCAATGCGGTACAAGAGGCTCTAGTACTTATGTGAACTTGTATTATTGATTCTAGACTTTCTAAATATTAAAACCTGATTCCTGGTACATTTCATTATTTCCTTAGCAACCCTATATAAATTGATTAAAATTGATTAAACCCAGATATAGTACACCGATTACATATACCTATAGAAATTCCATATAAATAACTAAACAAAAAATAAATAAAACAACGAAATTGTATATAAAAATATTTGCATGTAAATAAATATTGGACTATCTCATGAAATAAAGTGAAATCATATTCGTATTAATCAAATTGGCAAATTACTTATATGAATTCTATTGTAGTTAATCGATCAACCGATAGTAAATAAACCACACGAATACCAAAATCAAAACAACCCTAACGAATAAGATAATCTCTTATGCATTTGTATTTGTATGTAGAAATCATTATGCCCTTGAGCAATTGATTATAATAAACCCACATGAAAATAATATAATAATAATTATATAAACAAAATGCTAAAAATGTCTTAATAAAATAAATTAAAAAAATAAAAAAATATAATTAAAAATTAATTAAAGAAAAAGAAAATAGTGGAGATGATAATGAATGAAAAGTTGGAAAAATGCTAATAATAAGGCTGTTAATTGTAAAGGTAAAACAAAAAACTATATCATAATTAATAAATAAAATATATAATAAATAAATAATAATTATAACAACAAAATTCTATGTATAAATTTATACAATACAAAATCATGTTGAATCTCCTAAGTTTAAGAAAATATTTTACAAAAAAACATATGAGAATCAAATCATATTGAATATCCTTAATTTACTATATAAAATAAATAATCTAAAATAGAAAATAATTAATTTTCAAGGCAAAGGAAAATCATATAAAAAAACAATATGTTTGTTTATTTTTGCCTTGAAATTCGATTACATAAAAAACTTAGATTTAGTGCATCATAATAAAGTAGCTAAAGCAAAAGTCAGAAAAAATAAAAAAAAAAATAAAAACAAAAAGAGAATCCTGCAAGGAAGTTAAGAATATTTGCGTTTAAAGTCAGGAGTTTTGTGCTGCATAAGCCATGAGAAGAAAATAGCATAAATTAAATCAAAGCAAAATACAAAATATGAATAACATTACATTATTCAGAAAAGAAAATGGAAATGGAAAAACCAAAAATATAAATAAAAATGTAAGTAAGCAAATTAATGACTAAAATTATGCAAAAACTTAGCAACAATAACAAAAAATTCTCCTGCTCCACACACCAAGAAAAATGCAAATAAAATTCCCCAAAAAATTTCAAAAAAAAAATTAATTAAAATAAATACTAATAACTACTACTGCTAGTGCTACATAGTGTGTATAGTAGAGCTATAAACCAATCAACCAACCAACTAACCAACCTAATGATGATAATACAATAATAATAAAAGCCTAAATTAAATATAAATATCAAATCATGTTGTTTTCACTATTTAATTGAATTTTCATTTCTATTCTTTTTAGTTATGTTTCCTTTTTTTTTTTTTATTCAATTGTTTAACAAAATTTCATTAACTCATCCTTTCTCTTTGCAGTGACAATTTGGCCTATGAGTCGCCGACACAGCGTTTCATATATTATTATGAATGATTCTATGGATTTTGTTATCTAAAAACAAAACACAACTAACCCAAACTTATTTCTTTCCCATATTCAAACCCAAACCCAAACTATTGAGAAGATCTACAAATTAATTATACACTTTGCATATTGATTTGTACTCAAAATTCCAATTCAATGAATTTCATTGCTTATACCAGTATACTAGTATTTATTGCCCAAATGTCCTGTAGTTCATATTTGTGCAATTGTTTCAGAATCCTACATCCTTGTTCCTTCCTCAACCACTTATGTAGGAGTTTATGTAAATTGCATATGTTATAATTGTAAAATTTCATTTGTAATACAAAATCATTAATGTCACACAAACAAAATGTTGTCCGCAGTGGCTTGATTTCTTAATATAAATGAGTCACTGACTGAATTTATTTACTAAATATATACTACTATATTATACTTATATACTAAACATTTCGGATTGACCCCTTCTGAAAGGCCTCTGTTTATATTGGTTTTTGTGCTGATATTGCAACAATTTGCCTGCCTTATGCTTCATTCATTCTCTCATGTGTAATTTGCATTTTATTTCGCTGTTTTTGCAACAATTTTACAAATTGTTATTGACAATTTATGTCTGTTATATAACAATACAGGAAATTATAGTAATTCGACTTGTAGTTTTTTCATTTTAAATTTTATTTCTTTTGCAATTTTCTCATTTTTTATCAGGAAAAAATATTATGCAAATTAATATAAATTGAATGGTTATTATTGTTTTATTTAAATACAATAAAAATGAAAACAAATGTCATCATGAAAAAAAAAATGATCAAAAAATCTACTAAAATATAATTAAAAAATAAAAATTTCAATAAATCCCAACGATTGAGTTTTTTTTTATTGGTGTTTTTTTTTAAGCAATAAAATGGAACATTATAATTATGTATGTGTATTTTTATACTTATGTGTATATTTATAACAGCTAGCAAAGATATCAGAAAAGCTGAAATGAATATAATATACGAGTATAAGTACGTGCATTGCTACGCCCAGGCAAAATTTTATCAAAATCGGCTTTGCATGAAAATGATAGAAATAATGATATTTATTTTATTTTGTTGTGACTCACAATTCAATTTAACAATTGATAAATAGATGTTTCATAAAGACTACTTGATCGATTTGAAAATATTTCTCTTAGTTTTATATGCAAAATTTGATCCACGAACGATTCTGTAGGTTGATTTTGATGAAATAAACGCTATATGTAACAAGAAGCTTGCTTCAATACACCAGTGAAAACTGCATTCTAATTGATTGAGATTAGCGTGCACAGAATAAAAGACGGTTACGATTCTATATGCAGATTTGTATAGACAAGCTATCGAACGAAGAAGACATAAGTCAAATATAAGCATGATGATTGCATGGTGATCAATCTCTTTAAATTCTTTCTCTCTTTTATTTTTTTTGGTACAAAAATTTCAATATTAATCTTAATTTTTGATAAATAAACTAAATTTTGTTTTTTACTTATTTATTTTTATGATTTAGATATAATGTAGTATAATATTGCACTTAAAATTACAAGAATACTAGCTACCAGTGCCTTCGACTCTATTATGAGATAAATTTATGATGATTAGAATAGGTGGATAAAATTCTAATGAACAAGAAAATTATAAACAAAGTCAATATCATACAAAAAGCATTCTTTTAAAAGTTCAGATAGTTTAATGTTTTTAAAAAATATAACCCTAGCTCTCTCCAAGTTTGGACAGACATCTGGAATGTGATTGACGGAGGCCGTGACTCCACAGGAACAGAGTTGCAGCGATGCTTCGGTGAGAAGGCGATAATGCGTGAGTTGAGTATAACCGATAGGTAGGAAGCCAAACATAAACCACCGGGGTTTTTGAAGTTTTTAAAGGAAAATGGATACCAGTGTGCTTAGGATGATTATGTGCTATCCCACTGTTGGAACCTTTTCCAGTTTGCACAAAGTCTTTAGTAAGATGTTTTTCAGGTGCTTGTCAGTGTATTCTTTGCCAATAGTACAAAAAAAAAAAAAAAATATTGTCTTTATTTTGTATGCATAATAGATTACGGACTTTAACTTTTATTTTGTATAAATAATTTATGTTACGTATGATTGTAATGATTGACATACAGTCGGTGCAGACAACCCCTACGTTCCCTATTTGTGAAAAATTTGAAAAATAAATTCTGGTCAAACTTTTTTAGAAATTGCATTGGAATCGAGTTTATTAAAAATATCTAAACATTATTTTATTACAATTAAAAATAAAATATACAATTGAGATACAATTGCATAAACGTGGTTGTGCATCAAAGATTACGGTTCATGATTTATATACACGTACTTACTTTTTCTAAAATTATTTTGGAGAATCGATGAATTTCGTTTAGATATCTTTCTGCAAAAAAGTCAAATAGGATTGGAAGGCATTTGAGCTTAGACCAGACAAATTCTGCAAAGATTGGATTATAAATTTATAAAGGAATGGGTAGTTGTGATATATGCTAAATATACTACTATAAACAAAATTTACCACATCAATTTTAAAGGATTCTTGATGTGAGAAAGGAAAATAATTCATATAATTTGCTTAAAATAACAATGTAACACTACAACTGTTATATATAACTAAGAGTGCTAGTAATTAGTACTTGCATCGTCATATCATCAAATCCAGAGACCGAAAGTTCGATTTCGTCCGGTTTCAGCTGGTTTCGATAAAAAAATCTAGTTTCGGTCACAATTTCGGTCAATAATTGACAGAAACTTTGGCTCTGTCGAAACTCCGTGTTAGTAAGTAGTTGTATTTTGATTCAAAATACTTCAACGGTAGTGATTTTTATGAAGAAAGGCGAGATTGCCTCTCTGAAATATCGTTATCCAAATGGTTTGGAATTTGTGCAATAGGAAAAGAAACCCAATGTTACCAGCGAGTAAATGAAGATGTGTTACATGAGCATTGCCAAGTCTTAGCCACACAAAGGTCACCCAATTGTTTCGACAGCAGCTAAAACGCTGATTGTATCTGAATGATACTCATTATTTTAGATCCATCTGTATTTCTTTATTCTTTTCGGTTGACTTAAATATGGAGTATTTATATATTTGACAGGACCATCAAGCAAGGAAAAGTTTCATCTTCGATGGATCTGCAATATAGAAATTGTATCTCGAATTTTACAATTGATTTTGTTATTATTATTAATATTCCTCATACATTCAACTATTGACAAACTGTCAACTTAAACAAAAAATTTTCCTATATTGTCAATTGCATTGCTTTGGCATCTGTGTCAATGCCCGAGTAGAACTCTGAGTGTCACTTGTATGCTACTTAAATTGTTCGAGTGACATCGATACTATTTTAATTTTTTCTATGTTCTGTAACAATACTTTTTCCTGATTATCTTTGTAAGGCAAAAAGATATTCATTATTGTTGACTTAATTCGTGATGACTCCGATTTAAAGAGACAAAAGGTAATATTATTTCTTTTGTTCATTAGTATTGTACTTTGTTACCAATAATAATGTAACAATTCTATGACTATAATAGATTAATTAATGACGTCAAAGGATTAAAATGTTCAAGTGGGAAATCTATGGCATTGATTTTGTCAGCATAGGGGTTAAAGACCTTTAGAATAATTGTATTAAAGGTTTGTTAAGTGTCTATCAGAGAATAGTGCTTCAATATAATTTTTTTTTTCCTGATTAAAACTAAGGTTCATCTACTTATTTGTTTTATTTGAAAATTCTTTTAATTTTCATGTATTAGAAGACTAAAATGTTTTTCTAAATTTAAATGTTTATCTCAATAAGACAAATTTTGCTTTACCCCTAGGAAATACTTAAGAGTATTAGAAAAATGTATGCATACTATAACAAAACCACAAAATGCGACACAATCTATCTAAGCTTGTGACAAAGTTTAAGTGCTTCTAAATCCGTAGATTTGCAAGTTTCAAAAGGAACAACAATACAGCAATAATAATAAATATATACCCCACTCAATCCTATAAAAAAGTGCAATATGCCCCATGTGTATCACATTTCTACATGTCACTGAAACAAAAACAATGTGGAAAAAACAACTACAACTTATGAACATGAAAAAGTTTCCTTCTTCTGGTTCTTCCGAAGAAATGAGCCGACGGCTGGTTTTTTCAACCAAAGTTTTCCGACAATACTAACAACAACAATATTATCACCATTATTATTATCATCATCATCATCATAAACATTGGCGTCGTCATCTTCATGCTCGTTAGAGACGCCACCGTTGATGGTTGCACGTAATTTTGTTTTGTCGCGACGCAAATATGTTCTTTATGAGAATGTCTTTCAATGTCCTTCTTATTTTCCGTCACTGACACTTCTGTTACCATCAACATCATCTAAAGTACTAGTATATACGGAAAAGTTTTAACCATCATCGTTTTACCGCACGATTGTCTACTTACCCTCTTGCCATCTATCTATATATGTGTCTACGGCCGCTAAGCAAAGCCATCACCTGCCATACTCCAAACTCCTCCATACACCTTGAACTTGATTTGCCATCGAAAGCATTATGCAAGCGTCGCACTTGTCACTTTAACCTTCCATCTTCATGGCCATGGAAAACTATAGAAGAGAAGAGAAAAGGAAGGCCTGTCATCGTCAACCAAGCGCACCACTTACTTTCATTCTGTGCCCACTCCTATGTAGAACCTTATGACAGCATTTGGATTTTTGCATTTCCGTAAATTGAACATTTTCCTGGGAAATGCTTTAAAGTAAAAGAAAATGAAATGAAAAGAAAAGAAAAGCCATAAAACCGTGTCTAAAGTAGAATGGAAAAAGTAAGAAATAATGGAAAATGTGAAATGGAAAATCAAGTAAGGAAGGGTCTGCATCCATATTCCGGACTCAGGCGTTTTAAACATCACCAAGCGTAAATATGCTTGTCATCATTTGGACATGAAAGCAGCAACAACATCAGGGACAATAAGACTAATAAAGCCGACAAGGTGTAAGCCGACAATGCGACATTTACTATCTTTACTGCTTCATGTTCTTGTTGTTGCCAATGTTTATGTATGAACGACACTCATACAACCATTCACCCTGAATTTAGGGTGGTTGCAGTAGTAGTTCTAGTATCATTACCATAACTTTACTCTACATATAGAGTATGTAGTATGTTATGTTGCAATATCAATGACGGCTTTATGATTTGGCTATAACCCAACGATGACGACTACATTTCATCTTCAACAACGGCGTCATTATCATATGGTAAATCTCAGTATCACTTTCGCTTAGGCCTTTTACCTAGACGAATTCTATTGTGGTTTGGTTTCGTAATGTATTATGAATCTCATTGTTATTCGAATTTATGTTTTCGGAGCTTCATATCGAAATGCTATTTAAAAGAAATTTCTTGAAAGAAGAAGCGAAATTTATAGAAAGTTTTTATACAAAAGACAATTGAGAATTAAAAACGTTATTGATTGTACTATTTCCGATTTAGTAAGGATATAAATAGACCTTTATTCATACTGATCCCTTTAGTTTTAACTTTGCATATGCAATGAAAATACCGTGGAATAAGAGTGAATGCCATCGATAAGCAAATGGAGGACCTAAGGATCTTGTAGTCTCACATTTTATCTCAGCAAATGCGTCTCTTAAACTCTAAGAACTCCAAATTCAATAAACGAGAAGTTTAAATAGAATTATGTACACACAAGATATTTGATTCTTTGTCTTTAAATAAAATTGTAAAGAAAACCTATAATGATAATAATAAATTGAATCATATTATTCCATAGTGTTTCTCAGAATATCTAAAATTCCATCAATAAATAATGTTTTCTTTTGGGAAGCCTAACGTGCTGTCGATTAAAAATTGTATATACTATGCCCTTACTCACAGCCAATGTGTGGACGGAGACTAATAATGTGTACACGTAGATAAAGGTAGATACGTTGTCCAAATTGAATCATCCAGATTTAGTCATGATGAGAAGAGCAGGCGTAGGTGTTGGAGGATTAGAGCATTAATTGTGGTGGTTTTCTCAAGAATAATAAAGCGATATAAACTATTATATTTGATACATAATGCGCGTACTGGATCGTGAGAGGCGAAGTAAGCTATGCACCTACTAAGTTAACTCAAAAGCTTAAAGAATTCTACTTCTTGATATGTTAAGATGCATATACCTCTTTATCTGTGAAATGTTCATTATGCTAATACCGTTTTATTTGCGATTTGTACTTAATTTTGATGTCAAATTTTTTGCCACTATGTTTTATTGTGCCAAAACTATAGGGTATTTTTTTAAAGTGGTTTTTCTGTATCGATTAATTTTGCATAAAAAAACAAAATGGTAAAACACAAACTGCAAGTCTAAGCCAATTTTCCTTAATATATAAGACAAAGCTAAGATATTGAAATTTGGATGAAATTTTCCGTAACGATTACTTCGTTTCAAATACGATATTATATTATTCTAAACATACATATTCATCAGAACTCTGTTGTGATATTAACAAAACTTTCAATCATTTGTATACTAGTTTCTCCAGATAAAACATACAGAACAACACATTTACCAAAATTATTGTTGAAATGGAAGATGTTGGCTACTCGGTACTACCATTCATAATGGATTACTTAGGTCGCAAAGGAAGTGAGTGTAATTTTTTAATTTTGACAATAATAATAAAAAAAATTTTATAGTTACCAATTAATTAAAGAGGTTCCTATGAACACCCTCGTGCAAGAAATTCGAATCGCAGTTTCGCAAGGTCAACCCATGTCATATAACGCCTTCAGGAACTCATTTGGCTATGCCATAAATTTGGGAAGGCAGATGGGTATTTTATACGTTACTGATAGATATATCCGCGTTGCGTTCAATTTCCAGTACAACCCATTAAGAGACAACGAAGTTTGTCAACTAAAATCAAAAAATACTCCAGTTTTAAAGGTTTGTATTATACAATTTTCTGGTCAATTTTTATACAATTCACACTAAGGGCAAATCTAACAGACTGACTGTAGTTCTTAAGAATTTAATCACTAATCAGTTTATAGTTGGGTGAAGTTTTGCTGGTGTGATGAATATTTGATCTTAGTTAGAGCTGATATACTATATATATATTTTTTTTTTATTTCTATATCAGTGTCACGACACGGCGATTGCTTAAACGGGCTTCAAGTTGCCGCCAGGTCTAGGAAACCAATGATGAGATATATCCGTTTTCATTGCACTTGTTGTGCTAGGTGCCCTTTTTGCCGAAATTTATGATAATTGTACTAATTGGCATGGATGGTATTGGTAAGGGCTGATAATAGGAGTGATTGACAGTCGTGATTCGTGTTGAGAGTTTAGATAAAAAAATTGAAAACACAAATTAAAGACAACCTACCTAAACTTTGACTCCAAATGCTCTGACCAGATGACCCAAGCATGTAGCCTTGGAACCAACACCTTGCTCTTAATATACCACGATATTTTAATATGTTATATGTATGTGCTTGTTTTTTTACCCCTTAAAATATGTATATATTTTTAAATCAAAATAAAAAGAAATATCCTTTTTCGTGCAAATTTCAAATCTACATTGATTTCCGCTTTAAATTTCTATGCTTTTCCTTTCGTTGTACTCATGAAAAAGTAGTTTTAATTTTCTGCGTTGTCATCTTTATCAAAGTTATTCGATTATTATTCAATTACAATTACAATTATATAAATAATTAAATCTGCACGAGTTGTTAGTGTGCATAGCCATTCGGAACGAGTTTGATCATAGATAATTTTTCTAAATGATATTGAGGTCTCGATTACCAATGTATTGTATTTGGACCCCCTAATATACATAAAGAAAATCGCTATCTTATAGGAATTTATTTCTATACAACAAATTTGTCATTTATCATATGCAATTTAATTAATATTGGCAAATTCTTATATACTTAATATGTATATTAATTTTATGAAATTACACACTTTAAATTTGCGGCAGAAACTTCTTTTTAAACTAATTTTTCTTTCTTTCCTTTCATTAACAGTATTTTAGTCCCATTAGTAAATTGAATTGTCAATTACAATATTTTGTTTGGTAAATAAGCGTGTATAGCCCACATATTTATTCATTTGCCTTTGACTATGGAATGCATTGCATCAGTGTTGCGGAAAACACACAAAGTAGCAAAAATAAAGGCAAAAAACAACAGTGTTGCCTGATGATGATGATGATGATGGTTAAATAAAAATATGCACATGTGGCAACCACAATGCAACCACACCAACACATTTGTCATTCTTTGGTCAATTTAAAAAAGCAAACACACATACACAAATAAAAAAAGTAACGTATGAATATAGGACCCCATTCAAAGAGTCCTTTTGCTTTGTACTTATTATCCATGTTGTTGTTGCTGTTATTTCAATAAACAAATAGCAAAAAGTCAGACATATTCTCATTAACATAAAACATAAATATTTACTTTTGATGTTATTGTTTGGTTTTTGTTTTTGGATTTTTCGCATTTCATTCGCTCATGTATATTTTTACCATTATTGCATTATATTCGCCACATACTATTTTTGTTGGGTGTGTGTCGTCCTTATTGTTATTGTTGTTGTTTTTCTTGTAATATACAAACAAAAACTTAAGAGAAACAAAGCGAAAAATGTTCAAATTTCATAAATGCAAATCAGTTTTGCATTTTCTACATTTACATTTACATTATTTTTTTGTTTTTTATTTTTGTTCAGTTTTTCATTTTCAAGTTTTATTTATTGCATTTAGTTGTGTTTCATCCTGTGGCAGGATACTTGCATTGTAGTTAAGCAAATTTATGTGTTTTTTGGCGCTTGCTACCTGCGGCAAGTTTGTCGCAAAGTTTTATGTTATCTTTGAAGAAGCGCAGGAAAAGCTCAGGAACTGAACAACGACTTGGTTGTTATGGATGTGTAAGGATGTGGTGGTGGTATGGGTATGTGATTCTCTTAAAGGGTTGTTTTGATTTAGGGTTTATGATAGAAACTTTTGCGAAAAACTTTTTCTAAGCTATTAAATTGGCCCCCACTTTAAAATGCATAAGAAAATTTGAAACATGTTAATGGTTCTTTCAAACCCTGGATTAAATAGAATTTCTATTTTATGTTTATGATTTTTTCAAAGTGCAATGGGTATTTATTTCATTGGATAAGAATCTTATATCATGACTAACAAACAAAACGAAAATAAAACAAACTTTGGCTATGTCGAAGTTGTAATACTCTTCACGCCCCTCCTATTGGTCCGAGGGTCTTTATGGTTGGTGGATATGGGTCAGGCACTTTTAGCGCGCGTATAGGTCCGAGAGCTTTCATATTTATATGGTTGGTGGATATGTGTCAGTCAGAAACTTATAGTGTCCAAATTTCAATTGTTGATGATTTAAAAAACAAGAAAGTTTTTCTAATAAGAACTTTAATTTGGATTTAGATTTGTATGGGGGCTACCCCCTTTCATTGTCCGATTTAGTTGATGTAAAATTTCAGCTCTTTGACGATTTAGATTGCATACATACAGACAGAAAGACAGACGGACATGGCTAGATCAACTCGTCTCGTCACGCTGATCAAGAATATATATTTTTTCGGTGTCTCAGATGTCTCCTTCTGTATGTTACAAACTTCATGACAAACTTATAATACTATTCACTGCGTGAAGAGTATAAAAAAAGAGTCAGACATCGGAGCTCTACTTGATCGCCAATTGTGCTTTGAAATTAATGTCTATAGATGTAACGAATCCGATTCGGATAACAACTTTCAAATAGTTGCTTTAACAACTCTTGTCGGTGTTCACTTAAATTAAAGAATCCATTAAATTTATAAGTAAAGAGTCTGCTTGCTTGTCCGACTATGAGGAAAATACATCATTTTTCGTCTCGTCTAATTTTCTATGGTAACTTAATAGGTGAAACTTCTGTATTTCTTGATCGGCATTGATTTTAGTAAGGTTGTAGACTTTACATTTCTTTTTGTGTATAAAGTCTCGGTATATATCTATTATATATCTTGAAAAATATCGTATGTAAATGGTACATGGCTTCAAGATATTTTTATTTTTTACAAAAATAATAATAATGGCCCAGAACTTTAGAATTTTTTTTTTGGAAAATTTTATATCCTAATTCAATGACAGATTTCATTATTTATTTTAACAGAATTTAATT
Organism: Amiota mariae; assembly: GCA_035041805.1. Classification (NCBI taxonomy): domain Eukaryota; kingdom Metazoa; phylum Arthropoda; class Insecta; order Diptera; family Drosophilidae; genus Amiota; species Amiota mariae. The sequence continues at coordinate 969,299 of JAWNKV010000216.1, read as the reverse complement.
TGTTCTACAAATTGTATACATTCGCTTCATAATCTACAGGCATTTTATCGAAAAGAACATTTATCTTATTAATCGAAAAAAACATTTATCTTATTAATTAAAAGTACAAACATAAATAATGTGAATAATGTCGTTGTAAAGTCACAACGAGCTAAATATACGATTTTCACAGGTATCTGGAGTACTTGTGACAACTTGATTAAAGGCCCTCTGGAAGAGGAACGTTTATCGCATATCAATACTTATCGTGAGCAAGAAAAATTAGAATCTTATTTATGATGTCCAAACAATCTAAGAAACTCAGGTTCAAAGTAGATTTGTCGTGATGAAGAAAAATTTCTAACTTGAAAAGACTTGAGCGAAACAATTAGCATTAGCCTCATATAAAATAATTTGCGTAACAGATTATCTGCATATAATTTAATAAGCTTTGATTCCAGAACAAAAATTTAACTTTATGAATTGTTTTACTAAATATGTTTGGAAATAATAATCACAATATAAACTCGCAAGGTACATACTTTACTATTTATTTGATTTATTATTTAATAAGCTCTAGAAATCGATGTCAGCATTGCCTATTACTTGCTACAATTATTGAAATCGGTATTGTATCACCAAAATGTTGGATGGTTACTTTTGTACTAATATTATAGTATTTGATATCATGGATATACGAACTCGTATATATCTGTGTCAACAAATCAAAGTAGCATATGTCGAAAATCTATGTTTTGAGATATTGCCCATTTTGTGTAAGTGATTTCGGTTTGGTTTTATTTCATATCTCTAAGTTGTTACACAAAAAAAAAAAATATAAAAAATAAAATACATACTTAATAAATTTTGTAAAATATTTTTATAAAAGTAGATTTCACAACCTTTCCAACAAGTATAATTTTATTTAGTTTATTTAATCCAATAATTGTTTAAAACAATTTGAAAATTGGATTTATGAAAAAATATATATAACTATGATTCTATACCATATTTTTTAGAATTTTTTTAGTCGAAATACGTGTTTTGAAGCGGTGAATAATAATAAAGTTCGAAATCAATTTACTCAATTTTCGACATAACCTAATTTGACTTGTTGACACAGATATAAATATTTAAGTGGGTAACAGTAGTTTCATTGATAAAGATAACCTAATGAAATATTTGATGGAAATTTTGAAAATTTCTCTACGAAATTATTATTCGTCTTCAAATTATGGGTTCCGAATAACAAAAAAAAAAAAAATAAATAAATAAAATAATTAAGAGGAAGACAGCATGTAGCCGATTATGGAAACTGATTAGATTTATTTCAAAATGAATTCTACAATAAAAGAGATGTCATGAATTTGTATAGCTTTTTAGAAATTCTACGGATTTTTAAGTTTTATGACTTTTACTAAATGTTTTGTTTGCAATTAAATATGTAATTAATTTTATTGATAGTTTCATATTTATTTTTATTTTAATATATAATTCTTATGTATAAAGTTTCATTGAAAATGTAGTGTATCATGGCTTTTGTTAAAAGAATTCTATCGATTTAAACAAAAGCAATATCAATTGCATAATCACATTTTATTGTTTTCATTAAATTGCAAAATTCAATGACAAAACCCGAAACTTGATGTTAAAATTAAACCCATCAAAATATTTCCAGTTGACGCATGACTTAACCACTTGCCAAGGACAATACCAGACGTTACATTAACACCATTCTATCATTTCTAGTTTCCATAAGAAAAAACAAAAACAAAGTCAAAAAAAGGATATATTGTACTTTTCATTGTCCACTTCTGAGTTTTGACTGTAAAACATTTTAATACAAAAACAAAAATCACGAAGAAAAAACGACAAATATCCATAAAACGTTCTACAAAGTAACAATGGCTGGAATCTTATGGTGTACAATATGTTTGTCTATGGATCTATGGATGGGTATTTGGAACGTTAAACATTTTTCGACAATGGCATTTAAAATGGCACTGCCAGCTTAGCTAAGCGCTAACAACATTGGGCAACATTGTCTGCTAATAGAGACTTGACAAGTGAAGTGGCTTTGAATGGACTGAGAAGTTTGTTCCAACTATTTGCTTGTTTTTAATATATAGTAGTATTGTATTTGTCTGGCAGTTAGTTTCTTTACCCTACGCGTTTGTTTAAATGGCAAATTGCCATTTTTAGTTGGCCATGATGTGCAGTGTGTGTAACCAAACAACAACCAGAGAAATGAACCAACCCCATACAAAGCCGGCGTCAGCGTCGTCATGCTACAAATTAGTCTAATAAAACGTTACCATAAAATGTGCGTTCCCTAGACCAAAGTCCTTTGAATACGGATTTCAAATGTTTTCTTCCTTCCTTAGATTTAGTTACAGGTTTTTATGAATGCTTAATAGTTTTGTAGTTGTTGGCGGTGGGACAAGGGGCGGATACTGGGTACTTGGAATCCATTACAAGCGATGACGACTAAGTTCAAGTGCTCGACATACGCAAGTTGAAATTGTCTGAAGTCGTCTGAAGTGAGACCAGTGAAGATCTAATGCGGCCGCCCCAATGTTGTTCGACTTGTTATTTATGGTCGACGAGGACTTGTATTAAAGAAGTCAAAACGAAAAAGACCAATAAGAGTAGAGATGAGTAGAGTAGAGTAGAGTAAAGTAGAGGAAATACGAAAAAAAAGAAAAATCACACTTAAATTGTATTATCCGAAATAGTCTACTCTGTTTCCATGTTTTGACTCGTGTTTCAATTCTCGCCATATTTTGTAATTAAAAAAAATAAAAGAGAAATAGAATGAAAGACAGCTAAAAGCAAAGGACATTACTGCCTACAGCAAAGAGGATGGAAGATGATGACGACGACGATGGCAAGGACCAAATACGTCAAAACAAAGTTTATGGCCTCCAGACGTCTTGATTTGATTCGCTGCGGTACCAGACGAAGTAACTGAACAGAACTGAACTGAACTGAACTCAACTAGAGTCAACTCGACTCGACTGGGCCTTTATAGCAAGAAATATGTAGAGCTTTACTAAGCTCATAGCAAGGCGTCAAGTCATTGACAAGGTCGAGTGTGTACACCATAAAGTGTAAGTGCTCGGTGGGTCGTCGTCGGTTGGTTGTGATTTATTCAATTTACGCGAAAATATGTTTATATTATTTGCAATTCTCTTCTATTTTCATAAATTTTTCTCTTTAATGTATAGAAAAATTGAATGATAACTTTTCTAGGAAAAAATCTTAAAGCACTTTACATACTGAATAGAGCAAATACTTGAAACATGATCTTAGCCACTTCAATTAACAAATTTACTAATTAAAGTAACGAATTCCAACGTCAAACTTTTGTCTTCTCTATGCACATAAGTACATATTCTATCCAAATCATCTTGTCCAAGTAGTCTTTGTTTTACTTACCATCAACTGTGTGTATGTGTGTGTGTGTGTGTGTGGGTGAGATTGAATGTGACTGTGTTCTAGGATTCGAATCATTTGGTTTTAGTAACAAAGTTTAGCCCATTTAATTAGTTCAAATGTACGTGCCTCATTCCAATTAGAATGTGGGTTGAGACTCTAATGTTGGAGTTCCTAGGACAGAAAGAGAGGTCGAAGTTCGTTAAGCATGTGGGCTGACTTTAAGTGCGGTGCTAATGGTGAATGCAGATACTAATCAACCCTAAAACGAAAATCAGTATAAGTAGGGAAAACATGAACATAGTGGACTGGACACAAAGAAGTACGGCAATAGCCTCTAAGTTGAAGTTGTTGCTTAGCATTCTTCATTCACATTAGAAAAATCAAAAATAAACATAATCCAACGAAATGAAAATGTTTCCTTGCATCCTTACACACAAAGGCAAAGCAAAACAAATACAAGACAAAATTCAAGTTTTCATTTTATTTTCAAGTCTTCTACGCGATTTCGCTAAGTCCTGGTGCGCCATTTACATTTTTTAGTTTGGACATTGCATCCATTTGGAAAGCTTAAATTAAATTGGTTTTGTTTTTTACCCAAAAAGAGAATTTCTAATATAAAAAGCAAGAATAGGGAAACCATCAACATCCTCAACATAATGAAGTTTTTCTTTTAGGATTAATTTTGTAATTCTTGAAAACATTAAAAGAAATGAAATGTAAATAGCTTGGAGTTGCAATTCTTTTATTATTTTATGTGAATACTCGTACATTTAATGAGTATTAACCCTTTCATCATACAACTTAAAGCAATAAGAGTATCGTAGTGAAATACTGAAATTCTTTATTATTATTATTATTAAAATTATTATCTTATACGAGTAATCGTATTTTTGAATTAAATCGTCAAGTATCTGGAAATTGATACTTTGCTCTGTCGTACGCACAACTTTTCGAAAAACTATAGGAAATAGAATGAGCTACAAGAACTTGGAAGTTTTGTAGAAGTATTCATCTAAAACAGAATAAACCAACCTAACAAAGGAACATTTTGGAAAACAAATTTTAATAACTCACCTTCGTTTCCTTTTAGTTCAATATACTTTTCCTGGCGATGTTGAATACCATTGATATATTGTTTATGATGAGAATCGTTAAGCTTCTCAAAATAACCGTAATATACTAATATTATATACATATATATATATAATAAACAATCGTGGATTGCTTTTTCTTCAATAAAAGTTATAAAAAAATTGACGCCATAACCTTAACTGCATATAGTAGACCAGTTTTTTTTCTTCCTTGAAGGCAATTATCCCTTTTCAGCATCTTGTTATGATTGTTCCATCGTCCCAGATGTGAAGTGAAGAACCTGTATTTCATACATAATAATGAATCAAAGAAAATTTTCAGTTAAAATGCTATGTACAGTACCTTTTGTAATATCTAGATTTCACACTTCCAGTCGACGGTCATCCAATTCCATTTTGTGGAACTTCTTCACAATATCTGGCGTGGTCACCTCATTTGGTCAACTACTGCGATATTCGTCTTAGCAGCTCGTAAGCTCTTCTATCCAATATTTTCTTGAATGAAGTAACAAACTTCCCCAGATAAGAATCTAGCTATGTTTTGATATTGGTTAGATTGAGTTCATATTATATAATAAACATGACCATAAAGACAATTTTTTTTTTCTTTTTTACAAATTTCGTAAGATCTGACAAATTGGCGGTTGCCGATAATCAGGTTATTATTTACTATTTATTATTTAGCTATTAAGTTTTAACAATTGTTTCTTTATGTCTTGCTCGAGCCGTTTCTATCGTTGACCGGGTTGTCGCCTATTGCCGATAGGTTGTGGTCTGGGTTGCCACACAAACGAATAATAAACGCCATCTATACGTCAGTCAGATACTTCTGAAACTACTTAGCATACATAGTATTGAATATATCTAAGTATAAAACTGTAATACAGTCCTTGTCAAATATTTTCTTTTATTCGTTATAAATCTTAATCAATTCATAGCATATTCTATATAAACTCCAACAGAACTATTTGATTTTTACGTTAGTTGTGTTTTCGTTTATTATCATTTTTTTTATTTGTTTAATTATAAACTGGAGGAAATTTATTATTTATTTTATTTGAGTAGATGTAAAATGAGTTGATGGCAGCTGTTTGACTAGTAGAACTAGCTCAATTCTTTTTATCCTGTTTAATTTGTTTTGTTTGATATTCTAAAGAAGTTATTTTATTTTAATATGTTTAATACTTTTATTATTAAAAGTGTAGTTTATTAAGTGTGATTTGCCATATTTTGCTTCTTTTTCTGAAAATACTTTTTTTTTTTTTTTTGACAATTTTGATGGAAATAAAACCCAACATTTCTCACACGGTTTACAAAAATGAAATTAATATTTTTGTTTGATTGTCAAATCTGGACTATAGGAAAGATGACCCATCAATTCGACGTTTTGAGTGTTTAAAAAGTCACTTGTTTGAGGCGACGTGTGAGAGCTCGCATTCTGTGGTTGATTTTTCTTATTTCTTCGAACACCTCTGGCAAACAAATGGTGGTGTACCATTCAGATTTAACCGTTCTACATTTCTCTAATGGCACGGTGGCGACATGTACGGTTATTCCGAAAAAGAAAAGGCGATCATTTGCTTCGTGCGCGAACAACTTTTGTTGGATTTGGCTCATCTTGAAAGACCCATACAGTCGACTGCTGTTTAGTTTCAGGCTCATATGCATAGATCCATGATTCATCACCTTTCACTATGTTATAGACGTCTTTTGAAGCACAGCGATTTTTCAACATTTCTTTGCACCAATCGACACGAGCCTTTTTTTTTGCGATTGTCAAATTATGCGGTATCCAACGCGAGCAAATCTTTTTGACGGCCAAATGTTCATGGAATATTGAATGAATGCGAGTGGAACTAATGCCCAAACATGTCTCTATCTCACGATATGTCACATGACGATCTTGCAATATCAGTTCACGCACAGCATCAATGTTTTGTGGCACAACAACCGATTTTGGACGACCTTCACGAAATTCGTCCTGGAGAAAACTACGACCACAGTTGAATTCAGAAAACCAGCCTAACACGGTGGCCCTGGATGGTGCTTCATCACCAAAAGTCGAAGCGAGTTGATTGGCACACTCTTGTTGAGTTAATCTACGTCGAAAATCATAAAAAATCATTGCACGAAAATGTTCACGATTTATTTCCATTTTTTAGCCGAAACGAATTTTTCAAGTCACTGTAAACAATACAAATAGCACTCGTATGACAAATCGTTCTGAGTACATTTATCATTAAAAACGACAAGCTTTACGATACCAATGTCAGATTTGACATATCAACATTGGTGTTGCCATATCTCAAGACTTAAGTAGCAACCCTCGTATCAATACTTATTTTTTAAAAGGAAAAATTTCTTGGCGGCATTTTAAAACTTTTTTTATATACAGGTGAAGCGTGTTAATAATCGAGTTTACTTGACTTGAAGTATACTAACCTTAGGAGATAGAAGCGATAATTTTGTTTTGTGAGAGATTGATATGTAATCTGGATAAAGGTAAAATCGACATATTGTTTTTTGTCACTTAAATCAGGAGAATTTCCATTGCTCCAAAAATAAGGGGAAAATTATAATGATACTCGTATTTGACTACTGAAGAACCCAAACATTGGTTATCGAGCCAAGGCGCAGCTAATCTCGTCAAATTGTGCTGCAATTTTCTTATCATCAAGCATCAGTGAACACACTCAAAATAACAGACATACACTGCCAGTTAAATCTATTGTCATTTGCCTGCTGCCCCAGTAAGCCCACTTACTGTCCACTACCGAAGGGCAAGTATAGAACACGCGCATAGTCATCATGTTTATTTTTTTTTTTTTTTTGTGTAGCAGAAATAAAAACAGAATCTCATACTCAATAGCGTTGGTACTTTTTATGGTCACTCAAATAAGCATAAAAGTATCTGTACACATGCATATGCACATGTATGTGTCCTTTACTTCGAATGTTCTTTATCTTGTGCTCATGCTTATGTTCATATTTATGAGTTTAGTCTTTTGCTCGATGTCCTTTTCGATGCTGAATGTTACTAGTAGATGTTGCTGATTAAACTTTATGGCAAACTTGCTGAATCAGTGCTTCACTCACATGTTCCAAGGATATGAGATCTTTTACTCCAGTTTGCCTTGATAAAATCGCATAAAAATTCCAGTCTGGCGTCTGCTGCACAAAATGTTTACGATACAAATTTCCAACTAATTTATGTGTGATAAAGCAAAAATAAGCGAAAAAAGAAAGGAATTTTGTTTTGTTATATCTTAGTATGTCATCATCATAACATATTGATACATACATGGATGCTACGTTAAATCATAAAATGTTACTGAAGGAAATATACATACATTTGTAGATACATTTATTCTAACTAATATAGGGTAGCAAAGTTGATTCGGAAGCTCGTTATAACGTAAAGAGAGGAGAATTGCACATAAAATACAGAAGAAATTCATTTATTTAAATAAAATTATTATTATTGCATTAAAAATGCCGAATTGAATAAACATAAAGTTTCGATTTTAGTGTGAAAAAGGGAGATTGTTAAACATCTGTGTATCTACCATGTCTCTGTTTTTCTATCTGTAATCAGGCATGACAAGACTTTTAGTGGGCGCCGGAAGCGGCAGTCAATGTCGATAACGATGACATCGACATTGAAGATACTCCAATGGCTGGTGGCTGGTGACTGGACTGACAAGCGAACGAACGAATGAACGGATGAATGAACGAACGAATGACTACTACTTCTGGGCAACAGCTGCCTAAACAAATTGAGAATTGATTCTTTATAGACCATTAGTTTTGATTATAGTTGTGCGTTGGTTTGAGTTAAGTTCATTTGAAAGGTCCTGTATCTTGTGTCCTGTGTGTCATTGCTGCTTGCCTGTTTATCCTGTTTAGTTTAGTAAATGCCAGCAAAATGAAGTTTTACACTTTATTAGTTAAGGAGGACCCCCCATACACATAGACAATGAACGAAGGGAACGAATGACGAGATGGAAAACTTTGTTCAAAACTGAAAGAAAAGTGTTAGTGAAAACGAGTTATTTGTGCTGCTGCTATTATTATGGTTGGCCAAAGGCATGACAGAACAGCAGGATAGGACACAGTAAAGAAATTTTTGTTTCAATTGAATGCTTCAACGCCTACAGCATAATTTTGTGTGAAAAATTATTATAGGATTTTCTGCTCTCGATATTATTATTATTGTCCTGATAGTGAGTTTGTAATAAGATAAATTTTGGATTTATAGAAGGCGTTTTTGACAGGCTCTATAAATTGTATTGAATATCTTCCCTTTCTTAAGCTTGAAAATATTATAAATTTTGTCATAAAGTTACTAGTAAATTATTAACTAGCAGCTGATTTTGTTCGCTTTTTAGGAGTAAAGCGACAATAGTATCTAATCGACAATATCACTATTTTACTATTAGATTCATGTAAACTTAATATGATAAGAAAATCAAATGAATTATCTGAACTTCGTTGTCAAATAGTGTACAACAACACGATTTAGTTATTATCAGCAGCAGCAGCAAAACTAAGAGCCACAATGGCGACGAAGATGTCAAGAACATGGCTTATAAGTAATGACTACAAGATGAAAATAAGAAAATCTAATGAATTGTCTGATCTTCTTTTTCAAATAGTATAGTAATTAAAATTTATCTGACTGCTAGCAAATACATATGTTCAATTATTTGTTTAAAAACAAGAAATACTTACATCAAATTTGAATTAATCGCCTTTAAGATACTGTCCTTGGCTAGCAATGCTCTTATCCCAATGTGGAATCTATAACTGGAAGCATTTCTGGAGCGCTTATTTCGAAAGGGCTTTCTGCTGATCTATCGTGGCCATCTTAATGGGATGAATGTTGGCAAAACGTTTTCATATTAGCACAGTTAAATCGCTCATACCAATTGTAAGCAGTCTTCATAGTTACCACATTATCACCATACGCTGATATGTATATTTCGCAGCTTCATTGGTCCCTTTTTTTCAGCATATTAATGCGTTGTTCAAGATCTATGACACACGACCTCATTGTAGGGGCTCAAGAAGCTGACTGACAAACCAGGACCTGTTCAAACTTGTCACTTCCTGTCTTAACACACTAGTTGAAATAGATGTAGCGTAAGTAGTTGCTGTTATGAAAATTCATTCACCGTACATATGTCAACCAAAATTGTGAATCTTTGAGAAGTTTTCCTTAAATTATAAAAAAAATAAACATTCATTTTTTGTCGTGGACTTTTAGTACACGAATTTATTAGAAAATAAACAACTTTTCCAAGGTTACTTGTTTATGGTTCTACCTTTTGCAATAACCGGAGAGCTAAAAAAGCTACAAAATAGTTTCAATAGTTTGGGCTTAAAGAATTTTGTTTATTTTGGATTAATAATGCTCCTTTCTATTTTTGGACAAACAACTATTTATTTCACCCAAAATTAAAAAAAAAAAAAAACAGTAAATCGATTTAAGAAAACCATTATTTTTCACAAAATATATTTCATTTAATGAATATTAACAAATAAATTAAATTAGAGAGCGAGCATTTTATTTCCATTATCTGAATTGTCTTCGTTTTCCATTTCAATATCTCTTTCTGTGGTTGTTGATTTATACATGTAATTTCGGATTAGTTCTAAGGTTTTTGTAAGAATATTTCAAGTTCCATTATCGCGTTCCATGTTTTCACTTCTAATTGAGTTTTGCCTGACTTCAAAATTTTCATTACTGCAAACAAATTTCGTTCCGTTCCTGGCAAGCATAAAAAACATTCAAAGATTTTAGCCATTTCTTTATACTCGGTTTAACTACATTTACACTCGCCTCTTATAGCCAAAGTTCCCTTTGATATTTTGCAATAAACACAATATTTAAGGTAAAATGCAATATGCTGAAAATACTGCAAAAAAGCAATACAAAGACGAGCATTATGCATTACCTTTTGTTATGGGTTTTCCTCGATCACCAGATTTGTCCCAAAACTTTAATACTACATTAAAACATCGATTTATCACATTGATTATTAATTTTTACTAATTAATTAATACACCAATTAAATTTTTCTTTAAAAATCGGTTGACGAATTAATCGTTAATTTCAAAGAAGAATGTCAGGGAAAATCAACATCTGGCAAAGGATACATGTTCTTATAAATCAGGTTAACAATACTTTGAGTGATATTGTATTCCAAAGTCCCTCCCTCTTTGTGAGAAACTACGTTCTCCAAAGCCGTGTTAATCAGAGGTTGACTCACTCTCACTGCACTTGATGAAGAAGAACTGGCAGATGGTTTTTCTTTTTTAATTTCAGCTGTCTCTGGCCGTACTGGTCTCTTGGGATGGTTGTGATCAATATGGTTTCTAAAGTTAGTCATGTTCACTTTCTCAAAATGTTCCCAAATCACACTTTTTGGAGACATTTTTGTCATAGTTAGCAAATCAAGAAACCCGAGTATAGCATACTCACACAAACAAAAAACAGAAACAAATGATTTCTGTTGAAATTATGAATTCATTCACAAAGAATTTGTTAATTTGACATTCACATGAAACACCAAGTAATTTTGAAAATCGATTATCCGATTAAACGAACCCTGATGACATTGGGCGCGTTCAGCAGAATCAATCGCTGACCTTTTCCCGATTACTTAGTAGGCGCTGACTGATTTGACTTTTCTGAACGCAGTGCTGAATGTCTGATTTTGTGAATTTGACAGTCACAGTGAGCACCAATCAATTTGAAAAACTCAACGATTGGTTCTGCTGAACGGGCCCATTTACAAAGAAATTGTTAATTTGAAATTCACATTGAAAACTAAGTAATCTTAAAAATGAATTATCCGATTAATTGAACCCTGATGACATTGATTATAAATCCATAGATTATTCTAATAAAACATCGATTATTTCGATTTATCAGTTAATCTATACCCATCCCTAATTAATAGAGAACGTAGAGACGTAGGTGGTGAATGAGCTTCTGATAGTTCAAATATAGCAATCCTTCTTTTACTCATGAGCTTGCTTTATTCACCAAGTATGCTACTTCCTATTATTGGGTCAATTTGGGCCTGAGTGTTAAAGTTTAGATTCTAACTGCTGTTATTGGCAAAAGATTCAACTATTTTTGTTGTTCCTCAGACTTAGACTTATCATTATTGCATTATACATTACGTCAAATTGACACACTACGAGTGCAAAGATTTGGTTAAAACAAAAACAAATCTTTATTATTCGAGTCTTCTTATCTAATCAAACAATTTGATGATCATTTGATTTAAAAATCTTCAATATTTAATGAACTCGATTTGAATTTGCCTACCATTTTATTAAAATTTCATTTATACCATATTCATTCCTAAGTTTGGAACGAGAAGGAAACCGAAACAAAACAACTACCTCCAACAATTTTAATTTCGCCAAAAAAGACAATAAGCAAACAACAACAAATCTTAAGCATCTCACAACATAAACAACGATAAAAAACATTTCAAATAAATATAAATGATACTTTCCGGTAACTTTCCGTATACCGCAAGGATGCAAAGGAGCAGAGAATTCACATTCACCTTCACTTCTTACCTCCAGCTTCTTGCTTAGCAAATGCGTATCTTAGTACTTCATCTAAGCGTCCCCCATCATCTTTTCTTCCTTTTTCAATTTCGTGTTGTATCAGTTCGAAAATGAACTTTAGACTTTTGTATCTTTTATTTTTGCATGCTCCTTTCATATTATTTCTTCTGTGTTATTGTATCATTCATGTCTTGAATCTTTTCTGTCTCCGGTCTCCTCTCTATCCTTGTTGTTATTTTTTTTATTACCGCGAGTGTTATGCTAATTTCCGGCTGTGAATGCCATCTTCCTTCAAACGAGTATAGGATTCGTTTTAGGTGGCTATGTTTCTCTTTCCATATTATTGTAGATGAGAAGAAGCATTTACTTGACTGCTCTTGGTGCCCATGACAAGCCAGCGAGCGAGCGAGTGAGCTTTGCACGCCGGAAATGAAATTTAACTGAATTTGCATTGGAATTCGATTAAATCGTTTATGCAAACATTTCGTTTCGTTTCATTTCAATTCAGTATTTCTACTATATTAGATGTAAACAGTATTTTGTGTGTGTGAATCCTTTTTTGGTTTACTTACACACCGAGAGATAGACAGACAGACAGACATACAGACAGACAGATGAAAAGATATCCGAATTGAGTCAAGGAAGATGCAGATACAGACGCAGGATATGCCGAGTTAAACATTTACAGAGCGCGGTAGACAACATTTACCGACCCGGCAGCTTGTGATTTTGATCCTGCAAAGTGACATTTCTACAACTTGAACTGCTTTCCTTCTTCACTTTTCACTCTGCACATCATTGTTCTCTTTCCCATCATTGAGTTTATTGTTTTTCTTTTTATTTAAATGTATTTCTGTTTATTTCATTTGATTTCATTTCATTCATGTTTATATCCTTTGCCTTGAATTTGAATTCCGGGCATAATTTGCATAATTTTAATATGTTTACCTTATGGAGAAGGTAAATTTGGCGGAAATTCATAGAATTAATGCTTATTATTTATGAATTAATTTACTTTGACTTACTTAGTACTAGACTAAGTAGATTCATTCAGTTTATTTGTAACTCTACCAATTATTATAATTAAATTGGAAAGGAAAAGAAGAAAAAAAAAAAAATCAAAATAAATAAAAAGGAAAGGCCAAACTTTTCAGGAGAAAATAATAGAAAATAAAATACTAAATAACATAAGAAATCTTCAACTCAACTCAATGGTGCATGCAATTCAAGAAATTATTCTTATTGTGCAATTTCAATAACTTTCAATTGAAGTTTTGTCTACATTTTCCTTTCATTCAATGAGAATAATAAATAAGCAAAAAAATAATGTAAAAAATCAAAATGAATGAAAAAGTTTGTCAAACTTTTTTTGTCAGTCTTGTTGAGCTTAAAGAAGAAGAAATTGACGATTTCCGGCAATTGAGAAACTATTTCGAAAGAAACTTCATTCAGAGAACAGCTGGAAGGCTAAGAACAACGACAATACTATATAGTGCATACTTCCAGTAAAGTTGTTTAATGATGATGAACAATTTTTGAATTTTATTTTATTTTTTAATAAAAGTTTTATGAGTATCTCATCCTCACTTTCTGTATCTCCACTATGTGTGGTAATTAGAGCAAGAATAAAAGTGTAAGTAATATAAGGATGATTGTTGAGGTAAGTTGAATGAAATATTTTAGTTTAGTTTGAAGATTGTCTTGTGATTGAAGCATTTTATGACTACTTAAGGCGCTTAAGTGAAGCAGTTTAGTAAAACAACATCCTTATCATCATCATCATCATGATCATCATCCTTAGAAGTAGCTGCAGTTGAACGCCTTTATATCAACTCTACTACTATTTTCCCCACCCTTTACACTGTCCTTAGATTTTTTATCATAAACTCTTAAGGTTTATTTTTCTATCTCAAAGTTATTACCTTTTATATGAAGCAATTTTATGAGCTTTAAAACGAAAACTGAGCTATGTAGATACTCATATATATTTTGAGTATAAAAACTGCATATAGAATATAATAGAAAGAAAAAAATAAAAATACTTGTAGCATAAACCAAAAGGCAAACAAAATTGCCGTGCATAAAGCAAACAATGTGTTGCCGGTTTGCCAAGTTTAACAAGATGAGGATGCATTTGTATCTTTTGTGTGTTTATGAGTGTGTGTGTGTGTGTGTGTGTGTGTGTGTGTGTGTGTGTGTGTGGCAAGTTAACCAGAAATATGCCTCAAAGCGCACAAATAAACTTTTTGCATAAATTCATAAAAAAACATGAGCATATAACCGGATAGAAACTGAGCACCACAGCTCAACAGAGATACAGATTCCAATGCTTATAGTAAATGCATGTATAGTAGTATAGGCAACGCCAAAACTTACAAAACCTTGGCCGGATACAAGCAAAAAAAAAAATGGTTAAAAACTAAAACTAAGAAGGAAGACTCGAAGTACTAGAAGAAGAAATACAATATTTACTCAGCGTTTCAGCAAAAATACTATGTAGGTAAAATGCGCTTGGGAGCAAATGCAACAACAATATTTCCACTCATATGTAACTAGATACTCTACACTGGTTCTATGCTAGTGAGTATATGTATTTGTTTTATGTGGAAATAAATATGTATGTATGTACGTTACGTGGTTTGGCCGCAAGGTAAATTTTCTGTAAGTTTTACAGAGTAAAACAATATTTGCTTTTGTATTTTTGAGCCAATTTTTTCTTTTCCTCCACAAAAATGAAAACAAAAAAAACCAACAACAGTAGCTCGTTAGTATTGTGTACAGATATAAAAAAGTAGAAAACGAACCAGAACAAATATTATAGATACGTAAATCTATATATCTTTTGTATAAATTGGCATTCAAAGGGGTGGTTATTTGAGCATTGAGTGACTATTTTTCTAACGCTGTTCAAATATCCAACCAAACCAGGAAAGGGTTGAAATTCCCCATTAATTTTCTTGTTAAGTTTAAAGTTTAGGCCTCCAAATCAAAATATACGCGAAGCCATTAATCAAACAATTAGAAAAGAGAGTCAGTCCTTCTATTCCATATTCCTGAACTGGGGGGCACATAGCAAAGCTTCGTGGACTTAAGTGGACTGATTTAGTTGCGTGAATAGATTGTTGGGTTTGAGTTGAGTTGGGTGGGTGATTTACTTCATGCAATTGTGAATGACCATGGGGCGTTTGTTGTACGCAACAAAATGCTTAAATTATGGTTTCATAATAACCGCCATTTATAAAGTTGTTGATTCTGTATGCCTCGAAATGAAGGCAGCAAGTTGTTTGGTTGGTGGTGATAATGTTTGGCTATAAGAGTAAAGTGTCAAGTCGAAATTATGGAAATTTAAATTCCAGTGAAAATAAACCCCATAATTATATTGTTAGTTCATTATGAGTAGGATAACCTTGGACTATGTACAATATCATTTGGGTATCATGTAATCTAACCATAAGGACTTAAACTGTTTTGCATAATATTAGATTTTGAAATATTTATTCTTAAAGTAAATAAGTTAAAGCTATTGGACAATAAAGATGTAACTTTGTCTGCACAAATTTGAATTATCAATGTCATCTAAATTATGTTGTTGTCTAATAGTCTCAACTGTTTATGATGACGATAACGATTTTCATTCCAAACCAACTCAACTCAACTGGATTTCAATCAGCACAATCATCTTTATCAATCATTATCCAACAAACAACAATTCAGAACTAAATTTGTGGCATAATTCAATAAATACCAACCAACCAAATGCAAAACCATTGCTGCACCTTATATCCTTAAACACTTCGCCAATGTTGATTCTCGAAAGCCACCATGCCTTTTATGCTTATGTTCTACTACATCATTGTCGATAATGATGATGGCGTTGGCAATGATGATGTTGATGATGATGGCAAATAATGTTATCTAAATTTCACGATTTCGATTTTCAATTTCAATTTTCATTGCAAAAACATTTGGTATTTTGCATTTCCAACTCGCGTGCACAATCAGCAAAGCATTCAATGTCATTTAGCATGGATAAACGCAGCAAAATGTGGCGAACTTCAAAGAGAATGAAGCCGCTTCACAGGATATGTATAAACATACATAGATACTCACATACATATATATATATCGTATGGATGCCATATAAAGTTAGGCAACAAAATGTTGCATGCAAATGTTATACACATTTGCATTTTGGCATGAGAAAATTTAATTCGATTTCATTTTCATTCTCGATTTTTATGTGATTTTTGGTTTTGTTTTGTATTTTTTATTTTGCTTACCATTGAAATCCATTTAAATGTATTTATTTATTTATTTGCTTTTCTCATTTCTCTTTTATTTTTTCAATTTATTTGTTGTCTCTTTATTTATTTATTTTTTTTTTGTTGTTTTACCTTGATGGCAGTGGCAGTTTGTCGTCAAAAATTAATTTCAATTGTTTGAATTTGTGGCGCGTGTAATTAAAAAATATTCCATTCAAATAGACTGAAGGCGAAGTTCATTTGAGCCTTCGGTAATCCGCTTAAAAGTATGCAATGGAAAATATAATAATAAAATAAAATAATTTCCATGTAGAGGAAAGAAAATACATATAGGCAGTTGAGCAACCCTTTACATATTTCCTATTAAGCGCCTTTGAAAATACTCGTCTCGCACTTGAAACTCATTACAACAAAAGGTACTTCATCAATGGCTGAGTGAATGAAGGTAACTTAAGGAAAGGACAAGAACAGGGTGGAAATGAAAGGAAACGAAACGAAAGAAATGCTATAAGTGATGAAATAAAGTAAATATTAAGGAGGTGTAGGTCATGAGATCATGAATAAAGGAAATAATAAGCACATGAAGTATGAAGTATGACATGAATAAGAGAGCACAAAGTAAAAGAAGGTATGGATGAGGAAGAGGAGGAGCAAAGGGAAGCCATGAACTTTTGTAAGTAAGGTATCAAAGAAAAGATCTCATAAAGAAAACCGAGCAAGCCACATGCCCACTTAAGTCATGCTGCGTATTGGGATGTCTGGAAAAATCTCCCAAAGCAAATGAGTGAATCCTCATTTTAGGGTGGAAAGTAAGTAGTATGATGCAGTTTTCGAATTTCATTTGAACAACTTTTCCACTTTTGAGACTCAACTCAACTCAACACAACTTGGCTGCTTCAATTCGATTGTAGTATATAGAATGTCGGCAATGGCCATAAAAAATTGAAAGAAAAAGAACAATGAAAGCAGACACCTTGTCAGCCTAGAATCCTGCCACTTGCTGTTCGACCACCTGCATTTGTCTGACAGGCACTCAAGCAGCCTCAGCACGGTTATAAGTGCCAAACTAGGGAGGAAAACTGAATCGAAGTTGTAGCATCCCATTGTCCATGTCTATCTTTTGCCATTGTTCCAATTTCACCATTTTACACCTTTCCATATTGTGATCTTTCAGAATATCACATCATGATGCTAGTTTTATTTGCATTTTGGCGAAAAGTTCACCGTGTCATGAGTCTGTCTCTCGGTCATGTAGACAACAGCTTGCAATAATTCTACTACTACTTCTACTTCTACATCTGCCTCTGACTTTCGTCTTTCGTCTTTCGTCCTTCTCCATTCTACCTTCTTCTTCTATTATTTTTATTTTTTGAATTCTTTTATTTCGTTTCATTATTCGTTCTTGATTGTATGGCATGTTGACATTTGTGAAGGGGATTGCAGCAGGTGTTTACATTGCTCAATCTCAATTCATTTAGTCTGATTTGAATGCACTTGTATGAACATGTTAGGACAGAGTTACATCATTACTCTGGGCCATACCAAACTTGGCAAATCAAGTAAAACCGAGAATCGACTTTAGTATATGTACGTACATATGTGACAAACGTGTTCCTTGTCTGGTTGACTGGGCAACTTGATATCCATTGCCACCACTTCTCTTATTGTTGTTCGCCATATTGGCAAACATCTTCAATTTGCAGTTGTCGTACATTTTAATTGTTATTGTTATGTTGGTTTGCTTTCTTGGTTCCATTGTTGTTACCTATCTCTTTATGGGCTTGGGTGGATAGGATGCCATGTAATTGTTATTGATTGGAAAAATTGGACACTTCTCTGTCTTTATGGGATGTTTTTCTTTAGAATTGTGTTTGTAGGTAATTTGTTTGATTCAAAGTGAAAAAAAAGAAGAGGTTATCTAAGAATCTGTTTTTATGTATACATACATCTATCTTATTTCTTGTAGATTACATAATTTTCCCTTGAACACGTGCATTACTTGGAGCAACCCCAAATGCGAAGGAATGAACGAACTCCTTTCACTTTCTGTCAATGGAAATTTTCAAATATATAATATATAAAAGATACTTAAAAATTAATTCAAGCAAGAAAAAGCACGTAAAATACATGTTCAATCTTTGGGGTGACGACTCAAGTATTTCCTCTTGTCCACAATTGGGAATACACAATTTTTGAATTGAATTCATTGAATATGAGGGAAGAAGAAAATGACCTTTGCCTTATCATTAGACTAACAGATGGTTTTTAATCTTTAATTGGTATTAAATGGGCTTTTTATGAATGAATAATGCATAAACCAAAAAGCTTTCTTCTTTGATAAGGTCAAGAAAATATTAAATAGACATTAAAGAGTCAGATATTATGCAACGAATACAAGTGATTTCATTTATAGTAAAAGAAGCAATTTCCTTATTATTTATGGATTAATATGAGGCTCAGTGCCAGATGTTGTCAATCATTCACTGAACTAACTGAACTGATAGACAGTTGGACAGCTGACTTATTTGCTACTACATATATATAACATAAATTGAACGATTTAGACATAGAAAAGTTAAGGTTCACGCCAATTAGGGTTAATCAATTTATTTATAATACTTAACCCAATTTATGTGCGCTGCAGTCAACCATAACTTAATTCGATTCATCATGATTCGACACGATTCGATACGATTCAATTTGACTTGGATTGAGTTAAGTTCAGTAGACTCCTTGCAAAAGAAGAGTAACCTAGTGCCATGGCACCTAACCTAATAAAGTTACCATCGTCTGTGTTTCGGTAGCAGCGGCAGCGGCAGCAGCAACAACCAATTCCGACACTTTGGAACCTTTACGAAACTTTTACTTGCAAAAACCACTTGAAATGCATTCAACCGTGAATTATTGTATATCGATGCTGCTGGGGGCTTTTAATTTTCGTTGTACTGTAGAACGATTCATTCAGGTCGAAGGTTAAAAGGCTTAAGGGGATGAACATGCATACGAATCTCCACCTTATATTTATGCATATTTCTTATACAGGGTGAGTGGGTGGTTGTGATGAAAGCGAATGTTGCTTCGTTCTATTAAATATGCGCATTTTTATTGCAATTCCATGAGTTTCAGATCGAATCCTTTATAGATACATATACAATTTTATATGGAGTATGTGGTCTGTACATATTTTTATATGTGGGGAGCGATAAGCGTTTTGGACATGGTTTAATGCTTTCATTGTCTCTCGTTTTCATCATTCCTTACTTTAACCTCTCTATCTCTTTCTTTTAGAAATTCAGCACATCTGAAGCGTTACGCCCCTTTCAAATTTTCCATTTTCCTTGCAAATTAGTAACGCCCATCAATTTATTTTCTGATACTCTTATGAGTTTCTGAGTCAACTTACAAATGACTCTTGATTTTGGTAGAATTTGTTCATTTACTTCAATATAAAATCAAATACTTCAAGAACAATATTTTGCGTTTTCTTCTTCTTGAAGCTGGCTGCTCTCCTCAGTAAGTTGTTATATTTTATGATATTTCAGTGAGTTCGAAACTCATCAATAACAAGGATAAAACAACAACAATTTCCTTTTTTACTGATACATTCTCTAGTGCAAAGGACTCTTGCATTTGTTTCAGTTTCAAACTGCAACATTTGGCAAACAACAAGTAAAATTGCATTGACAATTGTATCAAGTAAGTACTTGAGTTGAAGCTGTAGGATGTCGTCCTGAACAGTAACAGCAAAATATAGTTGGTAAAATACACAACACATAAAATGAAAGGACAACAAAACAATGCACAGCCGACACATCGCAGTAGTCGAATAGTTGTTGTAGTAGTAGACATGTTTAGTTATGTGTAGGATGTCATAGATGGTGATGGTGATGGCGATGGCGATGGCCCATAACGATGGGGGAGCTCGGCATTAAAATCAACAGACCGAAACATTGTCATTTAGTTGTGTATCGATTGCTGCTTCATTTCACCTTCTCTCTTCGCAGTACCATACAACATACTATAGTAGTTTGTATACAGATTGAAATTGGGTTTGATATTGGGATTTGTCAGTTTTGTTTCGATTTTGTCGAGTTTGAAATGAAGTTGTCCTCATATAAACAAACATTCATTCATTCATTCTATTCATTTGTATGTTCTTACATTTGTATGGCTTTGATTTGGATTTCCTCATTTTTATTTAGTTTATATATATATTTTTTTTTTTTTTTGATTCGTAGTCATCTATATAAAATAAAATAATGTTTGCTTATTGTTAGTGAAATACTACTAAAACATATAGTACTTAGTATGATAGAGTTAGCGAAAGAGGTGGAAGAGAGAGATATGTATTTGTTATATCGAATTCACTGTTGTTGGTTCTTGATTGATTTCATTTTATGGTACAAAAATATTGCAATTGCAATTTCTACAATATTTTAACAATTCTGGTTTGACTTCATTGTTAAAATGATGAAATATTTACAAAAATGATTTACTGATATGATGGATTGTGGAAAATGCAGTATATAAATGAAAAGGGGATAATGTTGAATGAAATAATTAGTAGAACGACATATTGATAAGGTTTCCCTGATTCCTCTAATGACGACATATTCTCGATTAGAGGCTATTACTAACAGTACAATAGTAGTAAGAGCGCTTAAATATTGTTACGATAAATATATCGTAGCGATTGGGAAGTGATGCCAAGGTGCTAATCGGTATGATGCGTGTCCTTGGAACGACCATATGATGAAAAAAACGAAGATGATAAAGAAAAAAGTGAACATTATATTGCAAAATAGCAAAAAGTAGAAAAAAAAAATAATTTTTGAAGGAAAAGGAAGAATTTCTAAAATGATTAACGAGGATTAATTTTTTAATGGGACACATCAAATGTGCACAAATCGAATGAGATCTTGAAAAATCAGCATGACTTGACCAACGAAATTGGTACGTGGAAATGAGTTAATAAAACTAGAAGTGATCCCAATTATTTTGTTTTGTTAATAATATATATTGAAGTGTGAAACTGTGGCACCATTCAACTTTTGATAAAAATAACTATAGAAATTAGTAACACAATATTTTTTGTAACAATTCTTATTGTTTATAGACCAGTTGTACTTTTTTTCCTTAAGAAGCCCACAGACGGCGCATGATTGACAAATTTTTCTTGACTTCTGCTCGATAAATATTGTACAAAGAAAAAATTCTTGAAACTACACTCCATTTTAGAGCCTCGGTTAGTCAAATATGAGCATCAAAAATGCATGTCATTGTGTATTTAGTTTGCTTACCCCAGGACTTATTTAATCCGATTTTAGTTTTAAGTTTTTCATTCAGCCACTTAATTTAATTTATTTATTCATCTTAACGTTAAGAAAACATCACAGGTATGGAAAGATTCTGTTTAACTATTATCAGTCAGGTCCATTGGATGGGTTTTTTATGTCTGTGTTTTGTGAAATCCGTATTGAGAAGTTTGCATGTGAGTATGTTTGATTGTGTCTGTCTCCATATAAATTATCGTTACAAATATAACATGACGCAACTGTGAATTTGCGAAGTATTAGGTTTTGATAACTTTGAATCATAAAATATGTAAGTAACTAATAGATTGAGAGTTGACTCAATTGCACACAATATGTTCGAAACTTTTATTCCGGGAAGTTAATCTGGAGAGTAACATAACACAGAGAGAGAGAGAGTTGACCAATCTATTAGTTTCTTAGTCTATGCTTTGAATGATATTTCCATTGGACTTAGGCTGCAGTTTGTCAGAGCTATAAGCCATGAATTTATGCAATCGTTTTTTATTTTTACCAGTGTTGCATAATTGGAATAATATAATTTATAAAAATACTTAATGAGTTAAAATTTGAAATTATAAACTTAAATTTAATTATAATTATTTTGTGCAGCTTTAATTATATTTTAATTAAATATCATTAAAATGACGCTTTGTCATACCAAAAAATCTATCTAAATACTATAATCATTGATATATTTAATTTAAATATACTCTTCACTTTACTTCATTTCAAATGATGATTTACGTTAAGCATCTTAATTTATCAATTTTTTATCAAATTGAAAAACTCATTCATTAGTATAATTTATTAGTGTTCCCTTATTTTAATGTTGTCCTTGTTTTTGCACTCAAGCAAAATTCTCCTCAAATATTTATTTAATTTTAAGAATTCTTCATTTTCAATTTATTTGTTTGCGCAATTGAATGCAAACAAATCTCGTCGCATAGAAATTTTGTCATTGATAATATTTTTTTTTTGTGTAAGGAGGGGACGGACTCCTACAATGAAGAGGGGACTCAAGAGCTTCTTGAGCTACAGCTGACAGACAGTTTTTCAATGATATCGATTGCGATTAGTGCAAAAATGTTCAATATTCGAAATGGAAAATGTTATAGGAAAACTGGGAATGATGTAGTAGAAGTGGATTGTGTGGGCGTAGAGTAGGTAAATTGCCCTCAAGTTACCACAAAGTCTTACCGAAGGCATGCGACAACAGTAGACAGACAAGAAGAAGAAATAGAAGTTTGCCTTCTCGACATTATCGGCAACCAAGCAACCATTTAGTCTCGGTCTCAGTCACCGTCACCGTCACCGTCTCAGTCTGACTATGACTGGCAATCGAATTGAGAATCTGAGGCGATTCAAGAGAAGGCATGGAGAAATGGCATTTGCCATAAGATTTACAATAGCAACGATTTGGTTGTCAATTTTGTTGGTGCTGCCTGCTCCTTGTTATTATTGTTACTGGTTGGAATGGAGTCGCCTGTAGCCTAGGCAGCATTTCTCATTCCAATTTTTAACGCTACTTCGAAGCTGCCAGTGTTTGAATTTTCTATTTGAAAACCATTGTGTTTGCTTTATGGATTTTGTGGGCTTAAAGTGGCTTCGACGCTTGGCTTGCTTCATTTATGCGTTGTCGCGTCGCGTAGTTTGAGTTATTCTCCCTATGAGGAGTGTTGGGTGCCGGGGGCCATTGAATTTCGATATCTTGAGACTGGTGTGTGTATTGTTTAAAAGTTTGACGCACGCCATTGAAAGTAAACTAGACGATGGTTTTAGTATTGCTTTGTTTTTGGTTTCTATGTTGATACGAGGTTTTCTTTTTTTGGTTTTCCATTCATTTTAGCATAGGCGCTAAGACTTTAATTGAGGGCAAAGGCGCTAATTTTAAGTTGACTTGTTTTGGGCGCGCCGCATTGCCGGATTAGCTATTGGCATCTTTCTACAGTGTCTGCAGGATTAGCGTTTGGAGGTATTAGTTGCTAATAGATTTGTTAATAAGACTTGACTTGGCTTGGCTTTTGTTGCCTTTTGGCATGGCTTAGCGCCTTCGACATACATAAATCGGTTGGATTGGTTCGAGGGGGCACAAACATCAAAGCGTGTTTTTATTTGTAAATAGCTAAAGGCAACCAAGATGTTGCCAAAAAAAAAAATTTCCTATTAATATTTTTTTTTTGTGTTTTTTTTAAATGAACTAAAGAAGAAAAAAAAAATTTTAATAAGGCATAGAAATCCATGCTTTGGGCTAAATTTAGTATAAACTGCGACGTAGTTATTAAGTTAAATTTTTTTTCAAGGGGGCGAGGAGGTTGTTTGTTTGCTTTTTGTTGATATTTCTTAACCAAATCTTTGTTATTTAAATAAAATAAATATTTATTTATTTTCTACTAAGAATTTATTTTTTACCAAAAATATTATATATAATATTTTTATATTAACTTTATTAATTTTATTAGATAAAAGATGAGTCTTCTATGCAATTAACTATATGAAAAGATTTATGTGCTTCATATTGATTGCCATTGAATTAAACAAAATCTAATTAAACTTATTTTAGTAGAAGAAAAAACTTCAAGTTACAAGAAACTCTTAGAATTTAGTCATTAATTAAATACACTGCCTAAATTTACTTCATTTCTATTCAAATATAGAAACCAGTTCAAATGTCTTATAAGTAATTTATTAATTCATTGTATTGTGGGAAAGCTAAAGCCAAAGTCATGCAGAAGTATCTGCTTGTAACATTTATAATTTGTATATATTTTAACAGGATATGAATAAAGTTGTAGATAATAAAATCAAATAAAACATTCATTTTCCAAACTACTATTATATACTTACTACAAAACATGCGTCAGGTTTTGTGACAAGGACATGTAGAGAGAGAGAGAGAGAGTGAGAGATGATTTTCAAAGACTAATACTGAATACTGGAATTTGAGACTAAGTTAAGAGAATGAGATACATTTCGAGCTACTGAGGGAATAAGCACAAACTTGAGATTCATTATCTGGCAAAACATTTATATGGATGTCTTTGCATAAATGCATGTTTGTGTGCTTGTGAGCATGTGTTTGTGTTTGTTTACTCGTTCGTTTACTTGCATGTGGTTGTATAAGTAAGTGGTAATAGTATCTGTGTGTGTGTGTGTGTGTGTGTGTGTACATATGAGTATTTAATGAGCAGACATGCGTGTGAATTTCAGTTGAAACTAACCTGCTTACACCCACACACACACACACACATACACACATAGACACAAACAAATATCTTTAGCACGTACTCACATAGCTTAAATACGAATGCATACACAAGCATTTTCAGGATCAACTTCAGTTGTCTGTGTCTGTGTTAGTGAGCAAATACGTGCACACTCGAAATTAAACCAAACTTTTCATGCTCGATCGCAATAGCGTGAAGTGTAAACAGAAAGAAAAGCTGCTGAAGATGGTGAAAAAGAAGAAGAGCATAAAGAAACAAATAATCTACAATAAAAAGAAAATAAAAATGAAAAAAAATCATGCAAAAAGATACAGAACGACTTACAAAATACTTACTCCTAGATATGTGGGTAAGAATTGTACGTGCGAAAGTTTTTCATTTCCTCTAAGCAAACATTAAATAGATACAAAGATACTCACTTACTCATACACATGAAACAAAGAGAGAGAAAACTACATAGACATACAAAAAGTATCTAGTAAGTAATGAATGTATGCGTGTCTGTTGATAATCAAGAGCAAGTAGCGGAAATGTGATGTACAGATAAATCATGGTAAAGATGCCTGAGATTTAAAGTCAGTCCAGGAACAAAATTTAAGCAAATCTCCAAGTTTGACATGCATTAAACCAGAAGAATCATAAGAATCATATGATGAATGGCTTAAGTTAGTTTTGTTTTTGTATACTTAAACCATGAATAAGCAATTATTCAGGTAAAACAATTGCCATGATTTTACTTAAGGACTCCATTGAGAGTTCTTTTCGCCCATTGGCCCCCTTCCCTTTGCCATTCTTATCATTCAGCACTAACAGTATGAAGAAAATAATTGAGCTTCATTCACTATTATTATTTGATGAAAATCATTGACTTTTAAGAGAGAGAAAAAAAAAGACAATATAACAAAGACTTCAACAAAAGGACAACGTCAATGAAGAAAGACCATAAAAAACAATGTAACCATAGAAAACTACTTGAGAAAGTTGAAGTTATTGACTTCAATCCTCTTTTTCATAGGAAACAACTCAAGACAAACAGGAAAGTTTTGTTAAGAAGAAGAACATCATGACCCTTTCCAAACTCGTTGCGGGGTCAATTTGGATCGAGTCTAGTAGAAATCAATAGTAAAAAGAGAAAAGACAAATGCCAAATGCCAAAGAGTGGAAAACAAAAGCAAGATAAAATCAAGTTCATTTACTAAAAAGGCTTCACTCACCAGAAAAAATAAAACAACCAAGAACAAATGTTGATTGTACTACTAGAGAAGAAAAAGAAGAACTGAAGGCCAGTTTCGGAAGAGTTCACGACTACAGGTAAAAACAAATAAATAGTAAGAAGAGTTTGGCTTGTGCGGTTTGACTTTTGGGTCTAATGGTTTGAGAGGTGAAGAAGCATTTGGCATTAAAGTTAATAGAAAAAGTTACTTGGCCAAGATTCAATCATGCGATAGACAACTCTATGACTCTTTCTCTCTCAAAGAATTTTACTTGCGGGTCAGAGACATTGGCAAGTTTACGCTTTACAGGTAAATACCAAAAAAATACAATATACACACACACGCGCCCTCATACAAAGACAATCAACTAGAGAGTAATAGATTAAAAGTGGTGAGGGAAGTGAGTTTTAGTTGCTCAAGAATGAAAACGAAGATAAGAAAAAGTCAAAAGTTTTCCTTTTTTTTCCTTCTTTATTTTAGTCAAGTTGAAAAATTACTTCAAGGTGGACAATTTGGTCAGTCAATGTGCATGTGTGTCTTACAGTTGTTGTATTTTAGTTGGTTGTTCTTGTTATTTGAGTTGGACAAACTGTTGGTCTTTGGACAAGGATAAGAGGCGGTTGGAGAGGGTTGAACTGAGGTAAGTGGTTGTAAATATTTGAGTTATGGCGTAGTGTAGCCAAAAGAATGCTTCAAGAAAAACATATGTGCCGGCGTGTGCTCAAATAAGATTTAGTATTTGTTGTTCTTCTTGTTATTGCAGGCAATCAAGCGATTTGAAGTTTATAAGGGAGCAGTTTTTCTTATTGTTGTTTATTTACTTTAAAGGAAGAAACTTGAAATTTCTTAAAATGTGACAATCATGACCTTTAAGTTAGGAATGGAATATAAATATTAGCAAAAGTATCTAAAACTGCTTAAATTAAAGAAGACAACATTTTAAGCTCATACCTAAGATGCTTATCTTAAATAGAATATCTTACATCTTTAATTTAATTAAATTCAAATATCTCAATTGCCTGCTGAGTCAACCTTTGGCTTTAGATATGTATATATCTTTCTTTCAATCTCATCACAAGCTCTTTACTCCCGAACATATGCAACGTTTTATTTGCTACGACGCATTGCTTGCTTTCAGGGGACAAATTCCTTAAGGACATTCATTGACAATGCCTTCAATGCCTGATGTTGTTGATGCTGTTTAGCATTACTTTCAGTGTCTAAGACTTGTTCTCCAAACCAAACTTACACACAAATATCCTTTATGATGCAATGCTAAGCAGCATCGCATTCAACAAATATACAACAGGAATAGAAATTGTAAAGGTTGTAAGGATGTATTTACTATATATGTAGTATAGATTTTCGTTTCTTTTTATTGTAATACTTTTATATGCTCAAATTGTTATTGAAGCGTTTAGCCA
This sequence comes from Amiota mariae, assembly GCA_035041805.1. NCBI lineage: Eukaryota > Metazoa > Arthropoda > Insecta > Diptera > Drosophilidae > Amiota > Amiota mariae. The sequence goes on along the minus strand of JAWNKV010000216.1, from coordinate 941,762 downwards.
TTTTATTATATTGCCATTGCGATTGCGATTGCTTACTGAGTGAACTGGCATGGCATGGCATTGTATCATGTCGTTTTGTCCTTTCGGAATCATCCAGCATCTGCCTGCAGCTTTGGCTGCCCAATTGTTTCGCCTGAGTTGAGTTAAGTTGCTCTTATTGTGTTGTATTTTCCAAGTCCCCCCAGTTTCGGTTTGGTTTTCCGGTTTTGGCGTTGCAAAGATTTATGTATGAGCATCATATGCTAAATTCGGTGCTACTTACGAACGCACATATAGTACATATGTATATCTGAGCGACCTTTAAGGATTTGCTGCTTATTTCGCCTTTTGATTTTTTCTTTTCTTGGTTCTCTTCTTGTGCAGGGTATCACATTTTTTCTTCCCTGTGTATCTTGTCTGCTTATTTTATAAATTAAAATTGATTTGATTTTCGTTCTTTTGTTGTTCGCTTGGCTTTGTTTGTTCTTCTTTTCCTCTTTAGTCTTTTTTGTGTTCACTTTGGTGGATTTCTTGTCTTGTCTTTGTGGGGGCTCATCTTTTTTTGTACTGCTGCCACTACTCCTGATATCTCTAATATCCTTAAATTGCATGTACTTTCACGCACATGTGCACAACTTTTTTCTTTTTTGTTGTTTGGTATGTTTGGTATTTTGTTAATACATTGAAATGGTATTTTAATTTGGTAATGAAACGTGGCTCAGCAAAATGAGGATAAGTTCAAAGGAATCGCCTTCGTTTTGGGGGATCATCAGACAGACATGTGGGCACTACTCTTGATTCTTGATAGAGTCAGTAACTTTAAGTTTTTTTTTTCTATAAGAAATTAATTTTTATTGTAATTGATATTACTTTTAACAAATGTTATTTTGTCTTTCTGCTCTTCTTTGACTCAAGACAAGTAGAGTCATGTAGAGGTCAAGGCAATTATCGGATCCTTTTAGGTTTAAAATATGTAGAAAATGCAGATTAAAGTTATTATAAATGGTTGACATTTCATATGACAAGTTTAAGGGATCGGTGGGCAGTTCTTTGTCTTTGTAACTTTCTTTGGAAGGAATATAGTTTTAATTTGTATTAGCTTGTATCGATAAGGGTTAAAAGTATTTTTATACAATATAAAATCATAGATGTCGCAGAAGGTGACACTCGCAGATAGCTAACACTTATAGATGGTGCCTCAAATTTGTAGCAGGAGCCATTGTGAGTGTCGGTTGCCCGGCACGATGAATAAGAAATCGTGCTAATCAATCGTAAGTATTTTTTGTAAAATTATAACTTTATATGCAGATTCTACCACCATTGATGCTTGATATAAGTATCATGATCCAAATAATGTTCTTTCTATTTTTTTACACACGTTGTCGGTGGTTATTAAAGCTGGACCGTTTGTGAAAATAAAACTGCCTTTTAATATTTGATGGAGCAGCTGGATCATCGTTGAAGTTGAAGGTGCAGTTTCACTTGACATATCGTTATACTGTTTACCTTTAAACACAACTCCACCATAAACCCATCTATCGATCATTTGAACAGCACTGGAATGCTGAAGTTTAATCATATATGTGGGAACAACAACAAGACAAAGACTGAGACTGAATTCAGAAGTGACGACGACGACTGCAGCTGTTAGCTAAGAACAATTAGATGACACCACGAAAGACAATAGAAAACGAGAGCGACAGTAGCGAGCGAGCAGCGATGGCAGCAAGGAAAAATCTGGACTACGTTGAATAGTAGAAGATCAACGACGATAGAGTAATTTAATAATCGAAGAGGATCACTCAAAAAGTAAAGACGTTTGACGAACAATTGAAGCTAAATGTGTAATCAAAACTTGTAATGAGAAAAACTAATAATAATTAAACTTTACATTGTTAAATAAATTTAAAACTATAATAAAAACCCAAATTTATTGAACAAAATTCGGAAAAAACTCACTAATGCACGAAGCAATATTAAGCTTTCAAGTGTCTGGTCCAAATTCATGGATCCATAATATTATTACAAGCGGCTTTAAACCAACTGTGTTTGTATCTATTAAATCTATAGGGTATTCCAGGAACAGTATTTGCTCAATCTATATTGACAGAAGAAAAGAAAATAAGAAAATGCAGCCAAGTGTGAGTCGGTCTTGCACATGGAGAGTTCCGTACCATCATCCAAGTTTTTTTTAATCTAAAATAAAATATGTATTTATATAATAGTAAACACCATTTAGAGAAATAACATAAATAATAACCAACTGCTTTAAGTTACAAGGCATTGCTTGAAACATAAGTTATTATAATTGTAATTAGTCCTTTATTGAGATTATCCGACTTTTCTGATTTTATTATTTGTCGTTATAGCGGTAATAGAAATACAGACTCTGTGAAAATGTTAACTGTCTATCTATTACGGTTTATGAGTTAGAGCTCTGTGACGGACAGATGGACGGATGAATGGACAGCGTAGGCTTAGTAATTGGGTCCCGTTTTCACCCTTTGGGTAGGTAACCCTAACAAGACCTCAACCTTCAAAGGTATATAGAAGTGATACTAATAGAACCAGGCAAGTAGATACTGTCACGGTTGGGAGGAGGAAAGATGGCTGATAGTATGAGGCAATGTTCTAATTGCGACAAGTGGCACCATGTGGAGTGCGTCGGTTTTTTAACGATAATAATAATTGGCTGTCCTGATAGCTGTTAAATTTGTTGTTATTTTAAAGACTTAAAGCATGATTAATGAGTGTCTATTATTTTTGATACGAATTACCAAATGTGAGAAGCGTATTTTGATTCTTTATGTAAGTTAAATACCTTTTATGCGACGAAAATAATGACAATGTTTTTAAAATGTTTAATTCTATATTTGTTTATCGCATAAGCTCGCATTTTATATTTATATTTAATAGTAATTGATCTTTGACTTTTATTTTATCAGTATTATTATTATTATTAATTAAGCCTTTTTAGACATAAGAATGACAACCTAAGTGGTAATACAATATTTGATTTTGACATATGTTCACGGGTTTATGGGACCTTAGATGGCACATGGTCAGGCTCCATGTGTAGTTGTTTACATTACATGTATATGGATAATCTAACACTGATTACAGTCAAAAATCCTCTTACATTTAAATGAATTTTTCTTCATTTAATCTTTTTCTTTTCAATTTAAAAAAAAAAAAAAAAAATTTATGTGTTTTGGATATTTTTCATTTTTGTTATTCTTTGTCTTGTGCAAAACTTCAAAGACTTTGGAAAATAAGAAGATATAAATGAAAAAGGAGTTTTACCAGTTTCCCATTGTCCTTATTGTCCCTTTGTTTGAGTTTACACGTGTTTTACGTCAATATTTACGGCTCATCGTACGCTTGACTTGATCCTTTGACTGTGGCCTCACCATCTGCCATTCATCCTCTACTCCACTCCACATCTTCCATTCTTTCTTTACTAAGTATTACTGTTTGCCATATAAAAATGTGCTCAGCTTGTTGTTTACTTCGCACACACATACATTTCACATAATTTTTGTGCTTTATTGGCATTTTTCCCATGATATTTTCTTGATATTATTTTTTGGTTGGCATGAACTCGCACTTTCCTCGTTCCTTGTCTACTTCTCATGGGATAGCAGTTGTTCTCGTTCACAAACATAATCATAATTCAGAAGGCAATTAAGTTTATGCGCAGTAGTTGAGTGTTTAGGCCATAAAAACGAGTTAGTATCAAGTGGCAGTAGACCCACCGGTAATACTCGTATGTATTTTACTGTTCCTATTCATCTTTTTTCAATTAGTTTGCCGGACCTTAAGATTTTTATTGCTTTTACCATAAATTGATCAATTAGCTAGGGTTTGGCACTAACTTAACAAAGTTAACCAAGAAATTGTTTCCTTGAATTTTCTTAAGTTCCTTAAACTTACTACGTACATACATACATACACAGTACTTTATACATATTAGGCTCATACTCGTGATATACTAGAACAGTAGAGTAGAGTTTATTCCCGAAAAAAAAAACAGCTACAAATAAACCACAAGCAAATGAAATGAAAAAAAAAAAAAATAAAATAAAGGATGAACAAACATAAAAAATTACCATAAAAGGACGAAGAAGGCTGCTGAAGTTGGCTAAAGCACTCAAATAAAGTCAAACTGAAACGTGCTGCAAATAAATTCGCGCCCGACCATGGTCATTTGCACTGCGGATTAAAGGTCTCGTCGGGGTTTAGCCACATTTTCTTTTTTTTCTGTTGAGTTGAGTTGCGTTGCCTTTTCCTATTCACAACCAGGATCCGCCGACGCGTTCCAAAGCTAAAAAGTGATTAATGCAAAAGCCCACCACAGCGGATAAAGGAGTAAGGATCTGATACAGAATGGTCTAGCGATTGTGAAGGTGAATGAGTTTGGAACACATAAACAAATTGCGAGTAAAATCGTCGTCTCGAATTGCAAAAAAAAAAAGGTTAAGCTGGAATTTTATTGAATAGCGCGTTTTTGGCACCGGAATTTCACTCACAGGACTAACTAAACTTTTCAGTTTTTCACTACCTTTATTTTTTCCTATTTCCTTTTTCTATTTTTTGTTGGATTTTGCTTTTCTTGCTTTGCTGTATTTAGTTATTGGTGTGCAAATGGTCAGAGAAGAGACAGACATACAGATACAGACCATTTACCTAAGCAAATAAACATAAACTAAGGAAGAAGAAAAAAAAAATCTTTGAGCACAGTTAGAAGGATTAACGATGAATTGATGCAGTTGATTTGGAGTTTTAAATTTGCAGACTTCACTTTAAAGTCACATACTACAATAAAATTGAGTGAGTTCAAGAAAAGTCGATTTATTGTGAAAAAATAACATTTGATAAATAACAAAACAATTTCTAAGTGTTTGTCGTCTATAAAGTTAAGTTTGAAATCAACCCTCAAACTCCTGGATATCAGAGCAGAACAATCAACCCCAAACTTAAATGCTACAAGTGTCGAGTTGACTGGGCTTTTATGCTGTTGAAGCAGAAGGAATCACAATCATCTCTGGGTTTACGGGATATGCACAATGTATCCGTATCATTGCACTCCTGAGACAATGCCAAAGGAGCGGACAAAAGACAGCATAAGGTTTGTAGGCTAAGGAGAGGAATGCATTAAAAAGTATCTCTCCATTGGCCCGATAAAGTTTGCCATAGAGATGCTTATCAAGTCATCAAAATGACAATGACAGTCAAATGCTGGCACATAGTACTACTACATAGTCTTACTGGCTACTAGACACCAACATGAAATGATAGAGCTGAGGACAACTTAGCAACAGGACATGGCAATCAGAAGTTCATTCCTTCGTTGCGTTGGTTTATTCAGTGTCACTGACATTGGGGTAACCCCGAGGTCTCATTCCTATACTAAACAGGCTTAGTTTCCGTTTCCTGTTCTGCCCCCTGTGATTGCCTGCTTGATGTTGTCTGCCTGTTTTCTTTGAGTGAATGAATCCTCTTTTCCCATCTCAATGTTCTGTGTTTTGCTCAGCATAAGTTGATGCTTGAATTATTGATGGTAATTTTAAAACGTGCTTTCAAATTTTCACATTCAACGGATTTACAGTTTGTTTGCAGATTTTTCTTACCATTTTCCATTGGGATTTGGCATGTTTTGTTGTTGTTGTTTTTATTTCCTTCATTCTTTTCTTGTTTCTCTATTTTCATTCTCTTTCTCTTTATTCTGATTTTAGATTTGTGCCCGTGTGTCGCTTATCTTAATGGACCAAACATATGCCTGCCAGAATATATCCTCCTTGTTCTCCCATTTTGTGTCTCTCGATTGAGAAGTACGTGTTGATAATTTAAATAAGCTACTTTCGATTGCAAATCGCTTCTGTTGTTCATACGCAACATTTTTCCATACAACTCTCCTCCGAACACCTCTGATTGTTTGCATGCCTGTTCAATACTCCTGAATTTTCCGATTTCATATTAATTTTGTTCACTAAATCCCAATGAGAGATGATGAGCGTTGATATCGCTTTTATATATATTTTAAAAAATTGTTAACTCTCATCGACACTCGCGGCATTGCCTTCATTAGTGCATTAAATTTGATGGAAACTTGACTTTAAATGGGGAGAAAATGTGGAAAATTTGTGTCAAATGTTTGGTGCTTTGGATTTCGCTTTGGGAATTGTGTGATTTTGTTTTGCTTTTTAATATTTTAAAATCAAAAATTAAAATCTTAATGGACTACAGTTTTGAGTTCAAAACGATTCCATTAAATTTACATTTAAAAATAAAAAAATTACAAAAAACCAAAAATAAAAACCATTCAACAAAATAGCAAACTTCTCCATCATCATCATCATAAATTTTTTATCATTAAACTTCCCTTAAAAAAGAAAAGAAACACTGAAAATGACATGAACTGTCAATATAAATTAAAATAATTGATTTAGTGAAGTGTTATTGAATGAAATTTCAAATGAAAAAAGTTTGCTTTCCTTATCTTTAAGGTATTTTCTTTTTTTTTAACCAAATTAAGCTTTTAACAAAGGGCAACTAATTATGAAGTTGTCAAAAAACGTTTTACTTGCCATCAAATAAAAATCTTAACTAAAGAAATGAACACAATTTGCCTGCCACTTTAACGAAATGTAGTGTAAATTGTCAAAATTATTAATTGTGGTCATTTATATTTTTTACTTTATTTTACTTTTGATGGGACCCAACCCAACCCAATCCAAAGCAAAGTGAACCCAATTCAACCCCAAAACTTCCAATTGACGCACTCGTAGCCTGTGGATTTTAATGTCTTCGTCATTTATTTGTCTGTTTTGTTATCTATTCTACAATCACTGGCATCTTTAGTTCTTCTACTGAGTGCCTTCTGTTCTTTTAATTAGTCAATAAACGCTTCAGTTTCTTGCCTTTTAAGATCTGCCTGGCCTGACCTGGCTAGCCCCAACTTATCCTGACTACCAGTAACACTCTTTCAAGTTCTTTTACAACCAGAACGCATAAACTGCTGCTTATGAGAATTAATGTGTTTTCTTAACCGAAAGCGATTTGTTATCGTTAAAAAAAAGAATAAAAAATATATTGTAGTATTATTTTGCCAAGTTATGACGATGTTGTTAAGTTGCCAAAGTTTTATTCTGACTTTGGGTCCTAAACTTTAGCCTTCCAGTTATAGTAAGTAATTCATGTTGGATTTTTGTGGGTTAATCGCTTTTTTGCCTGTTCAAACGTTTTTAATGTCAATATCTTTTTGGATCTGTTTCCGTTACTTCAGATAATTTTTAATTTTCTATTTTTATTTTTATATTCATATTTGATGTTTCTGTTAGAAATTATCAATATGAAATAAGTATAATTTCAGTTCTCTCGTTAATAAAGACATAAATAAGAAGAAATAATAATAAATTGTATTAATAAAATTTATGGCAAATTTTTATTGAATTGTTGTGGGTGGGTGTGTTGTGCTTGTGATGTAAAAAAAGGACTTTTTTTTGTAGCTCTTAAAGAGAAACACATTAAACATAAAACCAGCAATTGCAATTTCACTGTATTAACAATAAAATTATATGCACCTTTATTCACTCATTTCCATTTTGATTCGCTTTTCTCTTTTGACCTTTTTCCTTTTCTTTTGGCATTCAAAGTTTTCTCCACAAATTCTCTTTTAATCCGCAGCGTAATTTATGTTTTAAGCTTACTTTGGTTACTCTTCCTTACATTTTTCCATTGTACTAGTCTTTGAAATACTTTTTTGTGTTGATTTTTCTGCGATGCTTTTATTTTCATAGATACTTACATTTTTTTCCCATTTGCTTTTCCATTTTCAGATTTTCTCCATTTTTCTTTACTTATTTCTTTCTTTTTTTTTTTGTTTTGGTTGATTTTCAGATATTTTTGCATTTTTTGCTTTGTTATTGCAGCTTCCACTGCTTACTTGGTATGTATTATACTTACACACCCACACCCACACATAGATATGCATCCATATACAGATATACATACTTTTACAATTATTCAGTTCGTCTATGCTTGAAATATCCTTTAGTGCTTTCAATTGTGGTCACCTGGTGAAATCCTTTAGCTGTTATTATTGCTCTTCCAACAGTTCAGCATTACATATATTGATTGCCCTTCATTTGAGGGATAAGGTATATTGACAATGAAATGAATTTCAAAATATAAGCAGTTATTGTTTATTTGATCTTATCAAATTACAATAAAATACTTGTTTCTTTTCTCAGTAGTTTTGATAATCATGATTGGTCAAATAGTATCGGACCACCCTGATGAGTTTACAGCCGAGAATCATTGATAATTTATTTTAATATACACAAAAGATTATGTAGATTGTTCTGAAAGACCTGTTCAAAATTTATGATTATATTAGAGGAAAGAAATAACACAAGAGTGAATGCAAACATGCCTTCCTGTTTTTGTTGAATTTGAAAGCTTCTTTAGTAATTTTTAGGCAATTTAAATTATTCTATAGAATTGTTTCCATTTCTGTTACTCATTTCTGTCAGATATGTTCATAAATATGCTCTATCAAGAAAATTATTCACCAATGAAAGAATACTTTCCGTTTATTTTTTTTTTTAAATCAATCAGTCAGTAACAACGGTAGGCGAATTAGATTGAAATAAAAATCACATTATATAAATTTAATTTTATCTATGGATCACTTGACTAGGAAATGGAATGGGAAGTCTAGAGGATGTTACCTTTTTAGGCGGTTGATTGCCTGTTGTTCCTCCCTGGTCGTTGGAATCTTCAAGCCAAGTCCATATCAGCTTCAGTATGATTTTATACAATCACAATATGTTTTGTGGATTCAGCGTAAATTTCGAGTTGACTCACTCTTAGAAGCTTCAGATCCAATTGCTTTCTTTTGATTTTGATGTGAAGTTGCAAGATAAGACGCCTGTCTAGAGTCAGGTGAATGTGATCTGTATGGACTTATTAGTGTTGACGCCTATGTTCCACCTCTTTAGGCTAAAATTGGTGAACGTTTTTGCAAACAGTACTGGCCTTATTTCAACTGTGATTTTATGATATAAATATTTGATAAGAAATAAAGCTCACTAAAGATTCGATCAACTAATATCAGATATGCGTTGTTAAATGTTAAGCAATACTTCCTTTTATTCTTTATTTTCATTTCGCATTTTACTTCTATGCAAAAGAAGGATTTTTGTATTAAGAAGCACCATGACAGGTGCAAGTGCAATAAATCATGATGCTGTTTTTTTTCTCTTGTTTCACTATTTTTAATTTTATTTTCATTTTTATTTTTCTTCTATCTTCTACTGACTGAATGAATTCCACATTGACTTTAATCAAGAGTTGTGAGAAACCTTGGCAGAACAGAAAGTTTCACTTAAATAAAGATAATCGAGAGCCCCAAAGACCTTTTTGGAAAGTTTACTAAATCAATTTATTATTATTATTTTATGATTTTGTAATAATAAATATATCAGAAAATCAATTAAATCAGAGAAAGGATTATGCAATGATTTAAAGTTTTTAAAATTAAATTTCTCTTACAAATCAAGGAAGAATATTTCAAGCTTCATTATTTCCTTAACTAATGAAAAGAATTTCTTTTGATATAAAATGAAGTCTCGCAATAAGGATATTAAATTAAAGTCAACTGAGAGCAGAGTGAGTGAATGAGTTCTTAAAAAGAAAAGAAATTGATTCTTTAAACCCGCAAAGCCTTATAAAATCGCATCAAATAAAATCAAAAATTACATTTTGCGAAAATCATTTTATATTCTAAATAAAATGTAATTGCTCAGAGTCGCATCGAAGCACTTCACCCGACCCAAGGACCCAAGATAGCAAGGAAAAGCCATTAAAATGAGACGCGATGAACACCAAAAAGGAAACACCTTTAATTTTATGTGACACAGACAAATAAATGGTGACAAGACGCGAGTGCAAATGAATTGAATGAGGACGAAGGAAATACATAAGGAGAAGAGGAGAGATGGAGAGCCTTAGTATTGTGTGCGATGATGAAATTGCAGGAAGCACAACGTCAACGATCAATAAATTAATCAAAATATATAAATCAAGGCAAAAAGCGACACAAGACACGACGACCAACAGCAGCAACAACACCAACAACAGCAATGAAAATATGGAGTAGTGCCCAACAAGGACATAGCACACTCACAATACGAAGCCAATGAAGAAGGAAGAAATGATGGGTGAATGAGTGGGAAGAAGGAAGGACTCATGGGGTGACACACACACACACACACACACACACCCATATAAACAAAATGGAAGTCAGCTGGAAAAGTAGGATAAGGTGAAAATGGCATACGGCAAAAAAAGAAAAGAAGAACAAGTGAAAATGACTCTGCGAACTGAAATAAAATTTCCAAAGCTAAAAATGTCAGGAGAAACCAAAAAGTGACGCAATAAAAATGAATAAAGAATTGAACGAAGGAAGGAACAAAATCACGAAGTAAGGAAAGAAGAGAAATGAAAAAGCTTTAAGGAAATTTAAGCGGAAATTGTTTAAGTGAGCAAATTTGGATATTTATTGAATATGAGACATTATATGTACATATTCATCATCTGCCTATGCGTATATATATAATATTTAGATATTGAATATTAAGTATACGCCTAGTTAAATATATTTCATTGATATATGCATTTAAATATTGTAAATCAAATTTCGAATTGAAAACAGGTCACAAGAAAACGATTGTTAGCAATAAGTGAAATCAAGAAATTATATATAAAAAAAATCATGGTTAAAGAATCATAGCAAAGGACAAAATGAATCCGATTGCTAACCATAACAAACATAAACAAGAAAAACGATTTTCCACTTGACATGTGCTCAAGTGAAAACGAATAGAGCTTTGAAGAATGAACAAAAATAAGAAGAATAACAAGAGGAATAACAATAATAATAATATTGTTCTATAGAAATAGAGAATAAAAAGGATGAGATGAGCTTGCGAAAATCACTAAAATGGGAAATGGGAATTGTAACCAAGTTGAGTTGAGCTGAGTTCAGTTGAATTGAGTTGAGCTGTGTTCTGTTGTGCTGAGTTGTGTTGAGTTCAGTTATCTTGTGTTTAGTTGTTTCTGTTCATATTTGTTTCTTGCTATTTCTGTTGTTGTTGTTGCTGTTGTTTCCATTTAAACAATTTTGAAAACTTGTTCATAACTCAATTTCGAGGAAAATAAAATGAAATAACACTTAAATAAATAAACAGAAAACACACGCGTTTCAACAAACATACATATGCAGACACACAAACTCAGAACAGTTTAACACATATACAAGATCATAAATACGCATACAAATGTGAGTGGCAAGGATACAAGTATGAGCCATTTCAATTTATGCTACACAGAAACACACACTATTGAAATACATATTACCAAATAAAATATAATGATTTTTATGAGTAAATACCATTAAAGGAGAAATGCCACAAAATCTGTAAGCACATATTGTATAAATGATATTATACTTGGTACTATATATTTTATTCATTCATTCAAACATTTATACAAGGCTTCATCATAAATATTATATAACTGAACAACGACGAAATCCGCTAAAAACGAAAATATGTTTTGAATAGACGAATTTTCATTCATTTACATAGTTTTTGAATATGAATAGCCTTTACTTTGCTCACTTTACTGAATGAATAAATAAATGACTGACTGAATGTACTCTGTGTGTTTGTGTTGTGCCTGCTCCAATTTTCATAATAGCAACGAAATGGAAAACTGTGGCTTTCATATTTTGGTAAGACAAAAAGTGATACATAAGAAAGGAAAAATGTTTTTTTTTTTAAATATATAGAAAAAGTTATTGTAGATATATGGTGAAATAGTGGAAAAGGTAAGTTCCACCAAAGCTTATGTACCTATAATTTGATCATTTTTATATTTAAAAATGAAATATTCATGTGTTTATAATATATTTCAATATAATATTTGGAATACTACTAAAGAAATGACCAAGTTAAACATAGAAAATTTATATAACAATCTGATTTAAATGATCTTACTAGTTCAACAATTGCGTGCTTTGCAATGATATGCATTTCTGAATTCAGATTCCTCTACATTACTCAGGAAATGCAATAGTAAATAGTAAAAAAAATCTATTCTTTACCAGGGTTCTTTGTAACTTTTCGTTTTAAAGAAGACAAGTCGTACTTTTACCTCCTAAATTTGATCGAACTGAAGTCAAATAAATGTATTTTTGTTGAGTTGGTGGTGAAGTTGATGCCAAACCATCATTGGCCTCATTTTTGGTTCACTCAGTTTCTTTCCAAAAAAGTTGGTGATGTTATTGGCTACAAGTCTACATCCGACTGGAAGGGATTAAAGATCACAATCTGTCTGATTATGCAAAGCAGACAAGCAATGACTTTTGGTTGTTCCTTCAGCAGTATTTTTGATCATCAAAGCTCTAAAAAAACCATCTCGTTATAGGTAGAAGCAGAAGAGTATTAAGCACAGCGGTCTGAAACTGACACTAAAAAATCCCATAGTGCTGTCAGGAAAGACTCATGGGAGAATCATATCGTAACCTGAAAACATTTTTTCCGGTGATATCTTATTTGTTGCCCGCACCATAAAACACCGATCCATGCCTTGAGAATTAAAAGAGAGAGCGTTGACTGCATTGTTGATGGAAGACCATCACAAGATAAAATTGAAATTAATAATAATAGTTGTGGTTCTTTTGATTAACTTGATTGTCCAATAATCAAAACTCACTCTTTGACAAAAACTTGTTATCTATATATGGAAATAAGAATCCTTTATTTATTGAATGAATGACATTGCCAAAAATAAAACTGTCAGCTCAAAACAAAAATAAATGTTACAATTAACATTTAACACTTAAAAGTAAGACAAAAATATAAATTAAAGTGAACTAGTTAAACTAAAATAAATTGATTAAAAAAAAAAAGAGAAACAAAAAAAATAGCAAAAAAAAAAACAAACATGAAAATAAATGCAAAATATCATTTTAACAGACAAAGAACTAAGAAAGAAATTTCCTTAGAAACGAATGAACATTTGGACAAACAAATCCAAATTAATACTCCTTAAAAAGATTATCATTTGTATAAAGACATCTCCTTGAATGAAGTACAAATATCAAGTGAAAGTGAAAATAGCCTCTCGCATTATGTGTGATGAGTATAAATTGTGGTAATACTTATTCCTTTTTGAAGTAAATAAGAATACATTTTATTTGAGTTTCATTTTATTGTACTACGTATGAATGACATTTAATTTTTTGCTTTTTCTTATAAAATCTCTGGTTTTATGGTATTTTATAATTAAATTCTGTATGGTTGTAAACAAAAAGGAAAAATAATTTAATATATCTATAATAAAATGATACAATAGAAAAGAAAATTTAGGGAATAATAAATAAAATAAATTAATTCATAAGAAATAGTTGTATAATCATGAGCTTAATCTAATTCTGATATCTTGACCAAGGCCTTAAGTATCATTGTTAGTTCTGTGATATATATATATAGTTAACTATATTTGTTCTAGTTTCAATTTGAAAATTAATTAAAATCGTTATATTCCATCAATTTAAAAATATATTTTTTGAAATTATTCAACATACAATCTCGTTTTCAATATACAAGATTATTTTCACTTCAAACAATTGTATACAAATCTTTTATCTTATATTATTTAAGGTAAATAGTTTTTAAACATTTGTATCAACATAGGATATTTACATGACCTTAAAATAAACATGACTTCTAAGGAATTTTCAAATCTCTCATTAAAGAGATCGTTGCGATGAAGTCTTTTTAACCGACGGCGGGTTGTGTTGTGTGTTAGAGATCTTGCAAGGGAATTGGGGTGCTTCAGCAAACGTTCGTTGTATCAGCTGCTGAAGAAGTTTATTTCCTCGATCACCGTTGGCATCATAAGGTCACGATGTAAAATTGTGGTCCTGACAAACCATGGTGCACTAGTTATTCGTCGTAAGGCCTTTTTTTGTATTGCTTGCAGCTTTTTGATGTTGTATAGTGCCGCGATCCCCCATATTTGGATGCCATATCGATAAACTGGGAGCATTTTTATTTACTAAAATTAATTATAATACATTTTAAAATTAAAAAGTAATACAGTTATAGTATTAACATTAGATCACTAGCTACTAAGCCTTCGATTCTAAGAAATTATTATTTTGTAATATTGGATTGAGGTCACACACAAATAAGAAGAATGTCTTATTTATATTGACTTTTGAAACAGTAATATGGAATGAAGGGAATTTTGAGTTAAGAGTTAGGAAAGAGGCCTTTTCTGATACTTTGAAGATGGGGACATTGGTTCAAAAAATGTATCGAAAATGGTTGTGCATTACTTCATTTATGGTAAGACGAGAGGGTAAGTAAATGTGTGTGTGTGTGAAAACACTGTGACCATGGTTTGTAGGCGAGTGAATATTGTGAAATTTTTTCTGTTCTTATAAGTTAGCCAAAACAATGATGAGATTGTAAGAAGTGTGTGATAGTCCTTTGTATAAATTAACAAAATAAAAATAAATGTTTCCCTAGAGCAGCGCTATGTGCATTTAAAAATGTGATGAGCTGAAGGTCTTGATCCTAGTGCTCTTAATAAGAATAATTATTTGTAGTATTATTTGTTTAAAGTGTATTATAATTAATAATAATAATAAAAATGGGATATTATTTTTATTTTAAGGTTATGCACTTGTAGCAGCACTATGTGTTTTTTGTGAGTCTCTGTTCAAGACTTAATTATTTCTGTCATTTCTCAATATCAGTAAGCACCAACCAATTAATCGAACATGTTTGATGTGATAATTTCTTTGTGGAATATTGTTAATAAAACTGGAGTCTTGAAGAAGGCATCCCGAATAAGGCATATTGTAAGGTTGCGATTATTAATGCTCGACAATTGATAGAGAGGATTTCAGTGCAAATAGCAAATTTGCCTATGTTTCTTGTACAATGTTATACGCTTTTAGAATGACAACTGCTTTGACCACATTTTTTAATTGAAGGTATATTGTGGTGTTGATCAAAGGGCAGCGTACTTCTGAAGCTAAAGAAAAGGCGAGATTGAATTAAGGAAAAAGAAGGAGAAAATACATAATATGGTGGTTGTAAAAAAAGAAGATTCCGGACTGAGGTT
The DNA here is from genome assembly GCA_035041805.1 of Amiota mariae. Lineage (NCBI taxonomy): Eukaryota > Metazoa > Arthropoda > Insecta > Diptera > Drosophilidae > Amiota > Amiota mariae. The sequence goes on along the minus strand of JAWNKV010000216.1, from coordinate 926,579 downwards.
TGTTTAGAACAATGGAGGGTTGTGATTGTCTGGTACCACAAATTCGTAACAATATGATACATTTAAATGAAGTATGTGGAACTTGTGCAAATACTCTTAAGAATTTGTATACCATTATTATCTATTTGGAATCAAAAGAAGAATTTGTATAAAAAATTATTTTATCTAAAGAGTTGAAAAACTATTACTAGGAAATTCTAAATTAAAGTAATAATTTGTCAGTTTCATACTATTAATGATATAATAAAGTATATTAATGTTAAATTAATTATGAGACATTGAACCAATATTCATTAAAGAACTTTAATTAACAAATATTTACATTAGTTTTCTGCTTTCCCTTGCCTAAGTTGCCATAGTAAAAACTTATGTAAATTAACAAAATTTTCAACTTTTATTACTAGTAACAATTTACGCTTGGAAGCAAATTTAGATTTCTGTTTGTTGTTTGCGTAAAATTTTATGTGAATAGTAGTAGTAACTAATTGAAAAGCCACAGATTTTTAATTTGCTTGAGGAATTGAAGCAAAGCAAACAAACTTTGTTAAAATTGCAAAAACTCAACACAAAACATTGAAATATACTCATGGCTGAAGTGTATCATACTAGAAGTTGCCATTGGCCAATTTTCAACTAAGTACCAACAATATTAACAAAAACAACAGTAATAGTAACAGTAACAATTACAACAAATACAATTATAAAGAAATAAGTAAACAATTCAAATCAAGTACTAAACTTATATATGTATTTATTTGGTTTAATTTTGCTCGCGGCCCAAAAAATCCAAACCAAACCAAAACAAAAACCAAATGAAACTTTTCTCTTTGCCTGTGATAAAAAGTAAAACTTTGCAATCATTACCAAATTTGATAAAAAACTTTTACAACATTCGCTATCCAATCTTGTTCTCTAGATTTTTTTTGTTTCTTTGTTTTTTCTCTCATGAGAACAAAAATTTTACAACAAATTTAACTTTAATTTAAAAATTTACATGAAAATGCCAAAAATTCTATAATACATTTTATTGTTGTAATTCAATCGAATCAATTGCAGAAATCTAACAGTGAGATGTTAAACAGGAGAAGAATCACTGGGCGCTATGACACCATTTCCAAAGTAAATAAGTGAAAATTTTCAATTTGATGAAATATTTGAACGCATTAAGAAAATGCGCGAAAATGAAGTTAAAAATGCCATCGGGCAATTGCGATTTATTCGACTGGAAGTTCATTTTGTTATTGTAGTTGGAAAACTTAATAAAGTGAAATTGGTGCCATCGAAGTGAAGGAAACTTAAGGATATATGTATGTGTAGATGATGGCAGCGATGACACTTTCACTTTTGGACCAAAACAATTTGAATTTAAATTGAGGAGCCACGCGTGTTTTTACTGGAACATAACACAATCTATTCTATAGTAAGACTTATGAAGATGGGAAAAGGAGAACTTTAATGGAAGTTAGGGTAACAATAAGACTGATGATAAGGAGCAGCAGAGAAAGCGCAGATGTTCGCAATGAGACAAATGATAATGATGAATAAGAAGAAAATGACAGTGACAAAGTTCAGTTGTTCAGTGTTCGCTCGTGCTCAAAGTGTATCTAGCACAACCAACTCAACCAAGAAAGTCTCTTGTCCCATTTTTCATCTTCCGTTATGCAACTTTATGGAAAGTTGCGAGGCTACATGCATGATGTACTTGGCTATGCTCATAGAACGCCTATTAACCAAGTCTCTATAAACTTTGATTTAAAAAAAAAAAATAAAAACCAGAACTGTATAGTTTAAACCAAGTTGGTGTGCCAGTTAAGGTGCTTGAAAGAACTTTTCGTGACATATTTATTATGCATACTCGTTCATAAAGAGCATAAGAAAACAGAGAAAGTGCCTTAAGAATCCTTTAAACTTTCAACAAAATATGCAAACTTGAGTAGCTTTAAGGAGTCTCCGAGTTCAGAGTAGTGCATCTAAACTTAATTGTTACTTATAAATAATTTCCAAACAATCACACCTTGTATGCAATCCATCCATCTGTTAGATTCAATGGTTGAATGAAATAATTTATAATCAAATTAATTTATAATAAGACCAAATAATAAGCAAATATTGACACACTCAGGTTTACTAAGTAATATTCTCTCTTTCTCAAATTACAATTTCTAACGTTAACATACAAAAACACATTAACAATGAACAGACAGACAGGCAGACAGGCAGACAGACAGAAAAGGAGACATCAATTTAATGAAATGGAGGAGAAGTGGGAAAGAGTATTCCTTTAGTTTCAAGTCAACGCACATGTGTGTTCATTCAAATGCCATCATTATCGTCATCAACATCATTTATGCACATATATCTTCATATAATTTTAGCTCTTGACTAAACAAATACATATGTATAGTGTGCTAGATGCTATGGCTGCTGTTGCTGCTGTTGTTGTTGTTGTTGTTGCCGCTTCATTATGCTCGTTACTCCTTTCTGGATGATGTTGAAGATGATGGCGATATGCCTGGCTGACTGTTTCCTATAGAATATCGGGTGGGTTATTGTTTCCATTTTGATTTATGCATGCGAATGGTTGTCAGGCATTTCTTCTCATACCTTTCAACTCAACTCAACTCAGCTCAGCACAGCTCAACTCCACTCATCTCATCTCTTAGTTAGTTTAGTTTAGTTCAGATCAGATCAGCAACTCAGTATAGCTTAACTCAACGCAACTTGACTACAATTTTAACGTTGTTAACTAAATTGCATAAATTAAGTGCGTTCACTCGTTCCTTCATTCCTTTCTTCGTTCCTTGGTTCATTTGCTTGAGTTGCTTTCTACTAGTTGTTATATTATATATGTATATATCTACATAGATGAAGGAGTTGTTGAAGGCATCCTTAGTCAAGGATACAACCAACTACTACTGTAAGCATTTGTATGGCTAATGTGCGCACATTAGACGCACATGTTGCCGTCTTTCATTCATTCTTTCATTTTTCCATTCTTTCCTTCTTTTAGTTTTAAAATGTGCTTCATTTTCTGAATAAAGAATATGAAGAACAAAAATAAAAACAAAAAAAAATGGGAAAAGAAACCGAACAAAATGAAAAAAAAAAACCAGCTTGAGCCATTAAGAGAACAATGCGTCGTATACGTGATATTTATTGTATTAAGGCACATACGCTCTCGTATATCTTATGCACGCACACTCATTCATGTCCCAGCTGTCTTAAGAATGAAATTTATTTTATTTTTTATACTTTTCCATATTAAAAAGAAAAGCAGCTCAATCATCAATAAAATGTGTTAGCAAGTTAGAATTTTCTTTCCTTATACTAGTATGAACAGTGGATTTCACCTCAAGAAAAACAAAAAAGAAATATGGTTATTGTTTATTAGATTACTATTAGAGACAAAGCTAAAGGGTTTTCATATACTCAGCTGCTATGTTAGTTTCTTTACTGTCATCATAAACTTCTTTCAACCAAATGTCACCAAGATTGAGAATTTTTTATGCTCCTAACTCCAACTACTCCTCTATATGCAATCATATATTTAGTAGTTAGTAAAATATAGTATTTTTGAAGTAGGCAATTTTGTTGACTATTATTTTTTAACATTGGTTCCAGTTTTTGGCAATAATTTGGGCTTCATGCCAAGTAGACAGATGTGTTTGTCGTTCCAAGAAAAAAAAAAAATAAAAATAAAAATACATTAGAAGCAGCTAAATAAAAACACATTGATTTATTGGACTCACTTTCTCATATGTTCACTCTCAATTGACAAACGTTTATCCTTAAACGAAATGAAATAGATAAAAAGCAAAAGTGACCCATATAATGTAGGTTAATGTGTCCTGCTATTCATTCATTGAAGTAAAAGGACTAAACTATTTCACGATAAATTCATGTTATGTGTAAATTTGACATTAATTCGGAAATGGTAAATTCATGAATCCAATAAAATTAAATTTTAAGAAAAAAAATCCTTTATATAAACACCAAGTGAACAAATATACTAAAAGCCCATGAAAAACACCATAAAGAGATTTTTGTGATCCTAAGGCAAATAACTATGGAGAATCTAAGACTTTGCAATCATATTAAATTTTTCATTTGGAACTTTGTAAATTTTCTTTCATTTTGTTGACCTCATTTTGTATGCAATTTTGCTTTTGCTTATTTGTAAGAAAACTTAGCTTTACTTTGTAACTTTTTGTAAGTACTAAGTAGTTAGAAGAGGTGGTTCTGGAAGATTATGAAAACTATTTCAATAGCAACACATTTGCATAGTTTTTGGCTTTTAATTTCTTGGAAAACGTAGGAAATTATATATTTTTTTTTGTTAATTTCTGCTTTAAAACATAGTAGCTATTGTTGTGGTAAGACAACTTAGATGAAACAAAGAATTATCCTTTGAAGAAACACAAAATGTTAATTATAGTAAAAAAGGGCGAAATTAGTATTCCAACTTTGTGCAAATGCATCTTTGTATTACAAAAGATTGTGAAATTGTAAGGAATTGCAATTGAGTCAAGTCAAGATGGAATAATTGTAGAAAATATGAGAATATATTTTGTTTATAGTTAAAAGGATCTTGAATATTATATTTATTTTATTTATTTATTTATTTATAAACAGTTTGAGTGCACTTACAAAATACATGCAAACTAGAGAATATTATATTTAATGAAATAATTAAATAATAGGTGGATTATTGATAAATTGAATTAATTAATTGAAAAGCAAGGAATACAAATTTTTGAATGTGATGTTTATAAAAGAAAGAGAATAAATTGCTTACAATTTTATTCAAGAATGACAGTCAAATTATTATTCTTCATAAAATTAATGTCCTAAACATTTCTCCTATTAATATTGCTTCATAGTTTTTTATGTATATTTTACATTTTTTTTCACTTAATGGCTCTTAGTTGAAAGATTTTGTATTGTCAAATCAGTCAGTCGGTTGGTCTTTCTGAGTGTAATACTAAATAAATATTACGCTAATTTCATGCTTCAACGCACAGGCGACTACTACTACATTGCACTCATTGAAATCATACAAAGCACAACTTAAGAGTAGCACCAAGGACAATTCATCAACCGAAAGAACCATCCAACAACTATCAAATATCCCAATGGCATGAGTATCTGTTGCTCACAGTAACAGAGGCCAACAGAGCCATCACATGCTGCTAATATGAGTATAAGTAATTTGTTGGGTTATAAGAAAAGACACTCACTATCTTTGCTCTACCAGACAGACACTGTCAATTCCCAGTTGGTCGATGTCTGGATGATTGTGTGCCTTGCCATTCTATGCGAGTACTATGTATAATACTAAGTAAGGTCTAGAAAAAGTTTTATGGTTTTTTATTAAAGTTTTTCATTATTATTTATCCCATGTGACGAATTCTGGTGAATCAGTTTGCAAACTTCTTACAGAAGATTTGCTTTGAATGAATATTTTTTACTTAAAAGTTTTCACTTAATGAACACAAAATGGAGAAAGAGTAAAAGTTTTTCTTTGCTGTAACATTTTAATTTAATAATCGTATCACTTAATGGGATGCTGCATATGAGAAAAGAGGTAAAATCCTTACTTGATAGTTTTTCTGTTCTGTTTTCACAGAAATGAGAAGGTTGTAAGTTTTATAAAACTTGACAGGTTTGTTTTTTGGCGAAGAAAAATATTAAAAATATTGTTAAAGATTTATCCTTTTATATGCTTTATTCTACAACATTTTAAACTCAAGATATAATATTGAATTATTCTTATATATTTGTTTGATTCGAAATAGACAAATTAAACTTGCTACAATAATGACAAGCAATAAACATTAAATTAAAGTTAAAATTGATTGACAAAATAAATATAAAAAAATATGAACAACTAATTGTTTAACTAAAATTGATTATTTCAATGATTTAATCATAAATTTATACTCATTTTAAAAGGCGATAGCAAAACATTATAAATGAAGATTCTTCTTTTGTTGTACATCGTTCAAGCCAAGTGATTTGAGACATTATAATGTGCAACATTTAAGAAGTTTAGTTTCAGGATAGTAATGAAAGCACCACATTACATTTTCTTGAGTGATTAACAAGAAGTAATATTTAGTTGTCAGTAAAAGTGTGTGGAACTAACTTTGCGCAGAGCTCTGTTTTACACAAAACCTTATAAAGAATGAGTTCAATTGATTCTCTCCAAAGCCGCTTCCATCATTGCAAATAATTCTTAGTAGTCAATTGCTACAAAATCGTGGTATTTTTCAAAAATTTTGGAAGAGCGAACCGAAATTGGTCTCTCGTCACTCTGCCCTAATATAATAAAACCTTTACTCCTATAACACATGAAAACATATAAAGTGTCTTAACAATTATCTCAGTACACTTGTATTGCTCCATCAACCGAAATGTTTCTGATGCAGTTTTACTGAGAATTACATAAATTTATTAACCAATATTTTTCGTTCTACTTACATTTGTACTTTGTTTTTTCATTTAACTTAAAAACAAAACGATATAAAATCAAGATGATCAGATGGTCGTGTTAAATTTACTTGGTTAGATCAAAACATTTTTAAACATCAATATGATGTCTCCAGTCGATAAATGATACGACTAGTTGCCGAAATAGACTTTTAGTAATACTTAATTGTCACACTGTGTTTGTCCATATTGAAAGTTTATGACGGTAAGCCTTTATTATTCGAAACAAATTCCTCGCATGTAGTAAAGTCACGGTTTGTGTCATATCAAAGTTGAAAACACTATATACTTTTTAAAATCAGGAGTTTCGCCTCTGCGGTCCTGCATTCCTTTCTACACAAGATTTGTAAATTTCTTAAATATTCTATAAAACATTTACAATATTTCAATATTTATTAGAGACAATGATTTTTAATAGAAAAATATATACTTATCTCAATAAATGAAATTCCAACATTTCATATTCTCTTCAAAATACTACATTATTTGCCTTTGGTATTTGTATTTTTTATAATAAATTCTATTAAATAAAAATACAGAAATAAACACATACATTTTGTAATTTGATTGTAATATTTTTTCGATTTTCGTTTTTTGTGATGCTTCTGATGTTGATGGTAGGTGATAACTTTGTGCCATTTAGCACGTGTAACATTTCGCAGTCCGCCCGCTCTTGTCTTTTCCATGGTCTACGTTTTACTGAATTTTAAATATATTTTTTCTTAAAAGAAGAAATTTTCTTTTTATGATTTTAAACGAATTTCAATAAATGTAATCAAAAACATCATCGAAACCAATAAAATATGCATACTCGTAAATGAAATCATATGCGTGAAATATTGAAAAATAAAATACACTTTTAATGAAATATATTTTCCCCAAAAATGCCATAAAATGCAAATATGTTTTTCGCTTAAATAATTTTCAATTTGAATTTATCTTTGTGATTTCTGAGTGCATCATAAGATTGAATCATGGAAATTTATTTAGAAAACTGAAATGTGAAATTGAGTGCAAAAAATCATATTCGAATGAAAAAATGCATTGTTCGAATGCAAAATACAAAAACAAGGAACAAAGAAAACTTATTTCATGAATATAAAAAAGTTATTCAAATGAAATAATTTGTTATACTGAATGTAAAAATAAGGGAAGTCAATATAGAATTTATGCCATTATATAAAAATTGTGATATTTAATAAAAAAATATATCAAATATATAAACTTTTATATCCCAAATATAATTATAATTTTTTATTTATTAAGTGAAATTTTTTTTAAACACAAATTTGTCCGAGATTTTGTTACTTAAATAAATGGAAAAAAATGTTTTGTCGAGCAAAACAAATATTTAGTACGGAAATATGAACAATATTCCAAGAATTTACACTTTTAAAGCATCGAAATTATTTTTTATAATTTGTTTGAATTGTGAAATTATTTCGATTGATTTTTATAGTCAAATCTAAAAAGTCAGTTGGAACAAGATTATGGAAATGTCGATACCAAAGCCTTGAAGCTGCACTCAACTTATAATGCAGTTCGGACCTAGCACAATATGATTATCATTTATTTCGCTCCATGTAGAAATATCTTGATGGTGTAACAATAAATTCCCTAAAATATTGCAAAACAGTATTGCGCTTGTTTCTACAAACAAGGAATTATGGTTTTAGATGAAAGATGGCGCAGGGGGTTATCAGTAACAAATTGTTATTAACAATAGAAAATATGTGATGAAATAAAGCTGCTGACTCCCATTTTCTGAAATTAGTTTTCCATCAACTTATTATTTATACAAACAATATGAAAGGTTCCTGTTTTAAACAATTAATCCGAAAAAAACTCTATATTATGTAATTGGAATGGTAAATGGATCGTTTTTTATATAAATCTACATACTTGTTGCTGGTGATAATCGACGAGCTAAAACGTTCTACCTAATTTTTCAGTAATAAAAGAGTTACTAAATTACAGTGCAAGTCAGAGACAATCAATAATTTATATTCACAAATGATCAAATATGTATCTTCGCCTGATCACTTTGATGTTATTTTCATATCTTTTCATTAACTTAAGCGTATATAAAAACATTATTTGAAAAAATTTGACCGCTTCTTGAACTTACAACGTATTTATGGTATATTTGTTATCATTCTAAAATGAGATAATTATTGATAATTGTTTATTTTGTTTGATTTATTAGATATCGATATGCAGATTAATTTATTAAATATCGAAATGCATACTATCAGTATTTTGACATCTGTCTATCAATGACGTCATGTATTTGTGCATTTAAATTGGTCAAGGATTCTACTTTTATTTGGAGAATAATGTTGTTGTTTGTGTAGTCTTGAACTTTACCTCTTCTCTCATGATAGACAAAAAACAGATATCACGCGAAATTACTCCAATCACATCATCTGCAAATTTTACCTACGCACGAGCGCATTAATTGTTTTGTGGCTTCGCGTTGCGGTCAATGAGTTGCATATCAGTTTATGATTTGTTGTTATTATTATTCACATGGCTTTTGTGTTAATCAATTTGTGTTGTATTTTCCAATAAATATTTTCTATGTATAAAAATGTGTTACAATCTTACTATATAATCAAGAGTAACATGGTAAGGTAAGTAATTCTTTATATTTACCCTTCTGCTTATAATATGTTAATTATTATTTTTTTTTAACTCATCTGATGAGTTTTTAATCTAATTTTGATCCAAGCAAATGCATTTTAATTTTTGATGCTCTATTGTACATATCCATACAGTAATGGATATGCTAAACAAAATATAGTTAAAAGAGTGATTAAAATAGAATGAATTATCAAAACTGAACTATAAAAAGAAGTGCGCTATCGATTAAACATAATACAATTTATGCCAGTGGCGTAAGACACCTTTTAAACACAGCAACTATGTTGCGACACTTATCGTTGAGTCTTCTTTGGTGTCACTTGCTTGCGTTTACACTCAATGTAAGACGCAAAGATAATATTTACATATTTCTCACCCCTGTCACATCCCTCACTCTACAAAAGCCAAATGAAATTGAAAAACTTTCGCGAAATACGCGAAAAAGACAAAGACAAAGACAAAGATCGGCAGAGCGCTGTGTGTCGCTGGTACATGTGACACAACTACCCCATAAGCCGCATTGTTTCTCTTCTCAACGAACAAAAATCGCGGGAGAGAGATTTGCCACTGAATCGCTAATTGTAAAACCTGACTAAGCTGTTATTAATAGTAAACAAATTAAATAGTAATAAAATAACATTAATATCTTTCAAAACTAATTCCATCATATGATGTAATATCGATTTATTTTAACATTAATCGCAATTGCATTGTTGTGATCGAACTGCAAGAGGGTAGCACGCAGTCATTTATCTACTGCTTTTTTTCAATGAGTGCTGCTGATTTTAAAAGCGAATACTAAACGCATATTAAGATCTTTTAAAGAGGTCTGCATGAAGGCAAAAAAACGACGTTCGAATTGACAATGCTCAAAATGAATTGAGTGAAATAGAATGCGAAGCCGAATGAATTCGAGTGAATTTGTGCGCTCACGTCAGATTCAGTCGCACTACTTTGAAGCAAATTCGAATTCATTCACTGTTTTGCAAAAAAATAAGGGTTGTTAGGGTTCCGTACCTATAGGGAACTAACGGGACCCTATTACTAAGCTTACAATGTCCGTCTGTCCGTCCGTCTCCTGCTCTATCTCATGAACCGTAATAGGTAGAGAGTTGAAATTTTCACAGAGTGTGTAATTCACTTGTGTGTAGAACGACAAATACTAAAAATACATATTTTTAGAAGAATTGTTCTTTAATTTAACCTTTTGTTTAACAATTTTTTGTTTTTTGTAGTATACTTTGAAGGTGGTAATTGTAGTATACTTTTAGGCTATTAAATATAAACATAATTTTATATTTTTAGCAAAAAATCTTGTACGATGGTATGGAACCCTCCGTGTGCTAGTCCGACTCACACTTGGCTGATTTTTTTTTTGTTTTGCTGTGCGTAACAAAAATGAAAAACGAAGACAACAAAAAGCAATGGAAAATTTTGTTTACAATACACAACCACTTACAGACTCGTCGGCATCTTTTTCTGCGCTCATTATTTTGTACGACAAACGAACTGAATGAATGATTCGAATTAATTCGAATGTCTCAGCTACGCCGATGTATGTATTTCGTTTTGCACGCTATTTCATTCTAACTCATTTCACAGAATGCAGACTGCTGTCGAACTCAAAACACAGTCGCATTCATGTTCATTCATTTCGTGTTTCGCTCTCATTCAATTCAATTTAATTCGGGTTCATTCTATTGGACTTCAATTGTGAGTGAAGCCACGCAGCTGTCTAATCTTTATGTAGGAAACAAGCCTGTACTTTCTCATATTAGTATGGCGTAGAGCTCAAATAGTGGCCCCATTTGCATGCAAATAAATGTATTAATTGACAAGGAAAGACCGAGCTACCGGACTTGCTCCACCATACAAATAATCTTTGAGCCGTACGTGATATCAGAAAAAATATGTAATCCTTTCCAAGTATTTGCTATATTTGATATGAAAATTATAATTTTGAATATTCTGACTTGTTGTTTCTTAATACATATTATAGATAGTGTGTTTTTTTTAGAGGTGTGGTTTTTAGGAACCTTGTTCTATTTCTAGTGACTCGACTTGACTATTGATAGTTGATTTGTGGACCTCTAAAAAACCCATACATATATGGTATTAAATTGATCAACCTATTATCTAATTGTTAGAAATTAGTCCTTGTTGAATGTATTAATAAAATATCACCTTATTAATGCAAAGTGAAAAGTTTTTACCATTCAAAATTAAAGTTACGAAAAAATCCATTGAAACAAAATGATGTGCCATTTTCAGGTGAACAGTATGCCTTTATCTAGCAATGAGTTCAGACAGCATTTTTTGAATGTCACTTGTTGGTGGTGTCACAATGACAATACAAAAAGAACAATGGCTCCAATGCCAGATATTTGTGCATTGTTCCCAAGATGAGGGCACCGTTGCTTCGTTTGGTTTGGTGCTTCACCATTGTGTTTCATTATTGACACAAGCTGTCAATGCAACTCAACGTAGAATATCCTTGCCAGGTAGGCAGTCACTAAGTAAGGCATTTCATTCATTCGTTGCCGATACCATTTTCTGTCATATACAATACTTAAAGCAACTCTGAAAGGTTTTTATAAATAATACATAGATTCAGTACTTTATGAACGCAGAACTTTTTCGTGTCTGTAATTTTCCATTTTTGTGCTACTTATTTCGCTAATTGACGTCAATTAAAATTATGAGTCAGTTCAGTTGGAAAGGGGCGCATAAGTATAATAAAAAGGCAAAGACATTGCAAATGACATAAACTGTCAGCTGTCAGCTTGGCAAAATGGCAAAATGGCAAAACGTTTATCAATTTTATTCATTTTTATCATTGCTCCCAATGAAAAAAAACTCGATTCTTCTTAAAGGTTAAGAATGAATATAAAATATTCTATTTTTCATTTTCCGATAATGATATACATAGATGATGATAAGAAGGAAAGAACAAGCTGCGTTTGACAACTCGTTCAAAGGAGGTCGCACCACTTTTTCATTTTGCATAATATTATATTATTTTTTCTTCACCGATTTGTTCATGACGGAATTGGTTAACCATTTTCAATATAGTAAGAAAACACAAAAAAAAGAAAGCTAAAAATGCCACATGTATTTGCCACAAAATCGAGGCCTTGTTTCCTTTTCCTTTTAGTTTTGCTTTTATTCTTGTACTTCATGTCGATAAAGTCAATTTCTGACTTGGCGTTCGTGATTTCCATGCAAATATTTGTCAGCAGTAACTTATTTACAAATCGAAAGAAAACCATCAAAGGAGGAAGGGTGAAAATATCGATTTAGCCGCTGAAAGAAAACGAAATTAGCTTAAAAGTTGCAAATTTTTATGCTAGAAGGAAAGAAGGAAAGAACAGAAGAAGAAAGTATCGCGTGTGTAGGTGTATTCATGTCGCAATTTGAAGTGCCTGCCTGAGTCCTTACTTACTCAATTTTTTCTGTTTTCCAACATCTTTTTCTATAAATTCTATATTTTTGGTTCCTTGTGACTTACCTGAATTTACATCAAATTTCAAGTTCCCTTTCATTTCTTATTCTTTTTTATAATGTTCCATCACGTACGATCTTTGTACTGAAGACTTTAACCCTTTCGAGAGGAGAAGAGACTTTATAACTCATGCTTCACATTATTAAATAAATGGCTACAATATGGAAGAAAAAAAATTCTATTTAAAATGTTGCCAAATATACAAGAACAGGGTGAAAGATACAGATAAATATGGAAGGGGAGATGATGTTATTGATGGCATTTGGCGGTGAAAACAAATTTGTTTAAATCTCTTTAATGTTTGGTGATTTTTCAATCGAATTTTCTCATGTTTTTTTTTTTCATTTTCTGGATTCATTTTTTCAATATTTGAAAAACATATTTTGTTGCGAGACTTTACAACTTTTCCTATTCCCATTCAATTTGATTGACGAACATCAATCAGAATATTAAGCGACGGCAAAAGAAAACAATCTTTTTGTTGCATACTGTACTTTTGTGCTTACTAAATAATATGAGAAAATGTTGGAGTCATTTAAAATGACGGGTATATTGGGTTTGTCGAAAAGTTTGTAACGAATACTTTATGAAGTGAATATGCTATATACATATGTACGTAAATAAGAACTGAAATATTATAGAATCTTAGTATTGAAAATGATGGATTTAAAATATTTCAGATTCAAAATTGATTCGATTCATTAAATGTGCCACAAAGTTTAGAGTAAGAATATTAATAAGGCAACATTGTACTCAAGAACAGAAAAATGAAATAGTCATACGCTGTTCAGCTACAAGAGAGAATGTACGTTATTGCTAAACCACTTAAAGGGTCTATTCATGTGTTTTGTGGGAATTAAGCAGGGAAGGGGAAGATCAATGAGAATATCGGAGAAATAAAGAAAAGAAAAGAATACAAAATGATTTTAAATGCCTACCAAAATCTTAGATTTGGGAAAGTTGTGTGTGAAATTTTGGAAGTTGCAAAAAAGCTGAACGAAGGTGTCAGTTTTGGATAAAATTAGCATGGGTGGATAAACCTGCGCTTTGTGAGTTCTAAAATAAATACAAAATTGAACAAGAAATGATGTATAGGACGACTGGGCGATTTAAGTGACGAGGGTTTGAGAAAAATGTAAGAAAACTAAACAAAATGTTTAAAAGAGAAGTTGAGTTTCTGACAAGAGAACCATAATGAAATTATGGAAGCAGAAAACCATTGATTTTTGTCGAAATTCGATGGACAGGTGGACCGCACAAATTGGCTGGTTTAATTTCAGAAAGACAGGAAAACAAGTGATATCACTGTTTGCGGATATAAGGACAAGCTTTGTATATTTCAAGCAGGGAATAATAAATACCTTACATGAACATTGAATTGGTAAAATATATAAAATAAAATCTATATAAGAAGATGGCATAATAATATTATCAATTCAAATTTATAGGATTGTATTACAATTTTAACTCAATTTCGAAAGTTGCATAAGTCTGTATTTTATTTGAAAAACCTTTAGTACTATTTCATTGAATTTCTTAAGGTCGCTTAAAGATCTTTAATAACATTACAAATGAAAAATATCTCGAGTGATCAGGAATCGAAATGTAAACATAACTCTATCTGCTGATACTTTGAGTAAGATAAGAGCACTGTAATCAACCACTTGTTACAAAGAACAAGATTGTATGGTATAATCACACCGATTGTACATATGTTGTATAAGTCATCATAATACAAGAACTTTAACAGAACATTACAACTCCCTATTACCTGTACTTCCTCCATCTGATTCCTCGGAATTTGAGGAAACCCACATCCTCTTGGGTTTGGTGAACTATGTTTACGATTTCGTCTTCAGATATAATAGCAAACTGTGCGATATCAACGTACTCGCATTCTATCCACTTTGAGATAACATAAGGCGTATATCCAGGTGGTATTACTATATCTGATTGTATCTCAACAAGGTGATTTGCAGTATATTTATCATCTTAAGAAAAATTATTCCAAACGTTTCTTAAAACCTGTGTGGTCACTGTGGCCCACGCAGCCGCAGCTGTACACAAATCTGTCTGTGGACTCCTTGTCTCATTCAATAGAATATTCTTATCCACTAACCAAAAAGGTCTGAGGTAAACACCTCCAAAAGGGATTGGTTTTATCTGCATTGTAGATCTCTTCAGTTGTAATTTGCTCCTTTTGAATGAATTCTTCTAAGTCGTCCACAAACATCGTAGCAGAATCATAATCAGCACACTCATTTTCTCTTGATGATTTTCCTGTCAACCAGATGAACAGTTCTCTATATATGAGTATTATACGTTAAGCAATTGATGCATGCATAAATGTGTATCATGGATATTACAGATATAAATGAACCATTCAGTATCCCGGTTAATCGAGGTTCAACTGTGGATCGTATATGGTATAAAGACGTAAGGAAACAGCAACTATGATGTTCATTGAACATATCGTTGAGATTTAAAAAGGATTATGATACTTTTGTCTGAAACTGATATTCATGAAAGCACATCGTTCTGTCTGAAAAAGACTCATGACGAAACAATATGTTATCAAGTAATACAATTTTTAAATCGAATATTAGAAAAGCATGTAACAGCACTACTGTTCATGGATTAACAGCATTATTTTTTTTTTCATTATTTCCATTGCCTTGAGTGATTCCACTAGAATTCCTTACATCAAAATTATATGCAAGTGGGTCTCTGTTGGTACTTCCGTTAGCTTGATTTCCTTCGGATTGAATTGTATTCGCTAAAATGCTGTTGCTTTTATTAAAGGTAGGCTGAGCTGTACCAAAGCAGTAAGGAATTTGCGCTTCAGGGACTAACAAAAAATATCATCTGTCTTCTGTTGTTGCCCCACTTACAGCACCACTAGTGCCACCAATTTTTGATGGATACAAATTTTGTGTATGGCCAACTTTTATAGCTATTAGATCAGCAGAAGACGTTGAAATTGAGATGTTTAAGGAAACATTGGTTCTGACTGTATTAGTACCTGCACCTCCAGTAGGTGCATCATTAGAGGTACCGCATGAGAATGACACTGGTGCACATACTTGTATTCCAGTTGGCAAATCAAATGTTAATTCTATTGTTGCTTTTTTTGTTCCAATTCCATTTGATGGCTCTGTCGGTTGTCCAAGTAAAGGCATAGTACTAGTTTTGTTGACCATTGATGGTGATGCACCAAAAATTATTTACATAATTGAAAAAAATATAATATACGAGTAAGTATATACGTTTAACTTGATCTTTAAGCCGAGATGATAATGTCACTGATTATGATCTTTCCAAATATATGTGTAAAAATCCGAAAATACAATTATTAAATTGGTAATAAATTGTTTAATTTATATAAATTTCATAAAAATTTCATTTTTTTCAATTTCATTCATTTAAAATCTGTCATATCAGAGAATCAGAATAACAGAATAATTCCAATAAAATTAATTGCCTTGACCAATAGAATTAATCAAGTCTTTAGCGAAATAATTACGATAAGATTCAACTCGCACTGCATATTATATAAATAATACAAATTTTCATTCTGTGTAAAAGGGTACAAAACTATTCTGTGAACACGTTACCATCGATTTTCTTTGTAGTTTTTAATTTGAATATTACAAGAAAAATGTTCATTGGGCTCTTTTATAATTCATTGCTTTTATTGATGGTACTTGGAAAATATTCAAATATTTGTTTGAAATATATTATTCTATTGTAAGCTGAGTCACTTTTCAGTACCAACAAGGACATACAAGGAAAATATTGCAATTTTATTGGAAAATAATATTCTATTTCTTGTTTATTTATTCATATTGTATTCATATATTTGACTATCACAGCCTTTGACTGGTAATAAAAATTATATTGAACAAATACAATAAACAATAAAATAAAATATGACATATCTTTGTTCCGATTTCTCTCACCAGTACCACGCACGTAGTACATCATTTGTAGAATTCACCATTTTATATTCTTTTAACCATATCACACATACAATTTAAGTTTAATTTATGTAATTTTAAAGGAATCTACTTTGTTTATTGTGGGTTGTTTTCGCTTTTTGTCCCCAACCCTCGCATTATTTTTGTGTTATTCCTGGTTAGTTATACGAAAGAAGTGATTTATTTACCGCAATTTAAAATGTGAACACTCATGTATTTGTGGGTTTTTTTTTTGTTTGGCCACGAAAGGATATACATACATATGTACAGATATGAAGTGTCTGTCATTTAAGTGAAACCGCCTCATTTGTGTCAGTGTTTTGTAGTACAGTGTGTGGCTGTGGTCGATTGCTTTGTGTTGCCTACTTTTCGGCGTAGAAAGTGAATGCAAATATGGAGAGAAGAAAAGTGGAGAAAATTTAAATTTTTAATGTCATTTCACGTAATTTGGCAGTTCGTTAGGCTCGTTATTGTGGTTATATGGTAAACATATTCACATGCACAGCCAGACAAATAGATATACAAATACACACACACAAAAATAAGGACATTTGCATTTCTCTTTTGCACTCACTCACTTTCATTTCTCTTCATGTGAGTTTCACTTACTCACTTTTACTCATTGAAATAGATATAAAAATTCATAAAGCAACACTCCGCGTTTTGTGGCTTTCACGTTCCTTTGCATTTTTTTTTATTTTTTCTTCCATAGTCCTGTAGATCCTTCCATGTGTCATGTGTACCATGTTTGTTATTTTTGCTCGTTATGAGTCACATGACACATCGTTATGTTTTCTTAATGGACTTAAAAGTCGCTTTGCCAGTTTTAGTCTTGCCATTAGATGACATCGTTCGGCTACACAGAAATCCTTGTACAAGAACAAAAACAAAAACACTTGAGGCTGGCAGAAGGGAAAGGCACAAAGATACATTGACTAACAATGACTTTAAGTATATAAAATAAAATTTAATTATTTAAATCATGTTAATTTGCATGCGTTAAAGTGTAGAATAATTTCATCGTTTGACAACATGGCGAATGCGCAATTTTATGTTATTTTGTTTTGAGGCAAAACAAAATTAAAGTGAGACGTGTCTCTATGTGTGTGTGTGTGTCTGTCCCTCCTTCGTCTGTAAGGCTATGAAGCAATGAAAATGATGAAATTCATTGAAGATTTTATTTGTTTGAATTTTTTTTTTTTTTGTTCTAAATTTAGCGCTTTGTAGCTTAAGTGAAGTATAAATACACTCACCTAAGCAAATAATACACAGATATAGGCATACACACACCCATACACACAAAGAAATAGAAGTAGACAAACAGTAGTAGGAACAGAAACAGAAACAGAAACAACAATAACAAATATCAAGTAAAAGTGCACAAAATGGCGTCATAGTCTGTTGCTTTTGATTTTGCTTTTCTATGTAGCTCATCCTGTTTGTTTGTCTGTGTGTCTGTTCT
This sequence comes from Amiota mariae, assembly GCA_035041805.1. Classification (NCBI taxonomy): domain Eukaryota; kingdom Metazoa; phylum Arthropoda; class Insecta; order Diptera; family Drosophilidae; genus Amiota; species Amiota mariae. The sequence continues at coordinate 908,506 of JAWNKV010000216.1, read as the reverse complement.
ATCTGTCTGTTTATCTATCTAGTGTGTTTTAGATACAAAATCATCATGATGTTGATGCTTGGTATTTGCATTGTATTCTCGTCCTTTTGGCAGACAACACATATCCATACTCATCGCATCATTTCAATCCATTCCACTCTATTGCAACATCATCAAATGTTTCTTGCCTGGCAGCAAACCAGTCAAAGCTGCATGCGTGTTTATTTTGCGTTAATGAAGTTGTACCCATTCATTCAAATGCTCCTTCCAACCTTCCAACCTTCTATCCATCGTTCCATCGTTCCTTCATTTCTTCATTTGTCATTTTATCCTTTCGTCCCATTTCTTCATTCATTCAGCATAACAACAGCAATCATTCACACTAACTTAGTCGTGCGTTCATTTCTTCCTTCGTTCACTTAATTTTGAACTATTCGTAAATGTAGTAATGTTAGACATACCTAGTACTAGGTAATGTGCCTGTTTAAGCTATAGAAAGCTATCAAGGTATCATGCTCATCATCAGTTCTTGCCGTTGTCGTTGCTGTTGTGCTTACTATCCTTGTTTTGCTGTTGTTCCTTGTCTTTTAGAAATCAACTTGAAGTTGCTTTTATGCAATTAGTGCCTTTGTTGATTAAGCCAGAGATTGAAAGTTTTTCAGACGTACGAGGATGTAAGTAAGTATAGACAAAGCAAAATAAAAGATTTAAAAACAGAAAGAGATTGAATGAGTAAAAGAAACATACCTAGTGAACTTTAGACACAAAGATTAAATAAAACAATGGGACAATTTTAGGTCGTCGTCGTAGACATTAGGAACATCGTGTCTAATACAAATCGAATAAAGTCATTATAGTGATAGTGTGGAGTTCTTAAACTTTTCAATACTATTTCAATAATAATGAAACACATATTTTGTTAGTTTTTATTTAATATTTTTTCATCTGCTTAACAAGTTTCCGCTTTGTAAGTTGAAGCTGGCATTTTTGTGTTGCCTTGAAAATGTTAAGTTCTTTCAGAAAGAACATTAAGATACAGCTTCCTACGATTCAAAAAAGTGATATCGATCTTGAAAACAAGGAGCATGGTAGACCTAAAAAGAAGTTCAAAGACAACCAATTCTAAACATTTTTAGATGAGAATTCATGTCAAATCCGACAACTATTTGTAGATTTTAGAAATTGGTTATGCAATAGTTTCTAAATGTCTCTAGACATGGGAAAGTTTAAAAAGGAAATAAAATGGGTGACTATGAATTGAAGGGAAGAGGCATCGGATGACGAAAAACCTCTGGTGAAATTTTGTTTGTCAGACAAAACAGCAAGAGTTTCTTGTATCTACTCATCACTTGCGATAAAAAATGGATTTATTTTGTTAATCATCAACACAAAAATCTTGGCTTAATCCAGGTCAACCATCAGCATCGCAGGTAAAAGTGAACGTCCATGAAAAGAAGGGTTAACTCTGCATCTGGTAGGATCAACAGTTACTGCTGATCGTTATCGACAATACTTCATCGTTTTTAACCGAGCATTGAAAAAAAGAGAGAAAAAAATTGACTTGCTTCATGACAATCCTCGGTCGGATGTGGAGAATCTCATCCAGGAAACTTTTGAGCAACTATCCTGGGAAATCTTACCCCATCCCACGTATTCACCAGACCTTACCTCTTCAGAATTGTATTTGTATTAATTAATGCAGCACGTACTGTCGGAATAGCAATTCCATTCCAAAGTTTAAAATTAGTTGATCCAATGGATTGCAAAAAAAAAAAAACATCTTGACCTGACGAAGTCATAACCAGCATCGGCAATTATTTGATTTCATTTTGAGTACTAAATATACTTATAGTTGCATTTGGCAAAATAAAAACAAAAATCTGATAACTTAATTAAAATAAATGAGTTAGAATTAAAGACTTAACTAATTTGGGATCAATTTAAAGCTTAAAGTAAATTTGCTTATAATATTTCAAGTCTGATTGTAAATAAAATAAAATCTATCTATATCTATATATTTATATAGATATAAATATATATATGCTCGTATAAAATCGTAAACATATTTAAGTCTGTGTACGCTAATCTCAGAAAAGAAGTCAATTCAGAGTTTATGGAAATTGCCACATGGCCGAAATCATATTTAAACGTTAATGTCTTAAAATTATTTATTCAATAAATCCACTTTAATTGATATTAAAAATATTTTTTGTCTTTTATTTTAATTTAAAGTTGTGAACCTCTAAAAAAAAACCATTTATATATAAAATCGTCAACATATTTCAGTCTGTGCACGCTAATCTGTGAAACGGCTCAACCGATTTGAGTGCGGTTTTCATTGGTGTATTGTAGCAAGCTTCCTTTAATATATAGGATTTAATTAAAATCGACCTACAAAATTGGTCGCAATTAGTGGATCAAAATTTGCATATAAAGCTATTTTTGAATTGTGAGTCACAACAAAATAAAATAAATATCACTCTTTGTATCATTCTCGTGCAAAGCCGATTTTGATAAAATTATGACGGGGCGTAGCAAAGCATGAATAAGACGATTATCAATCATGTTACAGATTTAAGTGATTAGTCTTAGATTAGGTTAGGTTAAGTATGAGTGGTAGCTAGATTGAAAATTAGCTCACTTCATTCATTAAAGAATCGTGGTGATGCTGCAGAAACAATGTGTCTTCCAATTCCCTAGGGATTCAACATGATAAATTTTGGAAAAATATCTGACGTCCAGTCTTTTGGATAGTTAAGATCATAGAAGAAGTTGAACCAGAATATTCTTTTTGACAGTCATGTCTGTGTCTTTCAGATCGTTAAGATCATAGAAGAAGTTTAACCAAAATGCTCTTTTTTATTTCCATGGACATGATTATCTCCTCCTCCTCTGTATCCCCACAGCTTCTGCAAAAATCGCTTGCGGGAACCCCCAGTTTAGTAATATAACAAAATAAAAATAATACAAGGTCTTTCGCAAAGTAAACGAGACTTTTTCAAAAACAACACAATTTTTTTTTTTCAAAAATAATCTTTTTATTCAAAATAGTCTCCTTGCGCATCGATACAACGTTTTTCACAATCAATTAGCAGGTCGAATGAATTTTTAAGCCATTCTGTAGGAATGTCCTTCAGAATCGCGATCGACTCTTTTTGTACGAGTATAGTCTCAATATCGGCATAGCGCTTTTCTTTCAGTGTCAAATATATTTGTCCGAAGAGGTAGAAGTTGCAAGGTGTCACCAGTAAAAATGCTGTACTTGAAGTTTGGGTTCTTTTTCAACACTTTAATAAAGTTCTTGCAATGTTGAATTCGGAGCAATTTTTGGCCATCAGCCAATTTGTGTAGAACAAAGCGAGCACAAACCTTTCTGAGTCCTCATTTTTGGTTCAAAATGCGATGAATTGAATCTTTTGACATGTTCAATTCCATTGCCATGTATTGCAACGAAGATTTTGGCTCATTTCTTATAAATTGACTCACAATTTCAATGTTACTTAGTGTAATCAAGAAACTTCTCTGACCGGGATGTTCGTCGTTCTTGATGTCCTCACGACCTTCTTTGAATCGTTTAAATCACTCATGGACTCTGGCACGGAATAAACAATTGTTACCATATACATGTTTCATTAATTCAAACGACTCAGTAAAAGTTTTTCCAAGTTTAAAACAAAACTTAATACTCGCTCTTTGTTCGAAGTTCATTTTTCGACCGATGCTATAAATACACTTTCACTTATAAGGCAATAACTCGGCTTCTAATTGTCCATTGGCCATGACAATTTGACAGAACGTCAGTGAAGGATGTATCTTTTCAACTCGTACTAACTCGTCAAAAGATAGCATCACTAAAAAAAAAAAGTCTCGTTTACTTTGCGACAGACTTGTATTATAAAGAATTATGTAAGCATTTTATTATTTCCTCATATTCTTATCTATATAAACTAATAACTTCTTACCATTCTTTTCTGTTGATTTTGTCTTGTTATTATGTTATGGCAACAATTGCATTGTTTCCGTTTTAAAATAATAAATAAAACGCTTTAATGCGTAATTAAAAACGACACAAGGATTCTTATGTTGTAGTCAAAATCCTGTTAACTTTTGCATGCGAACATGTTCATGCTTCAATACTCTTTCATCCCCTTTACAAATGGAGTGAATGAGTATCATATAACACTTTGTGAGAATGTTTGCAATACATAGAGTTGTCCATTGGAGATTGTATAGATTATACCTACATAATCAGTATAACGAAGGTTGGCATTAGTTTTTGAGAATAAGATATGATGATTTGGGTTGGATATGGTCATTTTTGTCTATACTAAGTTCGCCAGTTCAACCAACATTAAACCAAAATAGGCAAAAGCAAACTAGTCCATTAGTTTTGCAAGTATAGTAGAACTGAAACTCGGCACAGAATAATCTTGTTATCTTATTCAAATCCATTTGTTCTAAGAAAGGAATAACAAATAATGACACATGTAAATTTCTTTAAAAACACATGAGTTTCATTAAAATTACATGTAAATATATGAAGTGTATCTGAGTCACGGTAAGACCAAAGGCATCTATTCTTCATTCTCTATGAAGTTGTATTTCTATTCCATGTTTCCATGTTAATGTTTTCATTGTATTAACTTAAAACCAATTCGTGTTTAGCCTCAGTCTGCATGTGTGTTGTGCAAGGATTTATTTATATGTATGTATTAAAGCATAGAAACCATGCAGCAAAGGTGGTGATGTGGTAATGAAGAGAGAGAGAGAGAGAGAGAGAGAGAGAGCATGGAAAAAAGTAAGGAAAAATTACGTGTAAAAAGTAAGTTTTTCTTTTGTTTGTTGATTTTCAGTTTGTCGTGTTTTATCCTTTCCCTTTTGGGCTACCACGAGAAAACAACTCAACGTTGACGCTTGTTGAGCAATTTGCATTACAAAAGCTTAAACAGCAACGACAGCAACAACTATGACGACGTTGAGAGCAAAAGTCCTTTGAGTGTCTCTCATTGTGTCCTGGCTGTGAGTGAGTGAGTGAGTGAGTATATAGAAAAAGAAGTTTAACTCGGTTACAGTTCTTGGCATTGTTTTGTTTTGTTTTATTTTAACGTGCAACGTTGCCTTTTGTCCTTTTGTTTTAACTTCTTTTGTTTTTCTTATTCTATTTTTGCTGCACGAGCTCAGTGAGCCTTCAACTTTCATGCCTTCGAGTTGTTATGTTGTTTTTGGTTGCCACTCTACTTACTTACATCAAGGTAAGTAAGTTGAAGTTGTCGGTTGTTGGTTGTTGTTTGTTCCATGTCACGCAATTCGTGTTAAATTTATAACTTTCTTTCCTCCTCCTCCTCCTTCTCCTTTATGAGTCCTGAATGAGGCTTGGCTCATTTTATTCTTCACAACTTAACAGCAACTTTTGTGTGCCTTTTGTTGTTTGTTTTCCTTGTGGTTGTTGTTTTGGTTACTATTGTTATTATAGTTTTTTTTTTTTGTTGTTGGCAGGAAGGCCTATTAACATTTCACTTTGATTATAATTTAGTGGTGTAAATCCCAGTGAAAGTCGAATTAACAAACAAAGAATGAAAGAAAAAAGAAAGAAACTCTATGAATGAAATTCATACAAAACGCTGAAAGTGGCACCACAAAAAAGAAGTGTAAATAGTTTCCTAAAGGACTTGTTGAGGCCTATGCCACAGGATGTGTAGACCTTTAAAGAAACTATGTCAAGGAGTTGCATACAATACAACAACAATAGCAATGGCAACAGCTTCAAGGCTTTCCTGTGCACAGAACCCATTTCACTCTTTTTGCATTTAAGATCTTGCGATTATCTCAATAGATTTGGATAGATGTTGAACTCTAAATCATTAATGCAATTTGCCTATGGCGAATAGACGATTTAGTAGTAATCACTTTGCACCTTTCTTGGCTGTTAACTACAAGCAAAAGCGACATAAGCCATTAAAAAATCAAAACAAGTTAGTAGCGCATTACACTTGGCAAAACTGAGCAACAATAGCAGCAGTAGCAGGAAAAGGAAGCTAGCGAACATCAACAACAACAGCAACAAGAACAACCGCAGGACTAACGCCAGGAAGAGAAAGCCACCTCATTGCAACATAAGCAACAACAACAGCAACAACAATGAAAGAGAAACATATCAAACTTTGGGTCAGGAAGAGAAACAGGAAACGTGGCAAGGCGAGGCGAGGCGATAGTAGCGACATCAACATCTGAACTGGTAGCAAGAAAAGGGGAAAAATCAGAGTAGAGTTCAGCAAGCATGTCCTGTTGCTTAAGCGCGATAAAAACTCACCAGGACACATACAAATACAAATACATACAATACAAACACATATTCGTATACAAACAAAAGAAGAAAGTTACTTTTTTAATGTTGAGCCTCTTTAAATGTGAGTGTGTATGTGTTTGTATATGTGTGTTGACAGTTTTGACCCATGTTGCCAATGTCAGCTATGTTGGTTGCTTCGGTCGGTCGGTCAAAAAACAAACAAAAAAACACAATGTTTTAAGGATAACAACAGCAAAAGTTAACAACACCAACAGCAATAGCAACAAGAAGTAACAACAAGAGCAACAGTAGAAACAACCGACATTGTACTAGGGTCATTTACTTGACAGTGAGCACGCGTAAGAGACGCATTCATTCGTCCTGTGACTTCATCGGTCTGGTCTGATTCTGTTCTGTTCTGGATTCTACTCCTCTTACTAAACATAATAGAAACCAGTATCCATTGGATGACAGGACAAAAACATTCGCCAGCGGCTAAAAACCATCGACACTATTTTTGTTTAACAGACAACAAGCGAAATTTTTTGTATTTTTGTTTTTTATGATTCTTGTATTTGTTCTGTTGTTTGTAGATGCAACGCAATTTAAAGTGTTAAAATTGATTTTCGTGGTCTTATTTTTACAATTTACCAAAAATTAGTTTATTCACTTGCCATGTACAATTTATTCTCTGACTGACACTAATTATGAATGTTAAAAGTTATGTGTGTATCTTAACTCTCAACTCTCCCATTATTCATTCAGTCAGTCATCCCTTCATTTAGTCATTCCTTCATTCATATAGTCATTGAAAAGTAGTTAGCTGTGCGGTAGTTTCCCATTATCTTGTCTGCTGCTTAACTGAAGCTTTACTTTACAGTTTTGAGCTCTATGAGTCTGCTAAGTCTAATACACGAGTCACCATTCACCGCTTTCGCATTATAATGTTATTAACTTTGTCATAATTTAACGCTAAAACTGTGTGCAGCGCTTGGCTTATGCATAATGAATACAACACACATCTGCAGATCCCCGAACCCACATCATATTTGCAATTACACACAAACATACATCAACATTGTGGTGACGTGAAGTTCATCTATGTTACTATATCTCGCTTAGTATGTGAGATAACCCAATCGACAATTTCCAGATACTAAAAAGCAAAGTAAATTATATACGTATGTTGTATAAAAGCTGAAGATTCTTCTTAAATAATAAATAATAATATTGTGATGGAAATGATTATAACTAGGAAACCTTACGTAATCTGGTATCCCTTAACAATTTATACCTTTTGATCACTTCATTTTAGAATCTCTAAAGTACCTTTGAAATCATGTGCCATTGCCGTAGGTAAAAGAGATCAAACAGTGACTGAAATACCGAAAAAAATTATTGTATATAGTAATTTATGTTGTGACTGAAAGGTCACTCATTCTTTTCTTAATAATTGTTGCATTTTTTAAATAGTTAGAAACTTTTCTTCGGAACTATTGATCTATAACTTGGCTGCACTTCATTGGATCAAGCTAGCATCAATGGAGGTGAAGACAGTCTTTGTAAATTCTTCAATAAATATCCTAAATTGCGATTTCTATTCCATAAAACACTTTTCTGATCTTATTATATCATACATTTTTCTAATTTTATTTTATTTTATTATATTTTAATTTTTTTTGTTTTTTTTTTTTTTTTTGTAATATTTCATTATTTTCTAACTCTGACGAAAATGTTCCTTGGGTAACTTAATTGTGACTTACATGAATTAATACTCTCATACACGTAGTATACGAAACACTCTCTCTCCGTCTTGATACCAACAAATTTCAATACTCATATACTAGTATTTGTACTATGTTTGAATGAATGCTTCGGCTTGAATGTAAGTAGTAGTATGCTCCCGCTGGCTATTCTGGCTGATTGTGAGTAACTTAGAAATGCACTTCTGACAGGAAGTGGCAGTATTTTGCAGTCATAAATGTATGTTGCTAGTAACGCAACGCAAGGAACAAAAGGCCATATACAGGGAACAATCTGCATTCTGTTTATTTACTTGTTTTCATCCCTTTTTCCCCCGCCTATTCTAAGTATTTGCATTGCTAAAGCTTTTGTCTAGGGTTGCCATGTTATGCAAGCCAAGCCAAACCAAGCCAAGCCAAGATAATGTCAGGTGAGTGAAATTTCTTGGAAAACCATAAAGCAGCAAATGTTCGGCTTTGTCAGCGGTCGTCGAGGAGGTTATTTCAACTCAACTCAACTCAACTTAGTTCTGTACTGCAAGTGCTACAACATTCTTTAGAATGTCTAAATGTGTCTCTTACATTACAATTCTACACATGTTCACCTACACACATCTACCCAACAACATACATACATAAGTATGTTTTCGTGTATCTACGAATAAATGAATGGCTGTGAGTATGAATAATTCTGTGCTTGACTTAATTTCAACAATCGTCAGCGAAAATTCATGTGAAGTGTTTGTTTGTTGGTATGTAAAATATTATAGAAGCATAGAGCAGAACAGAACTGAAGAGAATGGAATAGAAAGTTTGCTTATATTTGGTTAGTATGATTTTCCCACTTCTTGTGGAAAATGTATTACACTCAACATTTTATGTGCATTTGCGTTTCTATTTATTTGTATTACTGTAATTCTATTTGTTAATGTGTGAGTGAGTCAGTGTCTATATATTTATGTGGCAAATTAATTTTCATATTTGTTTAAGCAAGTTGCATTATTGTCATTCTGAATGGAAAATTATATAAAAATTAATGAAAGTCGGGTAATTAAATTCACTAAGTTTTTGAACTTAATAAAAAATAAGTGTAATAATAATATGAAATAAATTTTTTTTTATATGTATTTTATTTGTTTCTAAACGAAAATGTTCAAATGCTCATTTCACTGCCCAAAAGTATGCTACACTATTTTACTGAAACTGAGCAAATAAAACTTCACTAATTGCACTTGAAGTTGTTTTTATACGAATTTTTATTTTTTATATTTTTATTTTCCAACATAGAGAACAGTTACAGCACATATACATATGTCTTGCTCTGTGGGTATGTGTGTGTGTGTGTGTGTTGTGTATATTTTTTATACTGTTATAAATCAAAAACTTAAGTGGCAACAACAACAACTAGAATAACCATGAAGTGGACCATGCCGCATACAATTTATTCTATCTCATGTACAACAACATTAGCAAACAATAACAACAACAGTAACAACAATAGTAAAAAGTATCTCAACTCGAGCCAACTGATACTAACTAAACACAATAAAATAAAATGAAAACAAAACTCGAACCCAAACTTAACTCGTTCGTACTCAACTCGTTTACAAATTTGTGCCATTAATATTTATTTAAATAGAAAATTGTATCTCGCACCACTTGACTGCCTGCCACATACTCTAGATACTCTTTCTCTAATCAACTTTGAATTGCTTTATGTTTTTTGTTGTTTGTTCAACTACTCTTATTGCCCATTTTAACTTTATATTTTTCTCTTTTTTTATTTCTACTATTTAAAAAGGTTTTTCTCATTTTGGGATTTATTAGTTCAGGTCACTTGGGTCAACTTGCTCTTTTATATTGTTGTTATATGTACGAGAGGATTTATCAAATGTTCACTTTATGTTAAATATAAAGTTTCAACTCAACTAAAAAAAGGGAGATTAATTAATTGTTTACTTTTTTCTTTTTCAAATTTCACTAAAATGTTTTCAAAAAAATCATCAAAAAGGAATTGAATAATATGAAAAAGATTTACTGTCATTTTATGAATAGAAAATACTGCCAATGATATACATACATAAAAAAAAAGAATAATTAATTGTTTACTTTTTTCTTTTTAAAATTTCACTAAAATGTTTTCAAAATAATCATCAAAAAAAATTAAATTGTATAATATTGAAAATGTTAATTGTCATTTTATGAATGGAAAATACTGCCAATTATATATATACATTATAAAATATTAAAATGAACAAAAGGAAATTGAATTGTATGTTATATTTTAGTTCTATCAAAAGTTCAAGTGCAAACCATTAAGGATTAAGAAAATCACTTCTATTGAATAGAATGGATATTTTAAATATTAAAAGTTCATAGCTTAACTTTGTATGTGTTTCAATGGAAATTTTTTATTGAAATTCAATGGATATTAAGTAAAAGATTATTTCAAAAGAGGATTCCCTTTGTTGTTTATTGAATATATTTATAATGACGCTGCTATTTATATCAAAAATCAGATTGGTTTACGTTACCTCAAATATTAATGGATGGTTCGATGAGCATAAGAACAGTAAGAAAATAGAAAAAGAAGGAAGGAAAGGTGACTTTTTAATAAATTTGTAAGTAAAAAAGTCGAGGTGACTTTCATGCGATCTTGTCAGCATTTTTTCGCAAACCCCCTATAAATTAACTTCAATGATATTTAATAGTCTGAAGGATGTTACCTATCACTAATACAACTGGTATTTAAGATTTTCAAAATGTTATATGTATTTAATATAACATTACACAAAAGACAAGAAGACGTAAAAATGTTACTCTAATTTACAAATCTAAGCTTCACAGTGGTCGATTTTTACAGCACATTTGAACCGGACATACATAGCTTAAATGTCATTCCCTTTAACGAAAAGTTCATCTTTTTACGCTGTCGAGTTGACGATGGTTACACCAGTTGCCATTTGCACACATCGAATGTATTTCATGCCCAAGAATGATGGTGTTGTTCTCAGATGTAACACAATTGTTGGGAAAATGGGCCTATACGGCATGCATTTTGTATTGGAATACATATGTGGCACCCTTGACCAAAATTTCAATGATGAAGAACAGAAATCTTATGCACGAACAATCAATGCTAAAAATAATGAGTAATTATATAATCTGGGATTGATATGAATACGTACAATATGGACAATACTTAATTGTGTCAAAACAAATCAAGAGAGATTGACTCCATCTGAAGTCTGATAGGACCTAAGGGGTTCCGTCAACTATTCCAACCTAAATTTGGTGGTTCAACTAAAAAAGCTTATCATATATCAATTGATATAAATAAAAAATAAATGATCATTTTTATTCATACTGTTAACAAAATTAATTGAAGAAATTGATACCCAAACATAAATCTTAAAGGAAGAATCTCATTTTTTTTTTAAAGCAAATTTCTTTAGCACAATGCTCTAGTTTTTTGTCTTATGTTTTGTAGTTGTTTTATGTTTTGCAATTGTCTTCACTTAAAATCATGCTGCTCATTTTACTGTCATGCAAACTTTTATGCCCACAAGACACACAAAAGAAAAGAAAAGGAAAGAAAAGAAAAGGCAAGGAGAGAGAGTGAGAGAAAGCGATGATATTTTGAAAATAAAAGCAGAATATTATATGAAAATTTATGATACGCTTTTATGATTTATTTTAAGCAAATTTCCCGCTAAAAACAAAAAAAAATAAATAAATAAATACAAAGAAGCAGAGATAGAAGAAAGAAACAAAATTTCTTTTATTTTGCTTTCGATATGTGAACATCTTAAAAATTTATGAATGCTTTACAACTTTGGCATAAAGAAATACATTTTAATACACTTCAAAATTATATTCTGAAAATGTATTATCATCATTTTAGTCTGATGTTTGTAACTCATAAAATTAAAATAAGGTCTTATGATTTATCTGGGAACTGGTATTTTATGTTCAGATGAGTACAATTGATATAAGAACTTATGATGATATCTTCTAAAAATTCAATCATATGGGGTTTTAAAAAAAAAAAGCAATTGCTAATAGATCGAAGTATCTAAAATACCTTAAAGAAAACAAAAACCCTAACTGAAGGGTATATAAGCTTTGATGAGGCTTAGTTAAGCAAGTTTTCTTGGTTTTTTGTAAAGGTCTTTTTAAAAATAAAATCACAATAACAAAACTAGAATAGAATAGAAAAGAAAACAGCAAAATACAACAAAATCATATTTGTCGAAGCATAAAAGCAAACAAGTCGTAGGCCATATTTTGAATTATGCACGAAGTTGCCTTATGAATTCCTCTTATTTTTCTTTTGTCCTGCGGCAGGCAAAAATGGCATAAATAAATAAATACAAGTATCTTACTACTATTCTAGAATATTTGGTATGAGGAGTGTTAGATTGGAGAATTGGCAAAAAATATCTAAAGAATAATGTTTATATGTAAGGATGTATGGATAGATGGATATGGATAATTGTCTACGTGAACTACTTTGCATAACAGACCCAAATTTGAATCGCCGATTGCAATGCGCACCACCATGAATACTTGGAATAGATTTTTTGACTTGGTATTTCTCGTGTATTTCTCGCTTCGAAAAACTTCTTAATCTGCTTCACACGCGAAAACAAACTTTGGTATTCTCAAAAACTAAGCCAAACTTTTAAATTGATATATCAAAATTCAATTCGTCGACGCAAATGTTGTTGCTTCTTACTCCTTCTTCTCATCATCCATTTCCATTTTAAGCACAAACATTTTGACAGACAGAAAAGACGGACGAATAAAATTCAAACAAATACATGGATATTTAGGACTTCAATTCAACTGACTATGGCTGACTCAATGACTGACTGACTAACTGAAGGAATGATAAACCAATTCGAAGTGGAAATGGCAATGCATGCAGGAATTTAAGTCGAAAACTTTTCTCGCCATGCATTTGACAAATGCAAATGTCAAAGTTTTTCTCCTCAACATGACAGTTTTATACTCGCACACTCACACATAGATACACACGAACACACACACACACTTATGTATACATACATAAAAATGGTGTAGTACAAGTCAATGTAGCATGCTACACCAAAGAGTGCACTAGCGATCGAATACTTCGTTGCCTGCTTACTTGCTTACTTTGCTTTGTTGTTCTGTGAGTTTAATGCAAGCGCCTAAAAATATGCAATGGAATGCAAACAACAGTCTAGCACATGCTTCAGCGCCACATTGATGTGTTCTAGTGGAAATTGCTTTCGAAAAAGTTTCAAGTGGGAAAAGTTTGTGTGAAAAAAAAAACAAACAAAAATAAAAAAAAGATATTTGATGTGGAAAAGGAGTAGGGGAAGAGTGAAGAATGGGAATTGCAAAAACATTAGAAAACATTCACTCTATGAGTTTATTTAGTTGTTTCTGAAAGTAGAAAAATATGCAAAGGACTCTTTTTATAGTCGAATTGGGGAAAATCCTTTAAAAAATGCCAAAGAAAAATAAATATAAATAAAAAACAAGACGAAAATTGTAAGGTAATAAAATTGTATTTCATTGAAAGTACAATATTTTTTATTGAATCTTTATGTTAAAGAAAATTAGTTTTGCTATTAAAGCGCTAACACGGCATCAAGAACATTTTTACAAATGTAATACACTAATTAATTGTTTGGCCTTTATCACATAAGTATGTATTCCAAAATTTGAACTCTTACAATCATTTGTCGTTATTCTTATTCTTCGCCTCGTTTTTGTTACTAATATTGTATTAAGTCAAATGTCTTTGCTTACTTTATGATCAACAAACAGTCAAAGTGATAACATGAATTTATACATTTGGCAATACAATGTTGAGATTTTTTTCCAGATTTTCTGTATAGGGAACAAACCTGTCCCGTGCTGCATTGAGCACCACTGCCATAATTAGTCAAAAAATTATGAATTAATAAATAAATATTTTTTGTTAAATAACTTTACAACATCTTTAGTGAAAGCCAATTGTTTGATCTGCAATTTGTATAATGACGAATGTTTTGACTAGTGATATTTTTTTTTTAATCGGAAGGAAATCATCAAAGGTCTACCGGACTACTACCGAGTGCGGGACTTTAACTACACTAAAAGCAACCATGCCATGTTCCTCCGGAACTGTCGCTAGATATTTCTTCGGGAGGAAAGGGAGAGAATTTCTGCTTAAAGTTTATCTTGGTCTCCTAATGTTCACACATCAACCTTTCCGATCAGCTTCCGCTCATAATTGTTAAGCTTGTCTAATGTGGTCTGTTGCACGGAGAGTACACATAATTGTCGCTATAACGGTTTTTACTAATTTCCAGTTTTCTTGTGATTGGCACCTGTGTGATTACCTACAGTAGGCGGCTTACCAAAATACTCTACTATATGTGTCCTCTCGTCAATAAAAAGAGGACAATAAAAGGGAACGTGCTGGCCATCTTCGGCAATACCGACGCAGACGGGACAGAAGGGGCCCTCCTCGTGTTTGAAACGGTGCAGATAAAATTTACAGCAACCTTGTCCACTGAGTTTCTACATCATATATCTACTTCACCAAGTTTCCATGTTATCCATGCATCCAGACTGTGTATCTAAGATTAAATTTTGAACAATATGTCCTAGGTTTGAGTCCCTGCAGGAAATTGCATACGTGTACTTCCTAAAACCTACATATCTTGAAAGGAAATTATAGGTCAAATAAATATTTGTAAGTATTTGTTAAAATGCAGCTTCGTACATAAGGAAAGATGCTTGCATTGCCTAGGAAATACTACGTGGCGTCATCCTGCTATCTATTCAGTAGACTTCTAACAATATTTATTTATTTCAATTAAAATTTCAATTCACAAAAATATAATTTTATATTACCAAGGATGTACGTTTCTCTTCATACATTATAATACAAATTGCCTTGATCCCTCATATAAAATATACAATTGTAAATTCTTTACAAAATTTATCATTCTTTTGACATTAATCATTCGTCCTGTCATCACATATCATTAGCAGCGCATTGAATACTAATATAAAAAAAGTACTGAGTATTGTATAATATCATACAAAAAAACATACATACATCACCTCGACAAAAGAATCAGAAAGTCATGTCGGCATTTTTAAAATGTCCAACATAATAATGTCAAGTAATCATTTAATTATCGAACAAATAATAAAATATGGGGAAATGCTTATCAGGCAGGCATAAGGAAAAATGAACATGACATGCGAACAACGTTTTCGCATAATCGTCGACATTAAGAATAACATGAAAAGGAATTACAACAAATCATTCTCTTCTTATGTATTATACTATAAAGTATAAATATTACTCATACATAATACATTCATTGTATTTGTATTTGTATCTGTATCTGTGTTAGTATTACTTAGTATTCTCATGCATGCATGTCACATATCATGGCGGCTATCATTAAAAACCGGAACTAAAGGTTCAACAACGACAACGACCAACTTAACTTGGACTTTTTGGATAAGAAGGAACATGTTGTCGAAGAGTTGGGTAAGCACATTTACACTTAATATGAAATTCATTAGCTCAGGATGTGTTATTGTTGGTTCAGATACTTTCATAAATCATGTTACTTGGCCTAACACCTGCATGCAATGCATATTTCTACTACTACTACTATTACGAGGATTGAATGCTTTTTAACTTAAACTTCATCGTTAGTTTGAAATTTCCTGCGGAAATTGAATTTTAATAATACGAGTAGTGTTTGTTTATGAATTCAAATCAACATTAACAACATTGCGAACAAATTTTCTTCTTTCCTTATATTATTTTGTATGTATTATTTTTTGCCAGAAATGCTAATTTTTCTTAATCACGCAAGCAAAATTCGAGTAGTAAGTGTCTGCATTTAATTTATGCATGCATTTTCATTAAGACTGATTAAAAATATTTCCAAAACCACAAAATAGTTGAAAAGACATGGAACAATTATGTATGTATGTACATACATATAAGTATATTTCACAAGTACATATATAGAAATTCTGAAGAGGAATGCATTTGATTTATGGTGAGATTTAAGTTTTGTGTGTGCGTAAAATAAATTAAAAATTAAATGACATTTGGAAATTTTTTGCATTCAACATTTGGTTCTATCAGCCTATGCGTCCTTCTGTCTCTCATACTAGTAACCCAGTTTTTTTATGCTTTTGACGTTTGGCATTCCAACCACAAATAGCATTTTTGCTGTTGACTTGGCAAATATTTATTAAAAAGCAGCACAAGCAAACAAAATTATATGTATGACGGAAGGATGTTAAAGATATAGCAAGGAAGTTGGGGAAGTCAGAAAAAGTGCGCATTAGTTGACACTTTTTGTTTGTCATACATCGTGACGACGACTTCACACAATGACTTCCACTCTTTCACAAAAGTATCTGTGCGTATGTACATACTACATACATATGTGCTTACATAAGAAGGATATGCACAATGTTTAAATACCATCACACACACCCAGAGTCGTATAAACACACATAATCCTGCATATAGTAAGTATGCGAAATAATACTATATCGAAGTCATGCTCTACTCCATTCATTCTCTGTCACTTTGTGCCACTTTAGATCTTTTTTTTTTTGTTGTTCATAATTTTCTTTAGCTTTTTCTGCTGAGCTCATTTGAAACACATACAAAAGATAGTGATATTCATAACAAAAACGCACTCCTTTGTTTAAACAATAAATGGATTTTTATGATTATCTTTTTTTGTCCATTGCCTTTGGTTAAAGATGTGAATTCAAATATAAAGTATGCTGCAAACAATTCTAAATGAATTTTATATTGTTTAATTAATGGATTTTTTTTTTATATTCTGATCTTCCTATTTATTTAAAGCACAGTCTGACTTCTCTATAACGAACTTCTCAATAGCAAAAGACTTCTCTAAAACAAAGTCATTTTGAAGACACAAAGTTTTATTTTTTAATTTTTTTCATATCCCAGTGGAAAAATCAGTGAACGTTTGCCAAAACTATCGCATACGGGTTCAGAACTAAGCGTTTAAAAACATGAGCGTTGCTTGAACATTCGCTCAATGTTTGAAAAAGTACTTGCAAAAGATAATTTTGCTAGCACAAATATGACAAATAAGCAAGATAGACGACAAACACTTTCTTCGGCACACGACACAACAACAAAGAGGGAAAGGCTCGCGAAAGTCTCGCTAATGATATCTTTTGCGAGAGTGAAAACGAAACTTTTTCTGGCACAAACTAGGCGACATATGATTAATTTTCGTATCGTTTTCGAATCCAGTCACTTTTGTTTTGTCCACAATAGCCTGTAACGAATTATTTCAAATGCAACGAAGCATCTTCAAAATCACAGAAACAGCTTCATAGTGACAAGGCTCAAAAAACGAGATGCTTGAAAGGACTGAAATCTTTTGAAATATATTAAGTGGCCTACGAAATTAGACAGTAAATTTGCTTATATAAAGAAGAATATCTTACTTTTTTTCGACACCTGTCATGCATACCTAAGAATATGACATAGTCAGTACAGCCAAAAGGAGAAGGCTTTATATTCAACTTAAAACAGCATTACAGAAAAAGAATATCGAGGAAAATTTTAAAATCAAAGTAAAACAAATTATTCTCAATTTGATAACTTAATGCCGTAAGAGAAGCTTGCAAAGTAGTAAAAGATGAAATTGTTTTTGGATTCTTTTGAAGATGAACTTTCAAAAAAAAAATGTTGATTTGTTTGAAGATTAGTTATATATGAAAATTGATCTAATGACTTCGTTATTGAAGAGTTCGTCTGTATATGCATAAATATATTGAATATAATTGATTTATATATAAGAAATTTATATTATTTATGATTCTATTTGAACTATATAAATTATAAGCTTTGAAATCCCAGCTACTACCATCTGTTACATGTAATGTAATCTTGTTTTACTCTCTTATATTCAAGATTCATTATATATAGTGACTCTTAATGGGGCAGCTTATTTATAAATATGAAAGTTGAAGTAGTGAAGAACATATTCAACATGCAAGTTGTGCCTCAAAGTAATCAATAAAACGTATTTAAAATGTGATTTCCTGCAATTTTTGAGATTGTTTTGTCCACATTTGGTATGGTTGGTTGGTTTGTATTTAATCAATTCAAGGATTCTCTCTCTTTCATTTTTAGTTTTTACTGACCTTGGAAAACATGGTAAGGAAAAATATAAGGGCTTTTGTTATGTGTCAGTTTACATCAACTAGTTTTCTTCAAATTTAAATGGATTTTTGTTCTTTTTTTCATATTTTTGTCGCATGCGATAAATTTTGCATTACCTCGGGTTGAAGATCAGAAATAAAAACAAATTTATGCTAGATATGTATAATTCTAAATAAATCGTATATGATAAAATTATTATTATTACAAAGTTTTATTCTTGAGATTCAATATATAATTATAACTTCTAATATATTGGATATTTATGATTTATTTGTTATTAATTCTTCACTATTTTATTTATTCAAATCGTAGCTACAGCAATTTGTATCTGTTACGTTGTAATGTGTCAGCTGTGTGTCGGTTATCAATAATAAAATATTTGTATGTTAAATCGTACGAGTTTTAAATAAATTATAATCTTTTAATTTGGATTTTCCCTCACACTTGATGCAATAAGCATGAGTATAGAAAGCTTTAACTCAAAAGGCGCTGATCTTGAACTTGTATCATCAGCATTGTAATCATTTTATTGTACACCAGTGTAAGAATAAGCAAAACCAGTATCTCTTCTGAGAATCTACAAATTGAGCTTGATCTTACTCTCTTGAATTGTCGAATACTTGTTCGATTCTCAGGAAAACAAAAGCTTTATTGTGAAGATACTAGATTGGCTATGCTAGTTTGACTATAAAAAGGCAAGTTAATTCAATTCTATTCCAACTTGCAAGTTGCATCTGCAAGTGATCAATAAAACTTCATAAAAATGCGAGTCTTTGTAATATTTGCAATTGTTTTGTGTGCTTTGGCCATCTCTGGAGGTTTGTATTCAATAAATTGAAGGAGGAATCTCTGGGTGAAGAAATCACTATTGAAAATTATATTTACAATTTTATTGTAGTTTTTGCTGGCCATGGCAAATATAGTGACAAGAGACACGGAGGAGGAGGAGGCGGCGGCGGTGGTGGCGATGGAGAAGATGGTGGTGACGGTGGTAGTGGTGGTAAAGGTGGCCATGGCGGTCACGGTGGTGGTGGTAAAGGAGGAGATGGTGGCAAAGGTGGTGGCGGCGGAGGTGGTGGTGGAGACGGTGGTGGCGGTGGAGGCAAAGGTGGTGGAGAAGATGGTAGAAGTGGCGGTGGAGGCGGGCATGGTGGTGGAGGTGGTTCCCATGGTGGATACAGCGCACATGGTGCACATGGCGGGCATGGTGGATATGGCCATGGTGGTGGTAAAGGCTACAGTGGTCGTTAAATTAAACTGGCAAACGCAACGAAAAGCTATTTTTTATAGAAATAAGTGCCGCTTGAAGTTTATCAAATCAACACAAGATTTTTGTAAAAAAATAAAACTATCATTTTTTGTTTTCAAATCAAATTAAGTTGATTTTCTATTTGAAAATTCATTCAAATGACATTGCATCAACTGATCTACTTTAAATTCATAATTGATTATAACCAGAAGAAATTCCCAAGAATTATTTTGCGATAACTTGTCAAATAGGAAAACCACAACAAAACCAATTTACAAACTCAATAAATGATAAGAGGCTTCACAACCATTTGTTCAATTACATTATCTCTCGTTCATTAGTAACAAGTATTTTTCACTATAAAGATTATTGGATTGGAACTGGTTCTACAAATATTCAATACATTTTTTCTCTTACCAGTTAAATTTAAGCTTTGATTCTTGATACTTAGATACTCGTAAGAACAAGCAATTGCATTTATGTAGAAATGTTTTTGTTAAAGAATATTATCAATTAATACTCGTATTATTATAATAGTTGTCATGCCCATTTTAATTTTTAAGCTAATACGAGTATTTGAGAATTTAAATTTTAGAATATAAATATTTTGTTATTATACTTTTTAAGTTGAAAATAGTTTGTTTTTGTTTGTTTTCTGCCTTTGTAACAAGGCCTTTTATGTAAAAATGAGTATAATTTTTCATAGTAGAATTTAAACTAGTGAAGTATTGTTATAATAAGTAAATATACAAAAACCAAAATGTTGATTTTATGTTGAATTCTCAAAATCCAAATTGAATTCAACCCGATCAACGAATACTTGATAATATTTAGTCTTTAATATATTTTGATTTTAAGAATTGCTTACTCACTGCAGTACTATACACAATATAAAGTATAGTATAATGAATAACCGAGATCTACTGATCGCCACATATGTCGACGACACTCCTTTAATGACTTCTTCCTACTGAAGCAACTGGTGTTTCGCAGGAATATTGTACCAATTTAAAGGACTGGTTCAAATGATGGAACATCACATAAATCTGCGAATGTCACGTTCACCCTTTGGCGGGAATCATATCGAAGCTTATATCTCATTGGTACTCCCACGATATCAAAAATACCTAGGCATGCATCTGCAAAAAAAAAACTGACTGAATAGATCAAGAAACCTACAGCTGGCTAATAAAAAGTAAAAGCAAAATTAGTTTGTGAAACAAAGTGCTGATGTATAAATCAGTGATTGCTCCTACATGGACATATGGCATCCAGCTATAGGGAACAGCGTCAGCTAGTCAAGCCAAACGTATTCAAATAATGCAAACCAAAATTCAGCGTTTACGGGCGCTTTTATATGTTTGTAATTCCAAGATATATCGAGACCTAATCGTCTGCTTTGTAAAAGTTACAAAAAATTTCTAAATTTCAAATTTGATACACCGATGGACTATCAATTCATCCAAATCCCCTTGCGAAAGCTCTTCCTTTAAAGGTAGCTGCTAGAAGAAGACTGAAGAGATTCCAGACATATGAGCTTATGGAGAATTGTATTAAATTAAATAAAATATTATTATTATTAACATTAGTCAGAAACCAGTATTACTATTTGTTTCTTGTTAAATAGTATTAGTTCTTCTTATCCTCTTTGTATTCTAATGTTCTGTTTAGTCTGCATTACACTTTGTGTTTATTGCTAATAATTTTTAAAAGAAAAAAAAAAATTAATTAAATTAATAAATAATTAAAAAAAAAAAAATAATTAAATTAATAAATAATTAAAAAAAAAAAAAAACACCAGAGAAAATATCCTAAATATCTTATCATTTGCTCTGCAAGTTTTTCTTTTTCTTATTGAATGTTTGAAAAAATTAATGCACCTAGCTGCATTCCTTAAAAATATCGCTTATGCACCAAAGGAATTAAACCTAATATTTAATACTAGACTTAATATACAAGTTTAACGGGCACTAGCTACTAGCACCTTTGACTCACTCTCTGCCATAAATAATTTTGTGTCATGCTACAGAAAAGTTTTCTTTGAAGAAAGGTCATCGACTGAATGGTCCTCTGGCTTCAGTTTGTGTCAATTGAACTATGAGAAAAGGACACAATGACATTATCAATCATATGACATTACAGCATCAATAGTAATATAGTTTTCTGATGGAATGTTTATGTTAAGATATTTTCAAACAAACAAAATCATCTATTTGATAATCTTTTTTTTTTCAAATTTATTATTAATACATTTTTAACATAAATGTTTAAAGAAGATTTCGGAATATTATTTAATACAATCATCTTTTATTGAACATTAAAATTAAAAACTACTTCAGTCCTCTTATTCTACTACTTCAGACTTCTTATTAAAATACACTCGAGATGTCGTTGCTGAAATAATTCCAATTTATATTGAGAAGAAATATGCGAGATGCGTGCGTCACGTCAATAATGTCCTTTGAGTTAATTTTTATAATGCTTCATCATATTTATCAATACACAAGGACTCGGACACGAGTCAGAGGATACACACACAAACATACATTCATACACAAGTAAACAGGCAGATACATTGTGCGTCAGCAACGAATGCAAGGACATGGAACAGCTTCACCTTCATTGTATTGTTGTTAATGTTGCTGCAGCAATAAGGACACCAAATAAAAATTGCTTAATTAACTTAATTAAAATATTGATGTTCGCCACAGCATGACGTTCGACCGATTGTTCATTCGTGCACTTGTTCTCCTTGTTGTTCTTGTTATTGTGTTTCGAGTCCTTTGTGTATGAGTGTGTATATGTATTTATTTTGATTATCTTTTTGTGTCTACTCTCAGCATTCTCTCACTGTTTTTCATATTGGTCATTCGTTCGTTTGTTCTGCTTAATATTGGCAATTTTTATTAATGCAACACGAAGGATGTTGCTTTGATCCTTTGATGGCAATGCATCGATTGCATTGCATTGCAACGAATTTCAATGCGAAGTCAGATTAACATATGCAAGGACACGTTCCTTTATATATCCATAATGAAGTTTAATCAATAAAAATTAAAATACTATACAAAAATATTTCATCTTTTACTAGTTCCATTTATTATTCATTTTATATTTGCATATTTGGTGAATTCAAGCTTAAGCGGAATGGCACACAATTTATTTGGTCACTCATTCATATACGAGTATATACATATATACGATATATGTATTCCTGAATGAATGGTCAGGGAATCGCTTCTAGCTGCCAACATATGGATGAATGGATTTTTTTTTTTTTTGCATTATGCATATGTTTACTTATGGTATTCATGCAATATTTTTCATGGTTCCATAGTTTTGTAGCCTTGGCCATTGATTGCACTTTGAAAGCGTCAGAAAACAAAACTTCAAATTGAACTTTACCTTACAAATGAATTTGCCTGAAAAAAGGCGTTTTTAATATTTTATATTTTACTATGGCATACTTTCAGGCTTTATTCATTCAAGTTTATTCAACTTTTTCGCTATATTTTCTGTTCCTGTTTTCATTTTGTGTGAATAATTTTATTCTTTTATGAGCTCCACATGCTCACATCTCCATTAACGTATAAAATTGAATCATTTCCTATCGTTTTGTTGGCCAACAACTCATTCAGGGGACATGAACTTTGCACCAGACATTCATGCATATTTTATGTAGCATTCAATTGTCTGTGATTCCAAAAGAAATACAAAATTCATATTAACAAAAAAAAAAAAGATATTGAAAATTAAATCTTGTCCACATAAATGCAAAATCAAAGTGTATACTTTAAGGGTTCTGTCATTTCATTACAATTGTTTACTAAAAAATCATTTAAGCCATTTAACTAAAGTACTCAATTGTTGAATAAAGTACCATAGAATCCTCACTTAAAATTACTCATATTAAGCGTTCGTCGTTCTTATTGCGTAGAATTTGCGTTTCGTCTGAACACCAAAAAGTATGCAGCAACATTTTGAATAAATTCAAAAGACCAAGTGAAGTTTTGAGAGTGTTCTCTATTTATCTCCAATGGAATTCAATTGTACGGTTTATAGCAACAGCTGTTTGTTCAATTCCAGTTCTCCGAAATGAGTAAAGTTGTTTCTGAAGTTGTACAGCGACAAAGCGCTGAATTCTTATGCCGGTTATGCGTCTGCGTAATTGAAAGTGGTAGAATTTTGTATGCCATGAGAGATGATGAAGAGAGAAATTCAGCATCGAGTAACGAGTAAATTTGTGGTGAATTCGGAGATATCAAGTATTTCAAAAATTATGCTGAGTTTCGGGAAATCTGTAACAGAAGATTTTTTTTTTTTTTTTAATTTCGAAGAAATTGAAATATTTAAACTTTATATTTATATATTAAAAAAATCACGGTAATTTATTTTATTTATTTTATTTATTTTATTTATTTTATTTTATTTATTTTATTTATTTTATTTATTTTATTTATTTTATTTATTTTATTTATTTTATTTATTTTATTTATTTTATTTATTTTATTTATTTTATTTATTTTATTTATTTTATTTATTTTATTTATTTTATTTATTTTATTTATTTTATTTATTTTATTTATTTTATTTATTTTATTTTATTTTATTTTATTTTATTTTATTTTATTTTATTTTATTTTATTTTATTTTATTTTATTTTATTTTATTTTATTTTATTTTATTTTATTTTATTTTATTTTATTTTATTTTATTTTATTTTATTTTATTTTATTTTATTTTATTTTATTTTATTTTATTTTATTTTATTTTATTTTATTTTATTTATTTTATTTATTTTATTTATTTTATTTATTTTATTTATTTTATTTATTTTATTTTATTTTATTTTATTTTATTTTATTTTATTTTATTTTATTTTATTTTATTTTATTTTATTTTCTTTTCTTTTATTTTATTTTATTTTCTTTTATTTTCTTTTCTTTTTCTTTTATTTTATTTTATTTTATTTTATTTTATTTTATTTTATTTTATTTTATTTTATTTTTTATTTTATTTTATTTTATTTTATTTTATTTTATTTTATTTTTTTTTTATTTTCTTTTCTTTTCTTTTCTTTTATTTTATTTTCTTTCTTTTTATTTTCTTTTATTTTATTTTATTTTATTTTATTTTCTTTTATTTTATTTTATTTTATTTTATTTTATTTTATTTTATTTTATTTTATTTTATTTTATTTTATTTTATTTTATTTATTTTATTTTATTTTCTTTTCTTTTATTTTCTTTTATTTTCTTTTCTTTTCTTTTCTTTTCTTTTCTTTTCTTTTATTTTATTTTATTTTATTTTATTTTATTTTATTTTATTTTTATTTTATTTTATTTTATTTTATTTTATTTTATTTTATTTTATTTTATTTTATTTTATTTTATTTATTTTATTTATTTTATTTATTTTATTTATTTTATTTATTTTATTTATTTTATTTATTTTATTTATTTTATTTATTTTATTTATTTTATTTATTTTATTTATTTTATTTATTTTATTTATTTTATTTATTTTATTTATTTTATTTATTTTATTTATTTTATTTATTTTATTTATTTTATTTATTTTATTTATTTTTTAAAAAGATTATTTTTTTTTGTTTTTGGAAGAGGTTAAAGCTGATCTCATTATGTGAATTTCACTGATGACAATGCCCCCTACATCATAGAATTTGTTTGAAATAAATATTTAATTAAATTAACTTAACAAAGAAATATACCAAGGAGCACAAAATAATAACAAAACAAAAAGAAAGGTCGATCTGTTCAATTATTTTTTTTCATGAAAAATTCAAAGGCACGTTCAGTACCCACACATATATACATAAATGCATGCATATCGAAAAGAAAAAAGGACAATGACATATAAAGATAAAAAGGTAGAATGAGAAACTGCGGGCGCAAATAAAGAAAAAATAATTGTGTCAAAGTAACAAAAACAACAATAACATCGAATAACACGACACACGTCAGTGTCAAAGTGACAACGACAGAAATAAGAGTTACAAGGACCAAACATCCACTCACCTACATTGACTTACAGTGCCATACATAGGCACTAATACCCTTAAGTATTTATATAGTAAAAGTATATAATATGATAAATAGAGTGAGTGAGTGAGTGAGTGAGTGAGTGAATGAATGAGTTAGAGATAGGAATACCGCAGAGGGTGTTCGTTCTTCTAGATAAAAAGTAGAACTTGCGGTACAGTGAAAGTAAATAAATGACAAACTAAAGCCAAATTAAGTAAATAAATTTGTCGTTGTAGTTCTCATTTTTTATATTGTTGTTGATGTTGTTAGTCCTGTTACTGTTGCTGTTGGCTTTGACAGGCCACGTTTAAACACAATTCAGCTCAACTCAACTCAACTTGATTCAACTCAGAGCAACTGATCTACGTTTCATTGAAACTAACTTTGTTTGTCAGTAACTGTCAGTCTGACTTATTTACAGACTGACTGAGTGACACAAAGTTTGCTTGACACATCAGGATATAATGGAAATTTACTAACAGTTCCTATTGTTGTTATTTTTAGTTCTTTTAATAAAAAGACTAAAATTAAAAAAAATAAAGCAAAATAAAACAAAATATATAAGTAATGAAAAAAAAATAACATAAAGCCCCAGAAAAGCCAACAAAAATCTATGTCAACAAGTTGAATTTTTGTGACTCTTTGGCTTTGGTTTATCAATAAATATTTGCCTGCTTTTGGGCGCCTGTGGCTGGCTTCACATAGTCAAAGCTTTTAAGTTTTTATATTTTTCAAAATAATAAAGAAATATAACAAAAAAATATTTATAGTGTAAAATATTAAAGGAAAATAAAAATGCATTTTATTTATATTTCTATTCAAAAATTGCACATTTTTTTAAATTTTTTTTTCTATTTTTATTTTTATCTGAAATATTAACAACGAATAGATAAATAAAAAAAAAATTGCCTGGCTAATTTGAAAGGTTTTTGTGATTCTCTTCCCCTCTCTAATACAAACATGAAATTCTTTTCAACAAAAGACAGAAAAAAATGTAACAAAAAAAATAAATGGAAAAAATAACATATCTTTGTATCTTTTCGTATTCTGTAACTGATGCTGACATATAGTAAAATCCAATACAACAATATAACAATGTATGTTATATCTGTAGGCAAATCTCTGCGTGTGGTAGTGTATTTGTAACTGTATTTACATGTTAAGCTTTGTTCAACAATTTTTTTTTTTGTTATTTTTAACTTTTTTTTGTAAAATTTGTATTGCTAGATTTTTTGTTTGTTGTTGTTATATTTGGACATGTTTGTACTTTGGTAACAGTTTTTGGCATTAAAATGATAAGCCAAATTGATTTCCTTTGTAAAGAGCTTTGCATACATACACAGAACACACAAAATACACAGGCAGACAAATGTAGGAATCTGTAAATGAAATTTACTTATCATAAACACTCACAGATACAACTTGTTTGAAAAAATTGTAAATTACATTAATTTATGAGAGACTTCGCTCAATAAACTGCACGCTTTTCCAAGATAATATTTTAAAAATCAAAATTTTTAAGGACATGACATTTTAAATATGCCCTGCAGTATGGATCATGGCTTCACGGCATTGGTTCGTGGCTACGCCCAGGACTAGTTCCTATATTCCCTTTTATATGTAATCAACTGGTGAATTTAACATATCGATGTCATTGGAAGGGGTCAATTGCCACCATCTGCATTACCCTTCACCAGTTGTTTCACCAGTTACTGCCACCGTCTGAATTACCGATCACCAGTCGGTCACCAGTTGTTGCAACCACATACTGGCTTGCCTCTGCATTACTTTTGTCTGGTAAATTCACTACCAACCAGTAATACGAAAAGGGGCTACTGAATTACTATGGAAACGCAGACTTACTGGTTGCTTCTGCATAACCAACGACTCCTGAATTCACTAGCCACCAGGTAATAAGAAAAGAAACTAGTGAAATATTATAGAAATGGGTACGATTTGGCAATCGTAGCATGTAGGGTGTACAGTTTCTATGTACTATGAATGAGTGTTATTCATCAAAACTCTTCGTTCTGACACCTTATGAATTCCACATGAAACTATGATACAAATGTCAACATAACATATTGAAAGGAAAATCTAGTTCCGAATTCAAGAAGAAAAGAAAAAGCTATATAAGAACTCAAGAACAAATGTATAAACATTAGTATGATTGTATTTATGATTGAAATCAGTGAAATTATAAAAGAAACATTTTATAGATGAAAGCCATGGCAGCTAAGTATGTAAGTAGTTCAAAAAATTTCTTTTTGTATTCTACTTCTTAATAATAATAATAATAATATCTTATTTTTAAAGTTTTAAACAATTTCTTCCAACTTCCAACTGAAAAAAATATATATATATTACTCTTACACACAATTCGTTCAATTGTCCCATTCAATAAGAACTTAATAAATGTCAAGTATAAAAACTGATTCTAGAAAATCATCAACAACTTTCTTGTTCTTCTTCTCATCTAACAAAAACAACTAAAATAAATTGCAATGACTTTTGTTATGCCACTCGAAATGCATTTCAACTTCTAACTTTCATTAGTGTCAACATCACCATCAACATCAACAGTAGATACAATAAATGAAAACCAAATCCAAGTGACCTCAATAAAAGAAAATACACATATGTAAAAGAAGAAATCATACTATATATTTATCTATATATTTATTGTATATATGAATGTACATACGTATATGTAGATACAATGCACACATAGATGACAAAGACAATTTGACACACAACAATGACCACAAATATAAGTTAAATTCATTTTATGATACAATATAGTAAAAATGAAATAAAAAATAAGGATATTTTAGTGATGTGCAGTATTTGCTTTTATAAGAATATGGGACTTCTGAAAGTGATGTGCCTCATCTAAAATGTGTGTACGAGGTGAGTAAGTAAAATGTTTATTATATCGCAGGTTGTACTAGTTCGATTCCGGCAATTTTTTCTTTGTTTATTTGGTTGACAGTCAATAAAGTATCTATATGTATAGCTTTATCTGTTGCTAAGTATATTGTCTTGATAGCTTAAATAGAAATCTAAGAAATATGAAATCAAAAAACTTTAAAACAAGCAGGCTCATTAATGGAGTCTGGAATTTTTTATTAGTTAATAATTTTTGAATAAATAAAATTTTAAGAAACATTAAACAATATCATACTTTTCCTTACACGGATTATCGACCTCTCATTAGGATTTTCAAATCTTTCTCATATTGTCTCTTATGGTTAATCTATTTTGTATTTTTTAACGCCGATCAAGTACAAAAGGACCCTTAAGACATAAGAATCAAACGTTGACTGGGAATTGTTTTAATATTAAAACTTATAATTGTCACAGGGTCTCGGGCACTAATAAAGAACTAACTGAAAATAATATGAGTTTTATTCTTATTTTCTTCTTAAAAATTAAACTTTTCAAGTTGTGAATTATAAAAGAATTATAAATAATCTTAGAATATTTTAAATATTTTTTTCTTTGGGTAATCTATTTTTTATGAAATATTTAATTAAGTGTCGCTGTCATCGTCATCATTAACGTACCCCCAAATAATTTTTGGATAACAAAATCTTTCATTTTTGACTGTGGAGGACACATTTTCTAACACCTATTTGAATGAAACACGTCTTTCAAGGGGCTCATCTGCTATGCAATGCGAAAAATACCCAATTGAAGCATTTTAAAGTTCAATATCTTCGAAACTATTGTCATCCGATTAACAGCAATTTAAATCAAAAATTCTTCATTAAGTTACTTATTTGTCAGGCAACAACTCTTGAATATATTCGATGACCATACTCGTACCCTTGAAGCCTTTCCATGCAGTTGAATGATTTCATTTAGTTCACTCTGTGGCAATTGAAGTTTGAGGCTTCCAACAACTTCCATTAGACTTTCCTCCAACATCATTTCTTCCTTTTAAGCTCCTTTTAAAATAAATTTACTAACTGAAAGCAGTCTTCATGTAATGGATAAATTCTTCCAGACACTCGTTACATCAATATTATCCGCGTCGGTTCTGTCTAAAATCCATCATAAAGAACGTCCGATATAGGAAGTCTTGAAAGTGATCCATCGGTTGAAATAATGATGTTGTATTAGGTAGAAGAAGTCTTACTTTTACATTTAAATCAATTTAATGAAAAAATCATTGAAATATTTTAAAGAGACTTGATAAACAAATCGGAAGCAGCATTCGAGTATTCTGATATTCTAGCATACTAACTTTGAAAATTTCTCATTTTCCATCATAAGCAGCTTTCCTAATTTCGCAGCGTTTACTCTTTGCCTCAAAAAAGCTCTCTTCAACACTTTCTTTGCCACTTCATTGCATAGAAAGCACCTTCATGCATAAATAAAGAGTTTTAAAGGTGGTATAAGTATAGAACGGTAAAAATGATAAGTACATACAGCAAATTTTAAAGAAGAAGATGAAAATAATACAAAAATAATGATTGTAAATGATCGCCGAAATACAATCGGAGAAGTCTCCTATGATGTTGGCTTATCAAAAGCTGTGAAATGTGTTTGAATGATTTTAGTTATTTATATTCAGGCTCAAAACATTTTAAGCAACCCACTTAATATACTCTATGTATACAATTGCATTTGTGTACTTACATATGTTTTTTGTAAGGAATCATATGAATTGTGCAAGAAGCGTAAGTTTTTAATTTGTTACATTTTGTTGTCAAACAACAAAAATAAAAGCCAAAAACAATAATAACAACAACAATTACAACAATGAGAAATAAGAACAACAATAAAATGTACATTACTTTTATCAGTCAGTGGAACAAAACTAAACAAAAACAGTAAAAGGACAACACAAAAATGAAAAATAAAAAAACCAACAGAAATCTTAATGAAACATAAACAAAATTGTATGCGGAATGTGTGACACCCGAAAACAAAAATGGAAAAAAAAAATTGTCAAAATTTTCTACACAAAAAAATCTCATTTATTGCGCAATTTAACAAAAACTCATGACTTTGGGAAATCTTTGCATTATATGTCTATATATGTATGTATGTATATACCAAGCTCTCAATGGCTTCCCCTACATGTAGGGGAGTAAACATATTTAGTATTATAGATAAGAATATGAAAACGTTCGTTCCAGAATATAATATTTTATATTGTGGTAGATTTTGTTGTTTTTAGGGTTTTGTCAGCTTCATTTTTTGAAACAAATTTGCACATACTCAGAATGACTATGACATGTGGAGGGAGGAAAATAAGGGAATAGGAAACATGTAAGAACCATAAGCCAGAGACTTGAATGCGATAATCACAGACATAAACAATAATAATCGCAAGCCATCAAAAGCAAAGTTAACTTAGTTGAAGAGGAGGGAAGAAATGAATGGTTTTGGGAAAACCGGAAAAGGAAAATAAAAAAAGAAATATAAAAAAAATTGAAAGAAAGATATAAGAGATGTAGAAGAAGAACCAAAAAATACTACATAGAGGAATTTCATGACGATATATGGAAGAGAAAATGAGTTGCAAATGAAAAAAGCTCAGAAACGGAAACGAAACAAAACGTCGCATCGCCTCGACAATGACGCGCGAGTCTATGATGAATGGGGCATGCTACACAAGCAACGATATCCTTCGCTGAGTTCAGTTTTGACTACACTCGACTGTAAGACCCAGCATCCACTCAATTTTTCATTGGTATATCTTCCTTTAAGCAGCATCAACATCATCAGTAGAAGGAGCGGGAGCGGGAGTGGGAGTTGGATACTTGGTAACAACGGAAACAAAGGCAAAAGAGCGCGCTCCCATCTATACTAAGAATGCGTTTGTATATGGCAACATTTTAGGCAGGCGTAACTCCGGTTTTGTTAGATTTCTCTTTCAGTTCTCATTCTCTTTGCACTACGCAGCTGTCTACGCTTTTGATAAGTTAAAGCCCTATGATTTTTTTTTTTATTTTTTTGTTGTTGAAGATTTACTTCGTCTCGCTTGCCATGGCACCAGTGAGCGCCTGATAACATGGCACTTAGCTTAGTTTAGCTTGGTTGGGTTTGGATGTTCTGGCTTGGTCTGGTCTGGTCTGGTCTGGTCTTCACATGGCGTTGATGTTGGTGGCACATCGTTTGGTGTCTTCGCATTTTGTTGGCCGCATTCGTTGCCATTCGCCTTTGCCTTTGATAAATTGTATGCTTTTTGCTTTGACATGTGTCAGCGCATCGCTTTCTTTTGACTCTGATCACTTCTCTTCCTCGCTTATACACACAAGTATGTATTTTATTTTTGTTATACTCGAATTTTGGGTTTTGTGCTTCACTAGAATTTGAATTAAGTCAACATCGTGCTTTCATTGTATTGTATTATAGAATCTTACTTGGTTTCAAATGTTGGCCAAAGAAATGTGCAAAACAGAAGGCAACATTCATTTCACCAGAGTGAAAGATTCTGGTGAACTAGTCCTTTATGCTACTCGTTTAGAAGTATAATAACTTCCATTTGATAATCAACTAGATGCTTAGCAAAAATGCTATTTAGACGCAAGAAAGGAAATACGGTTGACCTCATTTTGAGTCACTTCATTTCAGTCACAAATTTTAGTGAAAAATATAAAGTTTAGCTTATGGAAAATTGAGTTTGTATATCAAGTTATATTGTATTGTCCAGAACAATTACTAATTACTAATTCATAATGATAATTATAAAATGGCTAAAAGATACTTTTTGAGCGAAATCTTTGAAAAAAAACAATTCTTCTCTTGACATTATAATTGATTCTTAAGATATCCTTGTTTTATAAACTTCATTTGAATTTTCAATAAATTTCGCTTTGGTTAAGTAACTAAATCTACCTACGTTCAAGGAAACTTAGAAAAATGATTTTGTCAAAAACTTTGTGTGACAACAATCTACCTTCGTTGTGCAAAATAATAATCAAATGTGATGTTACTAAACTAAGAAAAGGATTCAGATGTTGTTATTAAGACACACATCGTAAAGTCTTAAAGCCAACAACAATCTAAATTATCATACTAATGTACAAACTACTAGTACAACTTACAATAAGAGAACAAAGGGAACAACAAAAACATCAAATATTAAATGAAAAACACAGCAAATTAAGCAAGGAGTCCAATCTAAGATGTGAATGCGGGCAACTGGATTAACATGTGTCATCAACGAGGTCCAGGACAACTACAACGATTCTGACTCTGACGATGAAAAGCTTTCATATAGTAAAGCGCGTCACAAAATTAATGTGAAAATGCTGGAAATGATGAAAAGGGAATTTGTGTGTTGAACGGGAAAAATGTAAACGTAGTATACGCATTGAATGCAAAATGTTTTGATTGTGACTATGAATATAAGCGTACTATACTCGTACATGTGTGTATGCAAGGTACAAAGCATTAATCAAGGATACCTGCTGGGCCATAGAACAGAACACAAGAAAAAGGAGATGAAAAACTGGGCAATGGAGAAGATGAGTTGGGGACAAATCTTCCTAGCTGGGTTAAAGTGCGAGTACAATGGACGTTGGCGTCACTAAATTGGCGCTCATTATGATGGGTCCTCTACAAAGAAGAGTGGTACAGCCTCAGCAATTTCTCCCCAACTAAATGGCGTACATTAATTAACGCATACACATGTGAGAATGCGAATGTAGTCATTTGTGTGTGTATCTGTATGCTATAAGCTGACGGCAATGACTTCAAATGAAGTTCCCATTCCAAATTCTGTTATGCTGCTGCCTTATTTTGTTTTGGGGTCCAACTAGAAGATTAATGGTTCGCTATTAATGTGTAATGACAAATGTTTGTGCAGACGCAGATTGGTCTTGCTCTTGATATTGTTTGGATGGGCGCTTTGTTGTATGAGGTGGTGAATGAGGGGAGGGGTGGGGTGTAAGCGGAAGGCGTGTCACCAATGTAACCTCTCTTATGGGCTTAAAGTTGCCGCACTCAAATAAAATCATCATCATCATCATCATATTAAATAAATATTGAAGGTAGTATGTGCTTAGTCTCTCTAAATTAAAATCGCTTCAACTTCAAAGTCAAGTGATTCGTTTCTTCATGAGCTGGCAGTCAGGCAATTCAGTTGAATTTTGTCCAACGCTTGAATGGAATTGATTTATGGCACTTTGGCATGCTGTCTGTCTAAACAGGATTCATTAAGTGCCATCAATAAAATTTTTGTTTACGTTTATGTTTGTTTTGCACAAGTACTTAGTATCTCACTTCATATCTATGGGTATTTTTGCTTTTGCATTTAACTCGTTTGTGTCTATTGAAATTCGTTTGTATGTTTTTGTTTTTTTTTTTTTTTTTTGTTTTTCTCTTTTCCAACAGCAAGGCTTTCATTTTCTTGATATGTCAATAAAATGTCACCTCTCTCTGAGAATTAATTGTGGTAGCATTTGAAACGTTTATGACATCGTAATAATCATAATTGACAGGCATTTTTGTAAATGTCATTTAGATTAAGTAGATTGAGTGGAGTATTACAATAAATTTTATGCTTACCTATCTGACATGAGTTTAAAAAAATGCAGAAAAATACAACAATATTCCAATATTAATAACCTTATAAGTATGTATTGCTTAATGATTCCAAATCAATATTGAGTATATTTTGGGGGCATAAGCCATGCAATTTTAATGTCTTTTACAACAATCAGCTTGCAATTTTTTTTTAAATAAAAGAACAACGCACATTTAAATTTGATTAATTTGTATTTCAACTAAACTTCTGATTTCATTGGAAAATTTTGTTTATTGAAAAAAATTATGTTACAACGGACAAACCAGGTAAACCAAAATCATCTGGATCGAAGCAGTCCAAAGAGCTCATGCGTTTTGTGGCACTTTCACTTATCGAACAAGGAATCTCTCTCGTGGTTATCATGACCACTTGCATTCCTGCCGCTAGAGCCGCTGCCACACCCACAGGTGAAGCTTCAAAAACCAGGCAACACTCTGGTCTCGGCTTTGTGAGAAATCTTGAAGCTGCTACCAAAAATATATCTGGTGCCGGTTTACCGTTCTTAATTTCAGAATCATTGCTACCATAAATTTTGTGTTGAAAGCAATCACACAGATCTTCATAAGCATCCATTTTGGCATCAAAGTGTAGCTGAGTCGAACTTGTGGTTATTGCCATAGGCACTTTTTGTCTATGCAAATGGCGCACCAAGCGGTCGGCACCAGGCAAAAGATCTACATCTGGTAAATAATCTACAGAGTTATCATTAAATTTCATTAAGTATTCTCCAGGAGTCAATGGTAAATTGTAAGTATTCACAAAATAGTTGGCCAAATCAATTTGCTGAAGGCCAAACGATTGCACAAAAGCATCTAAAGTGAATGTTTTACCATACTCAGCCAGAATCTTTTGGGTAGCAAATTTATAGTATGGTCCTGTGTCTAAATTTCAA
Source organism: Amiota mariae (assembly GCA_035041805.1). Lineage (NCBI taxonomy): Eukaryota > Metazoa > Arthropoda > Insecta > Diptera > Drosophilidae > Amiota > Amiota mariae. The sequence continues at coordinate 873,535 of JAWNKV010000216.1, read as the reverse complement.
ATAATTATGAGAAGATTTAATTTTCTAAGTCTCACAACCTTACCCAAAATTGTGCCATCGAGATCAAAAATACAGTGTGTGACACATTTACACTTTGGTGCCATGGTTTTACCACTACTACTCTGAAGGAAATAATTTTTAAACTTATCTTTAGTTCAGTTCATGATTATGAAATACAAAAATAAAAATCTTATTTTTTTTTAATTTTGTGTATAAAATTTTATTGACATTACGATCTGAGATAAGATGATTGCTGGAATTTAGGCAACCCAAAATCTTCTGGCTTGAAGTGCTGTAATGAGCTTAAGCATTGCGTAGCTCGTGCGCCAAATTTCAAGGGTACTAGTTTATCTGGTACCATGACCACCTGCATGCCAGCGCGAAGAGCTGCATCCATGCCATTTGGTGAATCTTCAAAGACAAGACATTCACTTGGCTTTGGTTTGGATGGAAAGCGTGAGGCAGCTACATGAAATATGTCCGGATAGGGTCTATCACACTTCACCTTATGGTCTGTGTCCGCACAGACCACATGATGGACACATTTAAAGAGCTGTTGATGTGGTTGGACCTTAAGTTCAAAGAGAGCATAAGGTGAACTTGTAACCACTGCTATTGGTATTCCAAACTTGGCTAGATGTCGTAAAAGACGCTCAACACCTGGCATTAGTTGCGTATTCTGCATTAACATTATTGTGTACTCATCTTGTAGACGATAATATTGGGTAAGCGTTATGGGTAGCGAATAATGCTTAATCAAATACTTGCAAGCGTCAGAAGGGCACAAATTCAAGCATCGCTGGTGAACATCGTGTGTATATTCTTTTTGGTATTCATCCAGAATCATTAGAGTGGCTTGCAAGTAGAGCTCCTCGGTGTCTAACGGAAAATATTACCAATGAAACAAATGAAAAATTTTCAAAAAAAAATATAAGTAGGATCTAAACTTACCTAAGAGCAAACCATCTAAATCAAAGATGCAATGTGACACCTCCTTAAAGCGTTTGGTCGACATTTGCAAAAACCATCTGACCCCTATCGAAATTTTAAAAATTTAAATTTGATTTTTTCAAAAATTATTTGACAGCCAAATATATTTATTTTATATAGTATTTCAAAATTGATATGGTAAAAATGTCAAGAGAAAAGAGATGGTAACGTCTTAAAAAAAGAACAAGCCGGTAGCACACTACATGTTAGGCAAGAACGGAGGAATGGTCTTAAAGGCAACTCATGAAATAAGTAAATATTATTTCTTTGTCACTAGGGCTTCCAAGAATTGCAAAAATTGTCAAACTTTGTACTTTCGTTTATAGAAAAATCACAAGTAGAACAGAATATTTGTCTATGCATCTAATAAAAATTAATATGACCTCTTAACTGTCTTTACGGAGATCAAGAATAATTTAAAATACACTATGTTCCCAAAAGTAACTCACTGCATTTTTGATTTAGATGGTTTGATTTTGGGTAAGTAGCTTTGCCAAGTTCCCTCAATTCTATGTAGTAATTACATTCTGTTCTTGGATCAGACAATGAAGTATTGTACACACAAGCCATACAAAGGATTCTCGATCCATATGGACAGACCTATACATTCGATATCAAACTGAGGTGTATGGGACTGGCTGCCGCGGATATGGGTAAATTTATGGTTCAACATTTCAATCTACCTATCTCGCCGGAAGAGTACATAAGAAAACAAGATGAGTATACACTGGAAATGATGAAAGATTGTAAACTAATGCCGGGTGCTGAACGTTTGATAAGACATTTCAAATCATATGGCATACCCATTGCAGTAGCAACTGGTTCGCCAAGAGATTTATTTGAATATAAGACGCGTCCACATGCTCAGCTTTTCAAGTGCTTCAATCATGTAGTCTGCGCAAGCTCTGATTCGGAAGTCAAGCGTGGCAAACCCGCACCGGATATATTTCTGGTAGCTGCTTCTCGATTTCAAGGTAAACCAAAACCGGAATGTTGTCTGGTCTTCGAAGATGCACCAAATGGTCTAGAAGCTGCATGGAACGCTGGCATGCACGTGGTTTTGGTTCCTGATGAACGTTTGCCATGTTCAATGAGTGTACACGCCACACAAAGACTAAAGTCTCTCTGTTGTTTCAATCCAAAAGATTTCGGATTACCAAGTTTTTGAAATAATTCTAATTGATTTGACAGCAGATTAAATTTATACTATGTTTCGATAATTAAAAAAAAAAACAAAATAATAAGATCGTCATGTTCAATGCGTTCTTGCGCTATACAACGTCTAAAGTCTCTCTTATGGCTCAAAACATAAAATTTCGGTATACCCAGAATTATTTTTTTCGATTATTTTTTAAGAAATTTTCATTTTAGTCATTATAGGTGCATTCCAAAAAAGTACAAACCAGTAACCCACATCATATTTGACATGGATGGAACTATTTTGGGTAAGGAAAGTGAATGGGAGATCTGTAGAAATGTCTATTGTTATTTGTATTATTATATATAGATAGTGAAATCCTTTATACCCAAACTTATAAGGAGATATTTGCTAAGTATGGCAAGGAATTCACGTTAGAGGCTCAACTTTATATCATGGGCAAGCATCCAGATGTGCTGAGAGCTTATTTACTTGAAACATATAAGCTGCCTGTAAAGCCAAAGGAATTCATAGAAATGGAATACAAAATAATGGGAGAATTGTCAAAAAATGTAAAGGTGATGCCCGGTGTTGAGACATTGATGTGTCACTTCAAAGCGCATTGTATTCATATGGCTCTTGCGACAAGTGCAACTAAAGATTCCTTTGATATAAATGTTAAACAACATAAAGCACTCTTCGATATGTTCCATCATTGTATATTGGGCACCATCGATCCCGAAGTGAAAAATAGTAAGCCAGCACCAGATATTTTTCTTGTAGCTGCATCTCGTTTTCCAGACAAACCAAAACCAGAAAAATGTTTAGTCTTCGAAGATTCAGAGTCTGGTGTACAAGGTGCTCGAGCGGCAGGCATGCAAGTAGTCATGACGCCGCCTAAGGAGCTACCCAGTGAAATGACTAAAAATGCAACTCTACGCCTAGATTCATTAGAAGATTTTATTCCAGAGGAATTTGGATTACCGCCTTTTGACAAAAACTAAGCAACCTATTAAATAAAATTCAAAAATTCGTTTAATAAAGTATTCAGAACAAAGTTCCAAAATTAACAAAAAATAATCTTTTGCATATTATTTTGCAATATGTGCAGTCCGCGACGTTTCTGTCGCTTTCAGCATGTAAGCCATTGCACATTCGACTTAAATGGCTTACTTTTGGGTAAGTTTCACCTCGAATGACTTCCTTAACAAATAACTTAGTAAGCACATTTAATTATCAGACACTGAAGATATTTATGCCAAAGCCTGTCAACGTATTCTTCAAGAGTACGGTAGAGTACTGACCGAATAGGTTAAGATACGATGTCGTGGAATGAGTACTCAACAATTGGCCGATTTTATTATACGCACCTATAAACTTGACATGACCGGGGAGGAGTATCTTGAACGACAAAAATGCATATACAATGAAACTTATCTGTAATCCGGAATTAAAGTAATGGCCGTTGCAACCATGTGAAATCAATCGGCCTTTGAGAAAAAAACTCGCTTTAAATAAATAAGTTTTTGAAATAATTCTAATTGATTTGACAGCAGATTAAATTTACTCTATGTTTCGATAACCAAAAAAAAAAAAAAATAAGATCGTCATGTTCAATGCGTTCTTGCGCTATACAACGTCTAAAGTCTCTCTTATGGCTCAAAACATAAAATTTCGGTATACCCAGAATTATTTTTTTCGATTATTTTTTAAGAAATTTTCATTTTAGTCATTATAGGTGCATTCCAAAAAAGTACAAACCAGTAACCCACATCATATTTGACATGGATGGAACTATTTTGGGTAAGGAAAGTGAATGGGAGATCTGTAGAAATATCTATTGTTATTTGTATTATTATATATAGATAGTGAAATCCATTATACCCAAACTTATAAGGAGATATTTGCTAAGTATGGCAAGGAATACACGCTAGAGGCTAAACTTCTAATCATGGGCATGCAACCAGATGTGCTGAGTGCTTTTTTAATTGAAAAATATAAGCTGCCTGTAAAGCCAAAGGAATTCATGGAAATGGAATCCAAAATAATGGGTGAATTGGCAAAAAATATAAAGGTGATGCCCGGTGTTGAGACATTGATGTGTCACTTCAAAGCGCATTGTATTCATATGGCTCTTGCGACAAGTGCATCTAAAGATTCCTTTGATGTAAATGTTAAACAACATAAAGCACTCTTCGATATGTTCCATCATTGTATATTGAGCACCATCGATCCCGAAGTGAAAAATTGTAAGCCAGCACCAGATATTTTTCTTGTAGCTGCATCTCGTTTTCCAGACAAACCAAAACCAGAAAAATGTTTAGTCTTCGAAGATTCAGAGGCTGGTGTACAAGGTGCTCGAGCGGCAGGCATGCAAGTAGTCATGACGCCGTCTAAGGACCTACCTAGTGAAATGACTAAAAATGCAACTCTACTCCTAGATTCATTAGAAGATTTTATTCCAGAGGAATTTGGATTACCGCCTTTTGACAAAAACTAAGTAACCTATTAAATAAAATTCAAAAATTCGTTTAATAAAGTATTCAGAACAAAATTCTAAAATTAACAAAAAATAATCTTTTGCATATTATTTTGCAATATGTGCAGTCCGCGACGTTGCTGTCGCTTTCAGCCTGTAAGCCATTGCACATTCGACTTAAATGGCTTACTTTTGGGTAAGTTTCACCTCGAATGACTTCCTTAACAAATAACTTAGTAAGCACATTTAATTATCAGACACTGAAGATATTTATGCCAAAGCCTGTCAACGTATTCTTCAAGAGTACGGTAGAGTACTGACCGAATAGGTTAAGATACGATGTCGTGGAATGAGTACTCAACAATTGGCCGATTTCATTATACGCACCTATAAACTTGACATGACCGGGGAGGAGTATCTTGAACGACAAAAATGCATATACAATGGAACTTATCTGTAATCCGGAATTAAAGTGTTAATGGCCGTTGCAACCATGTGAAATCAATCGGCCTTTGAGACAAAAACTCGCTTTAAATAAATAAGTTTTTGAAATAATTCTAATTGATTTGACAGCAGATTAAATTTATACTATGTTTCGATAACTAAAAAAAAAAAAAAATAAGATCGTCATGTTCAATGCGTTCTTGCGCTATACAACGTCTAAAGTCTCTCTTATGGCTCAAAACATAAAATTTCGGTATACCCAGAATTATTTTTTTCGATTATTTTTTAAGAAATTTTCATTTTAGTCATTATAGGTGCATTCCAAAAAAGTACAAACCAGTAACCCACATCATATTTGACATGGATGGAACTATTTTGGGTAAGGAAAGTGAATGGGAGATCTGTCGAAATATCTATTGTTATTTGTATTATTATATATAGATAGTGAAATCCATTATACCCAAACTTATAAGGAGATATTTGCTAAGTATGGCAAGGAATACACGCTAGAGGCTAAACTTCTAATCATGGGCATGCAACCAGATGTGCTGAGTGCTTTTTTAATTGAAAAATATAAGCTGCCTGTAAAGCCAAAGGAATTCATGGAAATGGAATCCAAAATAATGGGTGAATTGGCAAAAAATATAAAGGTGATGCCCGGTGTTGAGACATTGATGTGTCACTTCAAAGCGCATTGTATTCATATGGCTCTTGCGACAAGTGCATCTAAAGATTCCTTTGATGTAAATGTTAAACAACATAAAGCACTCTTCGATATGTTCCATCATTGTATATTGAGCACCATCGATCCCGAAGTGAAAAATTGTAAGCCAGCACCAGATATTTTTCTTGTAGCTGCATCTCGTTTTCCAGACAAACCAAAACCAGAAAAATGTTTAGTCTTCGAAGATTCAGAGGCTGGTGTACAAGGTGCTCGAGCGGCAGGCATGCAAGTAGTCATGACGCCGTCTAAGGACCTACCTAGTGAAATGACTAAAAATGCAACTCTACTCCTAGATTCATTAGAAGATTTTATTCCAGAGGAATTTGGATTACCGCCTTTTGACAAAAACTAAGCAAACTATTAAATAAAATTCAAAAATTCGTTTCATAAAGTATTCAGAACAAAATTCTAAAATTAACAAAAAATAATCTTTCGCATATTATTTTGCAATATGTGCAGTCCGCGACGTTGCTGTCGCTTTCAGCATGTAAGCCATTGCATACTCGACTTAAATGGCTTACTTTTGGGTAAGTTTCACCTCGAATGACTTCCTTAACAAATAACTTAGTAAGCACATTTAATTATCAGACACTGAAGATATTTATGCCAAAACCTGTCAACGCATTCTTCAAGAGTACGGTAGAGTACTGACCGAATAGGTTAAGATACGATGTCGTGGAATGAGTACTCAACAATTGGCCGATTTCATTATACGCACCTATAAACTTGACATGACCGGGGAGGAGTATCTTGAACGACAAAAATGCATATACAATGGAACTTATCTGTAATCCGGAATTAAAGTGTTAATGGCCGTTGCAACCATGTGAAATCAATCGGCCTTTGAGACAAAAACTCGCTTTAAATAAATAAGTTTTTGAAATAATTCTAATTGATTTGACAGCAGATTAAATTTATACTATGTTTCGATAATTAAAAAAAAAAAAAAAAAGATCGTCATGTTCAATGCGTTCTTGCGCTATACAACGTCTAAAGTCTCTCTTATGGCTCAAAACATAAATTTTCGGTATACCCAGAATTGATTTGTTTCGATTATTTTTTAAGAAATTTTCATTTTAGTGATTATGGGTGCATTCCAAAAAAGTACATACCAGTAACCCACATCATATTTGACATGGATGGAACTATTTTGGGTAAGGAAAGTGAATGGGAGATCTGTAGAAATGTCTATTGTTATTTGTATTATTATATATAGATAGTGAAATCCTTTATACCCAAACTTATAAGGAGATATTTGCTAAGTATGGCAAGGAATTCACGCTAGAGGCTAAACTTCTAATCATGGGCAAGCAACCAGATGTGCTGAGTGCTTATTTAATTGAAAAATATAAGCTGCCTGTAAAGCCAAAGGAATTCATGGAAATGGAATCCAAAATAATGGGTGAATTGTCAAAAAATGTAAAGGTGATGCCCGGTGTTGAGACATTGATGTGTCACTTCAAAGCGCATTGTATTCATATGGCTCTTGCGACAAGTGCATCTAAAGATTCCTTTGATGTAAATGTTAAACAACATAAAGCACTCTTCGATATGTTCCATCATTGTATATTGGGCACCATCGATCCCGAAGTGAAAAATGGTAAGCCAGCACCAGATATTTTTCTTGTAGCTGCATCTCGTTTTCCAGACAAACCAAAACCAGAAAAATGTTTAGTCTTCGAAGATTCAGAGGCTGGTGTACAAGGTGCTCGAGCGGCAGGCATGCAAGTAGTCATGACGCCGTCTAAGGACCTACCTAGTGAAATGACTAAAAATGCAACTCTACTTCTAGATTCATTAGAAGATTTTATTCCAGAGGAATTTGGATTACCGCCTTTTGACAAAAACTAAGCAAACTATTAAATAAAATTCAAAAATTCGTTTCATAAAGTATTCAGAACAAAATTCTAAAATTAACAAAAAATAATCTTTCGCATATTATTTTGCAATATGTGCAGTCCGCGACGTTGCTGTCGCTTTCAGCCTGTAAGCCATTGCATATTCGACTTAGATGGCTTGCTTTTGGGTAAGTTTCACCTCGAATGACTTCCTTAACAAATAACTTAGTAAGCACATTTAATTATCAGACACTGAAGATATTTATGCCAAAGCCTGTCAACGCATTCTTCAAGAGTACGGTAGAGTACTGACCGAAGAGGTTAAGATACGATGTCGTGGAATGAGTACTCAACAATTGGCCGATTTCATTATACGCACCTATAAACTTGACATGACCGGGGAGGAGTATCTTGAACGACAAAATGCATATACAATGGAACTTATCTGTAATCCGGAATTAATGCCTGGTGTGGAGCGCTTAATAAAACATTTAGCCTCTTTCAAAGTGCCCATGGCCATTGCAACTATGTCAAATCAATCGGCCTTTGAGACAAAAACTCGCTTTAAATCGGACGTTTTTAATCTCTTCAAGCACACTGTCTGCGGTGGCTCTGATGATGATGTAAAGAAGGGTAAACCAGCTCCAGACATATTCTTGGTGACTGCAGAGCGTTTCTGTGATTCGCCATGTCCAGGGTCTTGTTTGGTATTTGAGGATTCGCCAAATGGTGTCTGGGCAGCAAATGAGGCTGGTATGCAAGTTGTTATGGTGCCCTATGCGTCTATGCCATGCATTTTTCAACAGGATGCAACAGTCGTTCTGGAATCGTTATTAGAATTTCAACCCGAAGATTTTTGCTTACCACCATTTCGATAGATTTTAAAGGTTTTTAATTAGCTTGATATACAAAAATTTAATTGTTCACTTTGGCTATAGAAAAAATTTATTGATTAAAATTCAACTTGCATCAAGTTTTTGTAGATCTAACTAAAATGTTTATATACCACGCATTCACAATTTGGAAATGTATTTAAAAAAGATTGGTTAAGATTTTCTTCAAGAATTTAATGTCTTTAAGGGATAAGAGTGTTATAAATAAGTATAATGTTATTGGATTGGGTTGAACAGATTTCACTTAATGGAGATCATTCTTTCACCGTTTAGGTGTGTCTCATAACCCTAAAGAAAAAGTATAAGAACGATGAATAACACAAATTTGGAGTGCAAGTGACGGATTCGACGAAACACTAAGTCGTGTTTTACAATTAGCGATTCTCCGGCAAATATCTCTCTCGCGACTTTAATTTTTCTTTCGTTTGTGCTTTTCGTTTAATGTTTGTATAGTGAGGGATATGGAAGGTAAATAGTTCCTACGCGACTATCGCTGATTGTAATCACAAGCAAACGACAACAAAGAAGAATCAATGATAAGTAAAGCAAGAAAATCGCTACGTGTCAACTTATACCACCGTTAATCCAAAAACTCCCTTAAATAGTGGTTTTTCGAATATATGGAAATGCTAAAATTTTGCTTGATGAGGTAGTGATTCATCCAAAAATAAAATGAAATATGAAGAAATCGTAAATCGCGGTTTGGCGTTTAATAATTGATAAACCTCACTAAATATTGTATTTATATTGAAGGAGATCTAGCAAATTGTTCGAAGTTTCGACAGAGCCTAGTCGAAACTACCAAAGACAAAATGTGGATTTTTCCAATGCAGATAAAGTACTGGATGATGTACATGTCTTGTACTTCCATCTCTATTTGCAATGTGCATCCGAAACTACAAAACAGTGAAATATTTCCATGAATACTGCAACAACTTTAGATGACGATGTAGCACAGCATAGTTCACACAGAAACGTTTGAGTTACCTAAACACTTCACTTGCAGTTGCATGTCGTTGCTGTAGCTGTTGCTATTCAGTGAACTACACATGAAAATTTTGCTGTAGGTGTTGACTGCATTTCAGTTGAGTCCTTGGCATGAATTGCAAATGCAACATGAAATCGATCTGAACAAGGATTTGAGTCAGAGTGATGCTGACACGTTTGATGATGGAGAGATTTTGAAAAGCTAAACCCATTTTTCATTTGCAAAAAAAAAAAAAATCCTTTTCAATTTGAACACATCTGAAGATCTTGCAGTATCAACTAAAAATTCTAACATAGTACATACTTCTATAACTGGAAGCTTTAAGAGTTGAATACTTTGAATGAAGTGTACTCGATCTTTGGAACAAGTGACTTCAATAGATGGAAATTGATAATTTAAGTGAAACATAGGATTTCTTTCGTTCTATAAGAATTTTCCTTTATTTTTGTATACCCAGGATTTTTCCATTCTAACGATTCAATGTATAGATACTATGTAGAAGTTTCTTCACTACAGGATTTTCATGCTGTGATTTAATAGGATAACAAGATACACACCTATGCATATGAATTAAAACTTTTATATAACTCACACCCGGACATCGCCAGGATATGTTACTCATACGTCACTGTCATCAATGGTTGTCATTTGAAACCATAATATTTTTATATTCTTGTCAAAAACAAAAAAGGAAAATTTATAATGGGGGGAAAACGAAAGAAAAACCTTATCAGACATTGTCAATGGGGAATGTTTTCCTGTGTGTATATAATCGTGTGTATCTCATATGTTGTTGGTATACAACGCAGCACGACACAAAGTATCGACGTATATAGTCCCATAGGGCTTTTAGCTTTTAGACTCCCCACTAGACGCGACTACTCTCGACTCGACTCGACTCGATTCAACTCGACACAACACGATGCTGCATTACCCGCGGCGTTTACGTCTTTACGTAATTAAATTAAGAAATGAAAACTTTTTTCTAACGGATTCGCTCAACCGGAGCTCAAATTCAACTCTACCCAACTCAACTCAACTCAACTCATCTTAACTGAACACAACTCTTCTTTTCTCTCCCCTTGTTGGCTTAGCTTAGTCTGTGATTATTTTTTTACACTTTCATTTTTGTTTTCTCCACACAAAATAGAAAAAAAGATGAAATGAAATCTTCTTTATTTCTTTCGTTGGTTCGTTCTTTCTTTCTTTCTTCACAATTTTTATATATTTTAACTTTTTCTTTTCTTCAGTGTGCGCTGCCCTTGAGTGCTTCCTGTGGCGTTCATTAGAGCCTGGCGGAAGTGAGAGCGAAAAAGCAACTAGAGAATGATGAAGAAATAGAAAAGGATGAATGAAGTCTTTAGAGGAAACAGTAAAATAAAAATCTAAGGAAAGAAAAACGTCACAAAAATAATAATACAATAAAAGGAGTAACAACACTAGGGAGAAAGAAGTCAAACAAAAGTCTAAAGAGTTAAAAGGTTTTATTTCTGGTTGGTAGTATGAGTCTCAGTGAATGAATGATTGAGAATACATGCATATGTGTGTGAGTTTCATCTATGAGTGTACAATATTTTGATGGCTTTACTTTTTCTTGATTACTACTATGTGGCATTGTGTGAGTAGCAAAGTTACGTATTCTTATTCATTTAATGAAGGGCAGCCAAGATTAAGTAATTATAAATTGTTGTTGTTGTAGCTGTTGGTTGTGAAAGCAGGCAAGCAAATGTTGTTTAAGTTCTTTTTACTTACTTCTTCAAAACATTTATCTAAATGGCTCAGACTTGTGGCTTTCAAAATAATTTCAATTCTCCTTTCTCTTCTTGTCCTGGTTTACATCATTTGAAATAAAATCAAATTGATTTGTAAATTATTTATGCCAACAACACACATTCAATGAAAATATCTCTATTTGCATTACATATGTGTGATTCTTGCATAATTTAATTTTGTGAATTTATGTTTACTCGTAAATGATGGCAGATGAAATTTCCTGTTGCAGGATGCATAAATTTTGCTCTGGTCTCCGACTTGACTGTAAATCAACTTAAGAAAATGATTGCAAAAATATTAAAATCAATCATGATATTCATGATGATGATGATGATGATAATGATGTGCTGCTTAGTCATGTTGCTTAAATTCAGTGACTCAAATGCAGCAGGACAATGCCTTATCCTTGATGCAATCATAATCAACATATTTGCAACATCATTTTGAAATATGTATTTTGCAGCACTTTGCACACAAATCATGCATGAAAATTGATGCATATTCAGTGTTAGCAAACGATGAAGCAATTATATGAAAAGTGTGGAAAGAAGTTAAGATTAATTTAGAAAAAAAATCAATAAATGCTTTTTATGTTGAAGAATCATATAAATTGGTTTAAAATATAGAATATCCTTCAATATCCTTTCATAATTACTTATTTTTGATAGCTTCATAAATGGTTATGTTTAGATTGGCATGTCCAATCATGATTTATCCCATGCTCTACAAAAAAAATCAATAAAAATCTGAGATTCTCAGAAATGCCGTCAGCAATCATAAAAGTATGCTGCCACTGGGTTTACTGCTGCTGCAATTTCTACTGAAGTTGATTCTACTAGTATGTCAAGTTTTCATGCAGCATGCAATGTTGCAACGTTGAAAACTTATACGATTTAATTAAAACTCAAACTTTGTGACGTGAAATCCAAAATACTTTGGTAACTAATCTCGAACATATGCTGAAGCCCAAGCGCCCCATCCACAAATGATGTGCCCAAAAGAAGTGCAGCTTCATCTGAGGGCAGGCAATGTCAAGTGGTTAACTAAATACAACACACACCCACATTCAACCAACAAAACATACAAAAAAAAAAAATAAGGAAGGCACCCTGATGGAAGGTTTAAGCACACAACTACACCCTGCTACTGTTTGGGTTGGCTTGCTTGCTTGGCTGGAGAATGTTGTTACAAAGTTGCGTAATTGATTAAGCAGTTTGAAGAAAAGCCACAAGACTTTGAGTTGCGGCTGGTACACAAGCCACGCCATATTATACCACACCATGTGGGTTGGAATATTTATATATGCGTGTGTGTGTGTGTATATGCATCTATGTGTGCTTGGTAAAATTTTTGGAAAAACTTTGAAAATGTGTTATGCAAACTCAACGAAACTCAACGCAACGCAACTCTTACTTGATCTTTGAAATCATCTAGGAGCGTACTATGCTCATAAAGCTTTAGTTTTACAGACAGACAGCTGCTGCCTTATCTAGTCCCAAAGTTGTTGAGTGACTTGCTTCCTAAATAGTTGCAGCAGTGGGAACTCATCAAAATTATTAAGTAAATTTGTGTCTTCATTGTTGTCTGCTCCTTGCTGATTACTTTGAAATATGCATTCATTTTTCTAGAAGGACAAGATTCTGAGTTCTTCAATGTGGTCGTCATTTTCGAGTTTCCACATATTGAATTATATCAGTGAATTTTTCAATTTCATAAGTGCCCCGGAGGTAGTTTGTGTAAATATGGTTCATTATCTACTTTCTAATATTGTATTACATGGACCGCTTAAGGTTGGTAAAGGATTGTAATGAAATACAAAAAAAAAAAATCATAAAAGAATCCTGGAACTGACTTTAATTATTTGGTAAAATATATAAAGTAGCTTAAGTCATACATAAATCTTCAATACTATTACATTGAACATTGTTTAAACATTTGCAATTGTTACCATGTGCAAAGAACCTGTAACCATTAACATTTACTCATATAATAAATTCTGTCATCCTCAAATAAAGCGAACCAATTGTACCGCATAAATTATGTGAGCAAAAGCATTTTTGTGATTATGTGCAACATTTATTACCATTTTTCTGGTTGCGGTTCTATGCCACACAACATCAATATAGACATATAGAGAGTTCCAATTCCCCACAACCTACATTCATATCACTCATCGCTATAAACAAACGATAGAAAGTTGCATTCAAATTTTAGCTTTGCTCATTTTGACCACACAACTGTTGCCATAAAAACAGCAATGGCAATAATCAGAATAAAGGACAATAATCAGAATAAAGAACACCAAAAGTCCATCCACTGTTATGCCACAAACAACATGTTGTAAATGTTTAATTTGAAGGCCTCCCTCCAACTCTTTCTTAATCCCCTTCTCTCTTCTCTCATCTAACTTATTTTACTTTCTAATTGCTCTTCCAGCGACAACATGTTCCCGTGATCTAAATACACCTGCCTCTATCTGATTGTCTAGTTAGTTAGCCGTTACTTTTATTCCTCACCATCACCCATAATTGCGTTCATTGAATTGTTAACTCCAAAGTGCGACGTCGCTGCCATCATTGATTCCCATCTCTTCAAATCCCGACTCCCAACAATTTGGTGTCGTCTCTTTTTGTGCTGCTTCCGCTTAACCGCAATTTCCAACGGCGCAACTCAAAGCTGTTGTTATCCTTGTGGTCGCATTGTTGCGTTACGTCGAGTTTATGCTACTCACTGTGTCTTCCTCTCTTCTTTATCATGGATTTAGTTCTTGTTCGCCATGTAGTCGTTGGCTTTGGGTTTGATTTTCTACAACTACGGCTACGGTCGTCGCATCATCAAAGTTTTGTCTTTTGGTTTTGGCATTTATTGCGATTATTCCAATTAAAGTTTGACTTGGTCATAAAATATTTAAAGAATCGAACTTCAACTGCGAACACACTGCAAGGATTCGTTGCCAGGACATTAATGCGATTTGGTAAATGGTTTTGATTGCAAAGTACGCAACCAACCAAGCGAATTGTGCCAATAAAAGGCTATAAAAGTGTAATTGAAGTGTTTGACTCGTTCAATGGTTCATCGCCCACCACTTACCACTCTCACTCCTCATGTGATGGTGGTTGGCTATACGATTGGATTTGCTGTGGTTTCAATAAATAGAGTTATTTCGATTTTATATGCGGTCATGCATGCTGTTATTTTATATGCGTTGTCATTATGACAATTTCAAATGAATTTCTTTAAAAAATTTAAAATAAATTTCATTTGATAATAGTAGAATAGTGTCCTCGATGAACTTCCCTCATTTTGTACAATCAAAATGACTCCCAAATAAATCAACAAGAAGTTTTTATATTCATTTTTATGCAAACTAATGCTGTGCACATCCTTAAGAAATCAGCCACATATCAACAAAAGATGCACAGCTGGCATTCGATGATGATACCGTCGGTAACCGACACCCGTTGATCAAAAAACAAGAAGAATATTAGAATGGACTCCATCCAACTCTAATATATACAAACGAACTTCAAACTTCATAGTACAGGAGAGTATAGAATGTGGTTTTATGGCTTTTTCCCTTGCGGTCAAGGGAATGCAATGCAAATGGGACAAAGCCAACATGGACGCATGAAAACGAATAAACCTAAAATAAAACATAGTCCAATTTGTTTGTAATAGTATTACTTTGTTTACCAAATAAATTTTGTATGCATAACGAGTAGTGCCAACCCCTGCCTCACCAGAGTGGCCTCAGTGGCCTCCAAACAATATGCGAATGCAAAAAATACAATTTCTAAAATCATTCTACCATAAAATTTCCCCATTGGACGCTTGCAGCTAAATACAAGAATTCTATATATAGAATGTTATTGTAGAGGAATAAAAAACAAATCTATGGAAAGTGTATCTGAGTGAATGCACAATAGTACTAGTGCTAGTAGTTGTTCCTTTTTGGGTTTTTTTAGTATTCCACACTTGGCGCCAATTTTGTGTTCACTTTTTTGCAATTTCTTGCTCATGTTTCTCTTGTTTTATTTAACAATTGTCCTTGTCCGATTCAATACAAAACAACTTTACTTTCTCAGTTCAGTTCAGTTCAGTTCAGATCAATTCAACTTGAATTCATCTTTGTATGTTACTTTTGTTTAGTGATTTATTATGAATATTTAGCATAGAATATCACACAATTCTATGTAGTTTTTATTATGTTAAACCAAATTATTTAAGCTACTGGGCATGCGGTATTGTCAACCTTCTCAAAAAAAGTCGAATTTATTCCTTGATTCTTAACAGCATCCTCAGCCATTTTGACAGTCTCAGGTGTTGGCAAGTGATCTCTGGTATAGATTGCAGCCCATTCTAATAACAACAATAATGTAATTCGAAATAGTAAGTGGGTATATGTATTATTATAATTGAATTTCATTGACAACTTACGATAATGTATACCACCTATTACATTAATGCACATGTAACGCACCGCATAATTGTCGTAGTCTGTGTCCAGTACCCAAACGTCAATGCCAAGTGGAAATACTGTTTTGTTATCATATTGAATAAATAAATTGTGATCTATCATAAGGCATACAAAATGTTCCATACATACCATTATTCGCTCTAACTTGAGAAATTTTTCCATGCTTTGTAACTTTATGAATTTGTATTACACTTCTGCGCTGTGCTTCACTCCTATAAAAAAAAAATTAAATTATATTTACATTGGTAAGTACAATAGTATTTTATATATATATAACTAAAAGTTAAATGATTCTTATTTATGGCAGTCTTATGTTGTTATTATAATCGGATCATTGCGTTCATATAAATAGTGTCGTCAAAGTTTGAACTCAAAGTTTTTTCTACCATGGGATTTTTAACATATTTAGAATCAAAGGAGGATTCAGTACCTATCACCCTATCACTATGAGATCTTTGCTGTCGTCAATTATGTTTAGAATACCTGGTATTAGAAAATTTTATATTCATCATAGATCCATTTCTTGATATAATCATTTTATGATGCATATAGTAAAACTGTTGGTAATGTGATCAGAAAAGTTTCATTTACGTTTTACCATAGAGGGCTTTATGATAACTTTAAGTATCAATAAGTTTCCGCCGTTTTAAATCAAAAATTGGGTATTTAATGTGAATGATTATGTTTTATTGAAAGTAGTATCCATCTATTAGGCAGCATGTTGTTGGTAATTCTCCCCAGTGATAGTTTCGTTATACTAGTAGATACTCCAAGCTAATCCCAATAGCATTAGTTTCTTCCCATGAAAATACGGTTTCGAAGTTGATGTTACTGCTTGGCCGGGAGGTTTACTTCACGATTATCTGCCCTTGTTGCTATCGTAGTGAATCTACTAACAATTTGATGCGAAAAACTCTTCCGATTTTGTCTTTAGAGGAGATGTTTGCACGTGAAAAAGAGGCATTCCAGTAACCTCCAAGGTCAGTGAGCTGATCTTGAGTTTAGCATGAATTTTTGGTCGAATAACGTCTCCAACTCAGTGTCTTTAAACTTTACTGGCCTCCTATTACGCTTTATATCACTTGTCACAAAATAGCCACTTTTAAAACTCCGGATCCATGTTTTTATTAATGGAGCATGTTCGCCATATGCTTCATACAGCAATACCTTGTCCATCAGATGCATATTTCTTGAAATTAAATAAGTAAATCAAAACTTCCCGCAAATAACGCTAATTCGGATCATAACTCGATATTTACGCACGAAAAAATGATGTCATGCTGATACAAAATCACTAATACTTCAAGCTTATGGGTTTTCCAGATGCCATATAACGTTTTAACAATTGAAAATATCAACCATAACTTCTTGGTGCGACTATCTTTTGTCTAAAGCGCTGAAACTTATTTACACTCCCAATATATTCGTCCAAATGGTTGTCATATCAGTTTTAGACAATTTGCAAAGTAAATTTTAATACTCAATCTGAAAAATATTTAAAGCAGGTCATATTTTCCAACCAATCTAAGTATAATATGTATATTTTCCAGTAATGTGGAAACTCCGAATAATCAAAGTATTGTAGCTCAACTTTGTATGTATGTGTAAAAACAATCAAATGGACCGACAAATAGATAGATAGCTAAATCATTATGTTGTTGTATTTTTGGTGAAACTTTATGGGGTCTCCGATATTTCATGAAATGTTTTATAAGCAAGTTGACATATTAAAGAAATTGCATTGCTACTTACACGGGATCTACTTCACTTTTATGTATTTCATAATTTTCATTGTCTTTACCAATAAAATCAACTGTCTCGCAAATGCCCTTTTCAGGCTCCTTTAAAAATGGAAATCTTGAATAAATAAACCATAGACCCAAAAACTTTTTCATTTCGAAATTATCCATAGCTGTCACATTTTCAGGGCAAGAGTTTGAAAATGGTACGATCGAGCTTACCCAACATACTTGAGTCAATCCGTACACTAAAAGCATAAAAATTCTAAAGTTGCGTATGAAAATAAAATTATAACATATCATGTTAATTTAAATATATAATCTAAAAAAAATTTAGTTACTCACATTTGGTATAACCACATGTTGGGCGTTCGTTAAGATGGTGATACTAGCTTGAAGATTAAGATTTAATAATATAATTTGAAATGAAGCTTTGTCAAATTTTGAAATTTAAATTGGTCACACTTTAATCATATTAATGGAAATTAAACACATTAATTTGCTTTCTCCAATGGTTAATACACTTTTCGTGCTCACGCAGTGAATGGTATTATAGGTTTGTCACGAAGTTTGTTACACACAGAAGGGCACATGGGAGACCCCATAAAGTATATATACATTCTTGATCACCGAGACGAGACGAATTTATTTAGCCATGTCTGTCTGTTGAGCTAGAGAACTCGAACGATGCTTTCATTTTATATACGCAATGCATTTGTCGGAATCAGCCGAATCGGACCTCCCATATAAACGTAGATCCAAATTCTTGTTCTTATTAGACAAACTTTTTTGTTTTTGTCGACTTAAAATTTGGACACTATAAGTTTTCTTATTAGAAAAACTTTTTGGTTTTTTGTACTATCGACTTGAAATACTACTATACTATTCTATAGGTACCTGACCCATATCCACCAACTATGAAAATTTTAAGACCTCGGACCACTGGGACCCTCCCATACAAAACATGAACTTAGAACAATAATCAGAAAATATAAAAGGTGCGTGAAGAGTATTACAACTTCGACATAGCCAAAGTAAATCTTCTTTTTGCTGGTTTTGTTATACACTTCACGACAAGACTAGAATAAAATATATTTTGCCAGAGACCTCGATCAACGTTGTTGCTAGGGGAAGTCAATAGACCTAGTGTGTTCGATAGTTTATATGTATTATCAGATATCTAAATTTTCTGATGATTTTCTATAACTACTATAATTGTAGTAAATATAATTTACAGCTTCCATTGGTCATTTAAACTCATTTTCACACAATTCTTCAAACAACATTGACTATGTAATTTAGTTTAATAAATTTATTATTTGTAAAAATTTTTGGTACAAACAATCGGAATTATTGTACTCGTACTATATATTTTTAAAAGAATTTATAATTTTTTTTGGTTAAAAAAATTGATCATTGGATCAATACATATGCCTATAGCTATAATTCAAAAAATCCATGAAAATATCTGTGACGCCTTCCATGAAGCGTCGCAGTAATCCTCAAAGTTTCATTATACGATTTGGCAACTCTGATGAAAAATCATTAATTTCATTAGCTTCGGTTTCCATGCTGACCTCAGATTCCGTCCATGATTCAACATTGGTTGTATCATTCGGATCGGGGCAACCGCTCTGTATGGTATCAATGAGGAAAGTCAACGAAATATTGTTATCGGTTAAAATCTGTTTGGCTTTAGCAATAGTTTCCGGACGTGGTTGGCGTTCGCGTGTTAGAACCCAAATAATTTCTAAAACGAAAGTGAAAGTGCAACAATCAATGAATTACATAATCTAAATGCATGTCATAATAGTACAATGGTATTGTAAGTATGAGCGCCATACCAAAGGTATAAGTGATGAGAGGGGACTTGTGGCACGAGGCATAAGTATGGCACTAACGCAATTAATTATGGATTCAAATTAATTATGGCAAATAGAATAATTGATTTGTGGTTTGCATAATAAATGAGCATTGGCATCTACTACAATATGTTGAGTAGTATGTTGGACGTGTCGCGTCCAATCTATCTATTGTATTTATCTGACTATTTATGTACAAGTATCATCAGTCGATCTGTCTGTCTGTCTGTCTGTCAGTTAGTTTGTCTGTCTATACATAAGTCCATATGTTTATTTGTATTTTTGATTCTCTTTGGCCGGCTGTGCGTGTAAATATCAGACACACATTGTTCTATCTTAATTTTGCCTCTTCCTCCTTCACCTAA
This sequence comes from Amiota mariae, assembly GCA_035041805.1. Taxonomy (NCBI): domain Eukaryota; kingdom Metazoa; phylum Arthropoda; class Insecta; order Diptera; family Drosophilidae; genus Amiota; species Amiota mariae. The sequence goes on along the minus strand of JAWNKV010000216.1, from coordinate 853,825 downwards.
TTTGGCGTTGCACAACGAATGTTGGTCTGAAATTCAATGAGTTCTCGAGTGATGTGCACCATGACATCCGTGACAGTGTTTGACAATGATCATCATCATGTATGCATGTCGTATTATGTACTACAATATGAGTATGTATTAAACGATATAATGATAATTTCCGTACTTACTTATATGCGCAATCGGTGTGAAATTCGAGCAACTGTAGACAACGGCATATGAGTCATAGTCAGTGCCAAGAACAATGTAGTTGGGCTTGTCAGTGCGTTCTAGAAAGAAATAAAAAAAAAAGTAAACATTTCAATATAAACAAGTTATGTCTGCTCAAGTTGATATTATTCTAAGATATGTATCAAATTAACTGAAGCGTTATCAAAGCAACACAAAGAACAGAGTGGTTGGTTGGATAGTTGCCTAAATTACTAAAGGGTAGACATTAGTAATTCTTTACAATCTCCTTAAATGTTCAATGGTTTATCAAAAATGTTGTAAAACATGATACAGAGATATCATGCTTATACGTATATAGAAGTTGCCATATTTATGATTTTGGTTGATTGGTTATGCTTAAGAATATTCTAATATTTAACTCAGGAACACTTTCTATATAAACTAAACTATTAGTATTAAATAAAATTTATCCCTTTTAATTAAATATTATTCCCCATTAATATGTTATACAATAATATTACAGCTGAAAGCTAAGTAAATCAAATAGGTTAACTCTGTATAAATACACATCTAGAATATTCTACAGTTAACTCAGGAACATAAAACACTTTCTGTATAAACAACAATAATTAGTATTAAATTTAATTTACTTTTAATAATTAAATATTATTCCTCATTAATATCTCTTAATTAAGTATATAATAATATTACAGCTGAAAGCTAAATAAACAGCTAAACAACAAATTGTATATATAAATAAACATCTATTTAGAAATTTAAAATCAATTGTAATATTATTGGGATTAAATAAATAAAAAATAAATTCATTTTAAAATTCCCATATTATTCAGAAGTATATATTTATTTCTACTAAATGAAATTAAATCATATCAAAAGTTCAGTAGTTTTAAGCTAATCTAAACCACTGATTGATACTTGTACTACTTACGATTTCTCGAGAATGCTACAGATAGTTGACCTGGTCCTTGAATTCTGGCCTTGCCAGTGACATTTGATGGTCTATTTGTGCTAAAAATCAATAATTATTTGTATTTGAATTTACGTAAAAATTGATAAAAAAAATAAATACACAACTTACAATCTGTTAATGGCCGAGTTTACAACAGAGACAGTATCATTGCCAATATTTTCATAAGTTGCATACATGCATTTCTTACCGATTTCAAAGGCAAAAGGATACTTGGTATATTCATACCAAACACCCATATACTAAAATTAGAAACATAAATAATATTGAGTTCCTAGTAGTGTTCACTTTGTTGGCATCATCTTTTGTACTATTGTACTTACTGCATCTACATCGAAGGTATCCATAAGTGTTACATTTGGACATTGTCGTGGAAATGGCACTTGAGCTGTAGTCAAAGGCACCAGAGTAGTTACAAACACTGAGATTATACTAACAGAATGAAACATGCAATAAATGCATACTTAATATTAAATAATTTTTATTAGAACATTTTATATGAATGTGAGAATTACCTTAAAGAAAGATACATTTTATTGTTTAACTTTAAGTTTGCGTATTTGATGATATTTAATCTTAATCTTTATTGTATTTTGCTTGTGTTGTATTCATATAATGTATTCCGTTTTAATTAATTGATTTCGCACTTGTTGTTCTCGCACCACTCAATGCTTGAATGCTCGCTTCAAACTAAAACTATAACTCGGCAAAACACAAAATTTATATTTATTTATTACATGTAAAACAGCAAAAACAAAAACAGAAACAATAATGTGAATGGGCAATCAGCTGAGAAGCTTTTCAGTTTTTTTTTTGCTTACTTTTGGTTTTCCTCTCTTTGAGCTTTAATAACAAAATATTTATTTATATTGTTTATTAAATAAATTTATTTAATTTTAATTTCTGCTTTTGTTTTCCCTTTTTTTTTTTTTTTGGTTGCTTGTGTTTGTGTTTCTGATTTTGTAAACAAACAAAAAGTGATGATGATAGGCTCCCTTGATGCATTTTGTACATATTATACCGTTCAAGTCTGTGGTGATGATGTTATCTTTCATTTGTGATCAGCAGACAGAGGAAAATACTTATGTCATTAAGTCTGGCATATTCACTTTTATTCTTATTATTTCAATGCATTTGAACTTTTATGGTTTATGACGTTCATGAACTTAAGTTTTACACTTCCAGTAAAACACTTTATGATTATCTTATTTTTTTAAGAATACATTTTCAATTAAAATATTTAAATCACTTTAATTGATCAGTTCTAATATGTATATGCTACTTAGTATAGTATGAGGTGGTTAAATAGTTGCTTGCATGAGAATGATGATGATTTCAACATTAAGTTGCTTTATACCATTAAAAACTACTTCGTACTTAGAAGAAATCATTAGAATAACTTGTGCTGCCATCTACCGTCGTGAGTATGCATGTGGAACATGTTTGCTGCGCCATCTTATGTGAACATTTGTGGGGTGTATTGTGTCTATCATAATATTGAAAGCGAGTATGTTGAGAACATATCTACCAGAACATAGGTTGAAACAATATGAAGAGAGAATGTAATGCTTGAGTTATCAGTTTTGATATCATTGTAAAAATGTATTTTCATCATTTTTTAAAAAAGCATACTAATATTTTTGGGATTAAATAAATGAAAAATACTGTGATATAAATTTATATAGCGAAATCATTTCAAATTTACTTTAACCCTTAACCACGGAGCTGTAATTTTGTAACGCTAACACTGATGTACGAATGACATTCGTCTTTGTACAGTGGGTGCTCTGGGAAAACATGTATTTAAGAAACATTTTATATTAATCAAAAATCTCAAAGACAGAAATAAATACTTTCAAAAATCAACAAAAAGAAAAAAAAAATTATTTAATAAAAGGAACATTTTTTCTTCGGGTTTTACACTTTTAATTAACCACAAAATTACAAATCCATACGTTTTATTTTTTTTAATTTAAATCTAATTAGTTCTTAGCAGCAGTTACTGCATGTGGGGCCTAACACAGGTAACGAGTTCTGCGTCGCATCTGCTTTAAACACAAATATGTAACAGTTTTTTTAAAGAATCAAATTTGTCAATTTCGAGATTTGGTCCTTGCATTTCAGTAAATCAATATTTTTCAAAGATGTGGCCAATAAGACTCTGAATTCACACCTGCTTTTGAATAATTGTAGAATGGTATTTTTTTCTGAAAGTCCATTATCTGAGTCCGTGGTGTGTTCACGATGTATCAATGATACCAACAAAAGATTTTTTCCCTTTTTGGGAGCATAAAACAGCAATCTAATATCTTTTTTAATAATAGAATGAACTACAAAAAAGTCACACTAAGGCTGACAATACGAATCACATATCACGTCAAGTGGTCATAATTACCTATTTATGAAAATGCGTCGTACACGTCCGCTCCCTTCTAATGCGGCCACGTCAGTGACTGTTAGGAGGCTACTAGAACTCCACCAATAAAACTTAATTATAAACGAAAAGTGATTTAGGTGACGTACCACATTCGTACGTCAGTGGTTAACGGTTAAATAGATGGTATCCAATAGTTTGGTTCAACTGTTGAGAATATTATTACTATGTTGCTATTAAATTTGTATTACATCATTCCTGATAAAAAATATTAAAATCTTTCTTGACGATTTGTTTGGAACTAATTTCGATATTCTTACAAAGGATTGATCAAGAATTAGGATTGTTTTAGTTTTAACATTTTTCCAAATAAATTGTAGATATTTTCTTTTTCTTCTTGCGAGTTTGAGTGTTTCTTCACACCTAGAAAGATGAACTATTTTTATTTAACTAAAGTGCTGCTTGATCCTTTGGTGGAAAATGTTTTTGTTGCTAAGCATCATCATAATGATAAAATAACATAATAGATATCATTTATATAAACATTTCTTACTTACTTTGCTTTTGCTTCTTGCAACTTCTTAAATCTACTAGCGAAGATAATACGAAAGAAAAATGTAAACCAAAATGAATACTTCTTTTCTTTGTTCTTTAAAGGTGGTTTTGTTGGTAAGAATATTATTTTTATTATTATTTATTTTCTTTTAATTTTTCTTTTTTTCATTACATTTTATTATCATTTCGTTTGGCTTTGGTATAAATAAGTCCAGGGCAGCTTAAGAAAGGACATTTTTAATTTATTTCAAGTTTGCGTTGTGCTGAATCTTTTGCATCCATGCGCTTTTATTGATATTTCACTATGATAGAACTCAGTTGAAGACAACAAACAAGACAACAGAGCAAGTCCTGGACTAAAGCAAAGTGCACGATATCACAGGGATAATGCATGTGCAAGCAAATTGCAACATGTTTTGCAATTCCCACGCGCTGAATTCATTTTCCACTTCTTCTATTTACCTCACATCACTATATGCATCCTGATCCACTACCATACCCTTTGTTGGCTTGTATTGCTTAGCTTCATTTTGTTAAAATTCCAGAATTGTTTTTGTTACAAGCAAGTAAGTTCATATTACAAATATGGTAAAGTTCCTTCTACACGCATATCCTTTTGCATGGTTTTTTCCTGGTGAAATTGTAATGAAATTATTTCGGTTGCTCCTTTTGCTTGTTAGCTGTTGATTGCAATTGTTTCTCTTGAAATTAGATAAATGTTGTCGATGCATACTCGAGGACAAAACGCAAAAAGGATATCAATGTATGTCAGGATGTAAAAACTAATTCAATTTTAAAAACATTTAAAATGCATTTTAATTTACTCGAACATGAGATAAACCAAATGGTATTCATTTCTCCTGGCTCAGTAGGGTCAGCAACACCACTTAATTAATAGCCGCACTATGCATATCCTGTTATGTCCTGCTTACAATATTATTGAGTCCCGCTTATATTGAGGCCTTTGCTTTGATATGCATATAAATCAAATTACGTTGGAAAATTTCAGTGGACATTTTGTTCATAACCGCAAAGTGCCTATGAACTCACATACACAATGGATATTGATTGAATCAGATGAGTGATTGAGTGAATGATGATCCTGTAACATATAAGCGTAAACATGACCTGCTACAGGTAAACATAATGCAGTTTTCATTTACTACTAAAAGCCAGCAGTTGCTTTTAGTTTGATAAAATTATGGATCGAAGCTTTTTGTGCAAGGATATTTATGTGTAAGGATATTGTGGAAGCCATTGGAAGGAAAAGCTTTAATGGCTTTTGTGTTTTTACAAAATTTAATTTTATTCAATTATAATTAAAAACATGTACAATGCACAAATATGGAAGGTTTCATTTTAATGACTTCATTCACCCTTTGACACGATTTCAATTCATTCATCCAACACCGACAAATTTAAGTTCATTACTTTAGTTGATGAAAAATGACTGTGAAGAATATTATTAGATTGAATCGAATGACAGATTCCGTGTAATCTCACAGAAATTGTGAGATAGAAATATTGGTAATATCCATAGTGATGGAATATGATATTTCTAGGAAACACATGTTTAGGAAAACATTTAAAATCTTAGCGTACTAGATCCTACTTTGCACGGGTTGTTTCCTTTCTCAGCATTACTATATTCTCTTTGTTAAACTTTGAGTATCAGCAAAAAACACTGTTTGAGTATCAGAAAATTAAAGTGATAATTAAGTTAATTTCCTGTAGTATACTTTTACGGATGTTGGGGTTGTTTCAATAACCCAGATCTCGGGAAGTGGGACACATATCGGGACCACAACTATCCTATACTCAAGGAGGGAACCAGTCATAAACATTCACAATTTCAATGCAATCAGATGAACGGTATAGCAGAGCATTTCATTCGAACAATTTAAAACACTATTTGCGAAGGAGTGCGAACACTAACACCGTAACACGAGATTTTTATATATAAGATATAAGATATAATTTTATGCTCAGTGATTAATAAATTGTGATCAAAATTAATTTATTTATCTGTAAAAATTGTGAGCGTACAATTCGAACAAGACAACCAAAAGAAGTTTAGGACAATTGTAGCACTTGTGTCTTTGAAAATGATTTAAATTTTTTAAAAACCAGATCAATAATATATATACTTTATGGGGTCTGCCATGTTTCCTTATGTGCGTTACAAATTTCATGACAAATTTATAATACTATTCACTGCGTGTATTCGAATTTTATCCAACACGGCTATTAAAGTCTTCTTATGGTACTATAACTTCTTACTCATTATTTTCCTAAAATTTCTTCCTTACAACCATTCTAATTACAGTACTATAACTAAATGTTTATTTCCCCTTATTTTCATTTGAATCTTCACGTTTAACAAAACCTGCTTTTATAGCTTCTTTTGTTTCACTTTCATTTTCTCTTTTTCGAGTTCATGAGAAGTTTACACTAACTTGACCCCCATACTTTTGATGCGTTTATCCCACAGAAACATGCCTAAGCATGTTGTCGGCTTAGAATCTTGTCTTGTTCATTTCCATTTCCATTTCCATCTTCATCTGAATCTTCGTCATACGAGTATGTGTTTGTTTGTGTTGTTACACTTGATAAATGTGTTTCATTTAAAACTCTCGAGAAACATGTTCTCACATAGAATTGAATGGTTAACAAGTGAGAAATCGAATTGAACTTCTACACATATGAGTATGTGTATATCTTGACTATTGTCTGATTCTGTGCCCTACGTAGTTTGAGGTTTCATTTAAGTTCGTTCGCGTTATTCGAATACGCGTGAGTATTAAACCACAAACCGTAAGAATCGTCCACATTTTGGTATTCATGTTCCATGAAGGGAACATTTGCCTTTGTCGAATTGCGGTATCCTTGAGCAAGGAATGCTGCTGTTGTTGTTGCTGTTATTGTCTAATTTTGACATTTTAAGGGTGCTAATAGACACAGAGGCGGCACGGGAAGCGACAGCGACATAGCTCGACTGTGAGCGACATTATTTATAGCCGTTTTCTAAATGTACTGCCATCCTTGTTGTTATTTTTGACCCATTCCGCTGCTGCATAGGACACACTATTATATAGGCAGGATAACAAACCGACAGACAAACATACAGATAGTTAGACAGATAGACAGTTGAAAGCGTGTAAAGGAAGAATATGCGTGCATGTTGATGCTGCCTATTGACCATTAAGATGGCCCTTTCCTAAGCTGACATGACGCTAGAAATTTCGACCAATTTTCTATGTATGTAAGTACGTTAGGCATTCCCGACAGTTTAGTGACTACTTTAGTTGTCACTGCCGTAATTGTTTTCTTGGTTTTAGCTGTCAGTTTCTCTCGATCTCTCTCTCTCTCTCTCTCTCTTCATCTCTCTTTGAAATTCGGTTTATCCTTTTATCTGAATGTTGTCTTGTTTCTTGGTTTGTTTATCTTGTTAATGGACACAACTCAAGCTCATGTTGTCATGTGTGCTTATGTTAACAAAAGGAATCTAAGAAATTTATGAATTTCGTTTGTTCATAGGAAATTAATATACTAAATGCGCTACTCTTTAAGATAACCAGAAGCTGTTTAAAGTTGGAAAAACAAATCTTCTCTTATAAAAGGCATTGTTAAGCGTTCTTTCTCTTTTAAGGTAACAGCCCCCATCCAAATTGAACTTAATGTGACATAAATTCCAATAATTCAATAGAAATTATTAACCAATTTATCAAAATCTATATCTTAATTTGCACACGTTTAGTTTCAAATCGGAGATGGGGTCGACATTTGTATGTAGCCTTCGCACTCATATTGTCCTTCATCTCTTGAACATTCATAAGAACAAATTATGGCGCATCACATGTGTACCTAAGTGATTTCCAAAAAGTTCCATTTGGATAATCTATTACAGGCAACGGGTGTGAAGCAATAATTCTTCTCACTTGTATTGGGAGTTCCCAATAACGAAACTGAAGTTCGAAATCTTCAATTTCAGAAAAGACCAAAGTAGAGAAAAAAAAAGAAAAAGCAAAAACATATGTATGAGTATAAGCTCATTGCAAAGTGTACCATAATTTATGACGCAAAACGTGTAAAATGCTGCCATACATATCCTGATACACTAACAAATACATAGGTACATAAGTATGTATTAGGCAAACTAGGACTAGGACTTAGTCTAGGAGTTATGGCAAATGCTCGCCACTAACAAATTTTCGCAAATGCCGATAATGATGAGCGATTTCTCATTGCCTTGTTTTGTTACAACTCCCTCTCCGGTAGCTCCATTAATTCGTACACACATACATATGTCTTAGTCCTCCTTGCACCAGTCATTTGCAACAGCTGCGACCTTTGACATGCCAATGACGGCAATGGAGCTTGAGGATAACGCGCTTCTTCACAATACCAATTTTCCTTACTTCAAAATGTTTGCTTAACAAGACTCAGGGCTCTATACTATAGTATGTAAGGAAAGTGTGAGTGTGAGGTTAGGTTGGATTAAGTAGATATTGGGGGGTGAGTGTTTGGGATTGACTATTGCAAGTATCGCACGTAACAACAAAACTTGATTTTCGCCCATCAAAAACGCCATAATTCTTTTTTGTTTTACAAATGCTTTCTTTGACTTCACTGACACTTGGTGCGACCGAGTTCCTTTAGTCCTTGTTGTTGCTTTCCTAGAGATATTTTTGTCATCGTAGGATTGTATTGTATATTTGTAGGTTGATTTTCTGAGCGCATTGGCAACACTTGTGCGATTTTAAGCAAATAAAAAACGTGCTCGAAACTTTTGTGTCTTTTTGTTTCTATTTTGAGAAATTTGACTTTTTCCTCATGTTCTTCAATGTCGTCATCGTCGTCGCCATCTTCGAAGCGTCTTCGACCTGTGCCCTTGCCTGATCAATAACACTCCTTCGTGCAATGCTTATGCTCCAATAGGATTCTCTTGATTTTTCGGAAATGTTTTTTGCCAAATTATTTTCCAATCATGATAGTAGTATTAGAACAAGAAAAGTCAAACATTGATGGCGAATGGTGAACGTGAGCCTGTCACGGGCACGTTCAGTGTCGTTATTCTTATGAGATTTTGTTTCCTTATTGAAAATGTTCACTTAAAGATTGAAATTTCGATTGGTATCAATATCTTGTATTATACATCATTTCGTTTTCATTGATTTGTGTTAATCACATATTAAGCTCTCAAGATTATTTTCTTCAATTATATTTCATCCCCCATATTTAGTATTGATTTGTCAATTAGTACGAAGAGACCGATCAATCTAACCATGTTACAAGGTGTTGATGCGAATTGATATGAAGTTATAGTAATTGTCAAATATTGTATAAGAGAAATTATATATAACAAAGCGTCAGAAATAATCTCCTTATTAATCAATCTGATCTTCTATTCAATAATTTTTATTAGGAATGAGAATACATAGAAGAAATCTTTCCTAATCAACCGATTGAATACTCATTATGGCTTGAAAATTACTGCGTCTTCTATTAATTCTTGACATTTAAATGATTGAATTTTTACTATAGTTTCAATATTTAATTTTTTTAAGTCAATTACAAAATTTATGTTAAACTGAAAAAAAAAACATTACAGATATCATGAATAATAAGCAACCTTCATCTAAATGCAAACCGTTCTTCTTAATTGTGCCACAGCATTCTTAATAAGATTTTCGTTTGGTTTAACATCGCGTGGCATTAATATAACAAATTCATAATGAGTGTCGCGATTGCTCACAAGCGACCATACGCTCAAGAGCGTTTGTTGATGTTCAACCCCAATCTTAACGAGGTTTTGTGCTATAGATGAAACACGAGTGAACATACACCAAAATAGATCAAGATGGAACGTAGGACATGATTTAATGGCAACAGTTTTTTGGGATGCACACGGTGTTATTCAAATTGATAACCAGGAAAAGGGTAAAACGATCAGCGGTTGTTAGACAGATTCGCCACGGATTTAAAGCAAAAACGAGCACATTTGGTGAAGAAAACAGTGTTTTTCATCCATGGCAATAGACCGTGTGTAGGTGTCATGTAAGAAAACCAAAAATTGGGCAACGAACATCTACCTCATCCACCATTTTTTCAAAATTTATCCCCCTGCACTATTTACTTTTTCCAACTCTGACTGAAATGACTCGGCGGAAAAAGATTTGTGTCGAATGAAGTGGTCATCTCTGAACTGAGGAACTTTCGAAACCCTTTTTTGAGGATTATAAAAAAAGTTTATTATTATTTATTATTTTGGATAAGTAAAAAGAAGATTAACTTCGGTTATGCCGAAGTTTTAATACTCTTCACGCACCTTTTATATCTTCTGATTATTGTTCCAAATTTATATCTTGTATACTTCTAGTGGTCCGAAGGTCTTGGAATTTACATGGTTGGTGGTTATGAGTCCAACACTTTAAATTTCAATTCTAAAAAAAAATGTGCTAATAAGAACATGAATTTAGGGTGATTCGAACAAATGTGTTGCGTATAGTGAAAAGAAAGCTTCGTACTCAAAAGCTCTCTATCTCAAAAACTGAGGGACTAATTTAATTTATTTACTTCCAAAGTAAATCTATTAGATGATTCTAATATTTTAATAAGAAACATTAAAAAAAAAAGAAAAACATTAATACAAAGCCAATACTTCATGAGAGACTGTGAAATTGTCAACAGTTGGTTTAGTTTATTATTGTAATAATATCTTTAATAAAATCGGACACACTTTAATATGATGAAATTTCTTTTAAAATTCGATTTGGTTTGGTTTGGTTTGGTTTGGTTTCCTTTGATTAATTTTTTTTTTATTTGATATCATTTTTGGTATTTGTAAATAATTTTTATTATAATAATTTATTTATATAGAATACCAAAATCTTGAATCTTATGAAATTTTATCAATGTTAAGTATTACTCATTCATTAACGAAATTTATATAAAATGAAAACATTTTGATTAGAATTATTAGCAATCCTCTTGGTTAATTGTAGTCATTTTTTCCAAGCCGATACCATTCATTAGAAGTGTATCATTAGCTATTCCCATTATCTCATCGCTTGGTTTAGCAAAACGTGTAGCTATTACTCCGGAAACTATAATAAATTACTCAAATCATGATAAATACAATATCAAGTAATTTATAACAAATTAATAAACTTACCATAATGGTACAAGCCCCCAAATTTAATGCACGTGTAGAGAATAGCATAGCTTTTGTAGTCTGTACTGTATCCAATACGGAAACCTGAGCAATATCACTTCCATCTAAAAATATATTGAAATTGAAATTTAAATTTAAACATTACAATCAAGTCTACCTAACTAACCTTTAATATACAATACAAAATGACCATCACTTGAAATTCTTTTTATTGCTACGTCTAGAAAGACTCTCTGTTTTGTTGAGTTCGTACTTCTGTAAGTAGTAATTTTTAATTTGTACTTTCACCATTTTTCGAATTCTACACTTACTCTGGAAGAATTGTTCCACTTTCCACTAAACTATATCCATTTTCAATTATGCTATAATTTTGTACTACGCAATGGGGTATACGTTCTTCTAAATATGGATATCTTGAATTAATATACCAGAGCCCCATAAAACGATCCATATCGAAATTATTAACAGTTTCCTTTTCAGGACAGTCCCCAACTTCAGGATCAGGTTCATAACCATTGCAAATTAAGTTCAATCCAAATATGAAAAGTAATAAATTTCTATTTTTTCATTATAAGATTTTCTTCTAAAATTTTATCTTATCTTTTTTTTTTTTACTAGTACTCACAGTTTGGATAGAAACATTTTGAATATTGTTATACAAGACTGACACACTCTCTTAGTCTATTTAAGAACTTTATCACAATTTATTTACAGATGCATTTTAGAACCTTAGTAGATTTTCAAATCAAATTCGATTCACTTTAATAACGTGAAATTTCATTTTATCACTTCAATTCAATGTGCTTTAGAAACCTCAAACAAACGATGATCTACTTACATAGCTGTGAAACTAGTTATTGTAGTTATATTGCATAATGTATATTTCTATAGCAAATCAAACTAACTAACTAACATTTTTACAAAACCTATCATGCAATGACAATCTTTTCTTTAGTTCTTGAAATTGTATACAGTTCGACTAGAGTTAAGGAAGGAATCAATACACGTCAAAATTAAATGTTAATTGTTACTTTATTTTTTTTTTTAAGCTAACAGTTTTTTTTTGTCAATGTTATGAATAAATAAATATTTGTTCACTAGTCCAATTCGGCTCGCCAAATTTCGAATTGAATTTTTAGTTGACTTTGAAACAGCAATGAGTGCACACAGCGAATGTGTGGCGGCAAGGACCATTCATTAACTATGTATATGTATGGTCTTTGCCGGCAATATACCTTAATCAGTTATAATTTTTCATAAAAACTATTAATTAATTAATTTTATATAAAAATATTTTAAATTTCACTGCCTAAAAATTAATTAATAAATACTATAATAAAACAATGATTAATTTTTTGAGTCAATAGTCAATTTTTATATGTACTATAATATTTATTAATAATCTCAATTTATGATTAAATATTTTTTTTTTTTTTTTTTTTTTTTTGTCTTTTGAAGAGAGTCGGCGAAAATCCTCCAGCTATACCCTCCCCGCGGGTGCCGACTGGGCAATGGGTACCACCGTTTGCAGTGTTGCTGGGTCTACCTGATTTGCAGCAATGCAAACAGGTGGTGCCTAGCCAAGACCGTTGTACGAGCTTCCCTGTATCTCCTTGGAGGATAACTTTACATGTTACCCCAAGGAGGGATAGGGGAGCTAGGTACAAAGGTCATTGCTAAGAGGTTCCTGGCAGTAGGAATAAAATGCTAGGGGTAGGGACCCCCGAATAAAAAAACTCATATGGAAAAACTCAAAGATGAAGATACACGAACCGGGACTTCGGTTCAAACGTCGGTGGGAGAATTGGCTGCTACCACCGGCGGGCACGGGGATTCTATGAACCGTGTCGCCAGTGGCCTTACCTCTACTGTAACGGGAGCAGGTTATAGTGGTTGTAATGTTACTGCCAGTACAAGCACAAAAAAGGGGTTAGCCATCAGGGGTACTGCAGTCGATATAGACTCGGACCTCGAAAGCGTGAGTAGCGTGGCAACCATAAACACAGCTGCCGAGGAAGAGCTTCTGAGTTCCCCAAAGGCCTCGACGCCAGGTACCACATCCGTTAGCAGGAGTGGGCCGAAGAAAAGGCCCAGTAAGGAAAGCTTGAAAGCACTTGCTCAATATAAGGCAGCTGTGAAAATAAAACTACGCCTGGGAACCAAGGTGACTCTATCGTCTAAAGAACGGGGGAGGACCTTAAATGGGCAACGGAGACTGTCACGAAAGGTAGAGAGCACTTCGCGCAGAGTGATAAACATGCGACGACGCATCCTGCCTTCGTGAACAGAATTGAGGAGAATGTTGCGAGGAGTATCAAAGAGCCGAAAAGACAGCGGTCTAAGGATGAAGAAAAGCCTGAGGCCAAACGTCTTCGCACACAGAAACCTGATACACCAATTGACCAGCCAACCACTTCCAAGAAGGCGATGAAAGTCAATGAAGTAGCTAAACGGCACTTGATCGTAGCGCTCATCGACAGGAATCACCCGAATGGACAGATGACGGCGGATCAATGGAGACAGGTGGATTCAAAAATTTTAAATGCCATCGTTAAAAGGCTGACGGATGAACCCGACAAACCCTCGCCCTCGTTTGAAGGAGCAGGGTGGTATATGGGAGTTAAAATCCTAAAATGCAACGATGAGCTAACTTTGAAGTGGATTACGGAGGTAGCTCCCAAGATAGAAGGACTTTGGGAAGGCGCGAAGCTAGAGATAGTGGATAGAAACGATATTCCGTGTGTACCGCGTGCCAAGGTACGAGTACCTAACACGTTAAAACCGGAAGTCACTCTACTGCTATTCCGGCGGCAGAATCCTGATGTTCCAACTATCGATTGGAAGCTGCTTCACGCCAGTAAGCCAGACAAAAAAGGCAATCAAGATCTGATCCTCCAAATAAACAAAGAGGCAGAGGACATACTATACCAGCGACACGGGAAGATGTCGTGGGGAACGGGTAGTGTATACCTGCGCCTCAAGAAACGTCACCCGAAGGATGGTAACGTCAACACGCTGGAAGCGGGAGAAGTAGAGAGGGATATCGGACTCGAATCTGTGACCAACTCTACTGAAACCCTTCAGCTGCACGGGGAAGAAAAGATGGAGGGGACAGACGGAGTGTCGGCGACTACAGCTACACCCGTACAACGCATTGCTGAACCTGATGGGGAAAGTATTGCAAATAAACCTCCATCACAGTAAGGCGGCTTCGGCCGAGCTGCTCCTCACGTTAGAGGAAGGCAGCTATGACGTGGCCCTGATCCAAGAGTCCTGGCTATCCTCCGGGAACAAGGTCTCTGGATTGGGGTCGAAAAACTATAGAATTTTTCATGCTGCAATGGTAAGGAAGATTAGATCTGTCATCCTTGTAAAGAAAAATATTAACGCATATTTATTATCCAATCTTAGCACAGATGACCTGGCAGTGATTGTCGTAGAGGGGGACGATGGGCACAAACTCCTTGCCTCCTGCTACATGGCACACGACGCCGAGGCACCGCCCATGGAGCTACAAAATCTCATGGAGGAGGCCGGTCAACGTGGATGGAGGATAGTGGTAGGTGCAGACGCTAATTCGCACCACCCTCTATGGGGTAGTAAGGACATCAACCAACGTGGTCAGTACCTCTTTAACTATATATTACAGTATAATGTAAGTATAGCAAATAGGGGAAATATTCCAACTTATAAGGGTCCAACATCGGAGGATGTATTGGACATAACTCTCTTTTACGGTGACAATATGCAGATCTTGGATTGGAAGGTGCTTGAGCAACCCTCCTTCTCCGATCATAGTTATATAAGTTTCACTGTAGATACAAAGATCCCACTAAGAACGAAAGACATATTTAGGAACCCTAGAAATACGAACTGGGGCCTATATGAGAACTTGTTAAAGGGATACTTAAGAAATGTTCCTCAGATCACTACTAGCAGCGACGTTGAGGCAGTGACAGAACTCATAACATCTAAAATCCTTCTAGCTTACCATAAATCCTGCCTGCCTACGAGACTTGGACGCAAATCCAAGCCCCCATGGTGGAATAGGACGTTGGTAAGCAAAGACAGGAACTTAGAGAGTTCTTTAAGCTAGCCAAACTTGCTGATTGTGAAGAGTGCTGGAGAGAATATAAGACACTACTATCGCTATACAAAAAAGAGATAAGGAGAGCCAAGAGGAGATCCTGGCAGATCTTCTGTGGTAATTTGGACAAGACTTCTGAGGCGTCGAGACTTCGGAAAATACTTGCCAAGTCTCCTATAATCCCTTCACTAATCCGCAAAGACACAGGCGAATGGACCAAAGACGGAAAGGAAACGCTGGAAACTCTTATAGAAGCCCACTTTCCTGGCTGTACTGAGGTTTCAGACGCAACTGTAACGACACGGGGTGTAATAAATGAGGTATGTGAAGGCTTAATTACATCGGTTAGACTGGAATGGGCCTTAAAATCGTTTGAACCCTTTAAATCCCCGGGACCAGACGGCATCTTTCCTGCGCTCTTGCAAAAGGGTTGTGCTGTACTGACACCATGGCTTAAAGGAATCTTCAGGAATTGCCTGAGGTTTAATTATGTTCCGAAGAACTGGAGACTCTCAAGGGTTGTTTTCATACCAAAGCCAGGTAAGAGCAGCCACTTGTATCCAAAGGACTATCGGCCAATAAGCCTCACTTCATTCATACTAAAGACGTTTGAAAGACTATTGGACTCGTATATTAAGGAAAAGGTTTCACCGTATCTAATATCGAGAGACCAACACGCCTATACGAAAGGCAAGTCCACTGAGACTGCGCTTCATAAGGTCGTGATGCAGATAGAAAGGGCCATACAGTACGAAGAGTATGCCATAGGTGTCTTCCTTGACATATCAGGAGCCTTTAACAACGTTTCGACAGAAGCGCTGTTAGAGGGTCTTGAATCAATTGACGCACATCCATCCATACGGCACTGGCACAGTGGTGGCTGAATGGGGTGCGACGAGTCTGGCAAGGAAGGCAAACAGAGGTACGCCTCAAGGGGGCGTAATCTCTCCGCTGCTTTGGACACTTGTAATGAATAAAATTCTTAATAAAATGCGAGGTGGGGGTGCAAGGTTAACTGCCTATGCAGATGACGTGGCCGTAATCATCTCAGGCAAGTGCCTTAGCTCAATGAGTCAAGTACTCGAGGGGGCACTTAAAGAAATTAAAGACTGGGCAAGCAATGTGGGACTGGATGTGAATCCAGACAAGACGGACTTAGTACTTTTTACAACAAAATACAAGATTCCGCACTGGCTCCCTCCTAAATTAGGAAACATTGTACTGGCACCAAAGATGTCTACAAAATATCTTGGAGTCATATTGGAATAACAAACTGACGTGGAAGTTAAATGTGGAAGAAAGGGTGAGGAAAGCTCTCAATGCCTTTTATGCTTGCAGGAAAATGCTCGGAAAGACATGGGGTTTATCTTCCCGTCTAACATATTGGATGTACACGGCAGTGGTTAGACCTATATTACTCTATGGTATCTTGGTATGGTGGACAAGTGTCAACAAAAAGACATACGTCAAAAAGTTGGAGAAGGTACAGAGAATCGCAGGGCTTTGTATAACTGGTGCAATGCGCACCACCCCTACAACAGCACTTGATAGAATACTCGACCTTCAACCTATAGGCTTGGCAGCGAAGAACACTGCAAAGAAGTCTGCGCTAAGACTAAAGGTAACAGGACAGTTGATACAGAGGCCTTATGGTCACAGTAAGATACATGAAGGTTTAAACAATAGCTCTGACTATGTTATTCCCCAGGCCAACTTCAATGGAGGGCCTAGTGTAGT
The DNA here is from genome assembly GCA_035041805.1 of Amiota mariae. Classification (NCBI taxonomy): domain Eukaryota; kingdom Metazoa; phylum Arthropoda; class Insecta; order Diptera; family Drosophilidae; genus Amiota; species Amiota mariae. The sequence continues at coordinate 836,739 of JAWNKV010000216.1, read as the reverse complement.
AATAGAACATAATGGGTGGCAAAGGGGACTCCAGTTTGGCGGTCATACTTGCAACCTGTTTACAGACGGATCTAAAATGGCAGAGGGAGTGGGGGCTGCAGTATTCTGCTCAGAGCTTGACCTTAAGCGGTCATATAAGCTTCCAGACTACTGCAGCGTGTTTCAGGCTGAGATTTATGCGGCTACAAAAGCTGCAGAATTAGCAGCCGAGCTAACTCCTCTAAACTCCCAAATAAACATATTCATCGACAGCCAAGCAGCCATAAAGGCAATAGCGGCGGTGATGACGAAATCGTACTGTGTTCAACAATGTAGAACCAAAATCGACGAACTCTGTTTTGACAGACGAGTCACCATCTTTTGGGTACCGGGACATAAAGGAATTGAAGGGAACGAAGAAGCAGACGCACTCGCTAAAGCTGGCGCTAGCCAAGCTGAGGTAAGTGCGTCATACTTACGTCCCTCTCTGTCCACGTTAAAAACAGAAATAGACGAAGCAACGATTCAGGAGGCGAAGAGAATGTGGAATGGCACACTCTCTTGCAGAACCGCAAAAATCATGCTTCGCTCTGTTAATAATAAGACTACCAACTACATCTTAGCTCTCCCAAGAGAGGATTGCAAGTTATTAGTCGGAATACTCACGGGACACTGTTTAACACCTTCCCACGCAGCCAAATTGGGCTTGATACAGAGTGATGCATGTACATCATGCCACGGGGTAAATGCTAGGGGAACTCTAGAACACCTACTTTGCCAATGTCCAGCTCTCAACAGATCACGCTTTAGCTATCTCAGATCTGTATCTTTCCTCTCCTTGGAAAGTATCGCGGATCAGAAAAGTAGCAATTTATTAAAGCTCGCAAAAAAGTGCATAAAAAACAGCATTTAAAGAGTCTCCACACTTCTTCTTGGCAACACAAAGGACCATTATTGGTCTATGTGAGATCTCTCTTGATCAGCCAAGCAAACCTAACCTAACCTCACCTAACCTTGTCTTTTGAAAATAATTTTATAACTTACTAAATTAATTTTTAATTCTAAAAGTAGATGCTTATTTTTAATATGAAAAAGTCATGCTTCATCGAATCGATTGATAGTTCAGATCACCTGTGCACCGAAAAAGTTTAATACAAAGTCTTATACATCATTTAGTTCATTGTTTATCAAAATGAAATATTATCGAGTATGTGATAGAAAACACCGATGTTTTTGATGTCGGTCGTTTTCAATGTCGCCCAAAAAAACCGTAAGTGTGAGAGATTTCATTTTTCGAACATTGATGTTCGAACGAACAGCTGATTAAATACTGGTTTTTTTAGGGTTGTCTGAAACGTATCGAATTTGGGGCTACACTTATCGTTTATTTTTCTTTGGATCCTCTTGCTAGTATTTACACTCAGCCACAGATGCAAAGCATATATTTTGACACTGCTCACTCTTCATTTGGCTTGAAATGCAAATTTATACCTTAAAACAACTAAAATGTTACATTCTTTATATGCAGTTTAGCAGGAAAACAATAAGCTACAGTTCGTGGTACTTTTTTTCCTTAACTTCAAAAAAGTGAAAAATTATGCGGTTTCAAAAATGTTAAAAGCGGTTTCTAGCACACCGAGAAATGGGATTGGGTTGAAATTGAGGCGAAAGTGGTTTGCAGCACATACCCGAATATACTATACATTTAAACCCACGCACAGACACATAACACTGAATAATTACCGCCAATCCCATATAACATTTAGAGCAGCACTGTGGCATAGCAATTGATCTGATTCTTTCATTACATTCATCATTACAAAATCATCATTGGTCGTTGTCACTAATTCGCATATTATATAAGCGTAAGCGCTTCATTACTCTGCAATGTCCTGTTAAGAAATTCGAAACTATACTGATATCTTGAGTAGTTTTGTGAGAGCAATTTTTTCCTTCCATTCAAAATTGTTGTGATTTATCTACAAACTATCGTTTATAAGTAATTTTCCTGGACCTTCAAGGTAATCCTCGGAATGTCTCTGGTCCGATGAGGACGTTAGCAGCTAGCGAGATCACCTGCTTCTTCGTTTCCAAGATAGCCGCTATGTCCAGGCTAAAGGAAGTAAATGAATACATATGTATATATCATGTTACTTAAGAAGTTATTTCCAAAAAGAATTCTATTATATGAACGTCGTATTTTAGTTAGTGATGACGCTGAACATTCTGATCACCCGAATTCGAAATTTGTTCATGAAGATATGAATTAAGGTTAAGGTTAATATGGTCGAAAAGCAGTATCAATCTGTATTATAAATAAAAAAATTAAATAGCAAAATTATGTGTAGTTATATAAATAAAAGAATATCTTATGCAAAATAATGGTGACACAAAGATATTTCATTTTAAATTATATCTAAATATTTGAATTGAACTCTTTTTGTGCAAATCACTCATAAGTTTAAATTTTAATCTTATTTACGTATATAAAGTGGCTAAATGCAATGAATGTTTATTAATCCCACATACAAAATAAGGATACGATGAATGTGTTTATACATGGCTGATTGCATAAATTAAATTAAATTATTATTATTTAATTATTAAACACTTCATTTGAATAATAAATTTAGTTATAACAAAATAAACAAATGTTGCACCACCCATTTCAACATTTAATCTTTTACAAAACGAAGCGAAGTTACAACTCAATTAAATGTTACATAGGATACATGATTTCCATAGCTTATGATAATGAATAAATTTTTAAAACAAACATAAACCGAATTCTGTATATCGTAGTATCGAAAAACACACTTATCAATTTACTACACCCAAGTTATGCTATTCACCCATTTCAAACTTTTGAACTTGTAACATGAAAACGCCATTGTCACTGTCAGACGTTGACATTTGTTATCGTTACCACAGAAATAGCAGACCACCGCAACAACAATTTTCTTTACATACATATATGTTAATAATACTTTGGTGAGATCATGAAGTCCAGGCAAAGTTATCTCACTTCTGGCTAAAGTGATTAATACGCACACTTCCGCTGTCAAGTCATACAAACCGGAAGTGCACATAGCAAAAGGATGTTCTATCGCTCGACTATCTACTCACACACACACACATGCAAAAATTGTTGTAGAATGAGTGTGAGTGTATCTTTTTTTTTTTTTAAATAGAATAGAAAGAATAATTCATATACTTATAGAATTCGATGTTATTGCACTTGAAAACTTTAAATAATATTTTTTTGCAATAAATTCGAAAGTCTTCAAGGACAATTTTCATAATTAATTGTCAGTGAAAATGTCAAAAAGGACACACACACATACACACTCACACTTATACTTTACCAAACTATTATGCTAAATGCTTTCAAAATGTTGCAAAAATTGTTGAAAGAACTCTGCTTTCAGTCATTGCAAGGATGAAGTTGATGTTTAAATGGAAATTGAGCAAAAATTGCAATTTGACAATTGTAACAAGCTGCAGACGACAACAAGCAATTCAAGGGAAAATAACAAAGAAAATGAAGAAGGAAATAATGGATGTGGAATTGGGTGGGAGGAAGGAAAAAAAGAAATGACAAATATAACAACAAAAAATCGTAGGATGACAACAAACGGCGACATTTTACAATCAGAATAAAATTTACGCGATTTTCATTGGAGCAAATGTTTCTTCAGTCGTTTACTTCAATGGCTCCTTGCTTCATTCATGCATTTTATCAATGAGTCTCTTCCCCTTATCATTCGTATAAGGATTTCTTGACAATCTTCTATGGTTCAACTGTTCACGACACCATGCGCCCTGCAATTCTCATGAAAAAAAAAAAAAAAAAGTTTTGCACGCGCAGGATAATAACAACAGCAACAGAAACAACAACAGTACCGTCTGACTTGCATGCTTTCTCTGCCTTTTCTTGAACTATTCCTGCCAATATGATTTTTTTTTATTTATTTACTTATATATCTTCCCCGCATTTTAGCCTCAAAAGGTCTCAGCTGCACTTTTCGTGTTGCTAACCAGTAATCGCGTATATCCTGTGGATATATTCATACTTAGATACATTCATCCTATGCTTTGCTGTGCTGTGCTGTGCTTTGCCTGTAACACAACTGTAGGATAATACAATAAGCGAAGAATGACGCTTTAGCAACCTAACGTCGCGACTTTCATGTTGAACAAGTAAAAGCTAAAGAAGCCAAAAACACATCATACTAGACGATGATCATGATGATGACGACAATGTCGACAAACACTATCAAGTCTATATACATACTTACTTAGTTCAATAACATGAAGAGTATGTATATTGAACAGCAGGTTATGCGTTATAAAAAATTTAGTGAATTCGTGCTACTTCACGCCAAGCTTAGGATGGCAAACAACGACATTGAACAATGCTTATAGTAGCACAAATCAAAAAGGATTGTGAGAAGTTAAGGGAGGCATTTCAGTTTCAGCTCATGGAGTTTGAGCTCTTAGTTCTAAGTCAACAACATCGTCGTTGTCGAACAAATGGTGCCAAGTACAAATATAAGTAAGCTGTTTATTTCTCATTCAGCGGTCTTGAAATAGTAAAAGATTCTTGTTTAAGTTTTTTTGTGTAAACAATGTAATCTTTACTTTCAAACGAATAATAAACAATTTAGGAAATCAAATATATATTTTTATATTTTTAGTAAAATGTGAAATACAATATAAACCTGTTCCCACTTCCACTCAAATGGAATACAATTTATTTAATAAGTTTGTTTAAAGGTTTATAAAAAAGTAAAGTGGACGTTGGAAAACTTATTTATAAATTAGCGTGATCTGTATCAATTAATGACTGGCAGAGACAGACTCTTGTCTTTTATTATTACCTATTTACCCTAGGATAGCATCAAAAAAATATATAAACAATTTTCTCAGTTTTTGAAATACATAAACTTATATTTTTATTTCATATAGATTTATAGATATTTCATAAATATTTTATAACAGTAAGTCTATATTATACATAAAACTACGAGTATGTTATGCATTTAATTATGTTCAGAGAGAGTGAGTGAGTTTTGAGGTATTGCCATATAGAAAACTATAATAAATCAAAACTTGATTTAATTACTTGTTAGCGGGTTTTATTTTTCATTTTTTGTATTGCTTATGTGCCTGAGCCATTTAGACAGTTAAATAGAAATGAATATTTCAAAGTGTCACATTGACATAAGCCGAATATCAAAAGAATATCAGGATGACTAGGAGGTCAAGTTAACACGTATTTTCCATTGTGAATCAGAGTAGAGTAAATCCAGAGGAAGAATTGTCAATATCATCAATATTTGTGGCATGAAAATGTAAATGTATTTAGAAAAGAAGCCGAAAATAAATAGACAACAGGGAAAATAGGACGAAATATGGAATGACAAAAATGTAGTCACAATGAGTACTGTGACAATATTTTAGTTTTTTTTTTTTTTTTTTAGAAGAAAACTAAACTAGATATTAATACAAGTAAGGCTCTTTATTGGGGTGGACTCAATTCTTCATGCTGGGATACTTTATTTCATTAAAACAATTCAAATCTTAAATAGAAAAAAAAAAATACTAACAACAATTAAATGATTTTGAAGTTTGAGTAAATTGCCATTTTGCATAATATAATATTGTATCTTATTCGGTTGGATAAGCCATTTATATAATACTAGGGACGTGAAAGAAATATAAGCATCGGGAATCCAAAACCGAGACTAGTTTTGAAATTTGTTTGTACTTAAACACATTTTTTTTAATTTTTTTTTTAACAAATTTTCACTTTGGTAGCCTTTTTTTTAATTCACGGAACATTTTGGAACAATAGAGGAAAATTTGTTTCCTGTAATATCCTGCCAAATTTAATGACATAAGATGAGTTTTGACAATTTTTGCAAATAATAGGATTTTTTTAAAAATTTATCACACTTGTACTTTCCCAATGACATAAAATAAAATAGGGCGATTCCCGGAAGGCTGCAAATCTGCGAAGTTTGTATTTTCAGAAATTTGTGAGTTCAATTTCGGTAGGGCAAAGTGACCATTCACAATAGTTTTGCAATGTTGGCCACCTTCAAGTTTTACAAAAGTTTGCGGTACTCTATTGGATCACAAAGCTTGCGAAATTTAGCAAATTTTGTTTTTAATGTATGGAGCAACGGTCATCGGAATTTCAAAATGCAAACATTTATTTGCTTAGTCGCTTCATTGTTTTGGATTTTTTGTTATCAGATAAGACCTAGTCCACTAGGTAGTGAAATTGGCTTTATTGATATTCGCTAATGAAAGAAATTTACTAGAAGATGTTGCCCAAATGATCTGTGAATTTATAAATACGAAGTGAATGAAAATAACAATAATATCAGATGAATTTAAATTCGAATATTTAGTCTAACGATACCCGACCTGGCATATAGATGGCGCTTATTAGTGAGACAAAAAAGTTTAGAACATAACAATCTTATAAAACATATATTTAAAGCAGATATGGTAGGTATTTCAAAAAAGAATGTACATTTCATTTTAACGGAAATTTTGACAAGAGAAAGCTGTAGGCAAGATCAGTGCCGCAATTACTCACAATGGAATAAAAGCAGCGTTGTGGAAAAGATTCAATCGAGTTTTTGACGAAGTTTCTTAACTATAAAATCAATCCATGGATGGAACATGAGTCTATCATAAAGGATCAGTCAAAACAATAGACTGAAAGGAGAGCATTGGCACTAAAGAAGGAAAAAGACAGATCCATCTGCAGGCAAAGTCATGTCGTCAATTTTTTTTATAAATTTCATTGATTATCTTTAGAACTTGGTAACTTAGAGCGATGACCTCAGGAGGCATCTGTCGAAAAAAAAGACCAGTTCACTTATCCGTAATCCCAATGGCTACAATTAACGATTTAAAGAGTTTGAAATGCTTCCCACGCAACCTACTCGCCATATTTAAACCCACCCCATTAGTTTTCTTGTTTCCAAACTAAAGAGGTATTGAAGTATATAAAAACATAAAAAGGGCAAATTGTGACATTATGATGAAATTCATCTACAAACATAGACTACAATAGATAGACGACAAGGACAATGGCGTATGCATTCAGCCAGAAGGATACCTGCGGCTAATCATCTGTAAAAATTGCCTAATGGTAAGTTAACACGAATTTAGCTTTACGTGAATGCATACAAACTGTTTTCATTTTCATTTTGATTTTCGAGTTCCCAGTAGAATATAAAAAAAATACTCGTATGCAATCAAATCCCAACAGGTAATCATGGAATTGATTAGCACAATAATGTGAATGGATGCCTATTTCTCAAAAACCAAATGAAGTATAATATTATACTCACATATTTCTCAGAATCAAATCATTGAACTATTAAGGCAAACAGAAATTTTGAGTTAGCAGCAAGAAAAAAAAACAATTACAAATCTTATAAAACTTAATTACTTTTCTGAGTGTAAGGAAATGAAGAAGAAGAATTGTGGATGCCCTCAATATGTGGTAACCCGGAGCTCGTGCCATTAGCACCATACATAGCTCAACCACATAATAAATAAATACCTATTGTCTTTACATAAATATCTCTCATCAGAAGAATATCTATTAAAAATTTCTGATTTTCTTAAAGGAAGCAACCTTCTTCATATTCTTTAATATTATTTGACCATAGTTTTTCATATATTGCACATGTCCAACTAAAGTCAGACAACTCAAAATTTTAAATTTTTCAGTAGAGGCAAAAAACTGTTTTTGCTCACGTAGAAAGTACATATATGAAAAGAAAAAAAAAAAAAACAATGGTATTTTTCTTGGGTAAATCGTAGAGAAATAAATATCAGATTTTTACAGGAGTTGTGTATTGTTTTTTCTCAAAAAATTAAAATTGGAAAAGTTGTAATACTCTGCACGCCCAAGCTAGTGGACCGAGATTTTTAAAATTTAGAAGGTTGTTGGATATGGATCAGACACTTATAGTATCCAAATTTAAAGTCGATGGTACAAAAATCAAAAAAGTAAATAAATAGTAGAGTGATCAATGTTAAGCGAGCTTTGTACTTACTAAGTAAGTTTTAATGGAATGCAATGCGATTTGTTTTCATAGATTAATGATGTTGATTTATTCAGTATCAATTAAACATATGCATATCAATATTTTATCGTCTATCAATTGTCTGACGTCCTATGAAATAAAAGTAGTTAAAGATTCTACTCTTCATAATGCTGCTGTTTGTGTAGTCTTGAACTTGAACCTCTTTTCTCACGAGAGACAAACAACAGATATCACGCTATATTACTCCAATCATATCAGTCGATCAGTCGCGAATTTTACCTACGCACAAGCGCATTAATTCTCTTGTAGCCTCGCGTTGCGGTCAGTGAGTTGCTTATCAGTGATTTAATTAAATAATACAATTATTTAACTGTTAAGGTGAAAAATAACCAACATATAATTTAAATAAAAGTGAAGTTATATGAAATATGTAAAGTGAAGAGAATTCTAAGTATTAATTAACAATTGCTTATTAATATTACAATTGTGTGTGCATCTTAGATTTTGCAAATTAATATTTTATTTTTTTTTATTTTATTTTCACAGTAACAATAAATGTTTGATATAAAGCATAAAATATGAAAAGTGAATAATAATTATGTGTTTTAAGAAATAAATTATAATTTTATTAGAAATTCTTCTCAGCTTGTAAATTTGCTTCTCTACCAACGCAAAAGCATCAAATACTTAAATTGCGTTTTAGCGTCACAGCATTTGAAGCTTTTAAAATGAATAAGCAGAGAGCAAAAGAGAAAAAGAATAAATGCAAGTGAAATAAAGTGTCAGAATTATTGTTTTTAGTTGTGTTAATAAATTTGTTTAGTGTTTATCAATATATATCAAATATGCAACTACATTTCTACTATTCTACATAACTAAAAAGAAGCATGGTAAGGTGAGTAATTATTTGTCTTTATCTGCTATGTACTTATAATATTTTCTTTATTTTGAAATCTCTCTAAAAAGTTTTTAACTGCAATATTTTGTAGACAAAACTGCAAATAATTGCACTTTACTTTGATGATTTCTATTAGCGAATACTAAAGTGACTAAAGTGACTTAAGTACATAAGTATAACTTATTCTAAATACAGTTAGAATAAAGATAAGTAAACGAACAGCAGATCATCTAATAATAATAAATAATTAGTAAAATGGAATTACGTATAGTAAAAGAAGTGAAACAACTTGTAAACATCTGCATACATACATTGCAATCGGACTTCGTTGTCTTCTTTTAATTCTTCCTTTCTCTCGATCGCACATTATATACACATATACAATACAACAAACATAAAATGTTGCTTATATACTAATTATACTTATATATATATATATGTATATTTATACACATATTAATATATGTACTTACTAAAACAATATCTATTTACAAAATAGCTGTTTTGATGCTTTTGCTATTGTTGTCGCTGCTGCTTTCTGATTTGTTTCGAATTTGTTCATCAATCACCTTATTTATGGAATGTCTAATGTTGTTGTTATAGAAGCAAATAATATATGTTTGTATGTTAATATTTCCGATAACTTACTTATTCGGACAATTCGAAAATCGAAGCATGTTAATTTTTCTCTCCCGGAATCTTCTCTTCTTAAGTCAGTAAGTTTCAAAAAAGTTTGTACGGACTTCCAACAACAAAATCCCATGAACAGGTTGTTGGAATATTGACATCTTCTAATGGAACTTTGACTTTTTGAGTGGAACATAAATTTATAGAGCGAAACGGCATTTTGGTAGTGCAACACAGTTCCGAAGTTCCAATTTATCTAGTCTTATACATATATACTCGTATATAGTCTTTGATTAGATTTCGCATATAACACTTATGTACATTTTTGAGATGAATAAATGAAATCAAACTTATCAAAGACAATTCTTTAATTTCTTTTCATTTTAGTGAATATTACACACATATACAGAAACTTGTTATATTAATTGGAGTCTTAAAATCAAACTGATAACTAAGAAAAAAGAGAGAACAAAAATGTCATAGATCACTTAAGTATTATATATGTTGATGCTTGTTGCTTGCCCAGTAAAAAAACTAAGTGTGGACTAAGCTTGCTGAGAGTCTTGTTTCCGACAATAGCAACAAAATAATTTTAGACCAAGTGTCTCAGCTATTTAGTACAAGCTCTACGAATTATTGTAAGATTGTACGATTCTTGGTCGATTATCAAATTCCTTTCTTGTAATTCACAAAGAGTTTGGAAATACATAACAATTTACACTTTTATACATTGTAAAAGTTCTTAAAATGTTAAGATTTAATAACCGGACAAACTTTAACTCAAAATGCTTAATGTTTAAAGCTTCCATAACCTGACAGCTTCAATAGCCAGTCAAAACACCTCGGAGGTTGTATGTATTTTATATTTAGATATCTTTGAATCTGCGCTATGTTGCTGGAACATGAGAAACCTCAAAGCTGAATACTATATGTCCCGATAGGAAAGCGCAAACCGCTTGCCTTTGAACCAATAAATATTATTAAATTTATGTTCAATTTCTTTCCTTTTATTCTTAAACACATAAAGTGGCTAAAACACTACACATATATTCTATTTGAGTTGAGGTATAAAAGTATCAACTCAATTTAATGTTCTATTTTGTCTGATACAATACTTTTGTATTACATCTTTTCAGCCAACAATTTTCCGATTCTATCATTAAAAGAAATTGATTTGTATACCAAAATCGAATTACCTTATTCAAATCTTGAATGGCATGTCTTCGACAGATAAATGTCTAAGCCTATAGTAAACTTATTTTTTCAACTTTATGTTTCATTCCAAGCAAATATGACGCGATAAGCAAAGGCAGTTATTGTTAACCATTCTATGAATGCTGGCGAGACATTTTTGATGCCTCCTTTTTCTGGTGTCTCCATGTCTCATCAACAGTTAGCTGGTAGTCATTTTACTTGTAATCTGATGGAGACACATTAGTTGCAGTTGACTGACCTGTGCCATAGCTAAAAACTCAACCAAACCAGACCAAAAGATAGAACCAAACATAGTCGAAGAACTACAATATTTACTGGTGTCTGTCTATCAATTGCCTTAACAAATTCTTTCTGTTTGCTGTACTTATTGTGTTAGATGTCTGTGCCGGGCATCTACTCACCAACCAACCAACCAACCAACCAACTAACCAATCATCGAACCAACTTACAACTAACGATTCAGCAGGATCAACAAAATGCGAGCATTTTGAAAATTAAATTTTATAACAAAAATCATTTAGTTATGCAAATCTTTAACTTAAGGAAGGACAATAGTTCAATAAAAGCGACCCTCGTTTTGTTCTAATTTAATGTGGTTTAGTCCTTTTTTTTTTTTTGTTCCCTTAGAGTCTTTAACCACTTTTGAATATCACTTTCTCTGCATTCATTCTGGTTGTTTTTGGCATTTGGTATAAGTATTTGTTTTTGTTTGCATTCGATATTTAGTATTCATAACAAGATGTCACATATAATATTTTTCTCTAGTAACCATGATCCTTTTTTGAAATGAGAAGCGTAAACAAGTCCTTACAGTCGAACATTTATTCATCCATACTCATCCTTTGTTGTTCGGTTTAAAAGTTTTTCATTTTTTGTTTACCATTCTATTTGCAAAAAAACATAATCTTTTTTGTCGAGTCGAGCATACTTATTTCACTTTTATTTGTCGCTTTTTATGAAAGACTCCTTTAGCTTTTTGCCTTTTGTGGATTCCACATTGACTTTGCTGTTGATGATTCCTTGGTTTCATTCTATTCTGTTCATTTTGGTTTCGTTTGGTTTAGTTGGGTTCGGTTCAGTTTCAATTGGTGTGTGCCTGGAATATTTAATAAATGTGCAGCTAATTGAGTTTTCAAGGACCTTAATGGTGTTTTGTTTGCTTATTGAGTTGCGGCTTTTGTTATAAAAGCCAAATGAGCGACCCAACATTGTCCTTTAGGTATTTTCTTGTTATTTTTTGATATTTATATTAGAACGATTTATATTTATTTGAGATGGGGTGAAGAATAAGGTAAGAATTTTAAGAATTTTATATGTGTTTGACCAAGGGTGAGTTCTTTTTTAATTGTAGACATTTGTATTTGTTTTAAGTAATTCACTCAAAACAATGTAAAATAACTTTTTCGCACGTGACATCATTTGTAAAATTAACAAAAGTTTTTAGAAAAACAAAAACAAATTTATTCTAAAACTTAAATAATTAAATAATTAAAACATAAAATATTATTTGTAATACATTAAATCGAAATTGCCAATCGTGGCATCATTGAACTTTTGCTAGGAGAAGTCTCACTAACCACTAAACAATTTGACGATTGTGGCGAGATTTACCAAAATCACAAACCAAATAAAGAGAAGATTACTCACAGATATACAATATATTTATATACAGGGTGCACCATCAAGTTATTGATACCATTTTTACTGACAATTTCTTAAACTTAAGTTTTCAAATTTGGCAAGTGACTGCTACTACAACTTCCGATGTATTTTTCATGATTCTTTTTAATATATCAATGAATATAGCGACGGGAGTTGATATGTCAGAGCATGAAATCAGTTGAACTGTGTAACCACTTATTGTGTAATGAAACTTTGCGAGGGTTCTCGGCTATTCGACGTACCACTTGCAATTATTATTAGATGAGGATTCGTGTCAAATGATTGCTGAAGCATTAGAAGTTGGTCAAGCAACAGTTTCCAAACGTCTACGGGTCATGGAGAAAGATTCAAGAAGATAGACGCTATACGAATTGAAGAAAAGAGACATCGAAAGAAGAAAAACCACTTGTGAACTTTTGCTTGCTAGACAAAAAAGAAAGAGTTGCTTGTACCGAAGCGTCACTGGCAAAGAAAAATTGACTTATTTTGTCAATTATAAACGGAAAAATTCTTGAGTTGAACCAGGGCAACCATCAACATTGCAGGCAAAATAGTACATCCATGGAAAGAATGGTTTGTCCGGCATCATGTGGGATAAGAATAGTGTCGTCTAATTTGAGCTTCGAAAACTTTGTTCCGAGCACTGAAACAAAAACGGTATGTATGGGTGAGCAGACATGGGAAAGTGAATTTGTTTATTCACCACACCTATCCCCCTCAGAATACCATTTGTTTCGATCGATTCATACTGTCAGAAAAGCAATTCCATTCATACGAAGAAGTCTGGTGATCGAATGGATTGCCTAAAAAGACTAGGATTTCTTCGAGTGCTGAATCCGTGTCTTGCATAACAGATGGGCGACGTATTCCTTCACTCTGTCAGCATTTTGTACAAGTCTTTGAGTCAACATTCCATGTAACCAGTATTGATTATTTTCAGCATATGGTGTCTTAAATTCCACACACACATAGTATTGTTTCTAAAGATCACATAACCTATTTGAAGAAATCTATTACATGTAAAGAGAACGCGTATCAATGCTTTCTGTTCTTAATTGAATTTCAAGCAGACATCCGAGTATGAAATCCAATGGTTAAAGATGATATCCGTATGGAGAATATCGAATCAGGTATTCTATAAGGATAAGAAAGTCTTCTAGACTTAATAAGAGGAGCTTTTTAGAGAATTGAGGTGTTATAATTTCAAAGATTTTAACCATTTATTATTTGTGTAAATATGCAGGAAGTGTGGTAACTAGATGATTCACCTTGTATGTAGAATAAATGTGTATTCTATGTATACAGACCAACATTGAGATAGTGAATGAAGAAGCAGTTAAGAGTACAAACAAACAAACAAACAACCAAAGAATTGGTAGCGGCAAACAAAACTATTGAACACTGCCACATCAAAAGTGTAAATAAGGAACAGCAGCTGGAGACATTTAACTTACCTTTGTATATCTACTTATGTGTACTCGATATGTGTTTGATTGTGTGACAACAAATACGACAAACACCAAAACAAGTCATAGACACACACACACGCACACACTTATGTATACAATAGTAGTGTAAGGACAACAAGACACTTGAGCAAATCAAAAAGTTTAACATACCCGAACAAGAATAACAACAATAATAAAGCGCATGGATAACGACAATGTGTGGCAACAGTAATAATAACAACAACAACAGTAACAATGGGACCAATTCAAAGATACATCGAAACATTGCAAATAGTTGACAATGTGTCGAACATTCTCTTATCCATCGTCTATCTCTCTCATTCCTTTACTATCTTTGTTACTCTTTCTGAAGAATCCTTAGTGGCTTGGTTCACCTGTTACGCTTTCAATAATTGATGTAAATCTGTCAAAGCGGAATGTGTCGAATGTGAAGTGTCGCAGCTGCTGTTACTTCTCACTTCATGCTCCTTGTTATCCTTGTACATATACTCGTATATATGTACACATACATGTATATGTGTAGTATATTTGTTATTGTGGGGCTTATCCTTTACGGTAGTTTGTTTTTTTTCTTGTATTTTTTTTCCACTTTGCAAAAGTTTAATACTTGAGACTTTTGTCGGGCACATTAATAGAAAATGGCGGCAAGGATAACAACAAACGTCAAGGTAGCATGAAGAAGTGTCAAACTTTGTAAATGTTTCGAAAACGTTTGAAAGTGACAGGAGTTGGAATTGGAGTTGGTGATGCTGATGCTGATGGGGTTGGTGTTGGCATGAAGAAAAAGAAAAGTTAATGGAAACCATGTTGCTATGTCAAAAGTTTAACATATTGATGTTCTTGCAAGGAGTAAATTGATAAAGGACTAAGACAAATGCTATTGAGACAGACTAGTGTGACCTTTTCGAAAGTAATATCTTTGGGTTTTTATACAATACAAAAAAAAAAACAAGCATGCGACTAGTATATTGGTCAAAAGTCAAGGTAAGGAAGAATATTCAGAAATCCTTTTTCTGGGTTTCATAAATTTATAATTATCCCAAAAGAAAGCCAAAGATAAGATTCAAAGGCTTTAGGCAAATGATGCCTGGATTAAATTCAATTTACCTCGTCTTAGTTAACTTTAAAAAGCATACATAAAAATGCAAAATGCACTTAAAGGATAATGCGACAGACGGAAATAATTTGGGAGTGGATTGAGTAAGAGACAAAGGTGAAGGAAATGAGGATGTTTAAAAAAAAAAAATAAAAATACAAAAATACTCTACTCTTATTCATCAAATACAAAAGAACATTCAACATACACTACATACACTCACTCACTTACGCACCCACTCGCATAATGTTGTGTGCCCCATAAAAGCAAAGTCCATAAATAAATTTATGCGAGGCTTTAAACATAAATTTTTAAATGCGCCATTAGCATGATTTATGCCCATTTAATTTTTCATAATAAACTCAGAAAAAACACACACACATACAATGAAATGTGAGCAATGCAATATGATGACGTCAGTTGCGACGACGAGACAAGATGAGGACAATGGCAACTATTAACGCAGGACAAGTTCGAAATCCTTCATCATTCAGCATATAATTGAATTCGCATCAAAATTAACCACCGCTAAACAAGGACATCAGCATCACAAGCACCGCATTTACGGACGATTAAATTTCAATGAAATTGAATTACAACCACAAAAAAAAAAAGAAGAAAACCCCGAGAGGAACAACAACTAACAACAACAAATATAGGAAGAAAGGGAACAAAACGAAACGAAACAAAACAAAAATGAGCACAGCCTGGAATTTACTATTTCATGCGAGTAATAATGACAATGGTAAAAGTATTTCTGGTTTTTTTTTTTATTATTTTTGCATGACAAAAGCGCGAACAAAGACTACAAAAACCACTATCCACTATTCAGTCATGAACAAGGATATACCAGTTACCAGGCTGTGAGCCTGCTCCTGGTTAGCGAGACAATAGTGCGCAAATTAACTACAAAGTAAAGGCATAGAAAATATACACGAATGCACGAAGTGTCCTTTGTCGGTATATTCTGCTTTGTTTCGCATTTAACTTTTACTTTTGCCATTTTCAAAGAACCTGTGTGCCAGCTTGTCTCCGATTATTATCAACATCATCATTATCATTATCCCTGGCAAGGGCATTCGTTCATTTATTCATTCATTTTGCTTTTCTTTAGAACAAAAATTTCCATTGCATACTTTTCAAAAACTTGTTGTTATTTTAGTATCTTTACTTCTTGATAACAAAGGTTCAGTTCAGTTGGTGGTAATGTCTTACCTTGTTGCTTATAAAGTCATTTAGCGGATTTATTAAAAGTTTTGGCCCCACTTGAGTTGCTGTTGAGTTCTTGTAATTCACGCTCTTATTGTTCTCTAATTTCTCGTCTTCTTGTCCTTATTGAAGGCCAATTAGTTAGGTAATTTACCGAGGTGTGGCTCCCAAATTGTTCGTAATTTTTAACTTAATCCGAGTTCTCAACGAGTTGAAAATAAACTCAGCTTACAAATCAAGGAATTTGTTACTTTAGCTTTTGCTACTTACGTGTATATTAAGTTCATGTCTCAATGAGTTGTGCGGTACGTGAAAGTTTGAAATTTTTGTATTTAAGAAGAGTCCTTCAAAGGCATCATCAAGTGATTTTAAATATTAAACACTTTAGGAAATTTTTTTAAAATATTTTTCTTTTTTTAAATAATTAAATTTATAAGCAACAATATTTCCCAGATACTTTACAAAAGTATCTTTTTACCATAATCATAAAAGCTCTCTTTCAATGAAATGTAATATAGTTCAAGAGAAAAATATTTTTCAATAAAAATATTTCACAAGAATTTTTACTCTACAACAACAACAACAACAACATTCAAGTGATGTAAGTGATAGAGCAGGAGCAGGAGGAGTAGCAGGACTTTGGTGATGACCAACAGTAAAGTTATGCTTTTTGGATTATGTTCAAAAGCAAAAAATTATGCAGCAAGCGAAAAATAATACTGAACTCACTGAAGGCAGTGAAAGGCTGTGTGAGTGAACTGACCAAGCGTAATGTGGGAAAACAATGTGGAAACATAATTACACCTGCATAACAAGAACAACATAAAATTATTCAAATGAAACAAACAATATCATTTTATTTTTAATTATTTTAAAAAATTTAATTTGAAGCACAGAAGCACAAAAACAAAAACAAAAAGAAAACATAAAATGGTTATAAGAGCCAAGGACAGGTCAACACCAATGACGGCTCGAAAGGATATTGCAACACACGGAAACATTACACGTAAAATAGTATATAAAAATATTTCGCATACTCAGCATTGTCGTCTGTATTCTTGCATCAAATGAAGAGGACATCATTATCACAGGGAGACGACACAAGGATTATTGCACATGCAAGCACAGCAAATTAAGATGTATTTAATGAACAGTCAAAGTATGTGTGACAATATTTTTGGTTAAATTTATATAAAAAAGAAATAATAATAAAGGAAAATAATAAAGACAACAATTTATACGAGTATATTAAATGTTGAAGACTTTAAATTTATTAACATAAACATTGGAATGTTCAATGAGCTTGGCAACCTGTGTTTTCATTAATTAAACTTTATTAAAATTATGTAATAGTTCAATTACTATAAGTAAGCTCTTCCATAGTAGATTTAAAGGTGCCTTAATCCTTAAACGGACACCATGGACTGGCCAGACATTTTTTTTTTTACTTTGAGATGATTTTAAAAGTGGAAAGAATTAAACTACAGTAATGAGATTCCAAGTTACCTTCAATCAACTAATTTTGAGTGTGTTAGAGAAAAAAAAAATAATAATCAGCCAAGTGTGAGTCGGACTCGCACACGGAGGGTTCCGTACCATCTTACAAGATTTATTGCTTACAATATTAAATTATGTTCATATTCAACAGCCTAAAAGTATGCTACAATTAACACCTTAAAAGTATACTACAAAAAAAAAAAAAATTTTAAACAAAAGATTATATTAAAGAACAATGCTTCTAAAAATGTGTATTTTTAGTATTTGTCGTTCTACACACAAGTGAATTACACACTCTGTGAAAATTTAAACTTTTACCTAGTACGATTCATGAGATAGAGAAGGGAACGGACGGACGGACAGCGTAAGCTTAGTAATAGGGTCCCGTTAGCTCCCTATGGGTACGGAACCCTAAAAAGAAGTAAAGAATTAAACTACATCCATGAGATTCTAGGTTAGCCTTAATGGAATAATTTTGAGTGTGTTAGTGGACAAAAAAATAAAAAAATTTAAGTAAAAGTATTTGAATTTGTTATCTCACTCTTGTACATCAAGGTGCAAATCTTTAAATTTTGTATGGAATTTTTAAAATTTTTCACTTGCCAATTTTTACCTTTTTTCCGCCCCCATTTACGACATAAGCACATACACTCAGACACACGCATAGATACATAAAAGATACATAACACTAATTAATTAAAAAGTTTGCCCAGACCATAGTATCCGGGTACCAAAACTGGTGTCCACATAAGGGTTAAGAAAAAAGATGAGATGTGTTTTATGGTAAGTTAATTTTGATTTAAAAAATATCTGGCTCCTTCGCCCTTCAAAACAAACTATCTTAAAATAGCAAAAGGTTAAAGCACATGCATCCATTCTGGCGTTACACCATCCAGATATGGGGCACCATTGCCGCCTACAACCTGTAGACGTACCAGAACAACATCTGAAATACCAAACTGCACACAGAGTCCTCAAGATGTCAACATTAATGGATGTGATCAATCTATACAGCAATTGCTATCTGAGGCATTCCAACCCGCTGGCGTTCACACTCATCCGTCTTAACAAGACGTAAACTGAAAAGGTTGCACCCGCCTGATCACCCTAAGAAGGAAGTAACAGTACTCTCAACGTTTTACCTTTACGGCTCAATCTTAATTCCTCATTTAAACGTAATAAAAAAAAAAAATAACAATGTATGTACTTAGTTCTTGTTCAGAAAATTTTAGATTAAGTCATTTATTGTCCCATAATATAGAGAATTTCCCTGTTCTACATTTACTTAATAATGCATATACATTAGGGCAGTTAAGTATCCGTGATTAAATCGGTACATCAATAGAAATCCAAATCCATGATCCAGTTCGTTTTTTGGAATAGCCTTCAGAGGATACATCGAAGCTCTGGATGGTCTTAATGTCTTTAATATAATTCCATACCGCACATTGGTACCTTGTTTCTTGATCATTTGAAACCAACACGTTCGATCACCCGTAACTATGAATTGTTTTTCAGATTTTAGATCATTTTCTGGAATGAATGGAGATTTCTAGTCATCAGTTAAAATGTGTAAAATAAACTCTGCGCATACATTTCTTTTAATCTTCGTGAAGAATGAGTCGAATTGTTTTCCAGATAAAATTCAAAGCATCATTTAGTGAATCATTTTAGATCATTTTGGGACAACGAATTGAAATCAATGTGTCATCCTGTAGCGTCACTAAAAAAAAACAACAATTCATGCAACAGGAAATCATTCGTCTTGCTAAAACAATAATTGCCGTACATTTACTGTACGAACCGGAACAACTTTTCCCATATCATTATTGAAGTCCAAGTATACATCGAGACAATTTTTGATTTATTATTTTAGGTAAGGCATAGCAGAATGTATTGTTCACATGAACCGAAGTCTAGTAAAATTGCACTTGCCAACAAAAATTTTCCATATATATCGCGCAACATGTGAACGAGCTCTGTCTCGTTTTATTTGTCCAATTACCGAAAATAGAAGTTTTCACAAAAACTAATACAAACTTGTCCGAGGTACTAACATTGTAACCAAGGCTGAGATCATATCTAAGGACTGGGATTTTAGTTTCATTTACCAAAGTGAAATAGTCTATCCAAGTACATCATGTGATTAAATAACTATAGTATTCCTTAGTAACATTAAGGACAAGTAATTTAGCGTGTAATTTAGCTGGTAAAAAGGAAATTCTTCTGAAGAAAAAAAGAAAATAATGTGAACTTACAGAAAAGCAATGTAAATTGCTTATAATTTGTCCAGAACAAATAGCGACATTCATCAGCATTAGAAAACAGAAATACTTAGTTGCTATGCATTTAGATAAATTTACAAGGATTAAAAAAGGATATTTTACGCGTAGCAGATGAAAGTTTTGTTTTTTAATTCTAACTAAAACTGATGCTGATTCTGGTGCCGCATTTGTTTTGGGATTCCTTCATTCATACACTTATTCACTCATTTAGACCTTTAAGCAAATTTTCTTATCATTTTATTATTCTATCATTACTTTAGAATTCATTTCTTTTAAAAATCAGTGAATATTCTTTTCAGTCGTTCACTTACTTACAAAAATATTTTAAGCGGGGTCAACAGGAATTAGTCTTTAACAATGATCCATATTTTTCTTATTTGTTCTGGTTGCTCTTTACTGTAGTATAGTCTCATAGTGATTTTTTTTTCTCATCTTTGTTATCCTTTATGCTTTAGTAGTATTTGCTATTTGGATTTTATATATAAACGAACGAATATGAAGCAATTCGACCAACTAAACAACCAACCAACCAACCATCGAAGGGACACAACACATTCATTCACCATGTGGTTTTTGCGCCTGATTCTATACAACAATTTCAATTTTTTTTTGGTTTTCTGTATGTTGTTTTTTGGTTTACTTCATTCCTCGTTCATTTTGAAATCGAAATTGGAAAGCGTCGAAACAAAAGTTAAATCCCTCGTGGAGCGTGTTTATTGTGTTTTCAAAACGAAAAGATTCATTTGTTTTTTATCCTTGCACAAGAATGGTTGAATTCCTCGCCATGTTCAAAAAGTTCTAAATTAAGTTTTGTTATATTTTTTTTGTTTTGTTTCTTTTGGGTTTACATTTGTTAAATGAATTAAGTCGTTTGGGTTAGACAGGTGTATTTTTCCATTCCCATTCCCTATGCATTATCACTTTAATATTTTCCATTTTCTATCATTATGTGGATGATGAAAATTCAACAGCTTAAAACTTCAACATAACAGAAATGGAAACAAGAAAAGGAAGAAGAAAAAAAAAAACCAGATACAACATAAGTGCACAGTGTAACAGCAACAATAAAGGCTCATTACATTTCATTTCCGTTGCTCAGTGAAATCGCATTAACTCTGCAGGATATATTTAAATAATTCATATTAAGGATGAAGCTCTGACACCCAACCCTGAGTACGATAGTAACTTCCTCTGTTTTTCTGCCTCCTCCAACATTCCTCATATATCCTTGCACTTGACTCAGAGACATGAGACAAATGGGGAAGACAGAAATACAAAAAGACTAAGGAGGAAAAGGAAAATAAAACAAGACAAGACAAAAATCGTAATAAAAGCCAAATTAAGCAGTTCAACGGTTAACCAGGCTTATAGCGCAGCAGGCGCACCAAGCAGCCACAGGATAATGGAGAGGACCAGAGAGGCCCAGCCACCATTTCTCTTTCGTTTGATTTAGTGTTGTAGTGTTGTGTATGTGTGCATGGCAATAATTTTTAGCTCATTTTCATTATTTTTCGCTTTATTTTTTGTCTTTTCTCAGTCCTTGAAGCCTTTTTCACGTGCAAAATTCGCACTCAAAATATGCAATACAGCAGACCTTGTTGGACGTTTCTGTTTCTGGCCATAAAGTTGTCTGGGCCAAGTACTTTTAACCTGTCGCCAGCTTCCATTTGTCTTCACTTCCTTTCACTCCTTTTAGCTACTCCTCAATGGCTCCTTTCTTTAGTTGGTGTTAAAATATTTTGGCACTATTTGGTCTCGAAACATACTTTGAATTTCTTACCAAATTTCTTCACTACTCTCTCTTTCTTATCTTACTATGTTTTCTACTATGATTCTTAAAGGAGTTTCTTTCTTTCTTCATTTGTTGTTGTTTTATGTTTTGAGTTTGTTGCTCTTGTTACGATTATTACTTTGTGGCTGCCCCTTTTGGTATTTAACACTTATTCATGGTTTCTGTTGTCGGTTTTTCTCTTGAGCTGGCTATTTATCATTTTGAAGTGGTTATAAATGCTGCAAATGAATTATTTATATCATTCATTCATTCGTTCATTTATTCATTCATTCATTCATTTCTCTTTGGCATAACATTCTGTTATGTGGCAAGTGTCTATCTCAATGTGTTAAGGTAAATGCAATCATATAAATGAATACCACAAAGTGATGATGCTCCACAAAATGCTTTTGATTTCTATATGATTAAACATATTTGTTTGCATATTTATCAATGAGTAAGTATTTCTTAGTTTAAGAAGATAAGTAAGGAGATATATCAAAAACAAAATAAGGAAATACATATCTTATAACATAGATACTAATCTTCATTACTTCATGACTTGAATGGATTAACAAACAATTTTTATAAATGTATTTAATAAAGAAAATTTTCTTTACTCATTCAACATTAAATTAAAAATGATTTAATCTTGTTTTTGAAAATAATATTTAAAGACTCAAAACTCTTATTGGGACTTCTCGTGTGAATTCTTTTTCGATGAAATGGACAAAATTCTCGGAAACCAAAAAAATCCTTGAAAATTCAATTCTGTTTTAACATTGGTTACAATTAGTGACTTAAAATTGGGAAAAATAGAAAAATATTTAAAAATAAATTATTTCTCAATTATCATATTTTTACATATTTAAACCTTTAAATCACAGTGTGACATTACTGTAACAAACCAAATAATTCATAGCATGTTTTTCCATTTTAAATCAATGTAACGTATCACTAACAGATCTCTCTATGGCTTTAATGCAGTTCTTGAGAACTAGTTGACGTCATTTGTGTGAAATTCACTTATTCCAATTTGTGACGTTACTTCGTGTGTGACGTTTATATTTATTAATTTTACGATATTCGAAAAAAAAATACAAAAAATACGCCAAGTGAATTTCTGTGCTATAATTCCAGTCGGTTAGTTTATGATTTTGAGTATTTATTGTTTTAAGGCATTCCATTCCCCGTCGAGTCTGTCTGTTTGCAATAAACTCAAAAACTTCAAAGGGTTTTCACCATTAGATGGACTCATGAGAATCCATGAGGAAGGTGTTAGAGTGAAGAAAATTCGGAAAACCCCAAAGAAACAGCCGAAAAATTTCACAATAACAAAAAACATGAGGTATGCAAGTAGATTCATATATCATAATGCTTATCTGGTCAACTAATCAGTGACCACTATTTTTTTATTTACAAGATCAATAAAAAACTGAAAATGATAAGAAAGAAAAAAAGATCTCATCACTTGGCTTTTCTTGGATATATAATATTGCTACTTCCATCATTTAAATCAGACGGCCACCTTGCGCCATCATATTTCAATTAATTTCAGTCCTTGCAAAACTCTTTGAATTGTTAGACCTTTTCTACCGAAAACCTCTATGCTCGTAGTAACTAAAAATTTCATTTGTCAAATTTCTCGCTTATTTAATAACAAAACAATTGACCAAAAACTATGAAATTTAAATTTAGAATCCTTTTTAATGTCTCAATTAAAGGTTTAAGATGAACACCACTCCCCTCTTACACAAATGGTAATAACATTTTAAAAGATCATAAACTAAATCCATCTTTAGTTATCACTTCATTCACACATCCATTAAAGTTTATAACCTTTCAAAATCGATTTTCAATTAAGTTTGAAATTAACAAAAAATACCTTAACTTTATTGCACACAATAGTACAAAACAATAACAAATTAAATATTCATAAACTAAAATATACAAAATAAAATACTGAAAGACTTCATAAATGAAAATGAAATGAAAATTCACTTAAAGTTTAATTAGACTGATCCAAAAGAGAGACATTCTAAGGACGGAACAGACAGAATGACGATTTATGCTCGAGGTTATAAATTAAGATAATAAACCTCCAAATTGTTATAAGTTAATTAAGCTAAATGAAAAGCTTTTAAGTATAAATGACGAGTTGAGTTGTGAGTGAGTAAAAATGGAAGAAAAATACAAAGGATATGACGAGGACATGGACGGATGCTAAAGGCTAAAACTGATGGAAAGCAAACCAAACGAACAAATTAAGGTAAAAATGTAAGACAAAATGAAGAAGGAATGGAGAAAAGAAAGTAAGAAAGAAAGAAGAAAAAGTCTGTCTTTAAGAATGAAAAAATATAGGAGAGAGAGAAACTTCGAAGACAAATGTCTGGCAATTTAGTTAAATGGCAAACAAGGATAAGCATGGATATGTTGCACATATACACATACTTAGTATATACGCACTCAAGCATAATAAAGACAATAATTATTATTGTCATGTGTGTATTTTAACTAAAGTTTTGTGTCTTTAGTAGAATCACACAAATACAATACAGAGAATGACAGACAAACCAGGACAGTAAGATACTTAGACAGACGAACTAAGAAGACTGAAAGATGCTTATGGCAGTCAGACAACCTGAGCTGATGATGAATACTGAAGGTTTGGAGCTACTATGATGATGATGATGATGATGAACTTCTTTCTGTCTGCCTTTGGCAACTGACATACTACATGTGTTTTGGCGTTTGTCGTTATCTTCTTCATTTATTATTGTTGTTACTTGTTGTAATTATGTGCTTATGGCGGAAGAATTCTGGACTGATGGCATAGCATTAAGGAAATTGGCTTTGAATGCAAGATTTGATCCAACTTCTAAGTAAAAGTAAGAAGGTGGCAATGAATAACTAAATATATCTTGTTTTGTTTTGGTTTGTATGGACTTAAAGCGATAATAGAACAATCGATTAACACTTTAAGCAACAATGATGATGACAATGGTGATGATGATGATGTTGTTGCTCTTGTCTGATTTCTTGTTAAATTTTATTTATTATCTAATCAAAGATACAAAACGAAAGAGCCACAGCATAAATGACATTTCATAAATCTCTTGTTAACTAAGAAACGTGTTTTCTTCATTCCTTTCTTCTTTCCTTTCAAATGAAAGTCAATTTTTGTGTTTAACGCTGCCTGAAATGAGATTGTGTTTCGTTGATTTTTCTATTTTTTCTATATAAAATTCTAGATAGCTTGTATTTTTTGTAATTTGTAGCTTATAGTAATGGAATTTTTAAGTAAATGTCACAATCAAAAACTGCTCAAATATGCAAAGACGTCGTCTTCTCTCTAATAGTAATTTGCTTTTTTTTGCTTATTACATGCATTACATTCATATGCGCCACCTCCGTTGCCACCGATTTCTTCCACTTTTGTTGACAAAGTTCCTTGTTTGTTACCAAAGAAACTTGTGAATCAAATGAATAATAAAAAAACCAAAAGACGAAAAAATGAAATAAATAAAAATCTATGATCGCGGAAGGTGCGCACACGACAAGCAGTCATATACATACAAATATACATACATACATGAATTCTTAGTAAGATGCCTGAAAATATGCTACACAAAGAATATGACAATGTGGGTGGCTTTCGTGCATCATCTATCACAAACACATGTGTGCCATTCATTTTTCCATTTGGTGATGTTGTGACTAGACAAACTAAGCAGACACATACTTAAATAGAATAGAGAATAGGGAGACATTCAGACATACAGACAGAAATCCTGCTAAGATGAGTTCACCATGTAGAATCTTTGGCTTTTGGTTTCGCCCCTCATTGTGTGTAACGCGTGTTGATGATGTTCATACCTAAGTGCGATGCGTGTCTCCCATCTTTTATTCAAGTTCTTCTGTCAATTCATAGTTACATTATTATGATTGTTATTAACTTAAATAGAAAATACTTCACAGTTTCATAAATCTTCACCCACGAGCACTTCGCTCTTTTCACTTCACTTCATAAGGATACTTCTTCACATTGGTTACAGCTATGTGTGTGCCTTAAGTAGATTTACGAGGATATGGTGAAAATGTATGTTTTAGATGATTTTTTATGCACAAGTATGACTGATTTATATTTAAGTTCTTTCATTTAATGGGCTCCTTAAGTACCTGAAAATGGCATAGATCTGCAGGTAATGTAAGACAAATAAAAGAAGGTCAGTAGTGTGTACTTGAATTCATAGTAGTAAATGCTAAGAAAGATAGAATAATAATATAGATATACTTAGGTGTGACTAGAGATGAAAATAGAGATGGGTATTAAAGGGAGAATTAGAAATAGGACTAAAGGTGAGGCATCAGATGGGTTCCAATTGGGAATAAACGTGAAATAAGATAGGAACCAGAGATTGCAATAATAGATATATTTATTTAGTCTAGAGATGGATTTAAATTGGAATAAAGATTAGGTAAAAGTGGACAAGACTGTTAAATGCATTGATTTCTGCGCTTTGCTGTTTGAATTAAATATTGTATGAGCATCAAAAAAACAAAAAGAAAAAATTAAAATGTTTTCGCAAATAACTAATTAAATAAAACATTTTTATGGTTGTAAAGAATTAGACTTGGTGATTATATCGCAGTGAATGTTCAGGTTACTGGTGACCTTCTGCTTAGAAGGTAATTAGGATGAAGCCTCTTTACTCGGCTTCAGTCCACGCCATGGGTGAGGGGTTTCGCCAGAAAGTTTGGATGAGTTTCCAGTTTTTGTTGATGACGATTGCAATTTTGTAGGATTTCTTCACGCACCGTTGGCATTCTTAGGTTTTTGTGCAAGATGGTATTATGCGACGAAGTGTATTTTATCGGTAGGTCTGGTCTCTCTGAACGCTGCTGGTAGCTGCGGTACCCCAGATTTGGATTGTGTAATGCCAAACAGGAGTCACTACTTGTCTGTAAATTGTCTTCTTGATGTTGAGCGTATACAACTTTGCTTAACAGCATGGGGTAATGGTTTTAATGTGAGGTCGCCATGTCAGACGCTTGTCGTACAAATTAATTTTTATTTTTTTTTTTTTTCATTTGATAATTTCATTTGCTTTGAAGTATTTGTTAAATGCTGACAACCAAAAGAAATAAACGGTTTCCATAAACAGTGAATTGACCAAATAATATAGATCTGAGACTCTAATTGCCTTGATAAGAAGGATGATGATATGAAATATTTAAAGCGAAAAGTGGTGTAGGTTCCCAAGGCATCATCGTCAATCATTTATTCACCTACATATGTCTATATTCGCCACATAAGTACAGATGCTTCTTCTCCACATAGTGTAGCTCTGCTTCTGTGTTATCGTGCCATCACTTCTTCGTCATATCCTCTCACGGCAGAAGACGGAGGAACCGTCAGGACGTAAATTATTACAGCATTCTCGCATCCTTATTTTGTTTCCGCTTAGTGGGATATTGGCAGTCACCATGCACTGTGACTCTGGGAAAGCGGTGTCGTCAGGCCCGTGTCTCTTGGTGGGAAGAACAAAAGAATGTGTGTAGTTAAAAAAATCTAAAAAACACCAAATGACTAATTCAACAAATTTTAAAAGAGATTTTTTAGATAGATATGCAAAATTTGATCCAGCAACTCTGATTTTTTCGGTGGATTTTCCATACATTTTCTTTCATATAAACCTTCCGAAAAAAAAAATATTAAAATGACATTGAAAACCTAATGAAATTCAATTGCTTGTTTGAGAAGTTCTGCGCAGCCGAATTTATTTTTACATAAAGTTTAAGCTAATATAAGAGTGTTTTTCATAGTAAAGAAGTTAAAATCACAATTTTTCTACTCTATTGAATATACAAAAGTGATCAATACATACTGATTACATTTGTTAATGCTTGAAATGATTTGATGAATGGAGATTGAAGATTTTACCGATTGAAGTTTAATACGAGTAGTACGAAGAATGTTGTAATAACAACTGCATTTGAGATATATTTACTAATTAATGGTGCCTGCTAATTGTGTAACATTATTTGAAATTTAGAAGAATACTTTCATTTATTCCTTTTTCATTTACATTCTGTCAAAAATGTAATGGTTTTATTACTTTTATAAATACATACCAGAAGCAGTCTTATTGATGGATTAGGTTTCTTATTTCATTGAAAAGTTGATTAAATAAATAAATATTAATCAATGGGTTTGTTATAATATGTAAAGGTGGCAATCGACACTTGTCAAAGCGACCCGCTTAGCACTTGAAGTTTAATTTTTTTCATTTGCCTAGAATATTTTAGTAGTCAATCGAGTAGGCTTTTTAAGATTTGAACTGAGTATGGCAGGGAATTTATTCAAACAGAATCATTTTTAAATTATCACCAGACGAACACATTTTTAGTAAAATAAAATTTGATATACAAAATTTGGTTATTTATTGAAATTGTGAGTAGTGATGGCATTAAAACGCGATTATCTCCATCAGTTAATAAAAAATTGTATGCAACAGCGCTTTATCAGTAATGCCGCTAAACATTGGCAAGAATTTGTCAGAGAGAGTTGTGTCAGGGAGGAGCAACGAAAACGGTATGCCAAAGAGAAAGCTAAAAAATTGAGAAATGAAACAAAGGATGTCAGAGTCGTTCCACACTTCCCAATACCCACTCCTGAGACAAATCGTTATATAAATTGGAGACACGATAATTCTAGCAGAACCCTCAATAATCAACGCATCGGTGCTGTGAAAGAAATAAGGGACACCATCTTTAAAGATCTTATGCCGATTTCAGACGCGACTAAAGCGTTACTTATTGCATCTAAAAAACTGAAGACTAAAGAAAATGATTCTTCGAGGCCACACGTAAAACCGTACAAACCAGACTTGCACAAATACGAACCAACAAAGAAAAGTTTGAGGAAATATATTGTACCTTTGCCAAGAGAATATTCAAATAAAGGAAGAAGTAGGTATATAGAAAAGACCAAATCATTCAGTTTACTCTCCAGGATGGCAGATATCGAACAAGCGAAGAGGAAACAGAAAATGGTTGCAAAGGAGAAAAAATCTAACATGGGATCTGTGAAGAAAGAAAAGGAAAATTTTATATTCGCGAAGAAGGAAACAAGTTATCCTCTCAAATCAGCAATGGCGGACAGAATGTTGCAGGGCCAACCAGCAAAGGTGGACAGAATGTTGAAAGCTCAATCAACAAAGGTGGACAGAATGTTGAAAGCGCAATCAATAAAGGCGGACAGAATGTGTCAAACGCTATCAGCAAAGGCCGAAAATATGTTTAATAAATCTGTTAAAAAGGAAAAAAAAGTTATCAAACCACCAATTAATGTGATGGTTCCTGAGGATTGTCAAGCCAAACGACCTACAACTACTGCTTCTGCAGTACAACAATTGTATATTACGAAACGCGCGTCATTGCCGAAATTTATGCCGAAACGGTGTTAATGCCAAAAATTAATACAAAGAATAAGGAGAGGGGGGGTGGGGTTGATAGAGATGTGCGTGTACAATAAGGAACTATTTGTCTTTATTTTTGGTTTATCTCTGGATTCCAGTTGACAGGAATTCTGCTGGTTTCGTATCGTATTAACGATTCTAAAGTTTTTGGCTGCATTTGGATCTTCAATTGTCTAAAACTAAATTATGGACATGAGAACAGGCTTTCTGAAGGCGTATATTTATCAATAAAAAAAAAATTACAAATTTCAATTTCAACATGGTGAAAAATGTAAAATTGTAATTTTTTTTCTGAAACTAAAATAAATTTGTGTATAAATCTTTCGAGATTGAAAGTACATTAAATGTGTCTTGAACAGTAGTTTTATTTTATATAAACCAAGCTCAGTAACACATGTTTACGCTGTTCTGGGTGCCTTGGCCATTCTGCTGTTATAGGTAACAAGATGTCGTATAAGTCTGCTAGAAGGTGATCGGCACTGCCTTTTTCTCTGATATGCACAGACCTCTGCAAGACATCCTTTCAGGACTGGAAGTGAAAACCAAGGAGCATCACAATTGGCCGCAGTGGAACGCAAGCCAAAATAAAAAAAAGAGACTCGTACGCTAATAGTCGCGTGACACTGAAGAAAAGCTTTTAAATTGGATTTTTTTTGCAGTTCAAAAACCTGTTTATTTTGACAACAATCACAGAAAAAAGTGACGTAATTGAGGGTGGTTGTTGTAGAAATCGGAGGAGTTTTTAAACTGATGAAAAAAAAACTACATTTTAAACAATTGGTCGATTGGTCGCCCCGCAGCAGTGTTGTGAAAATTTTGTCTTTTTTAGTTCATTTTTAGGGTTCCGTACCTATAGGGAGCTAACGGGACCCTATTACTAAGCTTACGCTGTCCGTCCGTCCGTTCCCTTCTCTATCTCATGAATCGTACTAGGTAAAAGTTGAAATTTTCACAGAGTGTGTAATTCACTTGTGTGTAGAACGACAAATACTAAAAATACACATTTTTAGAAGCATTGTTCTTTAATTTAATCTTTTGTTTAACAATTTTTTTTTTTTTTTTAGTATACTTTTAAGGTGTTAATTGTAGCATACTTTTAGGCTGTTGAATATGAACATAATTTAATATTGTAAGCACAAAATCTTGTAAGATGGTACGGAACCCTCCGTGTGCGGGTCCGACTCACACTTGGTTGATTTTTATTGTATTTTTTCGTTGCGCGGTAAACAAAATACAGCTGATCATGGCACAAAGCAATTTGAAGTAAATTTTAAATTGTAATGTTTTTTCAAATTTTAATAAAATAAGTATCAAGAATGAAGAAGGAAGCTGCAAGACTTATTTGTATACACTGCGAATTGTTCTTAATCATGAATTTTTCGCACAAATTCCATTTAAATTTCTCCCAATTAGCTACAACGTTCTATTTGTATGTATAACCAAAACAAAAATAGCTGACTGTTTAAAAAAAAGAAACAGTGTAAGCACCTGCTTAAAAATGTCTAAATTTGAAGCAAGGTAAATCGACTATAAGGGTTCCGTATTATCGTACAAGAAGTAACACTAAAAAACACTTTTTTACATGCGGATCTCTTTCATGTTTAATTTAAATTTATTTTCCAGCTTCCCAAAATATTAGTGGATGCTGATTGGTTGAGATGATGATGAGATTTTTGCCAAAGACGACTTGATTGATTGATTGATTGAATGTCTATTAGGGGTATATGCATCTCACCGGCACACATCACTTTTTTTATTTATGTATTTTTTAAAGATTTTTTGGCTGATTCTTTGTGGTTTTTCAATTTTCTTTTTTCTTAAACCTACCTCATAATTTACTCTATCCGTTGGTGGAAATCCATTTTTGAATTTATCACGAATAAACAGACAGATTGGGCGGAGGACTTTGTGTTATTTACGTATAGTCGGATTCACACACGAAGGTTTCCGTATGATCGTAAAAAACAGGTTTCTTATTTTCCTTTATTTTGAAATTTATTTTAAATTTTATCATTTATTAACATTGAGCAAATTTGGACTGTCGTATCTATTACGGCTGACAGACAGATAGACGGACGGATGGACAGGGAGGATTAGTAATAATTAACCAAAACACTAGCCATGCAATTTATTACTGATTTTATTTTATTTCTCTTTAAACCAGTTTATTTACTTACATATTCTTAGTTTAATCAAAGTGAATAAAACGAAATGCTTATGCTCAGGAACAAAGATGATAAGTTAAGAAAGATTTTAATAAGCAATTATTAAAATATATAATATAAACTGATAAGGGGTAAGAATACTTATAGCAATTGAAAAATACATAAGGAATATTTTGGTACAAAAGTACACTGAGTTGTTAGTAAGTACAACTTTCAGAGGAGAGTCAGTGCCATAAATATTTGTTTATTTTTTCCTCAGCAACTTCAAATGTCCCATATGTTTATCATCTTACCCTTCTCATAGATCATTATGAATTCAAAAACATATACATTCTTAGACGGTGATACTTAACCGAATGTTGCGAAAATAAGTCACATATATATTTTGTAGTATCTATAAATCTACCTCGATTAAGTAGCCCATGGGCATACTTCAGACTTCCTTGCCCTTCCCCTCCACAAAAAAAAGATCAAGAGAGACGAAAATGACTTTGTCATCATAATTCATACATAATAATTCAAAAAAAATCACGTATTTGCATTGAAAAGTGTCGACAACGCATAAAAATCAAGATGGAAAAACCTAAACATCATTTGAGGGCAAGCAGACAGGGGAAATAGAAATAGAAATAAAAGTGGACTAAGTATGAAATAGAAGAGTGTGTAACACATTGAAAAATCTAAAAGTCTAAGGAGGCCCATAACAAGTCGAGTGTTTCTGACGAGTGTCGCCAGAGGCTAAATGTCGACTTGCTTCATCAAGATAAGTCAAAAGCATAGAGATAAGGAGTATTTGAAGTTTAAAGCAATGGAATACTTTGGTATTTTTCATCCATTAGACGATGATACTTTGATTTTGAATGAACAAAAAGGAAGATGGGAAGTCTTTTAATAAAATTAAATTTGCTTTAAAATTTTTGGAATCCTTCTTCATTGTTCCACATAAAGAAAGTTTCTTGTCCAACACAAAGAAAGATAAACATTAAGTTCAAATTCAATAGGAAAGCTAAAGGACATGGTTCCTTTTTGGTTTAGTTTGTGTTATGATGCCGGCAGCGATAAAAGTCATCAACGGCATTTGCCAATCGAAATTCGCTGGAGTTTGGAATTCACAACAAATTTGCTTTATTTGATTATATAGTACCATACGTATGTTTTCAATGGAGGGGAATACAAACAACTAAAAGTTTACCCAAATATAACATAACATATTGCTGTTCCTTGTCAGTGGCTTAACTCACTGTGAAGTAATGCCAAGTGAACTGAACTGAAGTCAAGTGCAATACAATCTACTATATTTTTTCCAATTACAGTCACAAACTACGAAGTCTGGGTCATCCTTTTTGGGGTGTAATACATGAAAATCAATGATCAACTATTGACGACCTAAAAATAACAAGGTTTGCCTCAATGATTTTCATCCTGAGGCTACTCATTAAATTTTTAATCACTTTGTACAAAATCAGATATACTACAAATAAGACACAATAGGCCAAACTCATGTATGGCCAACCACCCACTTCATGTCCAAAATGAAGTACAAATAACTGTCAATAGCAATTAGTGGCATTTTGAATATGTTAGTGGTGCAACTACGAATGAAGTTAGGGGGTCTCTGAGCGGTTAACATTTGACTCAACCTACAACAGTTGTGTGTTATTAGTTTCATTTTGGTAATATTGATTCCTGACTTCGGTTGCATGCCTCATTTGTGTCTAATCTAACATTCACATGAACATTCATTCATTCGGTCAGTTCCTCACTCACTCATTTGGGCCTTTCTAATTTCGTTTATTTGCTTATAATTCTGTAGGGTTACTACTAAGTACGAAGTAGTATGAGCACTTGTGACTAGCTCAATACAATCGCCTGTATATGATGCGTGTGTGGCATTATTATTGATCAAATTTTCTTGACTCAAGACAAGTCAATTATCCTACGAAGCATAACTCGTCTGCTGCTCCATAGCAATTTAATTATAATTGTTAATATTGCTTTGGGAATGAAATCAGTTATTCGTGTGAATTTAGGCAACGAGACTAGTCAGTTTGGCTACAAATCCTTCTTGAACTGATATCATTTTGGTGATTTAATTGATGTTTGACTTGTTTGTAATTTGATGACTCCAACTAATCAAATGGAAATCTTTCGTGGTATTATCAATGATTTTCTTCTTTCAACACAATTTTGTCCGACTTTTCCTTAAAATAATTCAACTAATTTATTTAAAATGTTTATTCATGACATTTTCCACATTGAAAATGAATACAATTCATCAGAAGTCAAATGAATGACCCCAAAATAACATCAAAAGGACCTTTGTTCGCTTATCATTGGGACATATTTCAAAGAAGCTTTTGTTTGCAATTGCTGCTTCTGCTGGTCGTCGGGAAGGGCCCAAATCTCATTGAGCCAAGTATTTAATATGAAAGTCAATGAGGAAAGAAAGCGACTTTGACTCTTACTTAAAATGGAAAAGTCATTTATGCGCACACAGGGCAGGACATTCAGTCATTCATTTATTATTATATTTGTTTGCAAGACATAAGGGCGACATTAAATCATTAAATTGTAACAAAATTGGACAGAAGGTCAACAATGGTCATCTAAAACTGAAAGCGTAAAAACGCTGTTAAGATATCAATCTATCTATGGCTCTCACTATCCACAATAAGAAATGTGTGGTTGTATGTGTGTGTATGTGTGTGTGTGTGTGTGTGTGTGATAAATGTTGGTATTTCTGTCAAAGATTTCTAAATCTTTTTCTTAGTTTTTTGTTGTAATGAAGTCCTTTTGGTTAATTAATTGATGTTCTTCTTCGAGTATGAGCTTTCAATGAAAGATATGCTTATAGAATGCAATCATAGAAACTTTTTTGTCCTTTAAGAACAAAGTTCGCTTTCAGACCACGCATATGTTTATTGTATATGTATGTTCACCTTTCAGAATAGTAAAGTTTATATATATTTCTAGTTGAGGAAAGAACTTTGGCTTATTCAGTGGTAGGGTCAATCAAACTGTTGGTTAACTTTTGGCAAATGTCTCTGAAACTTACATTGCTTGGGGAGTCTTTCCTTTATGAGGTTCATAGTAGTAGGGTAGAAAAGTGGGTGAAACTTGAAGTATTTGAGCACGAAATCTAATTAATTATTCTATTTGACGCACGTTCAAACATTGAAACTTATAACTTCAAATTTTTATAAGTCTGCGCTTATGTAACAAAAATTACGCCTCAAGAATCGAAAGGAAACGGAAATCCTTGAAATACTGGAAACTGAAAAAGTACCCAACTTTATAAACGCATGTTTAATGATCTATAAGTGAGTAGATAATTTTGAAGTGTACATTTTTTGCTCTTGTGGTTTTATGATATAGCAAAAATTTTAATGCACTGAAAGAAATTAACTTCAGGATATTCTAAAGTTCTGCATTTAAGCTTTGATTGTGACCTGAAATCTATATATGTGCTGCTACAAAAATTTGATTCAAATCAATCAATCAATTCATCACAACTACCTACGTATTAATACATTATAATATGTATATCGTATCCATGTTTTTGATGAATTACATCCATCCATCATGGTCGTCATTAGAGTTAAATATCATAATAATGAATTATGCATTAAAGCCAATTTTGAAAAA
The DNA here is from genome assembly GCA_035041805.1 of Amiota mariae. Lineage (NCBI taxonomy): Eukaryota > Metazoa > Arthropoda > Insecta > Diptera > Drosophilidae > Amiota > Amiota mariae. The sequence continues at coordinate 801,662 of JAWNKV010000216.1, read as the reverse complement.
ATTAAAGGGAATGATTATTAAATCTTATACATCACAGTCATGGATCAGAGTCATACAATATGGTCACATCAAAGAGATACTTATATTCCATACCATATACACAAACAATAATCTCATTCACTGAAGATTTCCTTTGTACTTATGTTATACTACATCAGATCTTTATTTCATTCTTCAGGTATTTTCAAGCTTCACAGTCATAAATCATATTAAGATTATTTAATCTGGTTACTGGTTCAAAAAGTTTCATAAAGAAGTTTAACGAAGCCATGCATTATAATTTTTCATCTAAGTCATTTATCAGAACCTAAGCTGTAAAGCTATGAATCTGATTATATGACAAATATCGTTTCAGATTTCAAAAATACTATGAATAGCGAACAAAAAATATTCCAGTGCATTCAGCAAAAGTTCTATTTGTTTTTTTTTTTTTTTTTGTTTTTTGGGGGGACATCAAGATCAAATTAACAAGCTTCGGCACGCGTAATTTTGAACTTTTTCTGTTTTTGTGTTGACGTGACTGCGACTGAGTGAGTGAATGAATGAGTGGTTCGAGTGATTCGAGTGATTTGAATGGTTCTTCAGTTCGCTCATTTGACAAGCAACTAACGGTAATTAATTTTGAAATATCATCGTATGATGAGACAGCAATGTGATGCGTCCTTTTTCATTTTGTATTTTTTTTTTTTTGTAATAGTCTTCATTGCTGCTGCTGTTAATGTTAATGACGATTGCACGCAAAAATCACATCCTGTTAAGCATCCTTCCAATGAAGAAAATGCAGGAAGTGGAGTGTTGGAGGAGGGCAAATAATGCCACATTCACAAATGAATGAAGGCATGAATTTGGTAAATGAATGAAACGAATGACTGACTGCATGCATTACTCAATGACTGTATAACTGCCAAACTATTCGTGAGTGAGAGAATGAGAAACTGATTGACTGAAAGAGTCCGTTAACCATCACCACATTATTACTTCTCACTACAGCGACGACGTAATGCAAAACGGAAATCATTCATTTCCGATTTTTGGAAAATTGCGTTTCGGTTTTTTGGGTAGGTTTTTTCATTTTTCTTTTACAAGTGGCAAACAATTTTATATTTTGTTTTTTCCTTAAAACTTACTACCACCCACTTGTTAACAAACAACTCACCCATCCACCCTAACATTATGTAAAATATTTTTCAAAAAATTTTGTTTTCAATTGAATTGATTTTCGAAAGCTTTTCGTTTTACACGTCGCTACGCGTTATCATTTAAGAAGGGAGACAGTGCAAAGTTGGCGCTTTTTATGATGCTATCGAGACTTGGGGGAATACCCTAAAAGCCAGATACAGTCAGAGACAAATAAACGAAGAAACGAACAGACGGACGAACGGGCAAATTCATTCAACACTAGCAGCTGGTGATGCGTGGATTTCTATAAAGAATTTTACATTTAGAGATTTTGTTTCTTTTTTCATTTTATGAGATTTCAAAAACGAATCCAATCCCATTCAATCCAATCTAACGCAATACTCGGAACATTGGTAGTGGTGACAGGTTTTGTGACTATTTTAAATGTAAATCAAAGGTGAAGAGGTGGAGTGATGGTGGATGATGATGCTAGTCAGACTGACTTTTGCTACTAGTATTTTGAAATGACATTTCGCTTTATCATTATCTCGTTTATTCATCCATTTGTCTGTCCCCAGTATGTCTGTTTCTATATCTGTTTGTCTGACTCTGTTTTTGTATCAATTCTTGTTTGTTTGTTTTTTTTTTTTTTTTGTACTATTTTCATCAGTTTTTCGTACTTCACAAAATGTTTTGTTTGTCATTTTACAATAAACACATTATGTTGCCATTAGTTGAGTGTCGTTCGTTCTATTCACAGTATTTTTTTTTCCTTTTTAGTCCTGTGTGCTCAGCACAATGGAATTGAAATAGGCAAACATTTGAAAGTTGTTCAATGCCAGTTTAAACAATTTTCCAATGAATTGTTAATTCTTTTTTTTTACAATTTTTTTCTTTGAAATTTTACTTTCTCTTTTTAGTTCTTCATATTGTCTGCTTTGTCATGTTTTTTTCCATTTTTTATTTAATTTTCTTTTCATTTTTTCCATTTTTGTTCAACTTAACGACTTCTTAATAGCTTTTGCCATCATTCAATGAAGTTTTCTGCTTTCTCATTTAAACTGATTGCAATTTTTAATTTTTTTTTTTTTTCAAAAAGAAATTAGTGAATATTTAACATGTTAAACTTTGACATTAGTTTTCATACTTTAAGGTTATTTGGGGGACCAAATTTGACTTTAAAATTATGTGCATGTGTATGTGTAATTATTATTGAAATAATTTAATATAAATTTGAACACAGATTTTGTAATAATCTCATCGTTCAATCCAAATTCTTCTTAGAAACTAAAGAGAATTTGAAACAAACAAACAAAATATTTGTCAACATGAAATGATAATAGGTAACGATTTAACCTACAACAGCCACATATTATATTTTCGAAATATTTTTGGCTTTGACATATCTTAAGCATATCTCCAAAACTATAACAAACTTGGCCAAAATGATCCTATTTCCGAAATCAATTGGTTCGTAAAATATACATAATATATATATAATATAAAATAGTCCCTCAATTTTTGAGCTAGAGAGCTGAACTTATTTAACACCATAGTTCGTATATAATTGTTATGCTTCATTTACAGTTTGTTAATTGGAATACCAAAACTATTTGTGTAGTGATGGTGCCTTATTCCAGGGAGAGTTGTCAATCGATCCCAAAGTCCAGTATTCGTATCATCTCTTGGGTGGTCTTCCTGGTCGTCTAGTGACTTCTTTGTTTGGCTGTTGTCTGGCTAACTGCGAAACTGATTTTTCCATTTTATTTTTGTTTTCTCGTCGTGCCGGTAGTAGTGCGACTATACTCTCTACGTGGGGGCGACTAGGAACAGGCTAATTGTAGTCGGGCGGATAGAATAACAGTCTTAAATAAAATTTCTGGAGAGTGATGCCAGCAAAATGCTTCACCGATGTACACGAAATAATTTATTATTATGATTTCTTTATTTATATATGAATATAAATAAAATCATATATAAATGTGTGGACACCTCCCTGCATACAATATACCTACTGCGGAACCGCTTTCTACATTTCTTTGGAGTAGTACCCAATAATCCCACTATTATTTAGTTATTTATTTACACTGTATGCTTATAGTTAACTTAATCCAACCCAAAGTTGGGTCAAAATGACCCGGCAAAGTTGCTGCTCTTCTCAGTAACTGGAGCCATTGAGCTACACTGAATGTTTTTAATATAAAATTAGTCTGTTGGCGACCGCGCTGCGAGTTACACGTCCCGAATTGAAAAACTAAATATAACCCCCCTGCGTACGCGCCTGGTTCGAAAAAAGATGGAACAAGAGAAGAGATAAAAAATAAGTGTTTATTATGATGAATAAAGAGGAACTTTTATAAAATGGTATGTTTATTGGTTAAATAACATTTTATTTTCTATAATTTTTTAAAATCACAACGAAATATCCGGAGTTGAATGAGTGGGTCATAATGAGCCATCCCCCAAGTCCGTGTAGCTAAATTCCAACCCCATGCTATAGCTACTCTTTCTTTCAGCTGGTTAGAGAGATATAATAAAAAATATAGTCATATTAATAAAAACATATTCTATCAAAACACTTCAAGGGTGTTAATTTAATTTTCCTTTAAATCATTTCATCTAGTTTGGTCTTACAATCTCATTGTTTTCATAATAAATCTTTCGTTACCTTTCTGTTTATGATATCATTATCGACATTTTGTAACAATTTCTCATACGTGTTATAAAAGTAAATACAATTTTAATGCAATTATGTGCTACTCTCATCAATTTATATTCTTTTATAATTATGACGCCATCAATGTATTTAACACTCACGACAATGAAGTATTAACAACACCAACAAAAACAGAAAAACAACAGAACAACTCATGCAACAAAATGAAGTTAACACTTTGAACAGCAGGAGTTATAGTAGCAACAATATAGTAAGTAAGGGTCAATGAGTGAGTAAAGAAGATAAAAGGAAAAAGGATCCTTTGAGACAGACAACAACAATGTAACACGCATGTAGTGTGTGACATGTTCTATGTATGTAGTTGCCAACTATGTGTGTCTGTTGTCCAACAACTTGCTCCTAAATACAGACATATGAAACGAAAGCCTTCCTAAAGTGTCATCAACACATTTAACGATATTTTGCTGACAGCGACAACGGATAATTAGTTCCGCTAACGAGAAAACTTTAACAGAGTCAAGCACCACAAGTAAGTTCTCCACAGATAGTACAACTTCTCTACAGACATAGATACTAACTTATATGAAGGTACATGTGTATATATTGGTGGAAAGAGTCTAGGAATATAGTATGAGTTTAGTGAGTTGAGATAAAGGACACATGATGGGATTTTGTGCAACATGTTAACTCAAGTAGCACAACTAACAACAATCACAACAATAGCAACAAGAAAAACAACAATCCCAAGCCAAGTTAAGTAGTAATTTCAACGCTCATAAAGAATGACATAGCTCACATTCTTTTTTATAGTGTACTACTTCCTAATATTCATACTCATACTAGTTCTTACAGTCTCATAATTATCATCCTGTTATTATCATCATCATCGTCATCAATTATGTTTGTCATCTTTCTTTACTCGATGAGCTAATAAAATGATTATGTTGCTGTTGCTTCTGTTGTTGACCTACTTGATTCTATTTTATAAATTATATGTGAAACATGAATATGGATGCGTAAGTTTATGTGAGAATTTCAATCACTAAGCAACAACAAAATAAGCAATTAGTACAAAATTTATTTAAGAAGTTTGCATTTTTTTTTCTCTCTCTCCACCATAACACGCACTCTTACCAACCGGAAATGCTTGTCGAATTCAAACAAATGGATAGCGGATGTTAGCCAACACATGCCCGAGCATTTTGTATGCCGCAAGTGATTTTTTTTGAACAAAACCAACACAAAATATTTTCACAAAATTTTTCCAACGTTTTTCACGCAATTTTTCGTTTTTTCTCTGTTTTTTTCTTTTGATGCTTTGTATGAACTTTAGCCACATCCCTTCAGTGTGTATGCAATTAATTGGCATGGAAGTAATTATTTTGCATTTTCCACACACAACTAACACATAAACAGAAATACATGTTCACAAATACACACATACAACATAGAACATTTCCATATATTGTACATATGAGTAAATCTATACAAAAATGTTGAACAAAACATGTTAAGTGAGTGAATGAGTGAGTGAGTGAGTGAGTGAGAGATGCTAGTTGTAGCAGCCACAGGATTCATAGAATTAATTTTGCTTTTGGTTTTTTGGCTAATTAAAAACGAGTTTTTCAACATAAAAAAATAATGCAAAGTGGGCGTCTAACGGTGTTGCTTTGTACTATCTGTTGTTGTGTGCAACTTAATAAATTTTAGTAAAATTTAAATAATTTTAATTTAAATGTCAACATTGGATTTTAATTAAAATATCATTAAAAATAATGTTGCTTATTAAAATAATGATGGTAATGATGATGATGATGATGATGATGAAAAGTATTGTTTTCCTGTTTTTCATTATGGAAATCAAATTGTTGCGAAATTGAAATATGAGTATTTGCATAGATTTATGTATTAATTATGATTAGTTGAATATACAAAATTAATTGTGTATTTTGAGTTGAAAATGTTCAATACTCTCTATTTACATCTTCAACATTAGTCAGAAAGGATATTATCAGTTTATGGTGATGTTTGTAATGCATCAACTGAAGTAATCCATGCGAATGTTTGTCCGATCAATTATTCACTTTTTTTGCAAAATAAGTCTTATTATTTTACATTTTGTGATACTCAAATTCAGCAAAAATTGTTCTTATACTTTTATTCAAATAACAATATTTGTCTATAACTGAAAGTTGTTATATTTTTATACAAATAAATCTAAAGATATATTTGTCTATGAAGGAAAGTATTAGTCCACAAATAAAAACCAAAATCAGGGCCAAAGGGCCAGCGATCTTATTCAACCAGCCAACTGATAATATACCCCACAAAGACATCTCAGAAAGATAACAGCTAATAATACCGAGAACTGGACAGACTTCCATAATAGATACGAAAGGTTCAAACAGAATAGTTCGTCCACTTTATATGCAGAAAACTGTCAAAAGCCATTATGGTCGATATTTAATTGCCTCCGAATAGGACACACTCAACTAACGCATGATTACTTACTAAGTGGAACTCCTGCACAATGCCGTTCCTGTGGCGGCACCCTCACATTTGAGATGTACTATCGCCCAAACTAGAGCCTACAATTCAACAAATAATAAAATCTCAGATTTTCTTAAACATTCTACAACTAAGAACTTTTACACATTTTATACAATACAATTTATAAACATAGAAACTTGACTATACGATTTGAAGTTAAAATTAAATGCCATAAAAACTGCACTTCTGAAGGTGTAAATTATTTATTTCTACCACTGGTATTTAAGAGGTATTAATGCTTCGGTGAATAAGAATTTTATGTTCTATTTTGTTTTTTTTTTATAACATGACAATATCATAATTAAACTTGTATTGATGGTGGTTTTATTAATTAGATTCCATGGCATAGAGAGAATAATTAATTGGTTTCTGCTAATAGATTTGTTTATTTATTGTAAATCTACTTAGAATAAAAAGGATGCAACATGTTGATAAGTTAATCACCCGATTGACATAAGTGTGATGGAAATGACAGTATTTCAGACAACAACAACAACGAGAATCCATTTTTTTTAAGAATTCAGTTTCATACTTTTTAGCTGTTTATATCTTAGAGTATTTTAAAGGTTAATACATAAAATTGGGAAAAACAATGCAGAGGAAGTTGTGTATTTGAAATACAATAACAATTAAAGACTAGGAAATGTAATTTTTTTATATTCTTCATGTTTTCTTTTAGAACGTTGATTTTTTTTTTGTATATATTTACAATCAGTTAGAACATAACCTAACCATAAGTAAATAGAAAATGTACACCAAATGAACTCCACAGTCAATGGTGACAGATTACCTATCCTCTGGAGTGGGCGGGTGTTGTTAACAGTGACTAGGAGACCTGTGGCGAGATTGTTAGGATGTGCTTCATGACGGGTTACGTATTTTCTGGTGAATCTTTTAATTTAGTCATTGATCTATGGAACACGAACATTAATTGTGTATGGTTGTACTTCTGACATACCTGGTGCATTTACTAGTCTACGAAAAGTCTTTCATTGGAATCTCTGGAGTATCTCTATGTTAGAGTGCAATTAGAGCCCCACAGCTGTATTTCATATATCCATACGGGCGTCAGAACTGTTTTGTATGGTAGGAGTTTGTTGCACAGAGACAGTTTTAAAACACAACTGTTGGCATTTACGTTTGATGTAAGCCTTCCAGTTTAATCGTCTATCCAGGGTAAGCCCCTGGTATTTGGCGGTGATATTGAAATATATGAAAGAAAAATCTTATAAACACAAATTTCATAGTTTGTTAACACAATCAAGTCAAGATGTCAATCCAATCTAACCACAAAATTATTTTAATTACTAAATAAAAGCTTAGTATAGAGTGTTTTTTTTTTTTTTTTGTTTTTTTAATTCACAATTATGCCATTTTATTATTATTAATTACTAGTAATTGTATATTTTTTTTTCAAATTATTTTTTTTTCTTTTGTTTTTTATAACATTTTTAGTTTTTACATTTTAATATCATGAATAGTCATATTTCACATAAATATACTATAAGTAGCTATGGATATCATTATAATAATAATACATACATCAATATTCCACATACAATCATCATCATCATCATCAATATTTAATATTATATAATTAAATTTAATTTGATTTTATTTTATATATTTTTTTTAGTTGTTGTTAAGCTTATTAGTGGGTAAATTTTTAACAAATTTTGAAAAATCTGAAACAAATGAATAAATAATTTACATAGTACGAGTACGTGATAGTTATAAATGAAAGCATCCAAAGCAAATTGTCAACACTTTTTCTCTTTTATTTTTATGGATTAATTTATTTTTAAAAGAAGGAAATAACTTTTTTCTTTTTTAGAAAAGAAATGTACTGAACTGCTGATACTCATTGTTAATTTAATAACAAATATTTATGCTAGAAAAATATATTTTTAAAAAGATTTCAACATTCCGTAATTTTGTTTTGTTACATATAATATGTAAGTGTTAATCTGATTAATAATTATGATGAAAAATCATAATCAACAGCTCGGTGCAGGTAGTCTCGCTATACTACCATAATTGATTCCACGTGAAAACCATTTTCATGAAAAATTTATAAAAATATTGTAAGAATTAAATATTTATTTATAAAAAAAAAAAATCCGATCTCCCGGACTGGCGTTGAACACATATTGTCTGCTTAAAAAATGTGTCTAGTAAGTCATACTGGCGCTGATCAAAAAAAAGTGTATAGCAATTTTTTAAATCAGTCCTGCGGAATGAATTATCAAAAATGCCATAGCCTTCCTTTAGCAGTCAATAATATACGAAGGCGAGTGTTTTGATTTCATTTCTGACTCCGGTAGTAAAGCGGAATCAGTTGATACCAATAAGAGAGTGGATTTGATGATCTTAAACTTTTTTGGAGAGGGTAGCCAAGAATCATCAATTTTTCACAAATTTATCTTTGTTAAACTACTTCTTTAATAATAATAATGAATTATGTATTGTAAATTGTTTACTTATTTCAATAAAATTATTTTTTTCATTTCTTTTCGGCATTACATTGTTGACATTTAACTGGCATTTGCGTATACATGAACAACTGATTTACATGATTTACGCAGTCAAAAAATTGAGCGTGTAAATTTACGCAAATACTAGTTTTCGTGAAGACCCCTAATTTTTTTTCGTTTTATGTGGTATATGTTTTCTAAATCCGTTAGGTTCTCTTAATAATACGCTTCTCCTCTTTGTAGCTTTGGTTTCTACTTAAATTGACTTCACTTTCGAAACGAAATTTAAATATGCTTCGCCTTCAGATGTCCTTCACAGAGTTACAACTATTTTCCTTAAAATTTGATTAGCGATACGATCAACTTCGAGTTCTAAGTTGCAATGTTATACTCGTAGTACATTGATCTCATAGCAAGCGCTCCTACCTTACTAACTCTACATACAATTGCTTTCTACCTCTATTATCTTGCTTTTCTGTCTATTAATTTGCCTGTTATTTTGTTTTTTTTTTTTTTGATTGACAAATTTATATGTAAGTTGGACTTTGTAGGACTTTGATGTCATAGCAAGAGCTCTTTATTTTGTAACTTTCCAAAATCAAAGAAAAATCTGAACCCAATCGAATAGTAATTGTTAGACGTAAAATTCGGTTAATTGAACAAATCAATTTTGCATATCAATAAAAGAAAACTTTATAGTATTTATTTTGCTCTATGTATCAATGGGAATGCACGACTTCTAGTTCATATAGAAAATAATTGAAATGAGAGAGAGAGAGATGCAAAAATCATGAACTTAGGACTTGTTCTTAATGTATAGATAACCTCAGAAATCAATATTTTCGCTTAATATGTATTCTGGGAACATAATACTAATTGCGCTTTCAGTACATTTGCAGTTGTGTTTTGCCTTCAGAACTGACAAGTCGTTTAAGCATGAAGATTTGTGTAACTTTCGTTTTGTTTTTGGGAATTCTCTATCTCGGATGCTGTAAGTAATCAATGGATTTATTATTTTACTATAGCTAATATTTTCTAAAGTAGCAGCTAATGATAACCTTTGGCCAAGCCAAAATGAATGTGGAAAGGTCTATATGGATAGCTTTTATAATTCAACCATTGTCACAGAACTCAACGAATACCCATGGATAGCACGAGTTGCATTTCAAAGTGAGTTACACTTACTTACTGGCTCTCTCACTTATTAAACTTTTTGTTTCTTATTGAAAGGTTACATAAAAAGCAACCCAGAAAATGTATATAAATGCTTGGCTATACTTATCACACAACGCTATTTACTCTCAGCAGCACATTGCTATGAAAAGAATTATGTTACCATAGATCACGTACTTTTGGGAGATTGGAATCCCAATAACAGTCCAAACGAACAGGACTGCGATGATCGTGGCAAGTGTGCACCTGAACCAAAAAAGTATCATGTCGAAGATGTTGCCATACATCCGGACTACAATCATCTTACTAACGACTTAGCTTTAATACGACTCCAAGAAAAAGTTATATTCAATGAGTTTATTAGTCCAGTTTGTATGCCACCACCAACTGTAGCTAATGCTGATTATTACTCTGGGCAGTTCCTACCATTTGTGGGCTATGCACTTCACGGAGAAAATGACAACTACAGAATAAAATATTTACTTCACGTCTCTAGCCCGAAAAGTTGTGAAGCGGCCTTAAATATCTACCGCGCTACATTGAGTGACAAGCATTGGTGCGGTATTTCTAGTGGTGATAAGCCGCTAATGAGTGCCTCTGCACTGATGGGTCTTCGCTTAGTCAATGGAGAGCCAAATAACTTTTTCTTGGCAGGTTTTGTAAATGCTGGGGCTAGGAGTCGCAGCACTACAAATCCTGATATTTTTGTGCGTGTTGCAAGTTACATGGATTGGATCAATTCCAATGTAGTTGTCTGAAGAAAGTTGTTTGACAAGATAACGAATGAAACGCGAATTGTTTTTGATTAAAGGAACATTGACTGTTCGCTTTAGGTTTTAATTATCAAGTGATTAGTTGATTTTAACATATGTTCAAAAAGTTATACAAAAAACAAGTACAAGAACGATATAAAGCTTTTCGTACAACTATGCTTAGGTAACCATACTTCTTCTCCGACAAAAGTAAAGAAATACTTTAATTCTTAAATTTGTTGCAGTGTTAACATTTTTCACGAAGAAAAATAAAAGAAAAATAGGAAAACAATCTCGATGTCTGAAAAGGAAATTGATTTGCTTCCGTTGTGAAACAAAATTGAACATTCATTTACAGACTTTGGTTTGAGTATATAAATGACAAAATGATTAATAAGGTTACATCTATAAATTTATAGAATAGAATCAAAAATTAGGTTATGGTAAATCAGTCGGCAAATGTTTTGTTTAATACAATAATACTGTATTTGGATTTGTATTATCGTTTATACTCGTATTCATTTTAGAAGCTCTAAAAATATAAAATCATTAAATTCTTAACAGTCAATAAACTTTGTGTAATATTTTTTATGAATAAACATGAAAATTATTTAAGTATTATAACATAAGTCATAGAACTGTGCATCGAAGACCCTGAAGTCGATAGGTATATAATTTGATCCAACTAATTTACTGTGTCTTGAAGTGATCGAGCCGAAATATTGTTGTAATACTCGTACATTGATAATATGCTTCAACCGGAATTCACCGATTACCGGATTAGGACGCCTTTTTTTTCAAAAACCATAACTAATACGGATTTTAAATTGTGTGAAACAATTTCTATATACTGGCATGTTGTTCAGTTATTGAATTCAATGAAAGCAAATAAATTTTGTTTTGTGTTTTTTTTTTTTCTTAAGTAAAAAGTAAAATATACGACAATCTGAACTATTCAAATAAATATACTCGTACATACTTGAATTGTAGACTCTTACATAAGTTTTTTTTAAAACCTCTTATCAGAACTACACTGGTGTCACATTATTTTCCTAAACGTAAAAAAGTGTTAAAACATACAAAGATACAATATGGAATAACAATTAACTTCACTAAAAAAATATTAACCCCAATAAAACAACAACAAACAATTTCAATTTCAATAATATATCACGCATCGACATGATACAATTCATGAAACTAAGACTGGGTCACACTAACCTAAACTTAATGTTTTTGAATTATTAGTTGTGTATTGTGAATCAGTTTATCTCATTGTTGCAATCATACATGTATGTATCTATTATAGTAGGTGGGTTGGTTATGTAGCTAAGTATTATGGGGAGGAATTGATACGATGACCGCGACCAGAATAGCAAATTTCATTAAACCTGTATACAATACAAATTTCAAGAATTTATTTTATGTAGAAATGAAATAAAATATGTTGTTTAAAAACTTTAAATCAACTCGTAAAGCACACAGGTAATTGTACTTAAATTTTGTAACATATTACTTAAAAAATAGGGCCAAAAATATATATATCATCAAGTTTACATAATGACATTAGTATTACTGATAATGATATCAGTATTTCTTAACAACCAATACAGTAGCATTATTAAAAAAGTTTGGTCAAAATGTATAACTGTATCATAGTAAACAATTAGATACCCCGGCAGACGTTGTCCGGATACTACTTCCCAAAAAATTAGTGGATTGGTTGACCTGATAAGAAGTTTAAAACAACCACTTGATTTATTTTAAAATATCTCTCTAAGCTTCTATCCATCTCACTTGCACAACTAAATTTGTCGATCTTTTTAGATTTATAGGGTTTTTCGTATTGTTTTATAAACAATCCACATGAATAAGACCTTCCATTGGTGAAAACGGTATCAAAATCCGTTCAGTAGTTTTTGAGTTTATCGTAAACAGACCGACAGAAAGATGCGGCGGGGAACTTTCTTTTATAATATAGATAACAGAAGTTAAAGTAACAATTCTGATCTGGTTTTGAAAGAGAGGTCAACAGTCCATGCACTGGTAGTTTCATATATTGTATACGAGTCATTTTATGAAATAAAAGTGGCGTATATTTCTTTTGTTTTTGTGTAAAAGAAAAATTGAGGTAATATTTTGTTAAATATATGGAAAAATATTTTATAAATATGCATTTGTAGTTTCAATCTTTGAAAAAATATTTTTTGGAAAAAATTTTAAAACATTTTTTTTTTTTTAATTTTTTTAAAGAAATTTCTCTTTATATTTCAAAACTCTTGATTTCGATAACTGAGTCACAAAATTTATTTCATATATTCTCCAGACAAAAAATCTATTTAATTTAAAGTTTTTATTTATATATTTATTTATTTTTTTTTTATTTTATTGCTTTTTTTTATTTTATTGAGTTTAGATATCCATAATTTATTTTATTACGCACACATGTTTATTTATTTATATATATATATATATTTAATTATGTATATAAGTAATTTAGTTTATTTTTCACTTATGAATATCATATTACACAGAAAATTAATCATATAATAATAATTTTTTATTAATCATAATAATGTATATATTTTGATACTATAAATCATAAATATTCATTTTTTATTAATTAATTTTTTATTTTTCATTTTTATTTACAGATTTTTCGTTTTACACTACTTATTCATGTAAGTGCTGAAGTTTTAAGACTTATATATTTATTTTTTATGGTTATTTTCATACATTTAACACATAGAATTCTACATTTTGACACTAATATGATTATGATCAATAAACCATCATGTTTCTGATCATTCTTTAGAGGAACTTATTATTATTATTATTATTATTATTTTACGTCATTCAATTTTTTTATTTGAAAATTTTTAAGATTTACAATTTTTATTTTTATAATTGTTTTTTTTTTTTTTTTGTATTCAAAATTGAGAAATTTAAGTATAAATTTATAACGATTGAACTTAAATTAAATTATATAGTAAGTATAATATATGTATAAATTAAGCTTAGTATGTTGTTGACCCAGTGCCCAACATCGCACTTAGGTTATCACTAGCAGAAATAGATACTTTCATACAAACTTCATTACATTTCGTTTTCTATCATCAAATACTATGGATGATGATGATTACTTCTAAATTAATGAAATAATAATAAAAGCGTTTCTTGCATAAAATAATAATAATTAAAACATAAAATAACTTAATCTAGAAACAAATTAACGCTCTGGATCAGTCTTAGTCAGCAATGCAAGATGCAAAACTCACTCAAATTACAATACAACAACAGAAATTATTCACACATTTTCAATTCACTCAAAGTTCTCGACTCCTCCATTATTGAATCTTTCACACCAAGCAAGCAGCTCTTGCACCTCTCGTGCATAGTTTTCTTCCTGCTGTGCGTTACGCATAGGCAAAGGTAAAGGTAAAGGCGTAGGAGCCACAACCTTTGCCGTGGTTGCCTTGCTGCCTGGAACACCAGTAGCTAAAGGTCACACATTGTGGGTCTGGGTGCCACTACTGCCACTGCCTGTGTTACTGAGTAAACTTCGTTCGCTAGCAACGCTGCCTGGAGCATAGATCAATTCTTGTTGGTCAGTTGAGCAACTTGAGACGGAAAGTAGTTTCGATGGTGGTGCTGATGATGGTACCGCTGGAACACGATCTGTGTCGCTAGCATCGGTGGAGATGTGTGTCATTTTGTTGTTGCGATTGTAAGAGCCACGTGTCGGTTGCACACGCCAATTGGGATTGAAACCACCAACACTTGAGGCAGTTGTCTCACCTGCTGGCTGTGCTGGCAATGGCAACAATTGTTGCGGTTGTGGTGTCAACTGTTGAGGCAATTCACTGCCACGTTGTCCCTGGCCCTCATCCACTTTCACATATAAACGCTCCATGTCATCTAGGTCACCATCTGCGGTATGATATAAAGCCTGATCATCATCGTGTGTCATTAACATGGCCATGGGCGAGGGAGAACCACCGCAACCGGAGTCAGCAAGACCATTATAACAAAATGAGGCGCTATCCAAGTCGAGTAAATTCTTTGACATTAGTTCTGCAGTTTGATAACTTTGGTTGGCACTATTACTGTTGCTGCTGTTGTTGTTGTTTAAAGTATTTAACTTTTGTTGCTGTTGCTGAGGGTGATGAGTATTCAATGGAGAACCATTGCCATAATTCTGTTGCTGGTGTTGCTGGGTGGCAACAGCATTAATCACTTTAAACCGAGCGCTTTCGCGACCCAACATTTGTCCAGGCAGAGCTTGGCGCCTCAATGTGCCCACACTAGCGAAATGTTGTGGTTGTTGCTGTTGCTGCTGCTGCTGTTGGGGATGTGGAACTGAACCCGGTGTTGGCTCATAAGTATGACAATTGTTTAACTTGTTCTCGGTGATGTGTATCTTCTCCTTGGGGTAGTAGTATTGCTCTGAATAAACTGAACGATTGCCAACTGTATTCATTGGATAGATTTCGCTGGTGGTTGACATTTGTTGGTAAATGTTACCAGTAGACTGTTGTTGTTGCTGTTGCTGTTGATGAAGTTGATGATGGTGTTGTTGCTGTTGCTGATTGTAATGTGGATGCATGGGACGTTGTTGTTGTGGATGATGATTATAGCCTGGTCGTTGTTGATAACGTGCCTGTTGTTGCTGTTGTTGGTATTGATGTTGTTGCTGGTGTGGTTGCTGTTGTTGTTGCTGACCATTAAGTATAGCCGATGTGGCATATGGAGCTGGTGAAGCGTTACCATGGCGTGTCCCATACTCACTGGGTGCTTTACCAAAACTTGATACTTCTGCATAGTCGGTGGGTATATTTGAGTATTCGCCAACGTATCTGCAAATGAAGAGATAAAATATTATTATTTTGTATTTTGTATTATTTTCTTTTGTTCTTGTTGTACGTATATTTTCTGTAGTCTACATTTGGGGGAATTGCAAAATTTTTATTGCAAATTTTTGGTTTTGCGTTTCCTTTTTTCGTTTCTTTTTTTACTTTTTTGTTTTTGGTTTTATTGGTTGGGTTTTGTTTTTGTGGATTTGTTGGCAAAATTTATGGCACGCGGTTGGCATATTTTTCGGTGGAAATTTGCAATTTCTGGTGGACCCAAAACCTTGACATAAGGTGACCAAACCAACTAAAGTTAGTAAATTGAACATATAAGGCGAAAAAAAAACATTTATATTTTCAATTAAACAATTTGAAATGGAAAACTTACCTTTTTCCCTTTTCAATTTTACAAAGACTATGTACACATTTTTCAGTACCACAATATGGTCACCCTAAAGCCACTTGAATACTACAACTTAAAATAAATTACCGGCTTAAAAATATATTTTTGTATTAAGAAATACAACAAAAAATTGTACAGACTTTTAAGGTGAAAATAGTATAATTTATTTTCGCTTTTCATTCTATCCGTTGAAGTAGAGCCAACAGACCAAATAGAGAGGAAAATGGAAATGGTGTGGATGGAGAATTTCATCTATTTCCATATTAATTGTGCATTTAAATGCGGCAAGCGGATTAAAACAACCCAATGCCCCCGCGTAGGTTAAAAAAAAAAACAACAAACAATTCAATGCAACAGCGAATGAGTTCAGTAAGGAACTGAAGGCCTTTACAGAACAACAACATTGAATATCCATATTGCGTATTGATAGAGTGCCAGGCTTTGTTTGTGAGTAATTCTGAGCTTTTCTGAAGCGCAATGATTTCTTTTTTTCTCTTTTTTTTTTGTATTGTAAATTGGATCTTTTTTACTTTGTAGTATAAGCAAGGATAATAAATGAATTTTAAATACGCTTTTAATGCCTTTAATGAGCACATAATAAGTCTATCTATCCTTTTTTCATGTTTCTTTTTTTTTTGTAAATATTCCTTTCATACATAGTGTAAGAAGGTTTTATCGGTTCGTCCTGAAGTTTGTTACCATGCAACAAAAGCCCACAAAGTTTATATGAAATTTGTACATTTGATTGAAATCAATTCTCAAATCCACCGTTTGGTAGTTTTTGAGTTTATCGCAAACAGACATACATGTGCGGCGGGGACTTTGCTTTATAATATGTATAGCTAAAAATAGAAGATATGTCAAGTTAGAATCTCATCAAATGATTTTAAATAATGATGGTTATGAACTTTGTAACAGTCTTTTGAGCTCGATTTTGTCAACCTTTCTGGTCAACTTTCCTAGACTAGTTCTAAAATCTTCTCTGAATAATTGTAGATAGCATGCAGAAGATCCCCGTTCTAGACTTAGGAAACATTTTGCATGTCAATGGTGGACTTCGATGTAAAATGTTGATTAATATTTAACCTGCACTGATTAGATCAATATTTGATATAAATCCCACATATTTTATTATAAAGATTATAATTTCTGTATAGACAAGATGATCATTTCTGTAGCTTGTACTGTAAAAGGTATATAGGATTCGGTAGAACTGAAATGAAATGTTCTGCCTTAAATTTTATGTTACTTTTTAATGAGAGGTTAACAAGAACCATGGATAAGCATAAAATTACGAAAAAATAAACCAGAAAAAAAGTATTACAACATGTTAATACTTAGTTGTTATTTTTGTTATATATTAAAATTAATTCTTTATTTTTTTGTAAGCGACACACGGCAATGAGGCAAGAGATATTGTTGTTGTTGTTATTGTCGTTGGCTTCATCGGCAACAATTTTTAATGTTAATTAAAATTTTATAATAAATAATTATTTTTATGCTGCACGCACACATTCAATAATTTCACTATAGAGCGGCTACTTGTATTTATAGTTTAATGTTGTATTAATTTTACTCTTTTCGTTGTTATTATAAATTCCTTTAGTGGTCAATAGCAACAACAAAGATTATTATTACATTAAATTGTATAGTAGTAGTATATGAGAAGAAGAAATGCTACAACGCAATTTGACCAGAATTGCCGCCAATTCTGTTTTTTTTTTTTAATGACTAATTAAGTGTGCAAAATGATTATCTGCTATATGGAAATTGTGTGGAAAATCAGGTGGAAAATTATTTAAAATAATCTCTTTATAGATGAATGCATTTTAAATGTTGTATATTTGTTTTTTCTTTCTTTCTTGATTTAATTTTTATAATCAATTTTAATTTATTTTTATTTTATTGTTTGAATGGAAAAAAATTTTCACAGAAAATTTAATGACAACAACGACAACTATGACGCATGATTGACATTTAATTGCAAAATGTTTACAAAATGTCAATTTGAACCGTGATTTTTAATTTAAATGACATGGCGTATGTGTTTTATTAAAAAAAAAAAAATCATTTAGTAGGAGAATAATCCAAAATTTACACATGAACACCTTCGCATTCAAGTTCAATTGCCACTAAAGTCACTTACTTAGTTGAGGGTATGAATAATAAGAGCAAATAAAGATACAGTTTTGAAAAATTTAAACTTAAGTTATCTGTTAAAAGAGTAGTATTTGTCGGTTAGCATCGTCTAGTTATTGAGTTTGTGGTTGAAATAAAGCAAACTTTCCATTTGAGAGAACTGGGATTAGATCCAAATTGTTGTTCTTCTATTCTGTTTTTGCGCATTTTGTAACTAGTTTTTCATCTCTTGAATACTAATTTGTAAAATGATATTTATAACCATTCAACTGTTAGCCATCTTATTTGATAGATATTAAAATTTATGTAATCATAAAGTCAAAGGCTAAGTGATTTAGTTGTTCTTATCTTATCAAAACAAGTCTATGAAAACAGACAATCATATAAGATCTTGGACGTACATTCTTATCTTTGTAAAGAGACAACTTTCACATCCTTGAAATTTACACCCGAAACCAGCGACCAATACTTCATCATTTTCTTCAATACATTGCAATACAGTTAAAATTACAAACACGCGGAATGAAATAGATGTATTTTTTTTTTTCGTACCCTGACAGACTTTTTAAAAGCAGAGTTACTTTGTTTGGCTTCAATTGCAATCTGCTCAAGCACAATACTCTTAGCATGAGGGGCACCACCGAAAGAATTGGCCTTCCACCTTGTGGCCAAATGAGCTTTTTTGTAATCATTGGTCACGACGGTGGTTCATGTGCTTCCTGGCGGTGCGAAGAGGTCTTTCTTTGCGCATAATATCAAAACTATCTCAAGCTAAGTACTGCGAAAATAAAAGCAAATAAAAATGTATAACAGAGAAGCGGGTTTTTGAAGAGTCCAATAATAATTTCAATTGAAATAAAACATGGTTATTTGTGTAAGTCCACATATAGAAGCAAACCTAATTGCTACAATAATATTTTAATATTGAACTCAACCATAAATTTAGCTTCATATGTTCATTATATTTTGACTGGGATTTATGATGCATTATGTTCTATATATTTTACTTTTGCAAAATATATTTTTCATGGAACTCAAACTGTAAGCTGTTTTCATTCTTTTGTTGCAAGTATTTCATTTAAACAAATAATGAAACAAACAAATTTATTGGAAAAAGGTTTTAATAAATTTAAATCAAAACATATTGAGCGTAAAGGCTTATAAATTTTTTCATTCCATGCAATTTAATCGAAACTAAAAATAGTTTAATATCTTTAAAATTGTGAAATTTAAATTGAATTAGAAGAAAAAACAAAAAAAAAAAAAAAAGAAAAGTTAGTAAATTAAGTTAAAATAGCCTGAAGATGAAGCAAATAGAAAAAGTCTTCATTGAAACAATTGCAGAAATTGCACTAGAAGTTCTGCTACGAGATGGTTTTGTAACAAGTTTTTTCCTCTTCTTGGTTTTGTTTTCCCGTTTTTTTTTTTACTATTATATTTGAGTGAATACTATAGAGATGATGGAGGAAGAGGAGATAGTAAAAGATGGCGATGTAGTACAAATGTCGTTAAACAAACGTCCCTAGGTATCTTTGATAATTACATTTGTGTGCGACAGTAAAATTGTTTTGGAATTTGACTGCGAGGCAAGTTTTTTTCAACGTGTGTCCCCCTCTATTCACGTTTGCTTTCCATTTCCCAGAGTTGAAACAAAAATCAACATAAATAGAGAAAAGTGATGGAGAGAAGGAATGGTGACCAAAATGTTACGCCACATTTGCCAACTCGTCGCTCTTGTTTGCCCTTTTTTGGTATTTTTTAGCGCGAGCTTTCGCTCGTTCTTCTTGTCACTTTTTCTGGTCTTTAATGTTTCCATTTTTTTGCTATCTTCTTTTCTTACAAAGAAAATTTTCCGCACAAAAATGCAATTTCACAGTTTGGTGAGTTTTTATTGTCTGAGTCCAGTTGTCATTGTCGTTATCCTTGTTGGTTTCTAGTTGCTCTCTATGAATGAAACTTACCTCTGTTGATTGCGTTCATTGGCATCAATGCCATCACCACTGCCACCTACGCCACCAGTGCCGCCACTACCACCACCACAAACGGGAGCATAGTCAGCAATGTGATCCTTTTGTAGGTCCAATGTATCGCCGCTAGGTGTGGTACGCCACACCATACCGCCTGAGGATGCATCGAGCCAATAACCGTTGCCCTGGCGCGAGAGACTCGGCATTTTGAGCACATCATTTGGATGGTTGCCTAAAAATGAAAACAAGAAATTTCATTTTTTAATTTATTTCCTCAATTTTTCAACATTAAATTTTATAATATTTATTTAAATTATAAGAACAAATACATACAAATGTGGAAAATAAAAAACAAAAAAAAAAAAAAACAAAAAATTATATTAAAATAAAATAATAAAAATGTAATAAAAGAGAAATAAAATAATTTAAATAAATTACATGAGCTTATTATGCCGAAGGGAGAGAGAGAGAGAGAGAGCGTAATATTGTGGCAATGAAACGGAAATTAAAAAATCTGCGAAACCATAAATTTAACGCATTAAAATAATATTGCATACTTCGAGTAATGCATACATATTGTTATACATATATTCCTTCATTTTATTGTATTTTATTTTATTTCATTTTACAACAATTTTACGTTGAACTTTTGCAACAAACAAAATAAATTATTGTCAATTTTCCATACCACTCGTTGCTGCATCCCTTTATCCCCTTCCCTTCAGCCACAATTGGTTACACTATGTACACACACACACTCATGTATATACGTCCATATTTGTGCATGTGTGGTTGCCTGATATTGTTATTAAACATGACCGCCAAAAAGTGTTGTATACTTATGGGCGACGAGTTTATTGTAAGGTCTCTTTTTTGTTCTCTTTGTGGCAACGTGAAATTGCATAAAAATGCACCAATTAAACTGTCAGTATTCTGTAGCATAACTGAGAGTCAGCCAAGTGTTTTATGACCACACACAATTTCCTCTCTTTTGCATTTATTTTGTAATTTTCATTGCATATTTTTAGGCTTCTGACAAAGTGCCACAGAAGCTCAGCTCTTGTTAGCTCGCTCACATATTTTATTTTTTTTTTTTTGTTTATTTTAACTATAATAAAAAACTCAACTTTACTTTTTTTCCGCTTTTGTTTTTTGGACATGTTGATTTTTCATCATCATCAACATCATCGTCAGCAGAAGCATCATCATCATCGTCATCAACAAGGACCATGTAATCATTGTTATTGTTTTGCTGATGATGGCGATGGTGATGGTGATGTTGCTGCTGATGTTGTTTGTTATTTCTGCACTCTTGTTAAACTTGAAAGAGTAACAATGCTTGACAACATTGTGCATTTTGTGCTTATTGCGCCTATGAATATTTAAAAATTTTTTACTCCTTTATGAGATATAAATACATGCAAAATGTGTGAGTGTGTGTGTGTGACGTTTAAGTGACATTTAGTGTTGTTGTCATTTGTAGCGAGGCCTAAATTTGGTGTTTTTTTCTTATTAAATATAATATAAAACCAGATAAAAACCTAGAGGTCTGAGGGTCTTGAAATTAATATGGTTGGTGGATATGGGTCATGGATTATCCACTTATAGTGTTCAAATTTCAAGTCAATAGTAAAGAAAAAAAAAAATGAATTTCTAATA
Source organism: Amiota mariae (assembly GCA_035041805.1). Lineage (NCBI taxonomy): Eukaryota > Metazoa > Arthropoda > Insecta > Diptera > Drosophilidae > Amiota > Amiota mariae. The sequence continues at coordinate 779,899 of JAWNKV010000216.1, read as the reverse complement.
AGAATATGAATTTGAATCCCGATTTTTATGAGGGGTACCCCCTCCCTAGTGGTCCAGTGCGTGCAAAATTTTCTTTTTTTTTTATGTTACATTTTATTACGCCGATCAAATACAAAAGTACCCTTAAGACATAAGAAACAAACGTTTACTGGGTATTGTTTTAATATTCTAAAGTGTACTAAGTCAAATATTGTCACAATTGCGCCCATGGCGGAGATCTGCTGGGTGAAGCCTCATCAGTTGTCTACGACAATTATGGTTAATCAGTTCAACAGCAATTGTGGATTTTTGTGAGAGATCAACCGATCATTGTATCTAGTAGTGTGTCTAAATTGTGTGAAGTGACTTCTTCACTAAGGCTTAAGTTTAATAATGTTATTCTAAAAACTTTAATTGAATTTGAGACTTCGTGAGCACGCATCACTAAATTGATTTCAATTAGTTGGACTATTTTATGTGTGTCACACAATGGTAGGAAGTGGTTATGAGACCAAGACTGACTAAACCCAGCTTATTAAATATGCTTGCACACATGCAGGAATAGTAGTAGCAACTATTATCATCACTATACATACTCATGTGCCTTTGTGCTATGTTGTATTTGTGCCATATTCATGTATTTCCTGCTCTGCAATGCACCTCATTCACACAGGAAGTCGACACAAACACGTGCAAAATGTTAATTTCTATTATTTGAAACAAAATGTGTGCAAGTTCGCTACTAAAATATTTATTCGCACCTATGTATTTTCATGCACACACACACACACACACACACACATATATATATATATATATTTATATAGTGTACTATCTTTACCATATACACACAGATAATAATTGCATACATTGCGGCATTGTACACGTTGAAATCATATTAAAAGCGGAAATGCGCTCTGCAGTTAGCGTTGGTTGCTTGGTTTAGCTGATGCAGGAAGCGGTCTTTATGTTGCCAGAGGCGTTCATTTGGAAACTAAAGTCTCCCTTGGCAGGCAGAGATACTAGTGGGTATGATGATTTCACACTAAGCTATGCATGCATACTTGAGTACTTTCTTCTATTTGTAATAAGTATGTAGTTGTCGTGTTTTCTTTTGTGCAACAAAAAAGTGTTATATATTTTAGAGAGTGCAGAAGCGAATGAACGCAGTGCAATTTTATCATTATTTATGCATATACGTTTGTACGTGTAGATATCAAAAAACAAAAGAAAATAATAAACTATGAGTATTTCAACAAAGCTTCAATACCCTTCTTTTGTAATTTACATATATGAAAGACAATAAGAAATAGGAGTGATGGCTTTCGAAAGGTTTGGTGCTATAAGTGGTTGATATTGGGTCTGTTTTTATTGCAACCTTCAAACTTATCATTATTCAGTTACTAAAGGTGTCAACATGCGTAATCAGAAGGCACTTGATTTAATAGACACTTTGAGCACTGATGTTAAACAATTTTAATTGTCATATGTTGTGAACTGCAATCAGTCAAATTGGTCATGCATATTTAACATCTAAGGTCACATTTACTTATTCTAATTACAGCTATTCTGAATAATAGCATACTTCTAGGGGTTATAAGTTATAACTTACCACGCATTGTATTCAAAGCCGATTGTTTCATCATCATATGCTTTCGTTTCACAAAGACCATCGCACCAAATGATAACATCATGACGGCCAAAATTGCACCCAACAATATAATGAACCAAGGTTGTGTCAAAACATCATCGACATGATCCAGATTGATTGGATAACTGTGTATGAAAGGATAACAATAGAGAGAGAGAGAGATATGTGAGAGTGGGAAAAATTAGTACACTGCAAGCTTAAAGTTATTATTATTCACTTTTAACTTACCGTTGATTAATAAACGGATCGAGTCGTTTCGTTATCGGATCCAAACGTAATGTTGCCGGCGTACAATAAGGCCCAATGCCCGCATTATTGCCAGCTGCTACACTTACGGTATACATAACGCCTTCGGTAAGATTTGCCAGCACAAGGGTGGGTGAGGCGGCATCAATGGTGACATTTGTCAGGATACGCGAGAAATTGTGCGCCGTGTCAATGCCACGAACCACAACGTGATAGTAAAGTAAGTCGCCTGATGAAGGGAAAGACATTGATGATTAGGGAGAAAAGGATTAGTTGATTGCATATAGTATTTGTATTGTACAATAGAGAAAAAGAAGGAAAACCGAACGAAAACGCCCACGCCCAACCATGTAGATGTCGAGTAACATGTGCGTTTGTTGCGGCTAATGAGCTGACGACGAAGGGACTCTAAGAGTCCTCCTAACTTACCATGTTCAGCTTTCATTTCGGGTGCCTTCCACTTGAGGAACACTGCCGAGGCATTCAGTAAAATAGCTTCCATGCCAAATGGCGCTTCATTAGGCACTGCAAAAATTTAAAGAGATAAAAAATGAAGATTGAGTTGGAGTTAAGCTAAGGATATTGTAATGAGCAAAAGCAGCCTGTTGATGGGTTAAATTGTGTGTTTGTAATTTTGTAATGTGATTTTGATTTGCATCAAATTGTGGCATGTTGCTGTCTGTCTATCTGGTATAGACAACGTTTGGAGTGTTTGGTGCTTTTTAAAAATCATTTAAGCTTTACTAATTAGCAATTTTGCATTTGAAGTCAAGCCAATTGTACAACAGTATTTTTAATGGGACTTAAAGTTGAAGGAGATACTAAGTTTTGGGTATTTTACAAACTTTCAAACCAACTTTCCCACCTGACAGTTGGTTTTGACTTTAAAAAATACATACTACATACTATTCTGGAAAATTCAAGCCTTTACCAAATTTAACTTAAGACTAATTACGAATACTTGAAATATTTTTGCACTTCAACCAATAAAACTTGATTTCGAAGAACAACGAAACGAAACGCAAAAAAAAAAAATTGCCGGCCTGCTAGAAACCTCTAAGGAAAAATAACTCAAACAAAACAAATCACAAAATAGGGAAAGGAGGCTACCAGAAAATACAAATAGAAACAGCAAAGCAGACAAAGTCCTTCGAGGAAAATAAAATAAAATTCACAAACTTACACACGTGTGATGATAAAAAAAAAATAAATAAAAATAGAAATGAATGCAGAAAAAATATATATATTGTACATATAAAACACTTCATTGCGCTCAATCTATTATTGCACAAAGAAATAGCAAAGGCGAGAGAGAGAATAAGAAAAGAAAAGAAAACAGATACACTCACACGCTTGGAGGAGTTTCAAGTACTCTTCCATTCTTGCCTATTACAGGATGCATGCACTCATTCATTCGTTGGTTCGTTCGTTTGTTCGTTTACGTGGCCCAAGTAGCACTTCAAAAGCTCATCTTCATTTGTTTATTTATTTTCCGTGTGCAAACACACAGACACACACAAGAAGTAACGATACAGGAAGGAGATACGTTTGTGCAAATGCATGTGTGTTGAAATTTCTATTGCTTCGTTTTACTGTTGTTGCTGTTGTTTCCTCAATGTTGAGTGCAGCAATTTCTTTAAATAAACAGCGTCAAGCGGCAGCAGCAGCACCAACAGAAAAGTGAGTAAGGTGCAACAAAACAGAGAAACAAAACAAATGGAAGAAGAATAAAGGATGCAGCAGGTAAAAAGGGTTAACTGTCTGTTGATGATGATGATGATGAGACTAATGATGTTGAGACTGATGGTGATGCTGAGAATGATGCTGATACTGATGATGATGATCCTGATGAGTTGGACAGAATAAGATGAGGGGAATGGTGTATAAAAATGTGTAGCTTTTGGCTGTGCGACAAGCTTAAGTGCTTGTCAAGCTTTGTATTATCATCATTGTTTTATCGTCAACTCATTTCCTCTTTAGCTTCCTCTCACTCTCTCACTCTCTCTCTCTCTCTCTCCATCTCTCTTGCCCTTTATCTTTATCTCTCTACCTTTGTATTCTTGCAATGTTTTGCAATACATTCTTCTTATTGTTGTTGTTGTTGCTGTGTTGCATTTAAAATTGCAACAAGACGTCACCATCAAATGAAATGAGTGAGTTTTGTGTTCGCTTCCTTTTTTGTCGTTTTCGTTGACAAATGTTTTGCTGCTTTCTCATTGCTTTCTTCTTTCCCACCTTTCTCTCTTATGGTCAAACACTCTCCTTATTTGCTTATTTATTGCTCCAACAAATAAAAAAAAGTATCTTAAAAGACAACACTCAGAGCGAACAACAAAAATTTTTCTCATCTGTGGTTCGTGCTAAGCAAACACCACACACTTTTTTTATCAGAGTATTTTTCATTGTTTTGTTTTTATTGTAAGTATCTTCCCTACTATTCCCACTTGTTTCTTTTGATTTTTTGTCTGGTTTTTTTTAACTTTTTCTTCTGTTATGTTGTTATTACCTTTATGCATTCACTTCCGTTTCCGTTTGTTGTATTTCTTCATCTTCTTACTGTACCTGAATTCTCACTCATTGCTTATCATCCACTCATTCTATGTCCTAGTCTCATTCTCTTGTGTATTTTACTCAAACTCATATGTATTGTAGAAAGTATAATTGTTGTTTATCTTTACACAATTGCAATTGCAATTTGTATGCCACAAATCCCTTCTCAGACCATCGAACCAACTCACTTTCTCATTTAAATTCTCAAACCGAAACACCTTAAGAGTTATACTTAGATCACGAAGTTGCTACTGCTATTCCTGCCATTTTTCAAAGTGGAAATGTGATGAATGTAAAATGAGTTCAACTGGCGCGTTCACTTGACTCAACATTTTTCGTTCATTTATTCATTCAGGCAATCATTCATTCATTTGTTCGTTTGTCATTTATGAGGCGTGTCATGGGCGTTCAAGTGAGTTTGTGGCTTTATGGCTGCAAGGCAGGAATGTGATGATGTTGAATCTTCTTGTCTAAGTGCAGTTTTTGTGCATTTTATATTATCACAAACTCTGATTCTCATTTTTAACTCTCTCTAACAACTGTTTGTTGACTTATTCTAGTCTCGTCGTCTCTCTGTATACGAGTACAAGTATTTATCTGTAATGTATGTGTTTATTTATATCTGAGTGCGATGCGGTTTTTTGATGAAGTGCTAAAAGCGCGCCAAGTAAACAAAACCAAACAAGTCACAAGCGACACTGAGAGTCAAGTCAGTGAGTCAACATTTGTGATTATTTTTGCTGGGACTTGTGAAGTTTTTCATTTTCTCCATTTTCATTTTCATTTTTGTTTGTTTTTTTTTTTGTTTTTAATTATTAAATTCCATTCGTTTTTAGTTATACAAAATAATAGTTGGTGATAAGGAGGAGATGGAGACTAGAATATTTAGGTTAAAACAAATGATAGAATAGAAGCAGATGAAACAATATAAACATGTCTGGAAAGTTTTTATTTTTATTACCAAAAAAGAATCTTATAAAGTCAAAAAAATAACTTTATATTGAAGCTAAATATTTCCCAATGACGGTTGGTTGGTTGGTTGGTTTTTGGTGGGGAACGGGGACTGCACAAGATAAAAGTTTTGTTTTAAGAATACCAGAAGGAATTTGGATTATTATTTGCATGGGATTTCTTTCTTTTGTTCCATGATTTTTATAATTTATTTTAAGTTTCAAAATTTTGAAAATTTTTCAACTTTTTTTTAGCATATTTTCTCTGATTAAAAATTCTCTTACCATCAACTGCTACAATCATATAATCGAATATGAGTACACACATACATATACAAATTGCATATGTACGCTCAAACGCACATATCCTTTTTATCCTTTTTGATATTGTGCAACGATTTTTATGCGCATGAATTACTTTTATTCTTTGTTACCTTTCAGCCTACTTCAATTGTTGCAAAATGTGATCAATGATTGACATACTTTCATTCCTTTCTTTATCTTTCATTCATTTTTTCCATTCCTTTCCTTTCCTTTTCTTTCTATCATACATCCTATACTATATTTGTCATATCCTTTGATTTTGCTCGTTCATTGTTGTTGCGACCCTTGAAATTGCATAGTACACACGATTATGTGACCCGCATTACCTTATATATATATTCAATATAATCGAATACCGAACATTGAATCAATAAATGAAGGAATGAATGATTGAATGAATTTATAGAACGAACACAGCTGATGTCAAAGTCTGATAAGAACGATAACATGAAAAAAAGGGAGAGTGAGAGATTTTTGTTTTCTCCAATTTCTTTTGTTATTATTTTGTATTATATTTAGTTTTTATTGAATTAGGTTATTGTTGCAATTCTTTGGTTTAGTGACATGTGGCAAAAAAGTTTGATAGAAAAAATAGTAGGGAAAGCAAATCAGAAAAAAAAGGGAGGTTAACCGAATAAGAGGCGTTAAGTTTACCATGCCTTTACATATCTGAGGGTGGACATACTTGCACATACATGGTAGTTAGCTAGGAAGGTAGGATTTTCTACATATTGTATTGTATTTGGGTATTTGTGTATCGATGGATTATGATGATGTTAGGGGGATGATAAGAAGCATGTTCAGGTATTTGTCTGTTTTATAGATTGCTTTGGATTTAATGCATTCGCTTCATTAGATATTTGCCAATAGTTTTGCTTACACAATGACTCGATGATGATGATGATGACGATGGACTTATGAAGCAGGAAAGCCAAGGCTACTAACTCTGTTGATCTCTTGTAACTAAAAGCAACCAATAACTTTAACTTGAAGCTATTTAAATTGGGAATACCATTAAGGTATAGACTTCATATATCTTTGGTAGCTTATTTTCCCTTCCATTTAGGGTTTCCATAACCGAAAAAGCTTAACTGTTTTAATGATAATAACAAAAATAGAAGCTTATGCAAGGCATATAACTCATTAACCAAGTTAGAGAGCCCACCTGTGCATGCACACGCATGATGACTTTCCTTACTCCCACCCCCCTCCCCCACCATTCTAAGACTTATAAATATTTACCAAAAATTGAAGTCGTCGTACTTTCGAATTAATACTCTGAAGAGTAGTGGAGCGGCTTTTATGGGAGAAGGAGGAGTATAACGAAAAATAAGCTTTGCAAATAAATATTTAATCAAAAGTAGCTGCGAAAAAGGCAAGGAACATCGTAAAAGAGTAGAAACCCTTTGGTAAACATTTGCCATGACAGACAGCAGACGATTTTTATGTTTCATGGTGGTTTAGATGTTTTTGTTGTTGTTGTTATAATACTTACCATCTTCAAGTGTACGAGCGATACGCGTATTCGATGGTTTACCCTCGACAGATTTGTAAAATGGCACAATGAAAAATTCATATAACGTATACTGAACAAGTCCTGTCATGGTGCATGAGGAGGCTCCACCTCCATTGAGTATCGTTAACATGCGATATTTGGTACTCAGTTTGCTTGTAGCAGCCACAGAAGCTGCTGCTGCCGTCTCTGCTCCCGAGGTTGTTGCCAAATGTTGTTGGCTTGTGGCCTCACGTCCTCTGTTATTGGTGGCAATATTTGGTTTTGCCGAAATCAATGCCAATGCCGGTGATGATGATGATGATGAGGACGATGTCGACAAAGAGGTTGTGCTACGTGATGTGCCCGACAACAAAGGATTCGTGTTTACACTGCTACCCGTGTGTGTCGGATTGGGTAACTGACGGGCATAGATATAGAAGCCTTCAACGTATTTGCCATTGATGATCTGCATGCAAAGAAACAAATGAAACGAGTGATGATTTTGTTACAAACGTTAAAAGGATTTTTTCATTTTTGGAAATTGGAAATTGGAAATCTTTCTCCATTCCATGGATATGTTTATTATAGTAAAATAGATAGATAGCTAGATGTATAGACGAACCTGCCATGTTAATTTCATGCTTGTCGAATCAACGACACTTGCATTGATCAACTCAACAACATCACCAGAGAGTAGACTGGCACGTGCTTCACTGAGATCCAGGCCACTATTGAAATAACGCTGTAAGATGAGAGAAGCACAAAAATAAGTAAAAGTTTTCATTACAAGATACCAAGTATTCTAAAGGGTTACTTACAGTGCCCACTGTAACGGGTTCCGACATGGCACTCGGCAGCGATAAGCCATGTGAGTTCTCGGCGCGTATCAAAAAGAAATAATTCACACCCGTGACTAGACCCAATTGCGTGTAGGTAGTGTTTTGGACACGTGTGGCAACTGCCACCCAACCATCGGTCTCATTTTTACCAAACATTTCCACAACATAACCCACTAAGCTGGAAGCTCCCACTTTATTGCTACGCGTCCAGCTCAAAGTCACAGAATCTTCAGTTTTCTCCACAACTTGTGGTTTACCCGGTGGTCCTGGATAGGCAGATAACTCAGGTGCACGATAGAATTTAATATTTGGATTTGTTGGTGTATCAATCCTTAGAAATCCACTCCAAGAGGATTTGCCATTCCGATTAGTTGCCACACATGTATAGAGGCCTTCGTCTTCATTCCGTTGCAGTTCGGAAATGGTTAAGGCGCCTTGCTCAGTCAGATTGCGACGTTCATGTTCCATTACATCAATTGGTATGCCATCAAGATACCAAGATACTGTGGGTACTGGTGTTCCCTGAGTACGGCAGGGCAAGACAACAATTGATTTGGCAGGTAATGTTTGATTTACAGGCCCTTGTTCAATAATCGGTGGTGGCAATTCGAATTGAGTATCTACTGTGACCACAGTACGACTGCTGACACTACCCACAGCGTTAAGAGCATTGCAGACAACCACTTTACCAGAGTCTTCGCGTGCAAAACGTGTAATCGATAGTACAGTGCGTCCTTCCGGCGTCAAAGTGACTTCCATGCGCCCATCCGAGTAACCAGGGAATAATAGTGAACTATTACCCTCAAGCGACCAATAGAGCGTTGGCTTGGGATAACCACTTGCCTGACATTCAAAGAGCACTTCATCACCGACTTCGACAAGTTGATTTTTCGGGCGTAACATGAATTTGGGTGGAGCTGCAATGGACAAGAATGAAATGTGGGAGGTTTGTGTTAATGGAGCGAAATCAATTATTGTTTGAGTCAATTGGGGGAAAACTTACCATGAACTGTCAGAATACCAGTTGCAGTAATTGACCCCACCGCATTATCTGCTTCGCAACTATATTCTCCCATATCCTCCAATATAATGTCATCCAGTTTAAGACTTCGATCTTCAAGTATGTGCACGCGACCTGTGAGTGAACAGAAAGAAGGGGAAGCAGAAGAAGTTATATACAATATTAGAAGCTGTAAGTAAACACAAAAGTAAAATAAATTTGGTGCCCCCACCCTTGTAGAGCAGCCATCTAATAGCCTTTTCACTGATAATTGTACACATTTTGGTTGCACACTATGGTGTGAGATGAGGTACGTTGATGGAGAACTTAGTACTACATGCCAAGGTGTGCAAACAATTTTTACTATTTTCCTTTCATTATTCTTTTTTGTCTTTTTCACTTACACTATACACTCACATACATATATACATACAGACATTCTATATGTGCATGGTGCATGTGTGAGTACATACATATGTGTGTGTGTGTGTGTTTGGAAAACTCTTAAGCAAACAACTTGAGTCCTTCGTTTGGTTTGCTTTTGGCTTTAGTTCTGCTTCTGGTTCTGGTTTTAGCTCTTATCTAGCAGCTCTTTTTATCTATATTCTATATGTTGTTGTTTTTTTCGTCTATTCTACTTCGTTAGTAGTTCAAGTAGCGTAAAAATGGGCAAGTTACTGCTAGGGAAACAACAACAACAACAGCAACTAAGATGACAATAACCACAGCAATGGAGGCAAAAGAAGTACAATTTCTTGCCACTTCTTTCTTTGGCAGCATCTTAGACATACTTTGTGGCTTTTATTGTAAAAATATATTTATACATCGTAGGTAGTATGTGTGTGGGTGAGATAATATGGTATATTTGATATTGTATGGGTAAAAAATAGATTTAAAATGTTTGTTGTTGTTGTTGTTGTTGATGTTCTCGTTGCCTATTCCTTTGCCAATTGTTTGCTTAACAAAAGTTTACGGAAGTTACCGCTGCAACTATAGGAGGAAGGAACTACAAAGGAACTCATAGTTGAATCGCTCTTTCTCTCACTTTCACACTTTCTCTCTTTATATATATTGTATATCTCTGTCACTTATCAGTGACTTGATTTTTCTTTACACATGAAGACTTTTTTTCTTTCTTGCTTTCTCTGTGTGGCTTTGTATTAAGAGTGCACCCACCTTATGCATCAACTTAACTGACATCCTTGTTGGCCAGACTTAGCTTCTTCTCTATTTAAAGTGGCAAAATCTCTGGCATTGTATGCATCTCTGTATACATATATCTATGTGTGTATAGGTGTGAAGGTATGCTATGGGGTTGTTGTCTAATATTGGAGTGAAGTTGTTGTGTTCATTCGGTGGCAGTTCGGTACCATTTTCAAGTGTTGTGCAAGCAAAAATGTTGATTGCTGCCAGCAGAGATTGGCAATTAACGGAATTAAAAGTTACAGTTGTTTGTCTAAATGTTGATGCTTGATACAGTGGACGCTGGTATAAGCGGCTGATGAAGCATTGTGGTCATTCATAGTACTTATTTGCAAAAGGGTTGTGGAAAAAAAAGAGATACACTGAGAGATAGAGAGATAGAATGGTAACAAAAATTAATAAATATTCTATTTATTATTCACATGAAAATTTCTTTCAGTGTATTCAATGCAATCAACATAAAAAGTCATGGTAAAACGCATGGAAAATACGAAAGTAACCGCATGCATGTCTGCATATCCTTTTTTCAGGATTTTTTTTAAAATTTTTTTTTTTTATTTTGTGTGCTTCATATACAAAGTAAAGTCACTTGTAGTTGTAGTTGCTGTTGTAGTTGCTGTTGTTGTTGTTGTTGTTGTTGTTGTTGTTGTGTACAGGTTGGTAAATATAAACAAAAAACTTTAATTTCATTTGAAACAAAAATCAAACCGCAAAAATAAACCAAACAAATAGCAAGGCAAAGTGATAGAAAGATATATAGGGAGAGAGAGAAAGAGAGAAAGAGAGAGAGAGTGGGAAAAGGCGTTAAAGAGGAAGTTGCTCAAATACAAAATGGTTATACAGTGATGCACTTCCGGCTAATTGACATGCAAGTAAAGAGGTTTGAGGTTAACTTTTTTTTTTTGTTTTAATTCAAAAGCTATGCATTAAATACTCTAAATGATATACGATATCATTGAAGTATTCATCAGAACTATGGGTTAATAACTATTGCCTATGGTATGCTAAGAAAAGAATCCCAGTGAAGAATATTGAACAATTTTCTTCTACACCAAGGCAAGCAATCAACTTAATATTATACCATTCTGTGTTTGAATGCAGAATGTCCAGAATATCATTGTAAGTAATAAGTTTATATCTACTGTCACAGACAGAAAGACAAACATTGTTAATTGTCTCTTCTTAAAGTTCTGAATGCATTTCTAAGTGACTCTGAGATACTCATCAGCATTTAAAATATTTATAAATAGTAAAAAGAACAATACTCACGTAAAGGCATATTACCGCCAGAAGCAGTACGCCGCCATAAAACATCTGGCAAAGGATCACCACCAATGCGACATTGGAAAATAACTGAGGTACCAACAATAGCAGTTTGATTTTGTGGTCCACGTATAAGAAATGGTCGCACTAAAAAATAAAATAAAAAAATATATATAAGCAAAATAAAATCCTCATTGTACTGTTCTGCAATCATACTTACCATGGACTTTAAGAAATGCTGTAGTTGATTCACGTGTTCCAACAACATTTTTTACAACGCACTGATAACGACCATCATCTGATTGACGGGCATCTTGTATTGCCAGATTACCACCATCGACAATGCGAATACGTTTGTTGCCACTCAAATTCATCGTTTGACCATTTTTACGCCACGAGATCTGAGGTTCAGGTGAGCCACGTGGAGCACCGCACTCCATTAGAGCAATTTCACCTTGAGCAACGCGAGTATTCTGTGGCTCCAAACGGAATTCATCACGTAGAACTGTTGAAAACAAGAAATAAAGAGAATTCAAATAAGCTGATTGATTTAATAGGAATAAAGTGCAATATGCTTGTTGGCATTGGCATGTTCTTGTTCTTGGAGTACTAATGGTCTTGCTGTCCTTTAGTTATCAGTTATCCTTTGCTAAGGAACTGCACATTTTTCTTTCAATTTATGTTAGCTTTGCTTTGATTTTAATATTTTATTATAAAATGCAATTGAATTTGTGTGTGAGCCAGCCCTTGGCTATCGTCTTCAAGAGAATTCTCAATATGCTTTACATTTATTTGTTGCTATAACTCAGATATTAATAAGCTTATTCCTTATTTAATTTGCAATTTCTCATTCAGGTAAAAATGTAAAGATAAATATCATTTTATTCATTCATCCTTTATTTTATTCAAAATCTTGTATATTTTTTTATTATATTAAAAAGAAAAATACATAATTTGCTTCATTGAACAAAGGATTCATTTCTCATTCGATTATGATGATTCTTGACATTTGCTATAAGAATTTATAAAAAATTCATATTTATTCAAAATATCTTCAGATATTTTTCATATTTTCATTAAAACATTTTTAAGGTTCCCTTTTAATATTTAAAATATTAAATTATCTTTGATGCAAAGAAGAAGATAATAATAATTATTTTATATATGAATATGAACTCCTTTTGTTTAATGAACTCATCATCACCATCATCACCGCCATCATGATTGGGGTTTAATTACAAAACGGAAATAAAAGCCGATTATATTTTGCAAAATTAAATGAGTTACGAATTTTATATTAATTAAAGGTGTCTTAGCAACCATCATCACTGTCGTCATCATCATCAACAACATTAACGCCTACAAAAACCTTAGGGCAATTGAAGAAAAATCATTTTAATTAAACCTTAAAACTTTATTATCATTCTACAATAATTTTAATTTTTATTGTTATTATCATTAAACTTTAATGTGAAACTTTAAAACATCAGCATCTGTTTAAAAGTTTATTGGAAATTTTTGTTTGTTGTTTTCTTAAAATGAAATGAAAAATATTGTAAGTAGATTTTTATACATTTTTCATGTACACGCAAACGCTAATTTGACATATGAAACGCCATGCAACATATTATAGCAACATCGTGATGATGATGATGATGATGATGATATGATGATGCATGCAACCCCCACTTATCGACCCTACTTCGGAGTGTGTTTTTACTCATTAACAAAATGCACCATAATCGATCATCGTCATTTGACTACGCGCCTCATTCATTTATTCGAATAATTTTTGTTTTTGTTTTCTTTCTTTCCATATTTTCCATTTACCATTTTCCATTATCCCTAACATGCCACACGCTTGTCATATGAAAATGTTAATGATTTAACATGTTCATATAATTTATTAAAAACATTTTTTTGTTTTTTTGTTTTTGGTTTTCATAATTTACTTACAGGCAACTTGTAATGTTGCATTTCTTGAACGCGCCACACCAAATTCATTCTTTGCCTGGCACCAATATGTGCCAGCATCGCTCTCACGTCGTGAATGAATGACCTAAAATTGAAGAGAAAAAAAAAATTATATAAAGATTAGTTACTTAGTTGTTAATTGCAAAGTTTTGAAAAGTCTGTAAGCTTAGAACCTTAACAACTCAAAAATTGAAATCTTAAGTCCAAAAAATTGTTTATCCCTTAAAAGTTAGTAGTACAATAAGTAATCCTCGACATCTCACTAAGACAAGCCAAGCCAACCAACCTCCCCCACCATACACCATACAATATAAAATTAGCTATAAAACACGTGCCCCAAACTGAACTGAAATGATGATTGTAAAAGATCAAAAGTATCTTTTGTGTAAAAGTTTTGTGTGATGAAAATTAAACAAGGAATAAAGGAAGGAATGACACAAACATATCAAAACGGACAGACAAATTAGTAGACAAACAAAAACAAAAACAAATAGAATGGAATAGGCACAAATACATACATACAACTGAGCTGAAAATCTACTAATTGTCATCAATGGGAGTTTCAAGTTTTCAGTCATTGAACAAGATTTAAGTTGACCTTCTTCCAACCCCCCTCATTCCAATAACATAATGCGAAAGTCAACAAAAATTTGACCAATGCCTCGTATACGCAATTTAATTTAATTAAAAAATAAGGCAACAACAGCAACAACAACAAAATAAACTATAAAATAAAAAGTCAAAAGTCTCCTTCCAACCCTTGGTTCAAAATCTTCATTCATTCATTCATTCATTCATTTAATACTCATCTTAATTGACAACAAACAACCGCTTGGTGACCCTGTTTAACTGCTTAGCGACAATTGTCCCCAAAATAAGAAAAAAAAGGAAAGAAGTAAAAGGTTGAAATTGGGATAGATGAAAATAAAATAAAATTAAATAAATAAATTGAAACACTTGAGAATTAAACTTTTTCCGGTTTTCGCAATGATTTTTCAACATTTTTTTTAGTTGGTTTTTTTTTTAAGACTCACGCCTAAAGTCACTTTACAATGAGCAGCTCTTTAGTCTTCTCATCCACTCAAGATAAATTTTGGAATGAATAACGTCCGGCACTTGAACAGTGATGGATAATATCATAAGCATGAACAATTATTTTATTATTTTTTTTTTTTTTTTTATAAATTTTATTTTATTATGTAATTTGTTGTTGTGAAAAATTAAATTAAATAATTTGTTGTATGTGCTTTCAAGTTGCACAAATCGGTTATACAATAATAGTAGTACAACACAAAATGAATGTAAAAAAATATTGTTTTTATAATATAATAAAATGAAATAAGAAATAAATAAAATATGCTGGCAAAAAATGCATTTTTTGGTATTGTAAATGGAGGAAATAAATAAAAAGGAAAATGATAAAAACAATTGCTACAATTGCATGTGTTTTAGGGGGTGTTAACAAGCGAATGAACTAGACACCCTCATACTTTGTACGATATTCGAGATCAACCCCTGGTTTTTTGTTTGTACTTATATACTTTTATAGGCCTTTTTCATCATGACTTTCCACTCGTTAGCCAATATTTGAGTATGAGTTTTTGAATGTAAAAATGCTCAGTTGTTCTGTAACTTCAAGGCAATTTCACAGACAAAACAAAAACATCAACATCAACAATATATTGTAAATAAACGACAAACAACAAGAAGCAGAACTTGTATAAACATATAGAATAGAATATTATTGTATAAGCAAACCTATAGAGATCATCATTTATAAATACTAAATAGAAGGAAGGATGAATGAATGAATGGATGTGGATGTTTGGATATGAGTATCGAAACGAATTGAGTCAAGTTGTGGTGTTCTCCTTGTTTTTCAATGAATGAATGAAAAATGCATTCATTTGGAAGAACATAAAATAATATTAGAAAATTTATGCAATTTTCCTTTTTTTTTTTTTTCCTTTAGTTGTTGGCTTTTTCTATAAACAATATTGTACTATATGATTTCATTTAGCAAATGTTCAAATTCTCAGACTTTACACACACTAATAAGTAAAGTGAGGGGAACTCATATATCTAAACCTTTCAATTACATGTTAAGTTTTTGTATCTTTATTTACCTATAATTTAAGGTTACAGTTATGATGAATATGAGTTAAATTTATTTTTAAAGTGTTTTGTAATTGAAGTAGTGAATTATTACCTTGAGAAAGAATAAACCACCAGCGGGTAACATAATACGATGTGATCCGGTATCTGTTTTCAATTCATGCCCATCCTTAAACCATTGAATTGATGGTGTTGGATTGCCCTCGGCTTTGCAATTAAATGTAAATGGATCATTTTTTGGTACTGTCGTATCCATGGGATGTTCAAGAATACGTGGATTTTCACCTGGAAATTATTAAAAAGAAAAAAGGTAAGTAATAAGATAAGTATTGATTAAAGTATAGTTTCTGTAATATTAAAGAACCTCCAGCAAAGCCACTTAAAATAATAGACAATTCATCTTAAAGTTGTTCAAAACTGGAATTTATAGAAATACGCACAAGTAAATATTATAGTTGAGAGAGAGATAGAGAGAGATAAAAGTAATAAGTACCGCTACCGCAGCCTGCTGTGCTCTAAATTCATTTTTTTAATATTTTATTTTATCCTTTTTTTTTTTTTGTCGAAATTCCTTCATTATTTTTTAACAGCTGCAAATACAGGCAGGCTGCGGGTCCTCACTCAATGCACTTAAACCCTAAAAAAAGGTAATGACTTGTCAGCAATGTTGACTCAAGTGCTAGCAAATGTTCATCTCATATCAATCCTCCCTCTATCTTAGTACTATCTTTCCATCAATCTATTCATCTTCTGCTTCTCTACTACATTCTTCATTATACTAAATTACTCTACATATTCTTCTTAGGATATGAATGACATTGTCTTTGAAAATCTAAAACTAAATTTCTAGTTTTAAAAGGACATTAAATTGTGTAAATGCCTTTAAAAACTTTATGTTTTTCACTTCAATTAGAGCGCCTCAGATGTCGAAGCAGATTTCATTAATAGCTCTATACTAGTATATTCATGTCCTTGCTTGCTCATCATAAATATAGTAAAAAAAAATAAAAAATACCCAATGTGAATTTATGTTAACGAGAAGCAATGAATGTCGTCCATAATTCACTTAAAATGCGCTCCAATTCAATTAAGTTCAAAAAATATTTATCACCACCACCAACCATCACCAACCATTACCAACTTCAGCACCACCACCACCACCACCACCATTATCAAGAAGAACAACTACAACTTCAAATAGAAAAAACCACAAAATTTACGAATAAAAAAAAACATAGGAACAAAAAGAAAAACAAGCAAGGACATGATGTAACTACTCCTGCATCCTAGTCCTTGTTGGAACTAGTAAACCAGAGAGATGGAGAGGGAAAGTGGGGAAAAGGTGGTAAGCTAAGGTATAAATGAAACGCAGTTGAAAAGTAATTACAAAAACGCAAAAAGCTGCAATCAACTTTGTGTTTCTGAGCTTATTTTTCTTTCTTTTTATATGGTCAATCACTAAATCAACACTACGATAAGTAAATGTTTTCTGTGGGTGACAAAGGACACAAGAAAAAGGATACCAAAGGAGTGATAGAAATAGTGATAGCAATGATACTAAGCGACATCATTTGGCCGGAAATTAAGTTCTGCAGATTTATTGAGAACGGATGGCATTGGACATCGATTGTTTGTTTGTATCTTCTCCCTATTTGTTTTTGCTGTTGCTACTAACTCAATAGGTAATTCTTAACCAAAGACTTGATCAACAATAACAGTTGCTACTGATAATGATGATGATGATAAAGTCATTTTTGGGCTTCTTAAACAATTTTTAAATTCTATTTTGCTTAAATTCCAAAAAGATTTATTCGTATAATCATGATGACTTTGAGTATCAACTACTTTGTCTTTACTTTATATTGTTTTTTTTTTTTTACTGCATTCACTTTTAAAGGTCATTAACGGTTTGTGGATTAAATGCGACTTACAAAGACTTTGCTCTCTTGTGATTTACAAAGCTGAATTTATGAGTTTTGACACCTTTTGAATATGCCGTGCTGTTGTGATATGCCTCAAGGAGTGGTGCACACTTCCGCTTTCTTCATACTCAAATACACATAAATGCAAATATCCTCACTCACTGTGCCTTAAGTTGAGTAAATAATGCCAGGAGCATTTGTTTAATTGGCAAGGCAGGCAGGCAAGCAAAGAAAAAGGCATAGGAAACAGCAAAAATTATTGTAATACTTCAACATAAAGGACTAACTCTAAGCAAAGCAAAAGCAAAAGGGCGAAGGAAAATCGAGCTTAAATAAATAAATACTTTGCAACAACACAACAAGTAATGTGTGCAACAACAATCACAATCAGAATGAATGAAAGAAACACTTCTAGAAACAACTTTTTGAGAAAGCGTGTTAAAAACTTACAGTCGTGACAAAAAAAAAAAAAAAAAAAACAACAACAAAATGGGGAAACAACAAAAATCAAAGTTTTTATGGCTTACAAAAGGAAAATAAGCGCATGAAAAATTAAACAATAAATACAAAGAATAAATAAACTAAAAAAAAAACAACAACAAAATAATATGAAGAAAATGAAAGAAGAATAAAACAAAGCAAAGTAAAGCATTCAACTTAACTTTTGCCATGTTTCGCTTTTGAAGAAAAACAGAAAAAGGGGAAAAACTAAAGAAAAAGTGCATAAAATATATTTTAAACATTCCAATGCAATAAAAAAAATGTGCGAGAAAAACAAGGTTAAGAGAGAGAGAGAGAGAGAGAGTGAGACAAAGAGAGAGAGAAGGGAGAGAATGAAAGAAAGAAGGATGGAGGACTAGAGTTTGAGTTTGTTGGATTGAGAAGGATGGAAAGAAAATGATTGTAAAGGAGAATAATAGAAAAGTGCACTCCAAGTTCTATGCTACTTGAATCCAGTACTAGTTCGCTTAGTTTAGTTTCCTCAGTCTTAGTTACTTAACTTATTGTTTCTATTGTTGTTGGAATTGTGGTTGTTATTGCTGTTGCCAGTTTGTCAAGTGTCACTATTTTGTTGGTGTTGTTGTTTTTTGTATTGCACCCTTTTTATTCTTCACTTTCTTTATAAATTTTTTTACTTTGTTGCAAAAACTCTTTCCATCTCCTACTACTGTCTGTCACAGTCGCTTATTTTCTACTCCATTTCATTCTATCTTTTCCTTCATATTCATCATTATCATCATCATCATCAGCAGCAGCAGCAGCAGCAGAGTAGTAAAAAGGAAATGCTCTCATGCAAATATGGCTACAGGAAGTTGTGGTCTACAACGAAGTCACAGTTTTACTTTTTACCAATCATTTAAAATTGTGGCACCTTTTTTTGGTTTGTTTGCTGGTTGCATGCAACACTTAGTAAGTACATACTACATACTATTTTGAAAACATGTCAAGTTGGCTAACTTTGACTTTAATGAGCAATAATTAACTAGGCATAAGATTTCTAAGCACATGAAATGTTGTGTTGTGTTGTTCGTGTATAATGTAGTAGTATTACTGTCATCATAAAGTTAACTTATTTTTATGGTTCACTTGGCATCAAGAATGCTAGAATAACCAAAAATACAAGCAGAGCAGAACAAAAGCAAACAATAAAAAAGAAAGTGGAGAAGATAAATTGTTTTATTATGCCCATGATGATGATTGTTTGAAGTACTATTTTGAATTCATTTGATAAGGCCAACTTACAAGTGTAAAACATCATACATACTCAAAGTAACAATATTTGAACAACAAACAAAACACAAGAATAACAAGTACAATTTTCCTTTTAATAGTTCCAATTATTATTATTTTTAAGCTCTTTTTGTTTCTCTGCTTTGGTTTTTTATCTTTTTGAAACAAGGTATTATGTATACTACACTATGTAGTCATTAGTATTGCAATGTTGCAATTGTTTATTATGGAAACACAACTATGTAATTCTGAGTACCAACTACAAACTAACAAAAGTACTTACTGCAATAGCAGACAATTTGTCTAGTTGTTTGTCTAGTATCTTCCAGAATAAGTTGTGGTACTTCTTTTTTTCCCTCATTTTATCAATATGTATTTCCCTATTGTGTTGTTTTAATATTTCTTTATCATACAGTGACTTCGGTCTCACCAAAGTTTTGGTACGCTTCTCATAAAATGGAAATATTACAGAGAGAAATTTGAATAAACCATTATGAATATTCATTCGATTGTTTCGTTTTTTTTCAAGTAGTATGTTCGTCCTCTTTTAATCAGTTTCAGTAAAAATGATATAGATGCAATTCAAATGAATTAACAGATGTTTTTCTTATGATGCTGACCATATATGAAATCTCTGAAGTCTCATTCATTTTCCTATAAATAAATATTTGCAACAAACTTCATATCAAAATATATTCAAATATATATTAAATAATCGTATGCTTCTTGAGTTCAGTTCCCTATTCCCAGTCAATTCTTAATCAGCATAAGCAGCAAACGTGATTCCTTTTATTCCCCTCCATTGTTCTTAAATGTATCCTTTGTTTTATTTCTCTATTTTTCTCTGTGTTATGGTTTGTCGATTGTCGCTTCATGTATGTATGTATTTATGTGTTTTGTTTATTTGTTGGATTTCGATTTACCGTTTGTGTTTGTATGTCTGCTTCCTAAGCACCTGTTATTTTTACTTATTTTTCTTCAATATCATATTTTTTTTTTTTTTCACTACAATAACAAATAAAGTTGTCTGTTGATGATGGCATTTAAGTTCTTTCTACCAAACAAATGCTTTCTACATATGTAACTGTTTGCTTGGCTAAGTATCTAGAAACATATGTATATTGTCTCTCTGTCTATTTAACCATTAATTCATTTCACGATTTGTCGTTTACATTTGCTAGAAGAAGTAATTCTTCTATTTCTCTATTTTAGCGAAGTTTGTCTTCCTTGAACTCCGACTTGAATGCATTTGACTTAATACAAAAAAAAAAAAAATCATTGCATACTTTTAGTTGTTGTTTCTTGACAATGAATTGACTGACTTACTTTTTACTTGTTATTGGAATTTTATTGTTGTTACTATTGTTAATGTTGCATTGCTTTCATTGTTGGCAAATGACAATTGATAAATTAATTTTCATCCAAGTTGGAGCTTTAAATATCAAAAACAGCTTTCTCTTTGCCCTCATTAAATGACACCACCACCCACATTCGTCTTTAGTTTATCAATACCAATTATGATCTTTGACAAAAGACAATATAATACATTTAAATGTTAGAGATTCATAAAATCAAATACCCCATAATAATAATTTATGCAAAATAATGCAACTGTGATTTTTGTTTTTCCTTTTCTTTGATCAATTTTTTTATAAATATTTTATTATTTTTAATATTTTTTTAAGCAACTTAAAAATGTTTAGTCATGGTTTAGTACAAGTTACACGCACTGCGTGATAGACAAATAAATAAACTAGTTCCATCTACGCCCACTGAATGACAAATTATGCATTATGCTGATGATGATCAGCAACAGAAGCATAAACAGAAATCAAAACAAACAAAACACATAAGCGAAGAGACTACAACAAAGTTTAAAAAAGTATCTCAAGCATTAACAACGATGAAGTTAATGTTGATGATGAAAATGAAACGATTGGCTTTGGTAATGAAGGTGGGTGATGTGGCAGCTGCTGCACTTACGCACTTTTAGACATTTTTATGCGCATGTAAGACAAATAATAACAAGAAAAGTTGGAATTAGAACGACGACGACGACAACGACGACAACATATACGTACGACTAAAAAGCATACATAAAATATTCCAAGATAGCAAAGGCACAGTCACAGAGAAAGAATGAGGGAACAAAAAGTAGAAGAGACAGTCAAACAACTGAAGAACAAAAGCAGCAAAAGAGAAATGCATTTCCTGTTGTTCTTTGTTATTTGTACTTGTTCTTCTTCTTGCAACTTTTGATGCACGCATGCGGGTGCACTTTGTTGTTATTCTTACGAAGATGCAAGGAAACAAGGGAGCAAATAGACGAGGCGTGGGTGTAACATTTTTTACACCTTTTAAAGCCAGAAGCACTGAATGCCAACCCATGCTAAAGGTAAGTAAGATAATGTTAAGATAAACTCGGATGGTTGGTTGAATGGATGCAAAGATGTATGAAGGGAAAATATATAAATACAAAATTAGGTACAGTGAAAGGTAGCAAGGGAGGGAGGGAGATAGGAGTGAAATTAAAATGCATGTTTGCATTATTTGTTGTTGCTTGTTTGTTTGTTTTCACTTCACACATTTTATTTTATTTTTTGTAAATAGCAAACAACTGAAAATGCATAAATTTTCACAACAACACATCAGCAAGCAAGCACACACTCCAATGTCTAAGCACCAAGTTCAGTTCTCTCTTTTGCAAAAACTTTGTAAGTGGTTTCTCGGAGATTCTCTATGATGATGAAAATACACATTTGCATATGTTTCTACTAATTAGCACCTCGGCAGTGTTTAAGTTTTGCTCTCAGAGATACAGAAAAATATCATAGAGGAAGAGAAAATTATATGAGACTATGAAAACTAGCAGAAGAATATTTATTTAGAGAATAACAAAAATAAATAAATAATTTAAATAAAAATTATATAAATAATATAAATAAAAATAAAATTAATAATTTAAATAAAATTTAAATAAATAATTTAAATAAAATTTAAATAAATAATTTAAATAAAAATTAAATAAATGATATAAATAAAATAAAATAAATAATTTAAATAAAGATTAAATAATTAATTAAATACCTTTGTAAATATTCTGTAATATCTTCTAATGATTTTCTTTGAAGAAATTCGAGAGAAAATTCATTCCAATTCATTTAATATTTTATTATTGTCAATGGTGAATTAAATTTTTCTGAATTATTATAAAACCTAAGATGAATACTAATTGATCTAAAATCTTTTTAGTGAAATCATTTTGTCTCAAAGCGATAAACACTTGTCTCCATGTTTACAAAATCACAAAAAATGTTGTTAACATTTAAAATTGATTGCTTACAAATACAAGAAACACTGATGAATGAAACTTGACATCTTCAAACTTCAAAGTTAAGTTTTCTAAGATTGCCAATGTATTTAATTAAGAAATTTGTTTTTAAAATAGCCACGACGGCCTTTCAATAATCAAAGAGGTAAACAACTGTCGAGCTGCAAATGAAAAATATTATTTAAGCCACTTGAAGCTCTTTTACTTTCAACTATCATTACATTGTTTTTTAGAATGTTCTTGCCAGTATATTTTCTACTTTTACTATATCATTCAATTAATACTTGTATGTAAATCACAATAAACCACTGCGCTAGGTACTCTCTGCAAACATTCTACAGAGTCTAACATGCAACAACTTGCCACATTTATTTATTTATTTAATATAAAATATTTTTGTAAAATAAAAAAAAAGAAAAAGGAATGAAAGAGCTGAATTGGAATGTTGCATTCCTTCGTATCGTAGGTTTTTTTTCCTGTATTAGTTTATTAATTCATATAAATATTTACATCTCTTTCGAAAGAGTGCTGAGCACCTTTCCTTCATCATTCATCCTTCATCAGAGAAAACTCTATGTGGTTTTTACTTCATAATTTTTTTGTTGTTTGCATATTTTTACCTTTCTTTTTTTTTTTTTGTTACCGCAACATGTTTGCTTAATTAAATATTTTGTAAGCTTTGCTTAAAGTTTATTTTTCATATGTTGCATGCAACATGCAACAACAAATGACATGATGTTCTCCTTCTTCATACTTTAGTAAGCAGGTTTACTCCGTGCAACTTTACAGAAACCAAAATTTTTTATCAAAGGAATTATTTTTTTTTTCAGTAAGTTTTCATAGGATTTCCAATGGAAAATGAAGTGTGCGTATACTAATTCTATTTTACTCCACTAACTTTCCTCTCTCTCTCTCTCTCTCTCTCTCTCTCTCTCTCTCCATGTTATAGTAGAGATGTATGTATGTTAATATATTGTTGTTGTTGATGTATGTAAATTTGTTAAAATTGTGGAATTTTCTCGGTTTTTACATGAACTTATTTGGTATTAGTTATGTTTAACTTGAGTTTTATTCCTTAAGTTTTACTTGTTATGTTGTTATTCCTTGTTGTTGCTGTCGCTATTATTGTTGTCAGAGGAAGCACATCTGCTATTTAGCTACTGCTATATTTATGGGCAGGAAATAACTTTGTGTTTGAAGAATATGAAATTATCTTATAAACCTCCACTTTCACTGGCAAAAGTGGAAAAGCATACTCCACATTAACCCATAAAATTCCATCATAAACAATGGGATTATATTGTTTATTGCATAACAAAACAGGCAGACATCAATTCAATGCCAATACCGAAAGCATATCCTAAATATCCTTAAATATGCCCAAACCAGTTACAGTTAAACCAAAAAAAAAAAAAGAAGGAAATCAAGTAAATATGTTCACTTTCAATGGACTTCCAGTGCTGAATTTTTATTGTTTTTATTATAATGTATTCTTTTTCGTTTTTGGTGATATAGAGGGATCGAAAGAATATGTTGAACAGAATCAAAAAATCAAATAAATTATTCAAATAATATTGTATTTGTGCCAAAGGACATTTGGTTATGAGGAAGCAAGCGATGGCAAGACAGACACCCTTACAATTAAAATAGACAAACCGCAGGCATTATTATGGCTTATATGAGAGAGACAAGATTGCGTTCAATTTTATGAATGGAGAACGGGGACTTAGGGTAACCAACAACAACAACAAACACAAAAGTATTACGAATCGCCTCGGGTTAGATGAGTTGGGTATATGGTGAAATTGAAAGAAGACGACAACCAGGAACAAGATGAACACATTTTCAATGTCGGATTTATGCTTTAGCACGTCTGGTGTTGTTAATGATGTTGTTCTCATTGTTGTTGTTGCTATTGTTATATGTAAGTATTATTCCTTAAAGGATGCTATGTCTTGGGTTCTATCATTCTTTCTTACATTTATTTTTTTTTTCTTGACATTTTCTATTGCTGCTGCTACTAATGAGCCAAAACGCCTGAAGGTGTCGCCAGTATCGCCACCATAATTTGTTAGGGGAGATTCAGGTTAATTTTCTTATGGGTTGGAGACTTCATAATCTATATCAGACCCCCCTAAATAAAGCATAGACAGATAGTCTGAAGTCAGCTTGTCTTGTTCACATTGCTAATTTGGCGCCAAGTTTTCAGCACTTTCCGTTTGTTTTTATTTTTGTCTGCGAATATTTCTATTGTTTGGCATATTAATTAAATATCTAATGGGATTGGAGAAGTTCTCATTTTCTTCCTTTGAATCTACATCCATTAACTATTTAAGCAAAATTCTCAAATGCCTTTTTAAAACATCTTTGTCTTAACAACATTCGATGATGATATCTTTATGCTTTGCATATTTTTATCTGCACCACTCAACTTCACATTGATTATTATGATGCTGATGCTGATGGTGATGTTGCTGCTGATGCTGCTGATGATGATGATCATCGGTTGGTGCTGCCAATAACTGACCAACCATCCATGGGTCGTTCATGGTCCCTTGGCTTATCAATAATTCCAATAAATGCAAAAGCAACAAGAATAACAAACATTGAAATCCTTTTAAAAGCTGCTTCACTTTTACTGAAAACAAAAGCAAAAAGCAAAAGAAACAGTAACAGAAACAAGAATCTCAATGAAATATTTTTCAATAAACATTACTTTAGCATTTTTTTCATGCCAAACTGCAGAATTGCTTCGATCCCATTTTATCTTTTCCTGTTCTTATATTATTATTTTTTACGTGTTATATGCGAAGAGCATAAAGAAATATCGAAGCTGATGCTGATGCTTGGAACTCCCATATGTACATAAAATGAAATACCTATCAATGTCATATTTTTATCTTCTGATAGTTTGTATCTCTCCGCATTCACTCACTCACTCACTCACTCACACACTCGCTAACTTGCTTGCTTACTTATTTGTTGTACAAACACATCGTGTATGCAGATACAATATGAGTATCTACTATATCTCCTGTTGTATCTGTTTCCCATATTTCAAGCGCGCGGTATTTTTCGTTCCTTCTTTCGCTTATTCACAAAAAAAAAAAATAAAATCATTGACAGGCAAACTTGAAATGAACAAAACAAAAACAACTAAAGTTTCAAGGATCGAAAACATTGATGCTTTTACTTATTTTATGTTTTTGTGGGAGATGAAAGTTGGTGGATTTTATTGTTGGTAATATTTTCTCTTCTATGTTGTTTCTATCAATGCCAAGGTAAAGTAAAATCGACAGTTTTTCCTTTCATATTATATAGTACTATGTACCTGCATATAACTTTCTGTTGTTATCGTCGCTGGATTTGTTATTGTTGACAAAGCTCTATTCCCAATTGTATGTACTTAGTTTAAAGAGTGAGTTGCATATCTTAAAGTATGTGCGATATATTGAAATATGCAATAATAATAAGTTATGTTTGAAGTTTAGACTTTCGTATGTTCAAATCGATCTTATTTAGAGGAGTAAAAAGTGAATCAAAAAGGTATTTCAGTTTGAAGTTTGATATGATGGGCGATTGATTTTGAAAAGCATTTATTGAAAAAGAAACAAATTTTTCACATAACTTAAGCAATGTTACATGTTTCAACAGATAATTTGAATTAAAATTCATTTTTTTTAAGGGAAAAGGAAAATATCTCAGATTGAACATAGATAACAGACTAACTTTCAGTTTGCACATTAGCAGAACAATAGACAAACTCAACCGAACAATCAAATTATGATATCCTTTCATAAACAGAAAGTCACTTCTTCCTATTAAAAATACATTTTTATTGAGAGGTAATCATGATATTCATTTCAATTATGCTATATGGTTTGGAAATTTAGGGTGATTGTGCAGCTACTTATCGCGGAAAATACAAAGAACTCAAAATAAATTACTAAAATATTTAAATTATTCTTTTACTACCTCACCTCTCTTCTCAATGTAAAGGCAGATATTTTGTAAGATTGTTGAAAAAATCTTTCAAGCTAAAAATTTGATATCAAATTTTATCCCATTCCGGTTTTTTAAGGTTCTTAATATTGTATTTTTATTATTATTTTCATTTTAATCGCCTCATTATTTTTTCTACACCCTATGACTATTTTCCTTAATTTTTCATAAAAAAACGCATGTAATAATAAAATAAACTCAGTAATAATAATAATAAATTAATCATCTCTTAAATCTCTTAATCGCTTGTTTTTTTTTAAATTTTATTTAAATTTGTTTATTTCAAAAGCGGATTTTTTCTTGAATATTTTTTTGTGTGTGTTTTTTCTTAAATTTTATTGTTTTTATAGCTAAAAAGATTTTGTCTTTTATTAAAACATTAACACATTTTTTATTTTTATTTTACAGATTATTATTTTTGTGTTTCTTTTTTGTGAATATTTCTTTTTCAATGAAAAATGATAATTTGTCAATGTAGTCAATTTTTTTATATTTTTGTCTTTACAATAATTTTCATTGAATAAAAATTTAAATTAATTACTTTTTTACAGATAGTGACATTTCAACAATTCCGACAATTAATTATGTTTGATAGTTTTCTGAGATGCTATAATAGTTTGTCTCAGATGTCTAGAAGAATGAATCGAATATTGTGAGTCTTCGAAAGAAATTCATTTTCAATCAACAAAAAATTATTGTTCATTCATTAATTTTTCTGAATATTTTATGAGTTTCATTATCACAAAATTGAACTTATGATTGAAATTGGGTCAAAGAGGTAATCAAAATTTTATGATTTAAAGTTTTTCAATCTGACAATAATTTTGTCTAACAAGTGGCGCTGCAGGCAGACTTAAAGAGCTTACCAACAATTGTTTTTCTTGTCTCAATAGACTTTTCAATTATTTTATGATGCTTACCTGTAAAGAGAGAAAACAACATTTAAATGGTTAGAAATATATTGAAAATTTATGTAAATCAGTTCACAAGAAATGTCATTGTAAGAAAAAGAAAACAAAGGTACGAGTAATGTCGATTCCAGTAGCAACTTCCAATGAAAACATAAAAAACAATAAACAATTTCATAAGCAAACATAAATTTCAAAATAAATCGTGTTTTTTCCTCTTTTACATTGCGCACGCGTTTTGACAACTCTGACAGATATTCATCAGTATTATATTTTTTTTTTCTTTCTAAAAATGGTCATAGAACAAAGGCAATAACTTAACAACACCAACAGAACCAACAATAACAAATGTCAGGCATGCATGGCCAACATATAGAGAAAAAAAAACAGGCTTTGTTCCAAAGGTTTTTGTTGCAAGGGGGCACAACGAAAGACATTGGAAGAACATTTTGAAGGGTGTAGAGTAGTAGCAAGAGCGACTGTAAGCGAGTAAAAGATCATTATCGTATTTATTGCCAGACTCAAAACTCATGATTCTACTACAATACACTACTATACTTTACTATACTGTACTAAGTAGATGAAGTAAGAAGAGTACGTGCTCATATGAATTATTTCAGAGAAAGAAAAAGATGAGAAAATCTAAACAGATGTCGTTTATTGAATATCGATTTACGCAAAAGATATAGAAATGATAAATGCATAAATAAATGAATGAATGCATAAATAGTATATGACAAAATGAATGAATGAATGAATGAATAAATGAAGCAAGAAATGGAGGAGTGAAGAACAATGGAAAAAATTAAATGAATTAAACTATTGTAATACAAAGATACTTAGATAATGTTTTAAATCAATGAGTTTGTAGATAAAAGTATGGAGTAATGAAAAAGTAAACAGAGCATTACAAAAATATGATTTATTCAAAGAAATTCCTGGTTTTTCAATGAACTTTTAAAGACTTTAAACAATTTTAAATTTATATCCAAGTTTATCTCGTCATCTTTTAATAGAACAATTTTCTACAAAATATGAAGAATACAACAAATGATAAAAATATTCTCCCTAATCTATAAAATTTCATTCTTAAAATGCTTGTGAAAGATAAAAAAAAAGATCAAAACCTAAAATCAGAAGATCTTTTACCTAAGTACATCTATCAATTATTTCTATTATTCTTAATCCTAAAAAAAATACAATGTACATTTTTTAAATGTTCAATCTCTTCTCATACCAAACTATGTTTTTGCCTTTTAAATTCCAATTCCATAAGTGGAGTGATCCTCAATCGAAAAACACACTTTATGCTATGCCATCATCATCACTTTCAATGTCATGTGCAACACATGTTGCATAAGAAAAAGTGTCCGAGACACGAATAAAGTAAAGAAGCGACAAAAACATGAGACACATAATGAAAGGAAATGCTAAACAAAAATAAAAAACGCGGGAGCGGCTTCATCAAAATAAAAGGCAAGCAAAAAGGATATGTAGGTTGTTTTTGTTGATTTGAGATTGAGAATATACAACGTAGGTAGATAGAAGAGTAGTTAGTCCATTCAACTGCTTTCTAACCAGAAAGCACAGCCTTGTTTGTTGCTCGTTACTCAAGCGACAGTAAGAGTCCCCAACCTCTCGAGGCACAAAAACCAAGTGCTTGAACTTCAAATATCGAAAGCAGGCGATGAGTCAAAGCCGTGAAGAAACTCAATGCGAAAGCGTCAAAAAATATGCAAGTTTTTTTCGTTCATTCAAAATACAAAATAATCAAAAAAAAGAAAAGATCTTAACAGCAGATAACTTGAGTCGCGACGTCGTCGCCTGGACAAGTTGCAACAAGGGCAAATTGTTGTATGCGTCGCGTCTCGTCTCAGTTTCGGGGTTTAAGCGAAAGCCAAAAACATTTTCGGCGATGATTGATTTCATGCCAATGTTGATTTCAATCAGTAAAAGGTTTTCATGCAGTTCGTTTTTGCTTATGAGACACATGAAGTTAGTCAAGAAAGCAAGGCTGGGCAGGGCAAAAAATAAAACAGAGCTGAACTGAGCTGAGTTGAGTTAAGCTGAGCAGGGGTTTCATAGATGGACTCGGGTAGTTTCTTGTCTCGGGCTTGACATGAATTATGAGGCGCATTTTTTGGACAGCACAAAAATGAAATAAAAAAGAATATTGTATTGCTTTGGGGGTTGCTTTAATTGAAAAAGAAATAATTTCTTTTATATGCGCAAAATATTTTCATTTAATTGATTTTTTCAAATTAAAGCACCGAGGGTTGTAATAAAAGTGTTTAGCAAAAACAAAAATAAAAGTTCCCATAAAAAAGCACTTCAAATTGCATTTAGTGCAATGAACTAGAAAAACTTTCATACATTTTTTTTTTTTTGTTACTCATATTTTTATGTGACCTGCAGATACATTTTTTTTTTATTTGAAATCAAAAAAAAAAACAGAAATATAATTGAAGGCCACAAATGACAATACAAAAAGAACAAGAAATGAAATGAAATCATAATCAAAAGATGCAACAACAACAACAACAACAACGACAATAATAACAAATATTATTAAAAGCTACGAAGATAAACAAAAAAATAAAAACCAAGTCAAAGCGATGCCGCAACGCCCAACTCAAACTTATTGTAAATTTCATATGGAAGCGAAAGATGATGATGATGCCCCAAAACAGCGACTTCAAATTGTGGTTATTAGGCGAACGCAGCAACATTGCTGCGGCAGTCTAAGACTCATTTTATATTATAGTATTATACTATAGGCCCCCAACCACACACATGCTCAATTTAATCAATGTTTATTGGTGGCAGGCAGGCAGCAGCAAACCAACAGCAACAAAATCAAAAGAAATCACATGAAGATGTTGAAGAAGCGACGCAGGAAACCATAAGGAAAAGGCATGGCAGTGAAGGCAGGCAGGCATGCCGCTGCTGAATGTTGAATATGATGGTGATGGCGACGAAGCAGCAAGTAACATAAAACATATTATGAAAATTGACCGCAAGCGAAAAACCAACAAAAGCAACATCAACAGCACCAACAGTAATAAGTAACTATTTGCTGCTGCAATGAGAACAATTTGTTTTTGCTTATTACTTTGCGTTGTTATAATTTTGATTATGTGTATGAATGAGAATGAAACCATGACTGATGGATACATGAATCGTTGGATAGATGGATGGATGGTTGGATGGATGGATAAATGGATGCATGAATGAATGAATGGAATCATGAATATAGGAGAAGGAAATGATGATCAAAGTTGTGTTGTTGTGTGTGGTTTTATTTAAAGCTCATGTGAAAAATATCTGTAATAATTCACTAGGAAATGAGGCCAACCCTACTAAATTATCTAAATACAATGCTAGATAAATGAGCAAATGACGGACGTTGTAGTAGTTTGACTAAAACCCATGAAACTGTTTAACAATTGCACCTTAACTTGTGTTTATTGCAACATTAGCCATACTGCCACTTCTCATAAGAAATGTTTCACTTAGTGCCATATTATGCATCATTAAGCTTAATTTACACAAATGATGACGATGACGATGACGACCAACACCCAAAGAACACAATTTATCAAGAGCATATCAACTTTCTTAACAAATCACCAACACCAACACCACCACCACCACCATTTACTTCATCACTATCGCATCTTTTTTTGGACAACACTAAGATAGAAAGATAGAAAAATGAAATGATTTAATCTGGAACAGGGAACATGGACAGCAGCAGGCAACATTTAATAAACGTTAAAAGTAAATGTCATTAGTTGAGAAGTAAAGTAAAGCAATGAGACAGCGACCAGACACATGGTGCAAGTGTAGACAGAACAATAGATACATATTATTGTACATACACGTATAAGCAAACCAAACTGAACAATTCTCTTAGTGTAAGTAAGAGAGTGAAAAAGATTCTTTTGCCAAGGCGACGTGCTGACAGTTGATGAGCTGTCATAACATTAGATCAAGCGCTTAAGTGCTCCAGTTGCTGCTGATGCCATCGGTCAATGGTTCGTTAGTTGGTTGGTTGGTTGGTTGGTTGGTTGGTATATTGGTGGTTCAATATCTACTACAAAAACTTCACCAGCTTCAGGCAGAAACGCTGTCAAGCAAACATTCAGGCAGGCAGTCAGGCAACATGTTTGTCTAGACAAGAGCAGACTATTCTTTCAAGGGTTGGCAGCATTAAGTTTCATTAACACACTACACAAAATTATTATATTTGTTATTGTTATTAATGAAATAAATACTTAAACTACTTATTACCTCAAGACAAATACATACAATAAACTTCAACATGATGATGATGATGATGAGAGCTTTCAATTTACAATAAATTTTCTTTGTCTTCCATCAATATTGAGTAAAAACAGCAGCGAAAATTATGCGTTGTCAAAATTGGCATAAAACAAAAAATAAATCAAAAAAAAAAATTAAATTGTTTATTTTTCATTTGATTGATGGATGACTAAAAGTTGTTGGGATTTTTTTTTTTTTTTTTAGCTGATGTTGCTGAGAGCGACAAAATAAATGAGCATTAAGAAATGTCGAAAAAGGTGAAAACGTAAATGTCAAATGAGTTATGAACTTTGACAGGCCAAAAGAAATCATCAAACTAGAGAAGAATATTAAATTTTAGAATAAGAAATTATTTAATATATTTTTTTTTCTTCCATAATTTTTCTTATAATATTACTCAATTTATCATTGTGTTTTTTTTTATGTCACCATCTCACCACAATCATTCTTGAAAAACATAATACCAAATAGAAATTTGTTATGGTTACTTAAAATGTATAAAGATACAGAAATTGAGAACCATAACTAATGTGATTCACATTGGTTGATTGTTTGTACTTCAAGTACAGTGAAAGAACAATGAACCCCAAAAAAATATATACATATATTAGGCATATGAGCAATCAAATTCTTTCCCAAATGATTAAATTCATTAAAAAATTAAAAAAAGATAAAACAAAAAAAATGGATGAAAAATACAAGAAAAATCAAATAATTGAAGAGAAGAAAACATGATAAAAGTAACCAAAAATACAAATGCCATCAGTGGCGCCCGCATTGGCATGGTAAATGGCACGAGCAGCAAAGAGTAAAAGATACTATTACAACTGAACACAAACTAACGAAGTAACGAAGCGCGCCAAATGTTGGTAATAAGAAACAACACAAACAGCAACCGCAGAAGCAACAGCAACCTGCATGAGTTAAAAGCTGTAATCGTATTTGTTGCAGGATGCCGTAGATGTTGCAACAATAACAGCAACAAATAAGACTAATTGAATATGCGCAAGCATCATCGTCATCATCGTCATTATCATCATCATCACTACGATCATCATCGTCATATGAGAGCACAAAAGGAGCACAAAAGGAGCACAGACAGACAAACACAGACACAGGAACCTACACAAAGATGCATTTCTCAAGCAAAGACAAGAAGATACCAAAAACAAGTTGCATTAACAACAATAACAGAAGGTACTATGATGCTCTTGTAATGAGCAAAAATAGTAAAAATGTTGCAAGATCTTTTCAATGTAAATCGTTGGCGTTTTAGAGACTTATGCATGAGTAGATGGTTGGCTTTGCTTGGCTGATGGAGGACGCAACTAAAAATGTCTTTACCAGATATGCAAACAATGCGCTTTCAACTGAAATAAGTGACCACCATGCAAAATTGTAGATTTAAATGCAATGATGCTGATGATGCGATATATAAAAGATGCCTTAAGATACTTTTGATAAAATAAAAAAATGAAGTTAAAGATATTTAAGTAACGAACTAGACTAGGTGCTGACAAGCATATTGAATTAGAAATGTATGTATGAAATGCGTTGGTGGTTATAGAAACTTTAATTTAAGCATTAAAAAAAATGATATTAATGAAATACAAAAATTCAATATAAAAGTCAATGTAAACAGAGTAGAGTAAAAAGTTATAACAAATTCATAAAATATTGAAAAAAAATCACATTTAAATTTATTATTTATTTACCAAGCCACAATTCAAGCTACTCATCGTACAAAATCATGTCCAATTTATTCAAAAAATTTATTTGTACTTTAAAGAAAAAAGTTAGCTTCAAATGAGGCGTGAAAGTGCCAACAAAACATGTATCAGATAACAAAAGACATGTCTTGAACGAAGTGCTTAATCAAGATTTTACTTAAATGTATCTACTACTACAACTCTTTTCCTCACTCACTCATTTATTCATTCATCCACTCTCTCTTTCTTCAACATAAGTATGTACATAATTCCCTTGAAAGACTATTACGCCATCTTGTCCATAGATACCAAACTAATGAATACACGAATGAAAATAAATGGAAAATATTGACTTAATTGAATTGAAAATGTATCTACAATATACAATAGATCTGAGAAAAGCAAAAAATATAGTTAATAAATGCAAAAACCAATAGCAACATCAACTCGTCAACAGTGGCAAACCACAGAATAGTCATTGTCTATGATCATCGTCACGATGATGATGATTATGATGATGATGATGATGATGATGATGATGTTAATGTTGATGTTGAAGGCAACAAGGAAGACAACAACTTATTGTAAGATGAAAAGAAATGAACAAACAAATAAACAAACAAAAACCTTAAAGATACATCATCAAAAAACCAATTGAATGTTAAAAGATACATGCATTTCTTAGTTTCAGCACCAAAGCATCAAAGAAGCATCAAATGACAATGAAGTCACAAAGCGCCAAAGATAGTTCAAAATACCAACAAAATCAAACTTACAAACTGCAAACTAGCAAAACTGGCAACAGCAACAGCAACAGCAACAGAAGGACTATGGACTATAACAACAATAACAACAAACAAATCAATGCATTTTTGCTATTTGTAAATGACCAAAATAAGCATGCAACAACAACAACAGCAATAACAACAAAGATAATGTTGATGTTGATGTCGATGACGATGAAGAAGTTGAAGTTGTCTATAAAGCTGCAAAGCAGATCTATCTATACGCCTCTAAACTATAGTAGTAGTAGTAGTAGTAGTAATAGTAGTGTGTATGTTTATTGCCAGATACAATATCTAAGAGTTAAGAGAGGTGAAGAGAATAGAAACTGTGTCATGTTGTCTATGTGGGGTGGGCGGCACATCATTCACTTGCTGCAATACATAAAAGATGCAACAACGAGTAGCATACTACAATCAAATATTGTAGTTGTTTAGCTATGTTGCAAGTGCAAGTTGCTCAGCAGATGAGGCAGCAACAACAACAACTATGAGTTTTTCTTCCACTTTTCGTATGTTTGTTTGTTTAGTTTCCTTTAACAAGGGCCAATGTTGCAGGCCTAACAAACATTATTGCTGTTGACCACGTTTGTTAGTTCCGTATTTATTTTTTCCTTCTTCTGTTTCTTGTTGTTACTTGCTTAATGTTGTTCTTTCTGTTCCTGTAGTTGCCGCAACAATCTTAGCAGCAACAGCAAAAGCAACAATTGTTTATGTTGTACTTAAAATTATGAGACCACCTTTGAGTGAATGTTCTTGTTTTCTTATTACTTACTCTTCAGTTCTTCAGTTCTCCAGTTCCCCATCTCTCATTTAGTAACTTAATTCATGGTTGTTTGCCCTCTTCATCATTTCATCTATGTACTTCTACTACTTACTTAAAATAATCATAAAATACTACAATATTTTTCTAGTGTACTTATCGAAGATTTTCATTGTCGCCTTTTCCAATAGAAACCCATCTTCTTCTCCTTCCATCATTTTCATACCTCTTCATCTTCTTTTTTATCAACAAACTTCACTTTACCATTTTAGAAAAACACAAAAATACTAAGTAAATCTAAAATCTGAAAAAGTTTACTTTATAAATATTGTTTAAATCAATAACAATAGACTTTTGTGTTGTAGCCTGTTGCTCTTAACCATCTTTACTTCTTAGTCATCGTCGTCTTCATTATCATCATTATCATCTTCTCCTCGATTTCCACCATCATCATCTTCATGTTGTTCGTCTTCATCTTGTTGTTTAATCCCAAAAAAAAAAAAAAAAATCTACTCTAAAGACTATTTTCTTATTGTGTTCAAAGGCATAGAAAAAAGTGTGAAACTGACTTTTTGTTTGATTTTCCGAGATTTTTCTTTTTTTTTTTTGGTTGTGTTGTTTGGTTGCTTTTTTGTTGGAGTTGCTGTTTGTGTTGTTACCAAGACTTTATCTTTTGGTTATTCTTTTTTTTTTTTTTTTGGCTACTCATTGTTGTCATGGCCTTACATTTGTAATTATTGTTGTTGTTGGATTTGTTGCCATTGCTTTAAGCCAAATTGATTTTGGTGGGCGATACTTTGCAATGTGGCAGCCACGGTGGCTTACCGTGCTTTTGATTGTTTAGCTTTGCCGCAACAAAAGACCTCAGAGAGCCTTTTTTTTAACTCCCCCACTCTACTCAGTCTATTTTGTTTATATTTTGCGATAAATATCTTTAAGTTAAGTCCAATAGGCGTGCGTTGCCATAATATATAAGTAAGTATGTATTTGGCGTGAGTTATGCAAACAAAGCAAAAAAGCAGTTCAAAGACAAAGGACAAAGGCAGGCATAAGATATTTGTCGGTATTCTTAAATCTCTTTAATCCTTTAAATTCTATATAAATTCCTTGGTTTCCTTTCAACATTTCCTAAAACATTATTGTTCAGGTAAAAAATATACTCAATATATTTTTTGCTTCATCTAGTAAATACTACATAAAACTAATGTCTAATTAAATCAACATAATTTTAAAGTAAAAAAAACAAAATAAAGAAAAGATGAAAAACGCCACTTGAAATTGTTAACTTAAATCTTAAAAACATAAGCGCCAACATCCGCCAACAACTCCATAGATTCATTTCGATTCAAATTTTGCTTGTGCTGCTGATGCATGCAACAACATTTTTACCATTTACCTTTTCTGGTTTTACTGCAGCAATTAATAATTTTTGTGTTGCCATAATTTATCAACAAATAATTTGTAGTCAATATACTTGTATTTGGTTGGTTGGTTTTTTGTATTTACAATATAATAATGTTGCAAGTTGTTGTTGTTTCTGTTGTTGTTGTTGTTGTGCTGCTACATGTTGTTATTTTTTATGCATTTGACTTTGGTTTGTCTGAGGTTCTGAGTTATGTGCGCACTCCTTTGACTGCGTTCATGTTTTTGCTGTACTTATATTTTTGTTTTTTTTTTATTTATTTTTGTATTCAACGCAAATAGCAACAAATTGTGTTTTTAGCTGCTGCTGCTGTTGGAGCATGTTGTTTGTTGCTGTGTTGCTGGCCAAGCAACTCATGAGTTGGTAAACCGATTAAGCTGTCTTTTCCGCCCGCTCATGAGTCAAATCCATGGGATCTATATCTGTGTACTTGTATCTGTAAGGCTTAATGTTGCCACAACAACAACAACGTACAACATACAACATCATGTGGCATAAACGCATAAAAAAGCAAAATAAATAATATACAAACACAAACAGATACACACACACACACACACACACAGAAGAAGAGAAAAATATGTGCGATAAAA
Source organism: Amiota mariae (assembly GCA_035041805.1). NCBI lineage: Eukaryota > Metazoa > Arthropoda > Insecta > Diptera > Drosophilidae > Amiota > Amiota mariae. The sequence continues at coordinate 742,820 of JAWNKV010000216.1, read as the reverse complement.
AAATGAGCGAAAAGTGCACTACATCGTTGTACAGATACTACTATGTATCCATAGTAGTAGTACAAGGTAGCATTTTTACCACACATTCGTATCTAGGAGATTTTCTTTTTTTGATATTTAAAGGTAATGGTAATAAAGAAATGAATTCAATTTAATAAATTGCTATATTTTGCGCATTGCGCACATTGGTTGTTTTCGCATACAAAGTATCTTTCAGACATTATTTCATTTGCTAAGGTTTTTTGCAATTTATTATAAACTTTTTGCTTAAAGCAAGTTGCTCACTTTACTGAGAAATCTTTTTAGGGGAAAAAATGAAACAAGATATTATAACTTCATTTGCGCGTTGATCTATGACCATGATTCCACCTAATGCTTGCCTCTCTCAGATGCCGCCTTCTTGATGCGCGCAGGCGTAACCCGAACTGCCCACTCAAGCATCATTTGCCTGCCAAGACGAAACTTATGTTAATCTCACTCCGACTGACTGACTGACTGACTGTCGGACTGACTCTGTCTCTTAGTGACTGACAGAGGCCAACAATGAATGAATGAGTGACGTTGCAACAGCAACAAGTTGCAAAAGCATTCATTTGCATTTTACTGTCAAATTAATCCAATTTAACACAAGTTAGAGGAAAAGGCACAAAAGACAAGAGAAAAATGTGCTGCCCAAAACGAAACAACATAATTACCGTTAAAAATTGTATGCCAAAACAACAAAGCAACACTGAGATATGCTGCCAATCTAAAAAAAACCGAAAATGGTTAAAAAGGAATCGTTGTCGTCATTGTTGTGTCTCTTGTTGTTGTTGTTGTTGTGGTTGTCGTTGTTGGTCATGACCAGCACGCATTGCATTGCATTGGATTGGATGGGATTGGATTCTCGCATTCCTCTTAGCTTGAGAGTCAAATCGAGTCGAGTCGAGTCGAGTCGAGTACAAGTCGTTTGGCTCCTTAATTGCCAACAATGTCCAGCTATAAAGAGCAACTCAACCAATAACATCAACAGCAACATTACCAGCAACAGCAGCAAGTAACAACAATATACTTAACTGGCCAACTGCCAACTAAGCTAACTTTAAGCTAAACTAGCATCGCGTATCTTTTTCTTCATGTGCTGCGATTTTGGCTTGTTACCCGCCACATTTAAATGCCGCACAGCGAATTAGCAATATGGGAAACGAATCGCCAAAGACGATGACGACGACTACTACTACTATGGCCAAGAAAACCAACAAGAACAACAGATGCAACAACACAGTATCTACTTGCAAATATACTATTGTACAATAGTAACTAGTATATAGCAGGCAGCGCGCTTGCTTTGTTCTAAAAGAGCGTGGCTGACTATTCTTCGTATCGATCGCATTCCGCGACTAATTCGTTGTATAAGTTGCTGTTTCTCCTGGTGATGGTGATGGTGCTGCTGCTATTGATGTTGCCTGTAATGGGCATGAGCAACCCAACAACATTTTACCATATGCAGATATGCAACAATCACAACAATAACAACATAGGCAGCAGTGTTGACCATGACTGTCGCAAATCAGATACACACATATTGTAATAGTATCTATGGATGTTTATACAAGTATGTACAAAGTTCTAAGTGATACTCATTGTTTTGTTTTGCTTTGCTTTGCTTTGCATATGTAGTAGATACATGTAGCTAAAGAGCTCTTGACTTGGGTTTGGGTTTAATCATTTCAAGATTCAAGGTTGACCGAAACAAAAATTGTATAAAGTTACGCACGGTTGATTCGTTCTTTTCGTTAGTTCGTTTGTTCCTTTTTGTCATTTTGTGGCATGTGAAATTATTTGCATACGCTTGAATTTGAATCATACTATACAATAAGATACTTACTCAATGTATATATTCTTCTTTTGTTCAAAGTTCATATACATATATTCGAAAGCGCAGATACATATTATTATCATCTCATTCCGATTCTGCTTCTTTTGTAACGATCTTGTCCAAGTGAATGTGAAATGGCGAAAAGAGCATGTTAATCGCATGACTAATGTGAGAACGTTGCCATGAAGCACAGCGTACGTAAGAACGTTAATATGAAAAGCAAGCCGCCGCCGCTGCCGCTCTTTTGAGTTAATTAGGTATGCAAACTATGTGTATAAACAAGATTTGATGCGATTTCAAACAAAAGATATTTATTGTAGTATGTACAATAGTTCCAGATGTACCAGTTCGAACAAGTTCCAAAACTATGCTAATTAATATTATTTTTTTCCTTTTAATTTTTCGCAAATATAATCAATTATTATTGAAGCAAATAAATGAATAGAAGATACAAATCTCTGTGATGAATTTTCAACTCAAATCTGAAGTAGACTAAGATCATGAAGTTCGAATAAAATAAATAATAAATCGGAAGATTGATATATAAAAAAAAAGAATAGAAATTTGTTATAAGAATGGTCAGTTGGTTAAATTCAAATTATCCACTGTTCGAATGCAAAATAAAAATGTTCGAATTAAAAAAAAACATTTCTTTAAATGAAAAAATCGTTTGTTTATTTTTAAATCATCAAATTAAATTCAAAAATTTAAATTTATATACAAAATAAAGACATATTCGACTTAAAAAATTTTTTGTTCGAAATTAAAATTTAAATGTTCGAAAAAAAAAATTAAAAATTATTTCATTCAATGCAATGCTTAAATTTAAGCAAACAAAAATCGTGTTCGAAAACAATAATGTATTCGAATGCAAGACCCATTTTTTCGAATGTTTAAATTTGTTTCCAATTTTCTACATTCCACACAAATACTATAAGGCCGCACATCCCTAAAACTATCTACCTACTTGAAAACATTTTGTCGATTGCTCGACGACTCTCTTGTTTCATATACCACATACGAAGAAGATCCAATAACTACGCTACAATTCTGATGTGATTTTTCACACAAATGTACAAATACACACACATTCACACAGTCTGTCAGTCAGTCAGTCAGTCTATTTATCGAAGAACATAGTGCCAGATCGAAAAACAATGCCGTGTGTCGGTCTTTATTACTTAACATAAATTTCTTTGCTTTCGGAAAATTTATGACCCAAACCGGGTATGAATTCAAACTCGTACTTAAAGTAAAGCAAAGTAAAGAAAGAATAATAGAAAGAAGAAGAAAAAAAAAAAATTGATAATGCTATTGTTTGATTTTTCATTTAGGCCCTGACTGTGTGCTAGTGGAGATGGAAATCCATAAGATGCACGCTCACTTCATCATTGCTTTGTTTTTGAACTATTTACCTACGCAACATGTCTAAGGAAGGCGATTGCATTGCATCTACCAGATACAAAATTGTCGGTTTGTTTCGAATAGTCAAGACATTCATTCCATAGAAACTATTATTGTATTGTGCAAACAGAATGCTACAGATACACAATAGTATCTTTCTGTTTTTTTTTGTTTTTTTTTTGAGTTGTTTTATTCTTTTGCAAGGATTCAGCAAATTGCGTTAACCATAAAAATAATTTTCTCAGCTCTAAAAATTAGGAAATGTATATATATTTTTTTATTTTTTTACCGAAAAGTAAAATGAGAAAACGACAGACAGACAAAGAGTGAAACTTTCTTGCCAGTCATTATCAGAGCGAGGTTTACCAATGGTAATAATAGAAGCAGAAGATAAAGATAAAGACTAAGACGAAGAAGATGAAAAGTATCTCACAGCCGTAAAACAGATAATAATAAAACGGAAGCAGAAATATTTTGCTGCGTTCATTTTTTCTTTTATCAACTAAACGGTGCCGTTTTGGCTTCGAATGTGAAGCGCATCTATGAAGTCTCATTGCTGTGAGTATTGTTAAATTTTATGTGAAAAGTTTGCCAAAAGAAACGTCTCTAGTTCTCTTCAATACTTTAGAAGAAAGAAAGAAGCATGGAAAAGTTGCTAAAGAAAAATTTAATTTGTGTTTTGATATTTTTTTTTATTATTATTTATTTTTTTTTTTTTTTTTTTTCTTTAAGGACATTCTTTGACGTTCTTCACCATCACGCCCTCCATGATAGTCGCTTTCGAATTGTAACAATTTAAGTTTGGCAACATCAAAAGCAGCTGCTTTTGTCGACGCTTTTTTTCTTTTTCTTTTTTATTTTTATTGCTTTAAACGCCAATAACAAGTATCTACATTGTCTGTGTTATGTGTGTGTAAGTAGAAGATACATATGTATGTATCTCACCCTCAACTGCTGCTGCTGTCCAAAAACGTTGGAAATAATCATAAATACTTAGTATGTCTGTGTTTCTGTTTTTGTTTTCTTTTGTTGTATTTTTTTTTTTTTTTTTTTTTTTGTAACCATTATTACTGTTGTTGTTTGTCTAAGTTAAGGTTAAGGTATCCTGCAATGTATCTTTAGTTCGGTGCGTTCCGCTTGGCCGCTATTGGATTATCCCTTAGCCATCATCATCCTATCCGTTTTTGTTTTGCAACAAATTCAGTTTAATTCTCATTCTGTTATTATAGCTTATTCATGCTCAACTCACCAACAATGACCTCGCTCTCAACCTCCCGCCATCATCTCATTTCATTTCATCTCATCACATCCCAACTCAACTTACTTGCTCTACCTTTACTATTAGTAGTAGAATAACTTTCTGCGTACGTATTTAGGCTCAGGTAAGCGTAAAAATTCATTGCGTATCCTGTTAAGCTAACTTAATACATTCGCATTATTATTTTCTTTTCTTGTTTTTTTCTGTTGCCTTCACCTTATTCGACTTTCCACTGTGCCTTTATATCTATCTTTCTGTACCTTAAATTCATATATTGTATCTTTCAACTATACTACTTACACCTTTGCCCTATTGTACAAGTATCTGCAGGTTTCCATCTGAACACAAAACTATAATAATGTTGTATTTGGGTTCGCTCACATGTTGCGCGCTCCTCTCAAAGTAAAATCACCAAAGATGCGTAAATCCTTGGCTTGTCAGTCGGGCGTATAAAACTTCTTTATGTTTTTCCTTTCATTTTCATTCTCATTTTGTTTTTTGTTTAAGGCCTTTTGTTTCTTGATTTTGATTTTTGCAAAAAGAAAAAACAAACGAAATCAAAATAAAGGTAAAAAAATCATATGAGGTCCTTGGTTAGTTAGTTACCTTCACCACCCGCTGTGTGCTCAACAAGAAATGCAAGCCCAATGAATAGTATCATCGCACATCCTGTATGCCTGTATGCTTGCATGACTCTTGCTCTCGGTGTTTCTTCATCATAAACTACCGTTTATCAGCTGCAGTATCTTTGTTTTGTATCTTCAAGATACATACAATTCGTACCTTTTGTGCTGTCAATTTCGTAATGCATACTTTTAACTTGAGATCTTCTTTGAGCCTTATAACATTGAACCAGGCAAGAAATATATGTACATTCATATCTACATCAACAATAACTCCGACCAGATATAAAAACATACAAATAGATAGAGATACAGACAGACAAATAGACAGACAGACAAAAGGAAAAACAGATAGTGACACTCTTTATAATTTAATTTGAATCTGCCGCCCATCGACATTCGAGGTGGTGAAGATGCCTTAGGCTGCCAACTGCATGTTGTCACGCATTCGACAGGCGCGCGCACATGATAATGAAGCGCGAAATATCACCATCACCATTAACATCGTCATCATCGTCAACACCGTGGAACTCAGATCTATCTATCTAAGTATCTCTTCATCTACCTCTTTCACTTTTCGCGCCTCAATTAAAATAAAATTTCTGCACTTTGTTTTTTTTTTTTTTGTCAGACATAAAAATGTTTAAAAATGCCGCATTTAACAAAAAAAAAAAAAAAAAAGGGGTTGCTTGTCATTTGAAGCGATTCCAAAGGGGGTTTTGGGAGCGAGAAAGGACTACTGATTGGACTACCGTAAGTAATTAAGCGTTGGTCGCATGCCTTATTGTTTCTATAGTCATCGTCGTCATCATCATTGTCTGATGAAGGCTTCACAATGTCGCCAATGTTGGATTTGATGATGATACTGGTGGTAAAGATGAAGATAATGAAGGTCCAACAGACTGAGAGACTATTAAAAAATTGTCACTTTCATTGCATGTTGCACTGGAAGAAATTTATTCTAAAATGTTAAAAGGATTTTAAAATTATAATTTTTAAGAAGCTTTCATCAATAGATATTCCTTTGGGTAGCTTCTTATTTTATTGTTTGGAGATGTGATGATGAAATATTTAAGATTTTCTAAATGTAATAAAAGGCAACTCACTTCTTCAATTGATAACCCCAAGCTCCTTCTTAGATCCTCCTGCCAGCATAGGCATGATGAGAAGTACGCAAAAAAGTACCAATAACATGACTTCAAAAAGGCAATGGGTCTTGGAATAACTAAGAGTAGAGCATGAGTAGAGGAGGAAAAAAACAGATACAAAGATATAAAAGGCAACAGAACAGAACGACAACAGAACAACACAAAACGCACATTGGCGGCAAAAAATTATGAAAAATTAATTTCTGGCCTTGGGCATATTTTTCCAAACATTGACCAGGAGGAGGAGGCACACTGAACAAGGGAGAGAAACTCACCAAGCATAGAAGGCTCAACAATATCATTTCTGATGTTTTGGTGCAACTTGCCTTAGTTACTTGTAACGCGTTTTTATTTTGTTTCTTTTTTTTTTTTTTTTTTGTTCATAAAACATTCCCAATGCTCGCTGAATCGCTGGCTCTCTGTTTTTTTTTTTTGTTTTTTTGTTGTGCAAATTGTCAACGTTACCGCAAAATATATTTTTTGTTCCAATATTTGTTGGCGTTGCCCTTTTGACGCTATTCAACTCTTTAGAGATACACACACGCACACCACAATACATAGAAACATATGTGTTGTTGTCATTCCTATTGACGTTGTTGAGGTTGTTTTTGCTGTTGCCGTTGCCATTGTTGGTGGTGTTGATGTTGCTCATGAGTTGCCCTTTTGCTTTGTTGATTTGTTGGTTGTCATCATGCCTCATCATTCCTCATCGTCATCATCAATGATTTCATCGTGCAACATTGCGTTGAACGTAGCAACATCATTATGGTATTTTGTTTGTGTTTAATGCTGTGTTGCATAATGCTAAACATGCAATGTTATTCTGCTTTGTGTTACCAAGTTGCCCTTTTTTTTTGTTGGTGGCGGCGGTGGTTGTTACTCACTAGATACATTTTACGACTCAGCTGCGCTTTTTCTTGCAATCGGACGATTTTTTCTTTATTATTGTTTATTGAATTGTTTATGCGACGAGGATGAGGATGATGATGAGAAGAAATACATAATAACGTTGCCATACAATTATGATTGAATTTTTGTATATTTTTGCTGAAAATACTTTTTTGTTTTGTGTTCATTATATCAAAGGATAACATTCTCCTTTTGTCGCTTAGTCGTTGATTCATTGATTTATTTATTTAAGAATATTTTTTCCTACTCTTCATTATGGGAAACTTTTGTGATTTTGAGATAAGGGAACAAAAAATATCATCTTTCTTTTAATGATGAATTTGCTGAAATGAAACGCAATCAAATCAATTCACATTTCCGTTTTAATTAAAACTTGCACACTTGTTAGATTTGTGGAATTGAGTTGCAAATCCAAGAGATACTTGGATACCAAGTTGTCGTGAGGCAGAGATCACTTGATTCATGCGACGACGAATGATGTGAATTGTCAAAGCAATCAAACAACCTCAAAGCACAATATGCGACACGTTCTCATCAACAGTTTAGTTCATCAAGCCAGTCAGATATCCAACCAAATGACTTGAGCGATGATCAGTGATTGCACAGATACTTGAAACATGACTTTAGATACACTTATACGATCATAGTATTACAAGTCTTTTGAGACTTTTTCTTCTGTTGCATTATAGAATTGTAGAATCCTTTAGCTTGAGTTGTCTTCTGCATTCTGCACGCCATGGCGTTGATTTTTATTGACAGCTCACAGCGGTTTATTAATGATCATGCTGTCTTCTCGACACAACAACATCAACAACAACATCGACAGCAACAGCTTTGTTGTCTGCAATGCGATCAACAGCTGTATCTTTGTATCTCGACAGCATCATCGCATCGCACGAGAGATGTGCATCAATCAAGCAATGAGTTTCGCAGACATTTTTGCATATTTTCGCTTTGCTTTACCATATGCAAATATATGAAATTTCTATGCAGGCCTCCATGCAAGCATGCATGCCGCCATGTAAAAGTATCTGAGTATCTTTTACATAGCTTTTGGCACTGTTTGCTAGATGAATTTGTTCAGTGATGTGCATAGTTTTGACTTTTCCTTTAATTATAATTGCTAAATGATTAATTTTCAACATTCCCCGTTTCCCATTTTATAACTGAGAGAATAAATGAATGATACACAACCTTAAGTTCAAGGCAGCTGCTTTGTTAATCAATTATCTTTCCATATCTAAAAAAGTATCTGTATGCATCTTTAGTTAAAAAAAAAAAGAAATACATTTACAAATCATGTCGCGATGCATTTAAAATTAACAACTTCATTTTTTTTTTTTTTTTTTTTGTTGAGGTGAATTCATGAACAAATAAAAATCAAAAGAAAATAAAATTAAAATAAATTTTCTAGTACCAAAAAGACGCCTCTGCATTTCTAATTAAGCAGTATTGTAGTATAAAGAGGAAGGAGCCTTTTTCAATATTCATATGTGTATGGTATAGGAAAGAAACTGAAATATCTTGTGGATATACTTCATACATAAACTAAGCACACTCAAGTGCTCACGAATTTTTATCAAATCATGCTGAATCAATTAGTAATCAAGTCAAACATAAAGTGGCGGCAAAAGGCAACTCAAACTGAAATCAGAAAATATCTCAACTCATCAATACTTTTTCAACCAAAAGAAATATTGAACTAAGTAGTACAAAACACAAAGAAAAGGAAGAGTTGATTTGAATTGAGGCAAGAAGAAACCCATTGAGTTGCCTTCGACACTATTAAATGAAGACGAGAGGAACCCACATGTGTGTTTAATAGTGTAGTATGTAAGTATATTGATGTATCTACACAATACTACAAGCAGCAACCAACACAACATGACTTGACATAAATATGCAGCAGAGATTTCTTAGAATTCTTTTTGCTGTGAGTAGACATTTTTCTTTTCCATATCGGTTTTTTTTTCTGAGATTTTACATTTTCATTTGACTTTTCTTTACTAAAGTCGCAATGGCGGCAATGGCGATGGCGGTGGCTGCATGATGATTTGAATTTGTCACTTGACTTTTTGTTTTTGTGTTTCTATGTAAACATGCTTTTTGTTTTTTGTTTAATTTCCCACAAGGTGCGCTATGAATTTTTCATAAATAGTAAAAGAGTCACAATCAAACATAAAACAAAAAGACAAACAAACAAACAAAAGAAAGGCAATGAAATTTTGTTGTATGTATTTTTTTTTTTTTGAAAATAAATATTTACTTGTGCTGAACTATTCGAAATATTGTTATACAATACAATAAATGTACGTATGTGTGGAACCCAACCCATGAAATCCCAACTCAATCATCAACACATTTTGTCCGACAACTTGGTTTTGGCTCTCCCAGTAACAAATATCAAAACGAAGAGTGTAAATATTTGAAGTTGTTTTCTTTTTTTGAACATTTATTTTCTTTTAAATATTTGTAACATGATATTGCCATAAAATACTAAATGCACATTGCATATGCATGAATCTAAATGAAAGACACAGAACAGAGAAGATGGTAAAATGTATCTCAAACATTCAGTTGTCAATTTCATGCATGGCGGAAATGGAAATGGAGCAGCAAGTGCCATCGGAGCGCCAGATCACCAGCAGCACCATCACCATCACCACACGAATGGATTGCAAAAAAATTCTCGCTTTAGGCTTATCTTAAATGCATGCCTCTTAAGCTATTTGACATATTTACGAGGCAAGATGCTTTAGCCCAGGAGCAAATGAAACTTAGCTGCCTGCCATAGAGTGCGAGTGCGTAACCAACTTAGTTACGCGAATCTATGTATGTATTTCTATTTAGTTTCTTTCTTTCATTCGGTTGTCATTTGTAATAAGTAAGTAAGTATTTGCACTGCCAGCCTTCCGCTTTTTTATTGTGGCCTGTCACATATACTAAAATCTTTAAAAATGCCAGTGCCTCCTTAACTTTAACTCTTTTTACGATACATAAAACACACTCAAATATATAATATATATGCTAGCTTACTCAACAAGTATCGCATTTCTATTTAGTAAAAGTCTAATAAATAACCTCAAAGACGACGAAGACAAAAGACTTGACTAAGAGTCTTGGTTTGGTCTCAGATGTGTATAGATGAAAAACCATTGGAATTTTAACTCGACACTAGCCTAGTTTGTCTAAGTAATGCGTGCAGTTATTGCATTTTTTATTTTTATTTCTTACAATATTTTTTTTTTTTTTTTTATTGTATCTCAAAGTTAAAGTGTTTTTTGTTTAATGAAATGCAGTAGTAGATGCAAGAAAATGAAAAAAAAAAATAAAGCAAAACAAAGAAAAATATCAAGTTGTTTGTTCAGAGGAAGAAAATGGAGAAAATGCAACTGAAGAAAGTCAAGTGTTGCAGATGAGATGCAATGCAATGCGATGCGATGATTTTTTTTTTTTTTTTTTGTGGATCTTTAACCGATAGAAATGAGATGCAGGTAGCAATAGTTTACATGAGGCATGAAGCGGAACTAAGTCAAAGCGATCCCGAGTTGAATGTGGGTATCCATAATAAATTTAGGTTTTAAGAAAAAAAAAAATAATAATGGTGTCGCCTTGAATTTCTTTCAAGATTTTCATCCGATCGTTTTACGAAGATTAAAAAAAAAAACCTTTTTCTTTTTATAGATTTTGAAGATATTTTAAAAATGGTGCATAATTTTCGATATTAAGATCTTTATTTTTATTATGAAAATCATTTTGATTTCTTTTCGGATAATAAAACTGAATGGTGTAAATGAGTTTAGGGATGAGTTGAGGATTAAGGAGTTTAGTAAGATATAATAATTTTTTTGTGATATAAAATGGATAAGGTAAAAAATCAATTGAGAATTATAAGAACAGTAGTTTGATTCAAAGAAAAGATAAGTGAAGGAAGAAGTGTAAAGGAGATGAAATTTGAAATATTTGAGGATGGAAAATGAAAGGTTTCAGTTAAAAAATATTAAATTTAATTGCGCTTCCACGCTCATAAGTGTAAACTGTATAAAAATCAGAAGTTTCTACTTTAGTCTTCCCATTCAATTTCTAATAGAATATTTTAACATAATTTAGACATCAAAAGTTATTATTATTTTTATAACAACAAGGCGGTTTCAAGTAGTTGTACGTATGCAAAAAAATAAGGAATAGGGAAGAGGAAAACGGATATTTGTCTGCAGCAGAGGGTATAAGAGGAAAAGGAAAAAAAATATATTTAATTTACGTTACTTTAGGTTTAGACAAAGGGTAGAGTTCTAAACCTTACTATAAAGCCCCAAAAAGGAAGCCATCGGTCAACGGGAGTCCACTGGGTCAGTTAATTAGGACATTTGAAAGGTGAACTGAGAACCACCACACTGCGGTCAGCGATTGTTGTCAAAGAGACGTATATATTTGCTGTTGCACTGGAGAATAAGAGACCAACCCGACCTTAACTAAGCTAAGCTGGTCGCCTAACAAAAAGGCTGTGTCATCCTTGTATATCCTGATGTCTCTACGGATACGCCTAGGGGCAACAACACCTATAATAGTGCTGAAGTTGGGGTGTGCACCCATATGTGTGGCCACCAAACACTGATTAGAAAGCAGTTCATTATGTTGGTGAATCGATAAATTCTTCTCTCAAGTGGTTGGCTATATGTCTCGGAAATACACAACAACAACAGTTGGCCGAGGACCCCTCAATTAAGTCGCGAGATTGCATGTTTGTACGTATGAGTAACGATTCTCTGTAGTTGTTACTTTTGACTATAAAGATCACCCACATTTCCGCTTTATTCAGAGATATAAGCAATTGTAAATTCAAATAAAAACAGAAATAACACAAAAGTGATTGTATAATTCAAGTATCAAATTTTGAAAGTGATGACAAAAGAAGTTCAAAGTACAAAAACTTTTAAAAAATTCCCATTTAATTGTCTTTTAATATATCTAAAAATATGTATAATTTTATCATCTTCATCATCATGCTTTACCCCTTGTTAATTCTTTATTGTTTTTCTGATCAAATAACGCAACACCAATTTGATGTTGTAGACAGACGCATTATGAAAAACAACACATTGGTTGCTAAAAACCTCAAACTCTCTACCTCAACATACTCGTCGTACGCACAAATTTACAAAAAAGGAAGCTGTTGATTTTACTGATTTCGATTTTTCTTGTTGCTTGCTTACCATGCCTGCCTGCCTGCCTGCCTGCCTTCTAAGCGATTGTGGCAATCCAAAAATAGGGGCTTTAACATATTTTTACTTAAGCCAAAAGATAAACCAGATACAATTTCAAGTTTTTAACATATTTTAGTGGCTTATCAGCAAGCAACTTGAACGTCACCGTCAGCGTCAAAGGCAAATGGCAACTCGCACATTAACAACAGCAGCAGCAGCAGCAAAAGCCGACAGCATCAACAGCATCAACAACTTGCAGCAACATGCTGCAAACGACAGCGACAACAGCACACGCAGACACACATTCACACACAAACATACACACACACACACGCACACACATGCACAGAAGTACCTAGAGTCAGGGGCAACTTGTTTTCTCTGTTATTGTTGTTGTTATTGCTTCCTTCGCTGAGCAGCAATTGCTGCCATTGTAGGTTGACAGTCATTTAGATTTATGGTTGATTGTACAAGCAACGCATTCAGTTACTTGCAATGTTGCCATGTTGCAACCTTTTAGCCACAGAGCAATTTTGCATGTTCATTGCTGTTTGTTGTTGTTATTATTATTATTGTTATCGTTGTTGTTGTTTTTGTTGTTGTCATTACGCGACTCGGTTTTTACGCATTGTAATTCGCTTACGCAGGTGACTACATTCAGCCAAAAGGCATTTGCCATAATTTTTTATCCATTTTTTTTTTCTTCTTTTCTTTTTGTTGTAATAAGTTGCAACCTGCCATTTTAACCTGCTGCACCATGCACCAGTGGACTTGTGGACCTGGACATGAGAGTGTCTGTATACTATTTGTATCTACATTGCTTAAGCGTTGCGATATTAGATAACAACTTGCGATAAACCCAAAACGCACAACGGCTTTATTGATTTAAATATGCCTCAAGTTCGTGCAGCCAAACATGATTGTATCCATTTCTTTGAGTCGAGTCTTTTTGATATTGCAACAAATTCACAATTTTTATGACAGTAGCTGGGAAAGTATTTAGCAAAAAATTTGTAATGCCTGACAGCAGCCAATAATCCGGTGAATAGATGGAGTATCTTCAACGCTGTTGCGCTTTGAAAATCGATTAAGTTGTTTGTCAACTTGTCATAACAGACAACTGCAACGTGCTTGTTAACGCAAATTTCTATACTTGCCACATGCAGCAAATAAACTTGTACAATATTTTTTTTTCTTGTAATTTTTATTTTAATTTTTATAAAGCAGTTAGATACTTTTTTGCGTAGGCTTCGGATTACTAGCACAAGAGTGAAAAACGGAAAAAGGAAAACTCAATTTCTAATGTAAATTTTGCATGCTTGCCACATTGCTTACAAAGAAAACAGTGTGAGCTTGCAACATGCTGCTGATGCTGCTGCTGCTGCTTCAAGCTAAAAAATATAAAAACAATTCAGTTAGTTTCACTTGGTTTCTTAAAATTTGCTTTGCATGCTGCTGCTGCTGCTACTGCTGTTGTTGTTGTTGTTGTTGTTGTTGTTAGTTGCAACAAGATTTTTCAACGCTTTATTTGATTTTGTGGAACCACTATGACACAGAGGCGTGCCACGCACTTCACTCACTCACTCAATCTAAGATACTTTTGCGTAGGCAAAATGAAAACTATGTATTTATATTCTCTTTTACCTCTTCACAAGCTCAGAACTTTTCACTTTACTGTTGGTTTAATAATTAATTATATTTAGTTGGAAAATATATTCACAGACCGACAGACAGAATGCAATCGCAATGGCACAACAAGCTCAAATACCGTCAAAGTTAAATTCAACTTGCTAACTTGCTACCAGTTCGTTACGCGATTTGTGCGCTTTAGGAAAAATGTAATTAAAATCTATTTCGCCTGGAGATAATGACAACACACTTGCCACAGAGCAACTTATGTTTAAATAGTATTTCACAACCAGAATGTTAAACAAATACTACTACACACAACTACATACTTACATACTAAGTATATAGTTATTATTTGACTCATCAGTCTCATCATTATCATTGCTATCAACATTATCATCAGACTAACATCATCACCATCTATACCATTATCATCATCATCATCATCATCATCATTTAAATCATTAACATGCCTCAACATACTTTAACTTGCCTCAAGCATTGATTTTGTTGCTCTGTTGCCAACTGAATATAAATTTTCACCAACTAATAATTGCATTTTTTCCCTCATTTTCCCCCAAGTACTACATTATTTCCGCAACTAAATTGAAGGTGTATCTGGAGATTTATGTGTTATGTGATTGTATATTTACTCGTAGTATCTATTTATGTATTCTTGATGGTGTAAATGACTATGATTTTCTTTCGAATTGTTCATCTTTCGTTATGAGCTGTTGATTTCTACATAAAAACGTTGTTTATTAAACGAATGAATGGTTTTTTTTTTTATTATTAAGAATAGACAAATTAAGGGGAATACTACTAAATTTTTATTGTTAATGGTGCATAATCTTTATAGAAGGCAAAGGCGATTAGAAGAAATGAGTCATAAGAATAAAATCAACATTTTTAAAAAAAGTTTTTAATTTCCAGTATTTAAAAATTTTAAATATAAAAAAAATAATCTAAACGCAATTTTCTATCTTAAACTGGTCATGTGATTATGTCTATGATAAACAGAATAATAGTTGAACCTATAATTTTATCGTAAACCAGATGCCCGGCAGTTCTTGTTTTGCCTTTCCTTCCAAATAATTTTATGGATATTTGACCTGATGAACCACAAAGACTTTAATCTGTCGAACTTTTCTTAAGAATTTTAAAATATTGAAATCCTCAAAATATGTTTCCGAGTTTCAAATAAAATGTATAAAGAGATTTTTATCAAAGACGAATTAATTAATTTTAAAATATGTCTCTAACATTTATTTTTACACTTGCAGACCTTAACTTTTTAGGATTTTTTGCATATTCTGTTGGGTTTTTCCAAATTTATAAAAAAAAAATATGCGGTCCAGCCCTTCTGGAGTTTTTCCGAGACTAACGCACGATAATTGATTTTTAAATATATAGAAAAAGAGATAGATACTTTTATTCCTATAATATCTTTACCTGATTCTTAATTTACTCGGTCCATATAAATTTTCTTTTATAACTAAATAGTTTTAGCTTATTTTTTGTATGTCAATTTTCTCCTTCAAATTTTATATTATCACAGATTGGTCATGTGCTCGTGTCCAGTTAGGTATATAAGTTGGAGTGGTGTTCAGAATGGAAACTAACTTAGTTTACTTAAGTCAAATTGTTCTTAGTTAATAACAAATTGTGCTTAATTTTTTCAATTTAGTTCTATTGTCTTTAAAATTAAGATTTATTCCACTTACTATAATATGGGAGATATAATCACATAAAAAAATAGGGAATATGAAAAACATCCAAGAAGAAATCTTTAAAATATATGACAGAAAATTTAAGCTGTGAGTATTTTATCTCTGCTATTAGTAAAAACCGTATACTATCTTGTATCTATATAAAGATGTATCATTATGCCATGATAAATCGAGACTCGTGCCTAGTTGATGGAACAAAATTATTATATGTATTTCCATAATTTTATCTTGTAATTAAACGGATTTAAGTGTATAGTATCCCGTATGTGGTCATGTGCTTCTGTCAATTTCAACAAAACACAATTCATTCATCTCTTCTCTTCTCACGCTTTCGATTGCCACCAGTCAAATCAAATCTTTAATCTACCTAATCCCGCATTACATTTGCCGTTGTCTCACCTTACTTACAACTACTCACTTTGTCACACTTGCAAAAATCAAACAAGGAATCCTTGCAACAGAAAACAAATCTCTATGTAACATCTAGAAATATCTAAAGCACGTAAAGTGGACGTCGTAACTTAATGCTTATTAAAGGCTTTTTAATTCAGAAACTGATAAGAGCACGCAATGGTAATGCCAACGACAACGACAATGACAACAGCAACAGCAATAGCAACGTAACAAATGTTGCATGTCGCACCGTGCCACGTGAAAACATTTAACACGCTTTTGATGTATAATACTAAGTATAAAAAGGAGTAGAAAGAAACTCCAATTTCAATTGAAACTGAAACTTGGAAAATGCTACGCCACTCACTTCATGAGTAGCAAAGTTGAACTGACAACGGAGAAGTCATTGTAATCGTCATCCTCCTCACTGTATAGCAAGTGGCACGCACACGCAAAGGAAGACATAAAATTAACTATGCAACACTTTTATCTAACTTGGCTTGGTCAGGGATGTTGTTGCAAATAATGAGAAGAAGAGTCACATAGATATACAGTATGACAAGCTACTTGTATACAGGGTCAAGGCAAGTGGGTGGATGGTGGGTGGTTGGTTGCTTAGTTATGTTAAGGGTGACGCAACAAAGGGTGGCAGCAGGCAACACAAGTTGATTGTGCCAAATCAAGACACGCCAATAAAAATTATCTCTTGCTAAACTGTATGCGTATAGTGTAACAACGCACGCATGTTGCTGTTCTTCTACTACTATACAATCAAGTTGCAACAATAACTTGGGTTGATAGGGTTGTTGCACTGGGGTCGTTGTCGCCACATTGCCTGCCATTTGACAGTTTGAAGAAATATGATCGTAATGTTACCCTGGGGAGCGTTTTTCTCCGCACACTTGCCTGGTTAACTACTTTTTACATGCCGTTTTATATTATTTTTTTTACTATACTACTTCTATTACTACTATATTGCACAGTATTGCCACAATGTTGCATGTAGAAACAATAATAATAACTACAATGTGTGGCAATAACAAGTCGACAGTTGGCGACTCAAAGGCAACCTCGCGGGAATTTAATAAAGTTACAATTTTATCTTTGGCTTGCAATAACAACTAACTTGCAACTAGTTAATAGGCAAAAGCCTGAAAAGTGTTACAATTGTTATGCCTCATTTTCTGCAATGCTCATCTCGTCTCTCATGTCTCTCTTTCTATGTTCCTCTTTCTATATTCCTCGACATGTCTAGGTCAACTTGACTAAGTGAGTGAGTTTGGGTTGAGTTAAGTTTTCCCTCTTGGGCTTTCCTTTCATGTAATTTGAGCTACTTTTCACTGTTTTAGGGCACAATTTTTATTAAACAACAATGAGAACAACAAAAAGGAGTAAAAAATCTAACAAAAATGCAACTAGCAACCGCATGAATTCATGCATCATCATCACAAATTTAGTGTTGCACATTGAGCTATGCCGAAATTGGGCTAAGTGGGGCAACAAACTCACTCACTCGTTTATTCATTCATTCATTTACTATGCCTGCCTAGACTACAAGACCCGGGCCCGGATATACTAGACTCGTGTACTTGTACTTAGACAGACAGGCAGGCAAGAATTTGCTTATTATTGAAATTGCAACAACTATCTCAACAACAACAACAACAATAATAATAATAATATGTGGCATATTCGTTGCGCTTTAATGGGTTGATGAATGAGTTGGTGAATGAAACTTGAGTTGAGTGAGATGAGGGGTTATTTCATAAATTGGTTTATAGGTTTTGGCATTATTTCCTTTTGTTATTTTTTTGTTGGTTGCTCGGCATTAAATGAAATCAAGTGCTTATTATAGTAGTAGTAAGTAATTGTTACTTGTTAGTTGTGTTGGCTATGGCTTCAAGGCGAAATCCTAAAGTGGGTGAAATCTTATCTTATAACATATCATTTGAAATTTGTTTAATGAATGTGGGAGTTTGCTACAAAAACACTCAGAGAAAGTCAATCATACTAGTATTATATTTAAATCAAAAGGAACTAAAAATTATAACAAAGAAAAAGAAAAAAAAATTTATGAACAATCTAATAAATCAAAACTTTAAAGTTCATTCTTTGGGTGGAAAAATTAATTACTCTGTCGTTCGTTTTATAATCTTGCAAACATACAAATCTCCCTCTAAGCAATCACCTTGAACTCTTTTACATTATGGTAATAGTATATTAACACAAAAAAATTGAATGAGAATGCAATAAAGTATCTAAAACCAAATGCGTTGCACATAAATGACTAAGAAGCTCATTAAAATCCAACAATGCAACAGACAGACATTGAAATATACTCAAAATAGTTTAGGAGAATGAAAGGGACATGGCATAAGAGGAGTTCGAATAGGAGGGAATAGCTGATGGTATAACAAACATTACGGGAAAAAGATGTGAATAAATACAGAATAAGTATCTGAGTGAGTGAGTGAGTGAGTGAATGTGTATCTTTTATTGACCAAAAATAGCAACGCGCCATAGACGACAACATCATAGTAGATGTCTGTCTGGTTTGGTCCCGGTCTGGTTTGGTTTGGTCTGGTCTGGTCTGCTTTGGTCTGGCGACAAACAACAAATAACGCGTGGCAGGCAGCATTTTGTTGCATGATGCACAACTAGCGGTAAATACTCGTTCATAGTACTACATACAACAAATATCACTAATAAATATTGAAAAGCCACAAAATGAAAAGTTTTAGTACTATTTCAGCTAAAAGTCATTAATGTATTCCCTCTCTAAATCTTTGTCACCAAAAAAGGACACAACGGAAGAAGGGAAATGCATTTTCATTATGAAATAATGATGGAGGCAAAAATAAAACAAAGTATCTGAAAGCTATTAGCGTTGAAAATTATGATAAATTTGTTTGTTTAGTCACCATACTCCGTTTTGCTCCAAAAAAAAAAAAAAAAAAAAATATAAAAAGAAATGATGCTGACGATTGACTTACCCTTGAGCGCAGCAACTTGTGTTAATCCATTTAATCCCGAGTCGGCGAACAGCAACAAAAACATGCCACCAAGTAGCAGCTGCATGCAGCAACCGTGATAATGTGACTTCTTCATCTGGCGTATTTTGTATATTATGGTAGTAGTAGTAGTAGTAGTACTTTCAGATTGTTGTAGATACTTTTTATTATTCTTAACACTATTTAAATGCATTTTTGTGTGCATTTATCTATATTTTCTGATTGTTATTTTTTTAATCACTAAGTTTTTTATTGTATTTATTTTATTATTATAAGTTTTGTTTTTCTTCTTAGACACATAAAAATACTTAATAGTTTAATTGAATTGAATATTGAGAATAAATTTTCCACTTTTCTTCAATTTTGTTTCTTATGTTTTATGGCACTTTAGAAGATTTCTTTCATTTCTATTTTTTCTTTCTTATTTGAATTTTTATTAATTTTTTTTCATTTTTCGTTTTCTTAATCCAATTCTTTATTCAACGCCATAACACAACAGCTAATAAAATAATCCCACGTATGATATTCTGAATGATAATGCACTTCTTCAGATACTCGAACTCGATTCGATGCGACTCTGAACGAATTCCCGTACGCTCACGTCGTCGTCGTCGTAGAGTCGTCGTTCACGCGCCACGAATTATCTCGACATCCAAATCAACCGACTATCGAATCACAACTAAATGTCGCAGCCTTGTCGGCTTCACTCGCATGCGAAACGCACCGAAAAACGAACGAAACAACAAACACGAAACGACGGATACGAAACAATCTACCAAGCGAACCGAAGTACGGATAGATCCGAACGAAGTCAAGCAGCCAGGCAGGCCAGGCCTGCGTCGTTCTTTCATTTGTTGCGCTTATTGCCATCATCGGGAGCATGTTGATGCCACATGTGGCAAAGAAACGCGCATGTGGTGGATTCTATTACAAGTTTTGTTTACAATTTTCTATGGAGTTCTTTGTTTTGTTTTCCATTTCCAACGTTTCATGTGGATTTCAGATACTTTTGAAGTTCAACTTCTCAACCTTGCTCATAAACATGTTGATCAACATTTTGCATTGGAAACATGTTTTTGTTTGTATGTTAGGGAACATTTTAGAACTGAAACAACATAATTTTGAAATAAAAATTCATTAATTTCCAAAAAATTCTTTTAAGCAAAAATGAGTGAGTGCATAGAATAAATCCCTTGAGTATATAAGTTCTAAAGAAGTTGTTAGATAACAAAGACACATTGAAAAAGGAGAGAATTTTCCATATTTACCCCATGTCTCATGAGATCATAGTTCATTTTCCCTATCCTTTAAGCATTCATCGTCTACATCAATGAATGAACTTAGTTATGGGTTTCAATTTACTAAAATTAAAAACTAATAAAATCAAAACCATTCAACAACTGCAACTTTTGGAAGTCATTAAACTGAATATGCCACAAAAACCCAAAAAAAAAAAAAAAGTATCTTAAAACACAAAATGAAGAGAAAAACTGAAAAGACAAGAACAATTTTATGATGCAACACATAAAGTCAACTTACCTATTTTATGAGCCACTAGACCAGTTCATAAAGTATCTGAACATTATGATAGAGATTCACAGCTAAATCCCACTCAGAACGCTAATGAATTTCAAAAACAAAAACAGAAAATATTGGGAAATCAATTGAGTGACTGCCACTCGATTGTATTAATTTATCAAAATTCCACGCCAACTCAATACTTTATGGTTATAAATCGCTCTCTAATTTCATAAACTTGTCTCACAAGCAAACATTAAAAGATACTTGGTCAGATACTTCAAAGCACAGCGTCTTTTAGAAGAGTTTAGAATAGAACTCAACAGAACGCGCCAGGTTAAAAGTCATTAAAAGTGTGAAGCTGTAACATTTGACGTTCATTATTAAAAAAAAAAAAAAAAAAAAACAGAACTTGAATTGGGATTGGGAAACATAACTGAATAGAATAAAATAGAATAAACCATGATGATGAGAATAGAACATTAGAAAAGTGGAAAATAAAGGTGTGTATCTTTTATACTACATATTATAAGTAGAATGTGTCTATGTATTTTTTATTTTTTTTTTTTTTTTGTATTGATAGATAGATAGAATGAAAGAAAGGTCTCAAAATGCAGGCAGGTGTTAGAACTAAAGCAAGACTTCTCTATCTCGACTCTCTATTTATCTATCTACTATATATCGTTCTGTACAATGTGCATTGTTGTTCTGCGTCAAAAGTATCTATAGGAAACCTATAGACAACAACATCAACAACAAAGGGAAAAAAAGGTCAAAATGCGTAAAGATATCAGAGAAAGGTGAGGGAGAAATACTGTGTGCAATGAAAAGATCAAGAGAGAGAGTGAGAGTGAGTGACGGAGAGAATGATGTAGGGAGACAAGAAATAAGAATGTCAGTAAGGCAGGTAAACGTTAAGAAATTTAAAAACAGGTAAACTACAATATTTCAAATGCTGATAATTGGCCAATTTACGCGTTGAATGTTGTCGAAAACACTTTAAGGGCAAAGAAAAATCTTGCCACAAATTTCAACTCTCACAGGACATTCAAAAAGGAAATACGGCAACGTCGCGTCGTCCCTTATCTATCAAAATAGAGGATTATTGTTGTTGAGATGCAAATTAGACAGAATTACAGGTGTTGATGATAAATAATTCTAGTAAACAGACGATAAACAAGAAGATGCAATGACAAGGATAAAGATGATTTTTGACTTATTTACTCGTATAAGTATATAGACGTTGCTATGCAGCTTTAATGTGAATCATGATTATAAGTAATCATTTTATTAAAGTACACTTAACTGCCAATTATGTTTTATTTTTTCAAAATTCATTTATTTTATTTTATTTTATTTTTCATATCTCTGTTTCTGCTTGTTTCTGTTGTTGTTATTAGTATGGAAGTGGTTACGCTGAACGTGATTTAATTGACATTTTGTAATTTCAATTGTGGTAAATACTTACAAAAACAAAAATAAAAAACATATAATAAAATAAACCGCGACCAAAAACAATATGAAAGAATTAAAGAAAAACAAAAAATACACACACATACACGCCAAAACCGAAATAATTGTTTAAATCGAAAAACGTCATTTCATTTAAGCCTTGAAATCCGCAATTGAGACTCCTCTACTTACATGTCATTAACTAAGCTTAACCCTTTTCAAGGGGTCCCCACACAAAACAAGAGACTGAGAATGAGATATATGAGATATGAAAGTGACAGAGAGTCATCGGAGTATTGAAGTACGAGTATCATTAACATTGAGAACACAATTTTGAATATTTTGAATTTGGTTAAAAAATTTTAAAATATTTGTTTCTCAGATTATAAATTAAACCTTCCAATTTTTCCACATTTTCAAACCAAATAATGTCAATTTTAAAGTGAATTTTCTATGGTGGCTAATCGATACTTCTACTGATGTTGTTATAATGCGCATGTACTTTATGGAGATACGGGGTTTCATTCGTTACAAATATGATACCAAAGATATATTACTTTCGAATCACCAAAATGCATAAAAATTGTTCGACTTATGGAGACTTCTAGTTATAGAATTATTTATTAAAACTAAAGAATTTGGAGAAATGTAGTACAATTATTAAATAACCAACTTTTTCTTTACTTAATCTTTCTTGAAACATGTTTAATAAATTCATTCTCCGAAACGTCATTGTCATATTCCTTGGCACTTGGAGTTGGACTTACTAGCTCTGTTTTTTTATTAATTCCTTAATTTTTAATATAGTGGAAACAGTACACGACGGTAGATCTTATTTTAGAGTTACGTCCTTTTTAATTTAAATTTTTATTTCTCTAGCATGTATTCTAGTCAATTCTCATAGCGCGCTTTAATTCAACTTACTCAATGTTAATTAAAAGTTATTTTTACAAATAGGGATTTCCCCGAATAAAAAACATAAAAATAAATCAGTTCTATGAGTTTGAACAAGACAACAGGTGAAGACCCTTACGTCATTAGCGAAACGACAATCACACAAAAAGAGATTTCCCCGAAAAAATCGACTTAAGGTTGCACGTGTCAATTTTTTTTGTTTGATTTATGGAGATATTCGAGTTATGAAACAAAAATATTATGGAATTTTAGTTTAAAACGCTACTTCTACTCGATTTAGTTCGAATTATAGAAAATTCAAATTATAGAAGTTCCTGTTATGGAAGTTTGACTGCTTCATGAAAAGTATAATGTTGTGTACTGCATTGTACTTGAAAATGTGATTAGCATTTTTGACCAAAATTTATTCATACCATAAAGTAAAAATAAAAACATTTCGTTATGGTCTGGTAGGTTCAATTTAGGAAAGAACTTTTAAAAGAGAATTAAATTCTAATCAAAATTGTATTATTTGTATGAGTCAAACGAGACAATTTGACAAATGTACTTAAATTTAAAAAGAAAAAAAAAATAATAAATAAATATTTAGATAATCAGGCAAGACGCTTAATAAGTATAGCCTTGCTAATTATTTTGGATATTGGAAGACTAACTAAGTGCATCTACTTCTCAAAAAACGTAACGTCTGTTTCCTACCAAACTCCAACTTAATAAGTATTAAATGTAGAAAATATCCAATGTTGGAACAAAATCAGATACCTATGGGTCTATCTTGACAGTAAACTCACCTAAAAATAACATGCAAATATAACTCTAGAAAAGGTCAATTTAACGGTCCTTATGCTCTACCCATTCATCAACCGTAGATCAAAGCTATCCCGTCCGTAATAAACTAATAATATTTAAGTCTATCTTTGTATCAATTATATTATTCAGAGGTCAGGGTTGACTGTGTACTTACCCACAAAACCAAACTGCAAATCGGTAAAAACAAATATTTTAAAATGATCCTATATTTGCCCTTCCAATACCCAACAACCTTACTTCATGAAGTAACGAGTGTTAAGATGATCAGTGATAAAATTAATTTGGCAACAATTTAATTTAATCTTAGGTGTTCTCACTTTGCACGAAACTTATGCCGACTAATACGATTCTACACTACCTCCTTATCATCATCATTTATGGCCAGACAACCCATGTAGGTTATGTACCTGCTGCAATATTCGCCTCCAGAGAGCTCGATCCGAGGCATTTTTGCAGCTTCCGTAACTAATTTTTCTTTTTCCGGGGTGAAGTAGTTAGCCCCACGCCCAACCCTCCTCCTTTGCCCGGGCTTTTGACCGGCAAGTTACCCTCAAAGTAAAATTACTATAAGTATAACCTCCTACGTTAGTTTAATTAAGTACCAGTTTATTAGTTACTAGCTATCCCGGCGCGTGTAACTACTACCGTTAAAATTTTATCAAAATCGACCACGAATAGAAAGAATGATATTTATTTATTGTATTTTGTTGTGACTCACAATTCAGAAATAGAGGTTTGACAAAGACTACTTGCTTCATTTTGAAATATATCTCTAAACCTTATATGCAAAATTTGATCCACCAATTTCAACCGATTCTGTAGGTCCATTTTGATTAAATAACTCGTATACTATATTTCTCACAATAAAGCTTGTTGTCTTTCAGTAATTCAATTTTGAATTCAATTAGTGACTTTTACATGATGCGCGCACAAACACTTTCAGTCTACAGTTGTAGCCTAAAAGAATCTTCAAACATTAGCTAAAGTGACAATGTATATCCGTTTATATATTAAAAAAGCACAAAAAATAAAAAAATAATATATTTAAGGCATAAAAAAGATTTTGTATGGATATTCTGTTTAAAAACCCGACATGGAGTTGGAGTGGTCATTTCATATAACAATCTTTTGCTTCGTTCTCCAACATTTTGAAACAGCAAGGTTTCCTATCAAAGCTATTGCTTAAATTTATTGATGCTATGTGTATGTTAAGAATATATATAGTACAAGATACTCAGGCAGACGTTGCCGTTCC
Source organism: Amiota mariae (assembly GCA_035041805.1). Lineage (NCBI taxonomy): Eukaryota > Metazoa > Arthropoda > Insecta > Diptera > Drosophilidae > Amiota > Amiota mariae. The sequence continues at coordinate 717,706 of JAWNKV010000216.1, read as the reverse complement.
TCTCCTTCCCTTGGAGCTCCAGAATTTTCTTTTTTTCTAAACCTTCCCCATGAATCACTTAGTCCATTTGGGAAAACCGTACAAAACTACGTTTGGTAGATTTTGAGTTCATCGCGTATAGACAGACAGACAGACGTGGCTGTGAGACCTTTTTTAGGGTTTCGTACCCATAGGGAACTAACGGGACCCTATTACTAAGCTTACAATGTCCGTCCGTCCGTCCGTCCTTTTGTTTAACATTTTTTTGTTTTTTGTAGTATACTTTGATCTGTTAATTGTAGTATACTTTTAGGCTATTAAATATAAACATAATTTTATATTTTAAGCAAAAAATCTTGTACGATGGTACGGAACCCTCCATGTGCGAGTCCGACTCACACTTGACTGATTTTTTATGATATGTACTAGTTATGACTGGAGAATCTTCCCAATGATTACCGCCATAAGCCTACTGGATTTTAATAGGTAAACCCTCTGACTCAAGAGGAGACTGCTTTTAAACTCTCCTGAATTGTGCATTGGTTTGTCATTTATTTCATATTCATAATAGTATCAATAATGATGAGCATTTGAATGTTTTGTCATTGATTTCGTTATTAATTTAAAATTATCGATTGCATTAATCTAAGCCAATCCAATGAAACTAACGAAGAATTAATTCATACTCGTATATACTAAAAATTAATATTAGTGAGTGAATAAAAGATATACATATGCGGTTTAGGATTTAAAACTCGTAACAAATGAAAAATTGTATTTAAAATTATATGAAATTGTTTGTTTAACAATTTTTTTATTGGGATTCCATTGCATCTCTCAGCGTTATCCTACACGATAAGCTCGTAATTTATATTCACAGATTAAACACAAATAAATTTCACATTAATTCTTAATTATTGCAAATTGCAGAATTGTGCATAAAAATTAATTCTCATGCCACGTTTATGGATGATTTTTAATATTTTAATTAGGCAAAACCTTTTGGGTTAATAAAAAACGCCACATGGTAAAAAAATGAGGCTAAGAGCATCAATGTGCAAACTATTAAACAACAAAAAAATAGGGAAAATATTGAATATGTTTAATGACAATTCCATATAAGTATTTGCTCATAAAATACTTAAACAGACATAAAAATGTCTCCGATGTATATTAATCCGAATGGTTTGGAGTCGCTACCTTTGACCAGTGGCATCGAATAATGGTTATCGAGTGGATTAACACAGTTTGAAGCGCCAATAAGAAAAATGCCAAATCGAAATGGAGAGGAGTAAGGGTGGAGTCACAGACAGTCAGCAGTTAGCAGTTGGAACAGTCAACGATCGAGTGTGAGATGCATTTTATGTTTATTGTTAAGCAGGTTCAAGATTAAAATCACTGTGATTCACTCAACTTAATATTGCATGTGAATGAGTTTGAGGAGCGGCGCAAATCTTTTGTTTAAAAATAATAATAAAATTGGTAATAAAATTGGCAAATTGACCCAAAGTAGAAATGCTCTGATTATAGTTCTTTTTATGCATTAATTTAGGTTCTTCTTAAGCGTTTCTTAAACGATGAGTGCAAGCATTATTGTGTTCTATATACAACACAATCCAAATATGAACTAATGGTCAGGTAGTGATTAACTTTTGATGATGAACATTCAATATTTTATAAGTATTATATAGAACGGCAATCTATCATTAAATAATTTGTTCAAAAATTCAAGTGAAAAGCGCCAAAGTTTGTGTTGCCTTAGGATGATGCTTGATAGTAAACTTAAATGGTAGTCAGGTAGTTTATCTTTCAGATGCGTTAGTTTTATTTAATTAGTTGTGTTCAAGTCAATAAATTTGAAACACAAAAACAAAATTTTATTTTGATCTCACCATAGTATATACTTATACACTTCACATGAGTTCTTCTCTCATTTTTGTATTGATCTTGATTTATAAAATCACAGCCTCCACTACTCATTGAACTCTCCCTTAATCATTATGGATATATTCTTAATGTGAAGAATTTAGACTAGCCTACCATATTCTTCATTTTAAAATAGTAAAAAAAGTTTCAGATTGAATAAGTTCTCTCCTAGTAGATATCCAATTAATGTAAAGTAGAATACAGACCAAGTGGTAAATTTCAGTTCTGTATCTCTAAAACTTAGGGGTTAATTCGCATTTCTTGCTATGTTTGTATGATGGTTATAGTAATAATGGTAGATCATGGGAGTTGAATCAAATTACATCTATTGTATTTAGAAAAGAAATGACCACGTACACAATTTTCGTCACAAAATCTCAAAAACTATAGAACTAGAAAACTAACAGTGAAAAAAAAACGAACAAAGTTAACTCATTTTATTCTCTTTAAGATGCAGATCATATTAATATACATAGAATTTCTGGTGATGAACGTCACAAACACCATACTAAAGTGATAAGAGATGTAAAATTGGAAGATATAGAAGTGTATAAAATACTAAAAAGAATATTTTAACGAACCTTAATCCATACACATCAAATGTATCGAAGTCATCTCATAAGTTTGCTATGCAGAAGATTCGCACGCATCACTTAAAATAGTAGCCTCAAGAAGCAGTAAGAGAAACTATGGAGGATACTGAAGATGAGATGATGGTGAGGAACTTTGCTACGATTAATAATTTCTCACAAAATCTGATAATTTAAACAATTTAAAAGAAATTTCAAAAATTAAAATTAAAAAGAATAACTACAAAATAAAAATAAATACGAAAATGTATAAAAAAGCTATAAAATTAAAGTATACAGAATAGTCTTTGGTAGAAAGCTTCAGCTTCTCAGTAATGGTAAATACCTTTGAAGTAACGTATAGCAGAATCTTCAGAGTTATCGCGGTCATTTGATACTTATGTTAAGGCTTGGGATAAGACACAATTCCTTGAAAATCATTTAAAATAAATGCAAAGCGACAAATTCAAAATTCAAATGCAAGAAGAAATCAGGAGGAACTTATGGTACTCATAAGATTCGGTATAGGATTTGTTTTTTTATTCGGATCATTTGAAGAACGAAGTTGTTCACGCATTGTTTGTTATTTTTATGCTACAACAACAACGATAATTTTTGTTGTTTTTCTTTTCTTTTCCTTTTTTTTTTCTTTGAATAGAATCCAGAGGAGTGGCAACCACATAAGCGTGACCAAAGATTTGTCAAGGATGCCTGCATGCGATGCATGTATGACATATAAGGACAACATTCATTTGGTGGGAATTCGAGCATATAATGATTCGTTACACTAAGCAAAAGCAGCTGCTTCAATTGGCTGAAGAAGGATACAATGTTTGTTTCCTTTTTTTTTTTCTTTTTAGAATATAAAATGAAGAATTATATTATTTATTTTTATGAATATTTCATTTTTTAAATGAAAATTAATTTAATGATGGTACTAGACCACATAAATTTATTTAATTCCAATAAGTTTAAAGAATATTACCTACATACGAGTAATTAAAAATTAATATTTACATTAATTTAAACATCCAATTGTTACAATCAAATATTATAACAGTTTTCCAATTGTTTACCTTTCACACTTACATAATTAAAAATACATTTTTTACATTAATCCGATAAACAAATCCTAAATCATATATTTATATTTATATTTTATACTCTACCCATTGGAAATAATTTCAAAACAAGATACACTACGAGGAGCAGAAAAAATAGTAAAGACTTTGTCATCGTGTCCTGATGATCAGTGCCAATTTATGTCTAAGTAGACATTTTATTGATTATGTCAAGAAAAGATCTTTGGAAAGGTTTACAAATAGTAAAAATACTAATTAGATCAACAAGATTTATGTATAGATAGTCAATAAGGTATTTTCTCTATAAAGTTTACAAATATAGAGGTAGCTATAAGCAAAATTCATATAATTGGAAAGAAAGAAAAAATAAATAATTAAATATATAATATACATAAAATAGACTCTGTGTCAGGTAAGGCATGTGTAGTAGCCGATACCAAGACCAGCTCACTAAAGTAATTAAAGACCTATTGGTATACCACAGATACTTATAGTATATAGATATGCTATACCTTGGCGATCCAACCTAAAGAGTTTATGAAAATTAGAACCTTAAAATGTTTTATTATTCGAAGAAGAAACAATAATCTACAAAAGATAAACTTATCGCTTTATTAAAATAAAAAAAAAAAGAATTCCAACAGGACGTAAACTGCAATAGATTATTTAATTTTTTTCCACAAGAATTTTGTCATTTAAGCCAAGTATATAGAGTAAAAAACTTTTTAAAAAAAAACATCTCAACCGACTTCAAAAACCACAAAAAGTCATTAAAAAGCGAAAAATAACAGATTTAAAAAAATATTATTGGTATGTGTTACCTACTGATCGGAATAAAGTCGGTGACAAGCCAAATAGGTAATAGGCAGCTATTTATATCTTTACGGATAAATCCTTTAATTTTGACGATATTAATTTTGTTCAGCAGATAGGATAGGGTAGTACGACAAAAGGACAGTCACACCAGCAATGAGATAAAAGTCCAATGACTCAGTTAACCGATTGTCTGGTATACCCTTGACAAAGAAAGAATTTTAAAAATCGGTCCACAATTGACGTAGAAAGAAGCGAACAAACATATACTACACATATAATCGAACATATAACCTCCTTCTTTTTTAAAGTCGGTTAAAAAATTGTAAACATTATTAAATAATCAACTTAGGGGATATTCAATGAAAACTTTACGCTTCAACTTGAAAATGATGATATTCGATACATTTTGTCCATTTTCAAAATTAATTTAGATGATTCCAATAATTTGATGATTTCTTATATAAAATATTCAAAAATATGGAAATATATCAGTGCCAAAAAGCCACAGGATCCGTGGATCGTCCATCAAGGAATACCCTGATCTGAGTACCTCTTAATTAACAGCTCCGTTCCCTTAAAAAGTGGTCGACAAGTTGTTTTCTTAACATTTTAACAATGAATTTAACTTTGTGGAAACCGATAATGCAGTGTTAAGTTCTGTTATCTTTTATTGTTTACCTGTTTGGGTTCCTATAAGGCTTCTAGAGATGTCACAAAGCCTAAAGATAGAGGTGGTAATATATTTAAGTTTCGCGTTTTAATACTTTAGATTTTGACATGTGACGTCACGAAGCTTATGACTCTTCTCACCCCTTGTCACACAAAGTCACACTTCGTTAAAGCAACGTGGAACACAATACAAATTACCCCTAAACGTAGCCTTAAATTTTATCTTGAACTGGATTTTATTTTAAATGAATTTATTCATTTGAAGGGTATTTAAGCTGAGGTGAAATCCAATTAAAATTTCTTAATTTTTTTTTTTTATATTGTTTTAAAATTATTTGAACCAGCAGCGGTTGGCAGCTCGCGTATGTTTCTTTGCTTGTTTGTTTATATTGTTAATAATTTATTAATAATTTATTTATTTATGTATATTAATTAATAAATTTCAGCGGTAGTTATAACATCTGATCAACATGCTCACTCATAGGCCACCATGGGTGTTTGCATTTAAACGAACATAGCTAATATGTACAATATATTATTTATAGAGATACATAGTAGATATATTTTTTTATTGTATTTTTTGTTTTATTTTGAATACGCAGTCATTCCTTAGTCACATTCGCCTTTGGGGGTCGAGTCAGATTGGTCTCCCTTTTTTATAAACAACAATATATTTGGTATCATTTTCAACCTTATGGAATAAACTAATAAAAAACTATAATTCATTCATTCATTTAAACATTTCATTCATTTATTTTGTATTATTTGTTGTGTACGAGTATAAATAGTAATAGTAGCAGTACGAGTATCTGTATCATCTGTGTATCTGTGGTGTGTGAACTTTGGTGTGGATGTGGGTGTAACATCATGTTATGCTTATGCTTATGCATATTTGTCTATTTGTTTCAATATTTCGAAATCAAGATATTGTAGTCTCATAAATTCATTAAAAACGAAATTCGAGCATTAACTGATATTCATATGCAAGAGAATATGTTTGTATATTTATCTGCTGTTGTTGTTATTATATTATACATGTATATTTTGTATTGAAATTCAAAGCTGAATTGATTTCAGTATGTAGATTTTTATCAATTTGAAAATACAGAAGGCGAAACTCTATAATTAATTATTTTATTTCACATTTCTCTGTTTTTTCTCTTTTTTTCCGTGTGTTTTTTTTTTTTTTTTATTGTGTATATTTCTTTGTTTTCTGTTGTTGTTTTGTCGCCTCATTTTAGACAATTGTATTTTATTTTTTTTATATGAAGTATATCTAATTAATTGTTTTATTGTTGTTGCGCAGTTTGTTAAGTTCAAATGCCATGAATGAAATTAGAGTAGATACTTTGATATGATTTTTGTATTATAAACTTTTATTTGTTAGTCCCGCGACAGTAGTAGTTAATTTTAACACTTCAATGATATTAAAAATAAATATTGTACATAAATATATTTATTTATTTTATTTATGTGTTTTTTATCCCTTTACAAGTATCTTTCCTTTCAACTTGTATAAATTTTTGCTAATTAATTTATGAGATACACTAATTTAAGCATCAAAAAAGCGTTGTTGTTGACGTTAAAAGCAGATACAAATCACAAAAAGAAAGAAAAACGAAATGAATAAAATTCATGCGAATTTTAAGGCGAAGGCGTTAATAGCAGCAACAGGCGGTCGCGTAAGCGTTTTTATCTGAAGCCGACAATCTTCAAATATAAAGCAAAAGATACAAAGATACTAAATTTTTGCAAGGCATCTACAGAGGCTTTGGCAAGTCACGCAGTGTTACTCAGCTCACTCAGCACACTCAGTCTAATGATTGTTAATGTGCCCATGAAAGAGAAGTTCATCAGTAATGATCAAAGTCAATCTTTAGACTGACTTCAGAAGATCATCATCATTTACACAGCACTTCCAATTCTCAAATTCGAAATTGGAATTGAAGTTGTAGTTAAAGTTAAAGTTAAAGTTGTAGTTGTGTGGCAAGTTTATTTCGTATAAAATATTAGCAAAGTAAACTAAATTATTTAAAGTCAAGTCGCAGAGTAAACAAATTATGTACATGACTCGTAATTGAAATTAGCAGTGACAGCGTGCGTTTATATCTTCAACTTGAGTTGAGAGTTGGTCGAATCTTCAATTGTTTTTTTGTTCTTTTCACTTCTTTCGAATGAAAGCAGAGTTTCAGGAAGAAGGCGGTTTCATGTTGCATGTGCCTATCTAAGTATCTACGCAGCTGGCTCAGTTTGTGGCACGCATCAAGCGAACTCACTTTATCGTCGCCTACTCACAACAACACAACAACACAACAACTGAAATGTAGTATGTGTAGATTCGGCTAAAGTTAAAAAGTCTTGAGATTGAGTCTCGGATTTTAGTTCGGGCTTGGGTTTGGGTTTGGGTTTGCAACCCAGACTCCGCAGACGCAGCCAAACCCAATTGAGTGGGCATTTTGTGGTAAATGTGGCAGCCGCATAATTTCAGCTTCACATACATGATTTTTATAATTCATGCTGCTATAGAGCCCCAAATGTTACATACTAGATAGACAGGTACAACATTGAGCTAAGCACTGCAGATACAAAATATAAATACAATATATGCGTACTACTTGTATCTGGATACGAAACAGAAATTAGGTGTGTTTGTTTTCGTTTGAAGCTTGTTTTCTTTAGCTTAACAAATCGACACGCATTGTAATTGAATTTTTTCTAGTCTTGTTGTGTTGCGCTTCATGGTAGGAGTTATGTATCTAGATATATGTACATAATAATAATAAGCACAACACAACACTATAGGAATAAATGGGATTAAGTATGCTAAAGAAGTGTACCTAAACCTTTTAGAATGATTCACACACTGAAAAAGGAACCTTCAATTTTACACACTTCAACATAAATTGCATTGTCCTTCGCATTTTTTTTTTTTTTGATGCATCCGCTTAATTCTCTTCGCTAAAAAACTAATTGTCAAATGTGAAACTTTTGTATCTTTTCGTCCTTTTGTTTGTTAATATTATTTATCATGCTATCAAACAAAAAAAAAAAAAGATATAACAAAAGCCAAACAAATCAAATAAACCAAGCGGCAACAGATTTGTTCTGGTTTTGTATACTTTGATTTGTTTTTTCTCACTTCATATAGCCACAGATACATGCAGCTTTAGATACTTTATTAAACTACAGCCCTTTTGGAATGAAAATCTCATCTCATATACAAAAAAGACAAAACAAATGCCACTTACATTAAAAAAAAAAGAAAAAAATTAATTTATATCTACATGCCTTGTTGTGTATCTTATAGACTCTTTGTGCGTGTGTGTTTGCGTGTGTGTTTGCGTTTGTATTTGTTAGTGCGCTAAGGTCAAGAGCATCCCATTATCTATCGACCCAACCCAACCCTATAAAAGAAATCACACTCTTGAAATGCTCAATGAAAGAACATGAAAAATGAAGTGAATGAAAGAAATGAAAAGACAACAAGAGAAATGCAACCAAAATCTAAGTCTGATCCTCAATCGGCTCTACCCGTATCAACATCATCATCATCATCATCATGATCTTCCTCGCCATTGATACTTAGGTTTTTGTTCTTTATCACGACTCAGCATAACAAAAAAAACAATTTTTGTATCTTTCAACTACTTTTCAATCGACGCGCAAATCTAACGAATGCTTTAGTGTCTCCAAGGGTTTGTCATACAGAGGCGTCGATAAAACCATAGGGGGCCTGCAGTCTCCCTTCCTTATATACTAACTGACTAACTGGCATGGCTTCAATAAAAGCCGCTACAACTTCTTTGGGTGTCATTCTTGGAACTCACTTTATTCGTTTATAGTATTTCCGGGCAGCTTCATTCTCTCACTCTCTTTCTCTCTCTCCCCCAGTTTTAAAGAAGATTTAATGCAATAATGACAAAAATTTTGATTAAAATTTTCGTGAGCCTCAATTCAATTCACTTAAGGTAATATTTTTGAATGTCTTGGCCACTTTTGAGTGTGTTGGGTTTGGCTAACAAAACTTCAACTTTAAATTGGTTGCTGATAAGCCTTTGCGCCTCTTCATTTTTTTGGGATCTCCACAATAAAAAGGGCTTTACTCTTGGGTAGTAAGTTTTTATATTTTTTTTCCATTATCACAAGTGATACATTCTCTTTGTATCTTTTACTGTCTTTTACTGTCTTTTCTTGGCTTTCTACTTCACCTTATCTTGCTTTGCTTTCTGTATTGCATTTACTCGAATGTGTGTCCAGTGTGTGTGTGTGTGTGTGTGTTGTGTCATCTGCCCTCAGAGTTCAGGGAAAGAGTTAATCTGTTGTTGGACACTTACGCCTTTCTCGTTTGGTTCTGATAATTATAATTTATGATGTTTTGTTTCTTTTTTTCTGTTCACCTTCTTTTTTGTATCTTTTCTTTTCTCTTTTCCATAGTATAGTTTTAATTGGCAATCGTTTTTTATATGCTTCATTTGAAAATATTCCAAATGTCAACTCATAATATTTATTGTCAATGAGGCAACAACTAACAAATGTCGCACAAAGCCAAAGTAATTGATCATTTTTATTGTTTAATATTTTCAACTTGTTGCCTACAAGTCTCGCATGCATACATGAATGAGTGAATCAATGCAACTCGCATGCTTTATTTATTTTTTCAATGTTTACACGTGCTTTTCATTTATTGTATTTGGGTTTAACTATAATGAGATAATTTAATAAATATGTACCTACAATGCATGTTTATTTATTTGAGTAACTGAGTATCTGTTGGTGATTTAAAGCATTCGCTGCCACTCGTTGTGTATCCTTAACACAAATGCAACAAACCAAAAAAAATCATAAACCTAATTATGTCAATCACAACGCTACCGTTTTCACTTTTTTTTTCCTTTGTTAGAAGCATGTGATAGTATAATAAATAGTAGTAGTAAGACCTTTTGTAGTTTAATATACAAAAGAATGTATGTACAGTACATAGATACATTTCATTTTTTTTTTTTTTTTTTATTATGTTGGGGTATAATGTAATTTATCATTGTATCCGATAATGCTTGTCTTTGTTGACGTTTGCTTAACTTGTCAGAAATATAGACAGAAGAATGTAGATCAAATTTTATCATTGAATTTGTCAGTGAAAGTCAAAGTGTTTGAGTGAGATTGAGTTCTCTAATGGAATAAAAAATGAAGAAAATATGTACATAAGTACATTTATGAAAGTTTGAATAATCTATAATAATTAATAATAAAACGATAAAAAATAATCAATATATTTTTAATTAAGAAAACTTATAAGTATTTAAAAATTTAACTACAAAATAAATCAAACTATGGAATTGACAAAATGATTTCTGTTATCTTTAAGAAAAACCTCAATTTCACAATTCATAAAAATACAATAATTTTATCAATGGTTAGAGGTCGAAAATGTAATAAGTAGATAAATGTTATATGAACTGGTAAACAAAAGAAATATCACACACAAACTTATATCTTAAAACGGCAATTATGCCACTTCAATAAATAAAATTGTAGATTTGACTATAAAGTAATGAGAACATTGCTTCTAATACAGAAATAGGCATGCATCAAAGTCATGATCAACAGCATGAAGACTTCTTTTTCGAATGCATTCTTCTTGTACCTTGCCGAACACATATTTACCTTCCAAATCAATTAAGCCAACCAAAACAACTGGTCGATTTACAACTCATGCACATGAGATTCAGAATCAAATGAACAAAGAGAAATGTTTTCATATGAGTAAAAGAATTAGTAATATGTTAGTAATGTACTTTGTTTAGACTTACCTTATATCACTTAGAGATCATAAGAACAAAAGTTTCAATCAAATGCAATCAAATGAGTTGTGCATCAATGGGTTTCCTATTAGAGCAATGTCAATTGCATTCAATTCATCAAATGCACATAAAGATTGAAAAAACTTTGTGAACATAACAAGTAGAGGGGAATAGTGACTTACAGTCATCTCATTGGTAATCAATTCTCAAGTGATTAAAGTCAGGTTGACTTGTGTCTAAACATCAGAGTTTGATTACCAAGCGAGGTAACTGGCTTCCGTTAGTGAGATTTAGCGAACCCACTACTTGTACTTAAAGTTAGCGGTTAAGCAACATCGTAAATCAATATTGTTGTTGCTGCGTTAATTGCGTAAAATCACTCTGTTGTTGTAACTATCAATTGTCTTGTGTTCTCTCTATATTATTGTTAGTAATTTACAGATCAATACTTTGAATTGACTTAGCTTCCTTCAGGAACCAGCACTAAAAACCGCCCAAATAAGCATTAAAAACCGCTCGGATAAGTAAAGAATTCTAAGCAGACCAACTCATAAAATCATTTTAAAATTAAAACAATACACAAAGACTTGTGGTACAAGGAAATCCTTCCTCCATCCGAACCACTGGACTTTCTTCAAATATCACCTTGTGAAGCAGGGCGGATCGCTAGTTAACTTTAAATACTTATGTATAAGGTTAAGAACTTAATTTAATTTAATTTAATTCAATTCCTCTATTCACTGTCCTCAATTGCAGATGTTCTTAATCAACTACTATAAATCGTTACATCACAATTTCAAATAACTTTAATGCAATAATCAAGCTTTTTAGTCCCCTTGCGCCATATTAAACTCATAATATGAATGATCACAATTTATGACCTTAAACTATCCACTTAAACTATGCAAACAAAAAAAAAAAGAAAGGATTTTCAAAAATAACAATAAGATACAATAATATTGTAACAACAATCACCACCACAACAACAACAACAATAACAATTCATTCATTCAATACAAAATAAAGCAAAAATGATTATTGCAATATATTTTTTAATGTTTCACATGCCACTTGAGTTGCAAACATCGTAAATATTAATAGCAGCAATAATAAAAATGTATCCATTTATATTGTTGTCATTATTGAATATTTTCCAACGATGCACACTCACAAAATATCAAAAAATAAAAAAAATAAAAAATATTTATAATTTTTTAATAGCCACAATAAAAGCAACGATAGCAACTACAACAACAACAACAACAACAACAACAATGACAGCAGAAAAGAGAACCTCGCATTGTCAATGATAAATTTCATCTGTAAAATGAAAATAAGAAGAGGAAAAAACGATACAAAGATATTGTACTAACTTTGCCCATTCAAAGTTCAAAAGTAAGGCGCAAAAATAAATTGTACCCAAGATAAACTCATGTGGCATGCGTGAATTATTCTCCCAGTGACTAAGAATGACTAAATTGAATTTAATTTATTCACACACGCAAAAAAAAAAAATAAAAATTATAGAAAAAGAAAAAGAAAAAACAAACCGAAATGAAGGGAAAATATGCGTACGTAAATTTTCTATCTATGCTTTTTCTTGTACAATACTTGTGTGATGTACGTATCTTTGTCGTGTATTATGTCTAGGCAAAGTATCTCGTAAATGTTATAGTATCAATATAGGCACCACAACAACAGCAACATCAACAACCACAAAAAAATATGCACACAGCATCACATTCAGATACTTTTGTTCCTTTTAGTTGCATGTGGCCTGCAAGTTGCTATTGTTGTTGTTTGTGTTGCAAGTGTACATCGTTTTGGGTTTAGTCAACTGCGTGGAATTTTTTTGTTTTTTTGTTTTTTTGTGTTGTTAGCTTAGATGCCGCTGAGTCAATTGTGTGTCAACGTAATTGCTATGCTGCGTTTGCTTGCTAAAGTGACTCTTAGCCAGGCTAAAATATGCTAAAAATACTTTAAGGCTTTGTTCATTTGGCAGGCAGTTAAAGAGGCTGGCAGGCATGCAGTCAAACTCATCTGCATACAAAGCATGCACAACATCACCACTACTTTTCTTCCTTTCACCACACTTGTTGTATATTTCTTTAGTTTTTTGTTTGTTTATGTGTTTATAAATGTACTTACACCGCCTCTTAGATTTTGTTAACAACTAATTGGCATAGTTTTGTCTAAGTGAAGCATAAAAAGTAGTGCAACTAAGATACTGGGCTGCCGGGGCCGGGTCTATACCGACCCAGCATTGACGACTAAATATCAACAGAACGTAGGCGCCCGACGCCTGACATTTCATTGAGTTTTTATTTTTTTTTTTTTTTTTTTGTTTTTTAATAACATAAGAGAGATATTTTTTGGCGGTTTGCTTAGGTTTATGCCCCAGAAGTAGGTTATGTGAATTTTAACTAAATAAGTGTCTAAGTGTATAAAGTAAAACACAGATGCACTTAGATGGAAGTCTTGATGGCATTTCAATAATAAATTTATTCTAAAATTGCATAAAATACAAATGTGTTCAATCAAAAGAATCAAAAAACAAAATAGAAATTTGAAATACAATAAAAACTCATCAATAAATATAATAAATTCTTTGACAAGAAGAAACAAAACATAAAAGTATCTCAATTTCTATCTACTACTAACATTACTCACATTATCAACGAAGCATGCAATGTTCAATTATTTACAGATACTCATGTCCTTTCAGGTTCTGTACGATGTTTTCTTCTATTGTTCTTCATGCTCTTCATTTTAACTAATAGTATTGTATTTTATTTTCTTCTATTGTGAAAATGTGATGTACATTTACAACTTTAAAGAAAGAATTCGTTTGACTGCAGCACACAAGGACATCAACAGATGCAGAAACACAGACAAACATACATATTGTATATATGCCATTTGTCACGCATTTGCAATGTATGAGATATAACATATTTTCTTTAATTATAGACTTTTTCTTCTTCTACCTGAGAGAATAGAATTTCGTGCAAAAATCAAAAATTCTATTTCATCTCAAATTGCAACAGCAGAATATCAAATAACAATAATATTTAGTGCAACATAATTGACATCTTCGACTATCTTTTTATTTTTTTAGATATTCGTACTATGTGATTATTAATTCACAAGTAAAATATTATTTGATGTTGAAGTGATGAGTAAGGGATGAGAGAATACAACTTAAAACAGTTCATCAATTTTAATTTAAGTATAAAATTTATTTACATTCTACTTTAGTAAGTATATTCTTAACAAACCGCAATGCCTTAATGTAATGTATCTTTTTGTTTTCTGTATTCATTTAGTACTACAACAACAACAACAACAACAACAAAAGAAGTTATTGGTATCTTAACGCGCATATCAAATAATGCGGGGATTAACTTAAATTCTCTTACAATGAGAAACAAACAGACGCAGGCAGACCACACCGCAACGCATTAACTCAGCTTTAGTGTGGCGGTTGCCTTCTTCTTTCACCTGAAAATACTTCCATATATCTTATACCATGGTAAGTACTTTTTTGAGTTTGTCTTTCATGTATTTAGTTTTTTTGTTTTTTTTTTTTGGTATAAAGGGAGGAGATGCTTATCAGTGGCACCTGAAAACAAACTGCCGAATTTTGTTCTGTTTACCTTCTTTTCCTTTAGTCGTCATTGGGTAATTTTAATTATTTTCAGGTTTTTAACCCAACTGATTTATTTATGTAATGTTTTTTGTTTGGATTGCATGAATTCAATTTGAAGTAAAAAAATATATTCTTTGAATTCAATTTAATTGGCAACATAATGAGATTCATTTTTGTCACAAACAATTCTATGCCACAAATCAATTTGTTGTTTTTTTGAAGAAAATCAAACATTTAAATTTCACAAGAATAACAACACAAAGAAAATGAAAAATAAATAGAAAACAAGAAAATTATGGAAATTAACACATAAGAAAAACCTCAATTATGAAATTTTCGTTGACGATGAATTCTTAAAGTAGCCGTGTTAATGTTGAAGTATTTTAGTTAAATATCACTTAAGCTACTACGAGAGGCAATAAGATGCATAGCACATACACTGAGAGAAAAAAATTCTTATTATTATTCTTCTTAATAAAAAAAATTCAAAAAAATTGTCTACATGAATTTCATTGATTTTCTTTACTAAAATAAGAAATGAACAATCTTCATTTTTTAATAAAAATTTAATAAATTATAATTTCTCCTTAGAAAAAACTATGAAAATTGAGTGAATTCTATTCATGAGTTCTCTAATCAACATTTTAAATGAAACCTTTAGGAATTCAATTAAATATAAAATATATCAACTTTTCTTAGTTCGTTTGGTGAAGACCAAAACGCCACTCGCTAAACCAATCGCTAAAACAGTCTAAATAAAATACAGAGTTGGCTCAGAGACAGCAAGGAACACTGCATTCTTGTAGAATATAGAGTATGTAATGGCCCCGTAGTCTTTTTCCGTAGAATGCGTTAATCCTTTTCCTTACGGTGACTTTTTTTTCATCTCCCAGTTGGCGGCTAACCTCACAGGTAATAGAATTTTTTTTGGCGTACGGCCATCTTGCGTTTCAATTGGAATTTGATGTTCTTGAAACAGTACTAGCGGCTGTAACCAATAAAAAGAAAATTGAACTGGGTAGCGGATTCATGTTGGGAATACGCCAGAAAAAACATATAGACAACGCAGACACAATAAATGGATTTCCGTAGAAAAGAACTGATGATTTTTTGCAGACATTTCGAATGAAATCCTGTAGCAAAGGTTCCTCCTTCTTTTTTAAAACCGGAGGATTAAATTTTTGTCGTTTATGATAGCCTATTTTATTTATTATTTATGCGCCAGAGTACCACCGCCAGTAATGCAACAACTCATTGGATTTTGTCAAATCTAACTGGAGTCTTATTGGGGCACAGCATCATTGAGCTAATGACTCAAAGGATGCTTGTTTCCTTTCAACACTTTGTTGCTTTGGAGATGGAAAAGAGGTTAAAAATTATTCACAACTTCCTTCCAAGAAGTAAAACACAGGCTGATAAATTTGCCATGGGGGGACGGACTTAGTACTCTTGTCGATTCTGTATTTTGGGTCCAAATGTCTTGGGAGACGTTTCAGACTAACGAAGGGTTCCCTACCCTTATGTTCAAGAATCATAATGAGCCGTAAGGATTCTGGGTGAACTCCATCGATCTGCACATTCCGTCCTATCTTAAAAATCTGTATTTGTTTATTTGCAAATAAAAATCTATTTTAGTAAACTAATTTCTCTTAGTGCATTTCGAGCTTAATTGAAGCATAAAAATTTCAATATATTTTCTTAAATTTTTTTTTTTTATTTTATTTTACTAAAATATGTATGCCTTAAGCATTATTATGTGAGTGCGTGCGTGAGTGAGTGAGTGAGTGAGTGAGTGAGTGGCTGAATGTGCTTGTTGCGTGAGTCAATGAAGAATGTTAATGTACCCAAAGTAGCCTAGAATTGACACATTGACTATGCCATACACACACAGACACACATACTGAAGAAAATAAAAAAAATAAAAAAAAAAAATAAAAAAAAATTTAAAACAAAAGAATCTTAAAATGTATCTGCGACAGCTAAAATTTTAGGGCTAAGTAGCTAATAGCAGCAGCAACAGCCACAGCATATGAGTATGTACAGAAATCAAAGTGATATTTATAGTGACAATAGAAAATATTGAAACAATTTAGGATGAGAGACAAAAAGGTGAAAGAAATATCATCATCAGCGTCACAGTCATCATCATCATCGTCCGAAGACGCCACTTCATTTGCAATGGAGCAGCAGACAAAGAGGGGCGCCTTCCTGCCACTAGTAGTATCTCCTCAAGATTATTTTGATGCAAAGAAATTTTATGTTTGAGATGCTTTTTGACAGTGTCTAATCAACACACATAAAATGAAGAGACACCAACCAGTTGTTACTATTTGAAGAATGTTCAGCTGATGTACACGTACTTTGGTACGAGTATATAAGACATTTGAGTTGTTAAGAAGTGGGACTGGTAGGGTTGTTTGTAAATACATATTGTTGAGGGTGCTGTCTATCATTTGTGCATATGTAAGTACTAAGTGGCTAAAAGGCTGAAAAACTTAAAGACAAACTTGAGTTGTGGCCACACAATCAATTATGATTATTCTCTATTATTATGAATGAAAGATGAGTTGTCCTCTTAAAGTGCGAGTAGTGAAGAAGGTGAAGAAGGAACTTGGTGAGGAAAAGATAAATGAAAAGTGTTAAGTAATGAGTTAATCTATTGCCTTGCTTGATTAAGTATTTTCCTTATTTTATTTGATTTTATTTTATTTGTTTTTTTGTGTGCTGATTTTTGTAAAATTAATGAGTGACGTTTTGTTTCAGATTCATTTGGTTTTTTATGTTTTCGTCTTTCACTATCCATCTGTCTATTTGTTGTCTACATAGTAAATCTGGTCTGAATGTCTTGTATTTTTGTACGTTGAGTTAAATTTCCTGTGCGGTTTGCTTCCATTTCATTGTTCAACTAGTAGTGTTGAGTTATTGAGTTCATTTATTTTTACATTTGATTTGAGTTTCTTCTTCCATTATGATGCTGTTGATGATGATGAATTATGATTTTCTTGAGCCTCAAATGTATTACATTTGTCATATTTATTTGTTTGTTATTTAGTGGAACACATTAAGATAGTAGAAACATAATAATGACGATCTATTTATTTAGTATTGCGAAAAAATGATTGAGTAGTTGTGGTTTTGGTTTTGGTTTGGTGGTTAGTATTTTTAGTCTTTATAGGCTCGTTATGATGATTAAATGTTTCCAAAACTTTTTTTGTTTAACTAAAACAAAGAAGCCTTAAGATAATATCTACTTTTGTATAACTAACTATAACTAAGCCCATCAAAGCAGCAGTTTTATCTTTTTAGGGTTTATTTATCAAGCTTAATTAACTTTGAACTAAAAATAAACAAAACAAAACAAAAAAAAAAATCCAGAAAAGACGCCCTCAAACCAAAATTTCACCAAAATATAAGAGCATAAGAGGACTGACTGAATAGAAGAAAGATACTAGTCTTGCTCTAAAAGCAAAAATGATTAATTACTAAAGATGCATAAGTAAGTAGAAGTAGAAGTATCTAGATACACAACAAACTATTGTCGATGACGATGATCCGACGCAGTATGTTTTCTTTTTTTCGTTTTGTAGGTTTTTTTTTTTTTGTAATTTCTTTATATTTCATTCGACTTAAATACAAATGACACCAAAATTCATTTCGAGCGAAAACAAATGAGTTGAAGATTTTCGAAGCAAAAATAACATCAAAGTAAACAAAAGGCGGCGGCAACAACTACAATAACAACAACATCAACATCGAGATACATTGAAAATGACTTGAGGCAGAAATGAATATGAAGAAGATACAAGCTGCAAGTTGCAAGTAGCAAAAATAATAAACAAGTAGCAAATGTGCAGCAAGCAAGAGTGAGCAACATGAACGACAAGCGACAATGATCGGCGACAACAACGACAAGAAATCCTGTCATTCAATGTAGTATGCAGTTACATGTAAATCAGAGGGACGAGAAGAATGAATTGAAGATACAATAAGAGAGTATCTGCCACGAGACGTTGCTTCCTGCTCAATCCAACGCACTGCAGAATACACAGTATAAGACCAATGAAAAAGCGAATGCAAATTATGCGCTGCCGCCTAACAAAAGCATCTAAGAGAGGGAGGAAGCAAGAAGGGAAGGGTGCTACTAGCAAGAGGCAACTTTGTATGCTGCACAAATCGAGTTGTCGTAAAATTAGCACTTAATGCTTTAATTAATTACAGCGACATTCATCGACGGTTGACGACGATGTCGTTGCAGAATCGCCACCATCATCATCATCGTCATCAGCATCCTCATCATCATCATTTTCATCATCATTGAGTGTAGATGTTGTTGCTTTGTATATTTTTGTTATTTATTTATTGCAATTTTAAACGCGTAAATATCTTTTTGTCTCTTCAGCCGTCCGAACGTCCGTCAGACTGTCAAGTGTCAGGCCATTTCACCAAAAGGAAGGAAGAGAAATTCATTGGAATTCGTAAAAAAACGAACAAAACAAAGTTATAGTAAAGACAACGGTCATTGTTCTTTTTTGCCTCTGCCACGTCGCACTGCCGGATGATGTTGCACTTTACTTTGCCCGTTGAGCCTTTTGATAAATGCAACGTATTTAATCGTTCAACATTGTCGTGTCAACGCTTTTTGTAGATTTATGCAACATCTCAGCAAGAGAAGCAGCAACACCAACCAACCAACAGTAGGAGAAGAATGAATGATTGTAATCTGCGACATTTAAAACAATAAAATGAAAAATAAAAATCTTAAAAAACTTATTAATGTTAAGAGAATTTAAAGAAAAATATACAAAAATTATCTAAAGACTCTTATCAAAGTCATGCACGCGTTTGTAACTTTGTAAATAATTAGAAATTACACATCCAATACACAGACTCATACCCATCGAATAAAAAATATGAACTCACATCGAAGAAAGAATAGAAAACCAATTCACTACTATTGAGTGCAAGTGCTGCAAAGTCAACTCCTTAGCCACACACTTGAGGCATTCATTGACGATCGTTGACGTAATAAGTTGGCGCCAATTGATATCTTATCAGTGGCGTCAGTCAATAGTGGCGACGTCAATGCGTTCGTTTACTGACGAGGGTAACTTACCAATGCAATGCAAAGGCAATTCGAAACTGTCGCACAACGCGCATCAGCAGCCCAAGCACCATTACCATCACCATCACCATCACCACATCCAGCACCAGCAGCAGCAGCAGCAGCAGCAGCAGCAGCAGCAGCAGCAGCAATTGAAACAATGCCTTGTCTGACACATGCGCCACATCCTCACGTTTCGTTTGTCGTTTCAACTGCATCAC
This sequence comes from Amiota mariae, assembly GCA_035041805.1. Classification (NCBI taxonomy): domain Eukaryota; kingdom Metazoa; phylum Arthropoda; class Insecta; order Diptera; family Drosophilidae; genus Amiota; species Amiota mariae. Next base: position 697,893 of record JAWNKV010000216.1, on the reverse strand, counting down.
TATATATATTATATCTGTATCAATGTCTTTCTGACTGTCTCTCTGTCTGTCTTCAGTGTATCTTAGCAAGTGTGGCACTTTCGTGCTTAAGCGCCTGCAACTGGACAACGACAACGATGCATCGTTGGTGCAACTTGCAGTGCATGGGAAACGAATGAAAAATAAACGAAATCCAATGAATGAAGATTGCTATCGTTAGGAAGAGGTACAAATACACACACACTTACACACACATTCAACACTTTAAGTCAATAATATCCTTTAAGGATAATGTTTTTTAGACTTTTTACGACATTTGTGAAGGAGTTATGCAATGACACTGAGAGAAATTTAATACTGATATTCGAAATTTAAGACGACAAAGACAAAGAAAGAATATTAACTTTGCAAATTTTTATTAAATTTCATATGGGATTAACCTCTTCCAGTAATCTTTGTCTCTGACATACTAACAGCATTCGTCATTAAAATCGAAATTTGTTCAAAAGCTGGAAGCATGGCATGCACCAGATACTCCTTCTCGTGCGACTTTTACGTTCTACAATTCACTAATCTATGCGTAATAAAATTCATGGAAAAGTGATAACAGTTATATGAGTAACATAAAAGATAGTAGGTGGTAGTACATTTATCTGAATAGAAACGCAGTCTGACTGAAGACTGAAGTCTTAAATAAATGCCATCAAAAATGCAGAAAAATTCGTTATATCACCTCAGCAATCATCATTTCAAATTGTAAATGTTCTTCACAAAAAGACACAATATTTTGTAATGGACATTTATCTAAATGTATATGGCAACGGAATTGGAACTTTAGATTAGATTAAAGAATATCAAAGAGAACCCAAAGTAAAAGATAAAATTTTTATGAAGAAATTTTGTCATAAATAACACAAACATGTATCTTGTCATTCGTTTTCTTCTACTCTTGTTTCATTACAATCAATACTATTGCATAACATCACAATTGCATAATCTATCTATACATAATATAAATGAAATCCAAAATTCCTGTCTCTTTCGATGCGCAGAACTTCTACACCACTGAACGGATTTTGATACGATTTTCACTGTAATTATAGTAAAAGAATTTTCTGCGGAAGGAGGATATGATACATTCTAAATATCATTCTCACCAATGGACAGAGTGAGTGTTTAGGAAGACAGACAAAATTCGAAAAACTGCAAAAGGAACAGCTGAAAAATCTTAAAACATCGGAGAAAGTGAGGTGTGGGTTATAATTTTTTGGTAAAAAATAATAAAAATCATTTGTGTTCCATTTTATTTAACATTTTTTCAGTGTACAACTGATTAAATATTTAATGGCTCTCATGATATCCTCGCTTCTTTTAAGTACAACAACGATTGCATTGCAAGGACAATTCAGACCAAAGTCACAAACTCTTGCTAGTACATAGTATAATTCTTATACAGAAAACAAAAAAAGTGAGGTTAAGTAAACTTTGTGTCTTCCATGTCCATGTCCATGTCCACGTCCATATCCATTCTTTCACACACTTGACACACTTAAATAATAGAATATTTATCTTTAGCTAGCACTAGAAAACTCTGACTTTAGTTAAGGCAAAAAGTTTTTTTATGTGATTTCTTATTTAGATAATTGTCACTGAGTGAACGAATGAACGAAAGAGCGTAGGATGCCACCAGTGACTCTAAGGACCCTATGGATGAGAACTAGTTCATGTTGATTGTTGATTTTATACAACTGAATGTCTAATGGAAAAGTATTCTAGATGAAAGTAAAAAAAAAGGAATAGAAAGGAAGAAAGAAAGATGAAAATTCATTAAAAATTTCGTAAATAAATGTTTAAAGGAAATTACAGCAATTAAAGTGAAATTATATCAAAGTGTATCAGAGACAACAAAATCAGATTGACCACACAACAGACACACACACACACACACACATGACACAATGACGCTGAAGTTATGTTTTGTAGAATGGAGATAGGATGGTTGGATGGTTGGATTGGTCCAACCCAATATATTACAAGTGAATGGATTCGATTAATGTCATCTATTTTGGTGGCTATCAGCACAATTGTCACATGATTAATTAAACAAATAATGTGTACGATGAGCCAAATGAGTAAAGGCCACTCCTCAAATGATTGAATGAATGAATAGATGGATGAATGATGCATTAATTCGTTAAAGGAAAAGGGGAATTCCAATAGTCGACACATGCTAGTATTGTATATGTAGCTGTTGCCGGTGTTGTTGTGGTCATTTAAATCAACAGCCAACAGCAGATGGAGGCAGTAGAAAGGCTGCTCTTCATCTTGATGGCATTAGCTTATCATTGGTACTAGTAGTTGTGTGTCTCACACTCCTTCGATTGTGCTGATCAGTCTGTGTGCTTACCGTGTGATTCATTCATTTTCAATATAATCCCAAACTAATTTATCTTATTTTGCATTTACCCGTGTTGTCATCGAGCCGACGACGTTGCCACTTAACTCATTAAGCTTGTATTGATGCCACGCCAAAAAGCGATAAGCAACGAAAAATTCAAATGAAACAGAATCAAGAAAGATAAAGGTAACAATAAGAACAACAACAGAAGACAGTAGACTGACTGATGATTAAGGAGAAGAAGAGCAAGACAGAAAGAAAGTGATAGAAAAGAATTGTGTTTATATGCATCATCATCATCATCAGCATCAGCATCATTGCCATCATTCCCATCATTACCATCAACTGTGTTGTTTGTGTCATCAACTTTGTTGTCATGATTTGCATTAATTTGGTAAATTCTTATTTGTATCTTTGCAAATATTTTTCATTGCTGATGGTGTTGATTGTTTCCATTGCCATCGGTGTCATTATATCGTATATCATTGGTAAATATTATTCTCATTTTGTTGTTTAAATTACCGTATATATTTTGTTAATTTTACCATATTTGACCGTGTGCTGCATACCACATTAATTAGCCACAATGACGTTGCATAATAAATTAGTTTATATTGTGCAAAGTAAACGCATTTCGGATTTGTTTTAGTCTTATACTACAATACATTATATTGATATGTACATATGTAGTACTATGTCCAGACTGAATGTCTGAGCGTTCATTGATTTGTGGCTTCAATATTGTATTTTGTTGGCTTAAAATGAATAATGTTCTTTTGGGGGGAATTAAATATTTAGTGAAATTTTAAAAATACAATTTAAATTATGCAAATTACATTTTATTTTTTTTTTATATCGGAATGAGATAAATGAATAATGAACTCTTATAGAAAAATAATCTCATTCACTTAGACTAATAACTTTTCTTCTCTTGTTGAATACAATGTGATTCCTAATTGTGCCCTCAAAAATCTCCGCTATCAGAACGCTTTAGATTAGGTTTGAAATCACTTTAGATGTTGACCTTAGACTTGAAGTCACATTATGATTGAACTATATCTCTTTTATCTGCTGAGCCCCAATAAATCTATCTTTTTCTATATATAAAAGAGGAGACCATTTTCTGTTTGTGGCTAATGTTTCAGAAAATGGGTAAATATTTTTTTTTTACTTTATATTGCGTGTGATAAGAGGGAATTGAGGGGAATGATTTTTTTGTTGTTTGATGTGAATGTGTCATGTGTGAGTATGTTTTGTTTTTTATTAAAATGTCAACTTCTGTAGTGTCTGTAGTGCTTCTCAAACTGTCATCTCTCAGTTTTTGATTCTGCTTCGAATGCAACTTTTACATTTTCAGAAGCATACGTTTAAACGCCTGCAATGGTCGTTAACTGTCCACTGCTGTAAAGCTACTCAAACTGTCGGCTATTAACGACGTGATATATAATACTATAAATTGCATGTTGTAGGGGGAGTTGAGAGGAGGTTTTTTATTTATGTTTGTTGCGTATATAGAAGAAGAGAATAAATAAGTTGTAATTGAAAATGTTGTTTTTTCTTTTGAGAAGAATTCGTATAACACGCTCATCGAAGCTTATCAATATTTTCATGAATGAAATTGTTAGTCACGTAACTAGACGATGAAACAATTTTTCGTTACAAAATACACTAATCACTATTAATTTGTACACCTTTGGCTAAGAGTTAATGCTATAATATTTAGATGTGGAAAGTTATTTAGTTAATTCTTAAATTTAAGTATAGTCGACTTCGTTTATCTGCTACTAAGTAACTCGATATTTGCTTTGTGATGCAAAACAAAAGTAGAGTGGAGCCAGGGCATATTAAATATCATTTTCAATATTTTATGTTGATGATTCATGACTAACTGAGGTCCCATAAAAATAACTGCTGGAAAAATGTGTAAAGGCGTGAGTAGGAAAGGGTATAGAGTGCGGTGAAATTGATGTGATCAATACAGGATAGCTTTTCATCTTGTATTACACATAAATATCTAATGCTACTTTCACATTGGGCGTCAACAAGCCTAACAGTGTTAGGGAAGTATAAGTACACTTATGTATCATGTATTACGCTTTCTGATGAAAATGCCCTGCATTTTATTGGAGTTTACCAGGATTTTCCACTTCGAGAATTATGAATCAAGAGAGTAAAAAGCTACCTGGAGCTTAGTCGAAATGTTTAGAGTCTAGCTACGGTCCCTGAGCAGAGGACCGCTGTGTCACCAGCAATGATTAAGGTAGTTCAACCACTCAGGTTTGAGAAGTCCAAGGCATATATGTATGTTGTAAAGGATGAGTAAAAGACTAGAATCTTGTTGACAGCCTGTGAGTTGGGGTTACCAATATGAACAATAAGCGATCGGTTTTTTAGGAACCGTTGGATAAGTCTGGTGAGTTTAGGGGAAAAATTCACATAGTTTATTTTATGAGCTGACCCACAGTGTCAAACTGAGTCAAATTCTGCTTTTATATCCAACAGAACCATGCAAGTAGATTTGAATCTTTGGAAGTTAGTTCTTGACAGAACATAGCATATTACACCCCTTAGTTCACGGCGAAAGCCGAATTGTTACAGCGGGAGTAAGTCATTATCATCCAAGAACTGGGAAAGTTTGTTTTTAATGAATTTTTCTAGAATTTTTCAAACCGAGGACAGCAAAGGAGGAAAGGAAGCAGCTCAGAAGGTTTGTTAGCTTTTCTAATGGGAATATCTTTGGACATTTTGCATGGCCTAAGAAAATATACTATATACTAATCGAAGATAATAATATGCTTAATCTCTATTCTAATCTGTGTTCTCACTTTTCAAAACTAACACTTGCTTATGCACAATTTACACAGACAGCACCTTCATTAAAGACTTGATTTTGGTCTCCTCAATCATCAATAAAAGTAATTCCTACATACAACTTCCAATTAGCCACTTATGCCAATAAACAAATTGTGGCTCATTAAAAATGTGAACAGGGGAACCAGCAGCACCATCATCACCATCAGCTGTAGCAACAACAACGACAACAACGACAACAACAACATATGTAAATATAGGAAGAAACGAAGAGATTTTCTTTTATATTCTTTTTTTTTTTTTTTAAATTGCCCGAAGAGCAATAAGCAGATCGAGCAAGCAACCTTCGAATAACATTAAACGAAATTGAAAATAAAAACGAAGTTGAAAAATTTTGCTAATTAAACTTAATATTGATAAATGATGCCAATAAGTGACATTGACTTGACAGACAGACAGGGCCTCCTCAGTAGTAGTAGTAGTAGCAACATCAACAGTCAAACCAGAAGCGACATGATGATGCGATGGCGCTTTGCGGCTATCAGTGGCAGGCGGATATTGTATACACAAAAACAACAACAAAAACATGTTTGATGAATTTTAGGGTAGAGAGAACAACATGGTATTGATATTGTTGAATATTTCTCCAATTCTTGTTGTGTTTTTTTATTGAATGAATGATGTGTTGAAAGTTATATGCAACATATAAGAGACGCCATCAGTGCTGCCTGAGAGTAAATGATGCATGTTTAATTGCTTGCGCATAAATTAACATTTTTGAATATATTGTACTAAAAAAATAATAACAACAATTTCTAACAAAACAAAAATGTATTTTTTCTGTAGCATAAAATAGTAAACTTGTCATATGCTTGATGATGTTGCATCAAAAAATCTTTGGTCGAAAAACATGTGTGGGTGACATGGATGCCTCAAAATTCACCAATGATGACGACGACATGGAAGAAGAATGCCTTCTTGGCTCATTTGCGTATTCATGCTGATGTGTTTCTATGTTGTGATTGCCACCAGCATGAAGTCTTCGATTCGCTTCATTCAATTCGACGCACACTCATCATTACATGCCTTTTTCTAATACGCTAATATTGCTGACACAGTATATTATAACTTGTGGCAACTTGTACTACTAGTTTGGTCGACTGTTCGACTGCTCTACTTCAATGCATCACTGCATCATTGCTTCCCTGCTTTACTACATACTTTTTCCTCATCTGTCTGCACTTTGTCTGAGTTCCCCATTTCGTGGCTCATTGGCTTCACTCGATCTTTGCTTTGTTGATCATTTCAAGATCATTCATTTCGCGCTCTACTCAATTCAACTTAACTTAGCTAAGCTTAGCCTCGCTTCGATCTGTCGCAGTTTCAATTTCAATTTTGCAGTAAAACGGAAGAAGCATTTGTTGTTGTTAAGTGAATTCATTAAGTCTTCTGGTGCTGCTGTTGCTGCTGTTGCTGCTGATGCTTCCCCTGTGCTGACTTTTCTATGCTTTGACTTTGACTTAGGGGTCTGTCTCGTTGGTAGGAGTAAGAGTATGGATCTGGCACTTGTTCCCCACTTTGATTGTATCTATGAGTGTCTGTTTGCATTCAAGAATGCTTATAAGAGTGTCTGTGTTTGTTTGAGGCATGACGACACTCGCAGACACTTTGGGCTTAATTTACATTTTGTTGCAAGTGTTGCACTTCGTTGTCTCTTTGGTTTTTGTGCTTTTTATTCTTCAAGATATCATGTTGAAGTGAGTGTGAACTTCGACAGCAAATTTGTTATAGTATTTTTTATTCGGAATTCAACATATGTATTTTGTGGGAGTTTCATTTTGCATGTTAACGGAACTCTTGAATTGTGTGTGTTGGTAAATGAACAAAATAGAAATATGTAGTGCTGGTAAATTCGTTAGATATAGTAAGTTAATTGAATACTGATTTTAGAATATTTTAAACTGAAACTGTACAACTAACTGCCCAAGCTTGATGGATATGGCAGATATGCGCCAAGGCTTGATTCTTTGTTAGTAGCTAAGTTGAGGTGAAAAGTCAGCAGGGTAAACAATGTACTTATTAGAATATGTTGACATACAATATGGCATCGTATGAATGGAGCTTTTATTTATCTTTTCAACACATCAGTTTTTTTAAAAAACAAACACTTTTTATATTCATAAATCACAATTTTTGATAAATTGCTTTAGTTTTAGAAATTAATGTACCATTCAGCATTCAAAATGGAATGAAATATTAATAAACATTTATGGCAACCCCTTCAATTGCACTCTGAACCCACTCATATCTTTCAAAACCTCAATCACTTGCCCATTCATTCATTCATTCGTTCATTCACTTACTCCCTCCCATAGTTCAAATATTCATCTTCACTTACTTAAATGTATTTTTAATTTCATGTAATATTTTCTTTTGCACTTTATTTTATTTTCTCTATTTCTGTTTTTTTTTCAACAAATTAACACATAATTTTTCTATGCACTTCAAAGGGTCCATCATCATCATCATCATCATCATCATATTGTACATGGAATAGCGAGAGTTGGCAATATTATGATTGTGTTTATTTTGTGATTTGTCTGTCAGAGTTCCCAGTTAGCGACATGAAGGAGGAACGCAAGCAGACAAGAGACTTAGAGACTCCCCAAACATAGACAACTCAAATAGTGTAGCATAAATCATAAAAGAAAACATTTTTCCAGTTGCATCATCATCTTAAAACAACAGAAGCAAATACTCGACGACATAAGTAAAATATAAAATAAAATACAATAAAAATGGATTGGATTGGGATCAGGGCAGACGAGAAGATGCAATATGATGCGATGCGATGCGATGAGTTGAGTTGTGTTGAATGCATTTTTATCTCATATGAACAAATAAAAATAATATTTTTGTTGAGTGCTGCCAACTATGGAAAAATAAAGAAAGGAACTTGAAGTTGTTACAAAATATTTTTCGTTGTCTGGCGACCTACAAAGTGGGTGGCAAATAGTAGCAATTGCATAAATTAATCTCTTTTCTTTCTTTTGGCTTTTTCCTATTCTCTTTTTTCTTTTTTTCCACACAAAATATCTTTGTTTTTTGTTTGTTGATGATGTCGGCGGCGTTAAAATAAATAAACTTTTAAGTACTTTTCAAATTGTGTAATATTTTCTTTCGCTGCATGAAAATATTTCTATTTTCCAGAATAATTTGTACATTTAAGAAAGATTTTATCGGGAAGTGGTAGCAGTGGTGGTGGTGGTGGTGATGAGGAATTGACTTTAGTGACATATTAATGCAATTAGTCAGTCAGAATATGGCGGCTTCGTGCTAATTTTATACTTTGTTCGTCGCTGATCCTCCAACAACATGATGATGTGTCATTTCAAGAGCCTAATGGAATGAGATGGAATGAGCACTGGAGAATATTGTGGCTGTCGTCTAATTATGTGGCACGCTGCATTTAATTTTCATCATAAGAAAGTCTCAACAACTTATTATACTTACTTTGTTCTAGGTTATTTTTATCCAACAACAAATGGTGAAGGGGAATATAAAATACTTAAAGGTGGCTTTAGATATCAGCTGTTTCTATATGTTAGTTGGGTAATTAAGCGAACAAGTTATTTAGAACTAAATAAACTGAATAGAGGAACTTGAGAAAATTCCAAGGGTGCACATAACCTGGAATAAAGTGAATCCCTTTCCCGCTTCCCCTTCTTTACCTGAACATATTCTTGTCACCCTGTCATCAACAACAAAACCCAAAACAACAAATTCTAACATGACCAAATCTCGGCTTTGTCATTTCCCAATAATACACACACAAAACAAAAAGAATGTACAAAAAAACTCAAACAATTGAAACAATTTTTATGTAATTATCCTGCGCAATACCTGATCCTTACTTACATTACCAAACATCCTTCTTTTTAGCTTACAACAAAGTTGCCCGAAATTAAAATAGTTCCCTCTTCTGTACACTTATAATTTATGGCATGCGCATTGATTCGCATAAAATCCTTGAAAGCGAATACAAAAAAAAAAAGAAAAATGAAAAAATGGAACTGGCAAACCCATTTCCGGCGCCGAATAAGGCTAATCATAATTTTAACCCCTATTTCGAGGGGAACGCATGATAAAAAACAAAACTATACAAAATTTTCTCTTTCTCTCTCTCTCTCTGCTTTTATTGTCCTTCAAAGATATTAAAAAAATGAAAGAACTTAACACATGACGGGACAGGAATAACGATAAGGACACCCCGTGCCAGGCATGCTGCGCATCAAGCATCCTTTTCATTTTTTATAAACTATATAATTTTGTGTTATGTGTTGTAATCCCAGTTGTAAATTTCGTGCTGATCCTGAGTTGATCCTGCAGTGACACAGTATTGCATCATGGCATAGAGGAAAACTATTAAATCATGTTTTTATTTATGTTGTCATAAGAGATTTGGATTTTTTTTTTCTCTGTTTGTGATTTTCTCTCGCCATGAAACTTTAGAATAAATAAAATGAGTTTGGACAAGTTTAATTTGAGTTTTATTAATGCAAAGACAAGGGTTTTTTTTTTTTTTTTGACAGGGTTTGAGTTAGTTGTTTCATCCAAAAATTTGATCTTTCATTGGCAATTTTTGTTCCATAAAAGATACACACCCACAACCGCTAATCCTAGATACTTAATACACTAGCAACTAAGTAAGCCCTGAGACTTTTGTTTACATAAAATATTTTTCACACTCACTTTTTCCCAAAAGCAGTTTTTCACACAGATGCTCAAACTTAAGGGTGGGAAGCAAATAGATAAAATTACATACAGTATACATTTTTGTTGCGTTTTTTTCCATGAACCCTCATTGAATGAATAACAAAGGATCTATCGATTGATCGATCGATTTATTTTAATTAGGAGTAGTGTGTCGATTACATTTTGCAAACACAACACAAGCAAAAATACTATTACTAATAACAAGGATTCTCCAATAGAAAACTATCGATTACACTCTGCATATTATTCTTTTTTTTTTTTTGCTCATGGTTGTTGCTGTTGTTATTAAGTTTTACCCTTTTTTTATCTACTATTTGTCTAACGATAAAATCACATGTGACGAATTTGAAGTATGATTTCAATCTGCTCTTGACATACCATTAACACCCGAAGATATCAAAGAACATAAACTCGTTTGTCGCATCAAAAAATCAATTGCAGATACATTTTTATTCTTCTTGTTGTGCATAAGATACATTATGCACAGAAAGGCGTGTCGAGTGTGTATGTTGAAGGGTAAAACATAACATAGAAAAATACTTAGTTATGGTTTGTCAAATGCAGTCATCATCTAGAAGAAATATTGTATCAAGATCAAATACTTCAACCGACTTTAAGACATTTTCAAGTGCATCACAGGGTGAGAGCAAGCCCCCCAAATAGTAGATAATAAATAAACAGATACATTACAAATATTTTCAATTAACTTTTAATATTCTCTTGTTAGCAACATATTGTCCAAGCACCCCAGGAACCTGATCGTATATAAATGATCATCATAGCATCAAAGAATCTTCTCATCTAATGACTCATACATTCTGCTGATATCTCACCGTGCACTCACTCATCATTTGTGCATGTTAAACGTTTACAAAAGAAATGCTTACTTATGAGATTATCCTTTTACGTGTTTAACATGTCAGTTTCAATGACGCACTTTTGTAACAAAAACGAATGCGTTTCATTTTTAATCAATTTATATTGAAGAATATTGACTCACAAGAACAGAGAGACTGAATTCAATTCGAACAGAAGAGAACAGTAAAGAACAAAACGCTGATTAATGATGAGTATTTTCATTTTTGTTGTATTCACATTCATAATATTTATAATCCTGTAAGCAATTAAAAATTGTACGCTTGTTGGCGCTTATTTCGTTCGATACCAAAGATACTTTTGTATCTTTTATTCACAAACAATGTTCTTAATTATGGTTTGCGTCGATTTGGTTGAAATTCTCTACTTGAATGAACTAAATTGAATTGAAATGATATTGAATTGTGGTCGTTGTTATGGTCGAGTTTGTGTGTTAATGATGATTGAAGCGCATTCGTGTTGCGTGTTTTAAGTTGTAAATATACAAAAATAAATAAGTTGAGTAACACGAAAGCAAAATTTTTATTAAATATGTTCGAAAGATTGTATTAGAGTAAAGGAGATCTAGAATTTTTAATTCAGCATATAATAAATAGTTGCGTCATCAGTTTCATCATCTCATCTGAAGGTCTGTGAGAATACAAATTTTGATGTTTCAGTTTATAAAAGCTTGAAACTGAAATTAAGCCTACACTCTTTCTTTTTACAGTGAAATATTGGCGTGATTAATATTAAAGCACTAGCCACTGTACAAGCTAAAACTATCAAATATAAATCATTATCTCAATTATTGAGATAAAAAGATGAAATTTTACATGCAATTTTCCTTTCTTTTTAATGTTAATGGATATTTCCATTGAAATGTTGTGAAGGAAATGTATTTTTGACTGCCATTTTGTCAGTAGATTGGAGAACGCCATGAGTGTCAATTGATGTTAACCTACCTTTAGTTTTTCAGTTAAAGAGATATTATTATTTTAACTCTCCCTTCAAGTGTTTCCAATCATATATTTTAGAGGCAATATTCTAAACACTGAAACTCATCACTGATGATTGAATGAGATATTCACTACTCTACGAATCTTCTCAACTCAATATCATTTTCAAGCTTAAAACCTCCAACGATTAATTTATTAAGTCATATTGAGAACTGATCTGAGTTTCAAGGATGGGCCGCACAGGTCTCATAGAAGTGGTTAGTCGGGTGTAGTTTTTGTCATTCTATTATTGGAGAGTGCGAGTAGGATTGACGTTAGTGTTAATGTGGTTATGTGGAAATAAATGAATTCTCCGTACCTTTTTCAACAAAGTTGGCTAACAACCTCACCCTGGGTCGTTGCTAGCCGGGCAAAACTCTCTGGGGACAGAAAGAAAACAGTGTAGAAGAAAGACAATACTGTTAAACGACTGTTTTTTATACTGTGAATGAATTTAGTGCTTAAGTCAAATGATTACATTTGCGTTATCGAAAATATTCAGGACATACTGGGAGAGAAAATTTCAATATTAAAATCCATGTTCGTTATATTTCCAGTTTAATAAAACCAAAGCGAAGCGAAATTTACCCATTCAAAACTTTAAAAGAGTAATAAAATTACATTACAAACCTTAAAATAAATTTGATAATAATAACAAAGACATCCTTGCACTCATAATTACCTAGGATTGTAGTAGTTCTAGTATAAATTGTTGCTGGTAGCCGAAAAGAAAAGACCATAAAAATGAAAAAGAAAAGAACCTCAAATCTCTGTTGAAATTCTCATGAGGGTACTTAATGTGCCACTCGAAATATCCTGTGTCTGGACCAACTCCATTCATCTATATCTTCTTATTTCCTACTTTCATTTACTGGCCAAACGCACGCGATCATTAATTTAAATGGTGAAAGGAAATCTGCCATGAGTTTCATAGAGTTTTGATTGAAATGATTAAATAAGCGTTCAGGGTGGACGAAAGTGTGGGAAAGTATCTATTGCTTTAAATGTGCAAAAATTTAAGAAAAGCAGCAAAGAAAATGTTTTCAATTAATTTTGCAATTTTGTTTATATTTTCTTTTAGTTTTTGATACTCTTTCTTATTACCATCATCTACTGAGTTTGCTGTTATTTTTGTTGCAACATTGCATTATTAAAATAACAAAATTTCTGAGTTTGTTGATTTTACAATGACAAGTGGCAAGAGAACTACTAACTGACTCTACTTCTCACTATATGTTTTATCTAAGCTCCTAAGGGTTGTCATATTGATAAATGTTTTTGTTTTTCTTATTGCAATACAGAATCATTCTTCTTCATCTCGCTACTCACCGCCCACTTGCACACAGCTGCACATTGCTTATTATGCAAATATTTACTTAACGTTGATGATGATTATGATGAGTGGGAGAAAGATTTGAGTAAGAAGAGAATCATGTCAACCCTGTCAAAGAACGACAAAGGATGAAGCAACTCATTTGTGGTAGATCTAAAATTTTTCACTGGAAGGGTAAAAAAATGTGTGTTGTGCAACCTGCACAAATAATGTCGTCATATGGACAAAGCATTCTTTCTTAAGCCTCTATGCCGGTACGCCCCTTGCACCCCTTGATTAACCCACTCACAAACACACCAAAGCTATTCTAATATTTGCATAAATTTCAAAATTAAAATCATTTCGTCTTCGTCATTGTCGTTGTCGTTCCGTTGTCGTTCCGTTGTCGTCCTTCTCGACATATGGGAGCTAGTAGTCCAACGCAGCATACAACAGCCTAAGTAATTTTTCATTTTCGCTGATTACACAGACTGACGCCGCTAACCGTCACCATTTCGCTTTGGCATGGTAGAAAGGACCTTTCTAGTGTGTCCTTATTGCTGTTCCATTCATTGTGAGTGCGCGCTCTATTCAAAAAGTAATTATTTCAAGCTCGCGAGCGAGTTGAACAATCAAAATGTACACACAAAGAGAGCAAACACTTCGCTATACCCTCTATCGTACTACTGTATATCCAAGCGGGTCGGACCTCTTCTCATTTCATGTGAGCTCACATTCTTACCATCATCATCATCATTGTCCTCATCCCCTCGAACAGCTGCTGCTGCTGTGGCTGTTGTGACTGCAGTTCCTGCTACCACTTGGCTTCACCTCACTTCAATACCTTTTACTCTGCTATCATTTGACTTTACTTTGATGATGCTAATGCTTCTGATTCTGTTGCAGTTGAATTGTTGCAATAAAATACAATCCGCTCAGACCCCCACACTATACTATATAGTCATATAGATTTTATTGTACATGAAATCGTATATGAAACAAATGACAATGACAACAACAGGAACAACAATGATGATGATAATAATGATTCCTGTTTACATGTGCAATAATTATAAATTTTCGTTTTTGTAATTGTTAAATAAATCAATGTCAGATTTTTTTTTTTTTGTTTTTGATTTTTCTACTGTTACTGCTGCTGCTGTTACTGCTGCTGTTATTATTGTCATCAACAATGGCGAGTCGATCGAGTTGAGTTTGGTTTTTGTCTTCTATGGTATATGGAACTGTAGACTGGTCGCCTTGGTCTGTTTGTCTGTGTCTCATCCTAAAAAACAATGCTCGAGTGCTTTTATTTTTTTTTGTTTCGGTTTAATTGTTTGTTAAGCCAGTTAGAAACTCTTTTGTTTAATAGACTATAAGCAAGTATGTATTGTATGTGAGAGTAATAGATCTGGAGGGGGCTTCATGTCCATAAGGAATTTCAAGGGGGAGGGAGTTCAGTGAATTCACTTGAATTGTTGTGTTCATTGTTCACATTGTAATAGAAGCTAATGAAAATTGTATGCAATATAGAAATGTAGTATATTTGATCAGTATGCAACTTTTTGTTGCAAAACAATTTTTACGGTTATAAAAACTATCCATGTTTGTTTGACAAAGAAACTAAAACAGAATCGAATTAATTAAAAAAGATAAATTGTTCAATGAATCAAAGTTTGTCATTTGAAGCAGAACAGAGAACGAGATTGATTTATTTACTTATCTTATTTTGTGTTTATTTCTTAACAATAAAATACTCAATTTGGCGCCTTCAAAGATACCAAATCTTTTCCTCATTCCTCATGCTTAGTGTGCCGCTTAGTAATTTTAAACACATCCAATACATTGTTGCATGTAACATCTAACTGACACATAACTTGTAAGAACTACTAAACACACCCACACCATAACTGTTGTTATTTGTACCGTTCACAAGTTGCCAACAACAAGAAAACCTTGAAATTTTAACTTTAAGCTACAATAGTAACAACATGAGTAAGGGAAATTCTTACAATGAACTGCAATTTAATTACACAACACCAACAATCACATAAAAATATGTGGCAACAATGTTCTTGCGCATGCGTGGCATGAAGAAATCCAAAAGCATAAAAATGTAACTTCTTCTCCCTGTAGAGAGAAATAGAGACTAAGAAAATCTCAAACACCTCAAACAAACTCGTAAAATTTAAACATTTTTATTTTACTCGTTTTTTTATATTTTTTGAAATTAAAATTATTGGTATGGCAAAGAAGAAAGATAGAGTTGGACCAAAATCCGCCGGTGGCATTTACAGATCTAAAGAAACATGATCAGCTTCATCATTACTATCATCATCATCATCTGCAATGCCAGTGGCTGTGGCTGTGGCGGTGGCGGCAATCACAAAAAGGTTATAATAACAACAAAAACAAACGTAAACAAAATTTTGAAGATGTCATAAATGTTGTAAAATAGACCGTCAGAGCGACTAACAAACAGAGAAATGCTGATACATGAATGGTTCAACAAACATATAGACAAATAGACAGACAAGTAGTCTGTTAAAAGGCAGACAAAAAAGCAAATAGCTGACATGTTGTTGTCTCTACGAGTTTATTGATGGTGATGATGATGCCAATGTTGTTGTCGTTGTCGTTGTTGTCGTCATTATTATGACCAACAGGAGCGATACCATATAAACGGTAGATCGGCTGAGTCCATAGACAACAACATGCAACATGTGTTCCAAGAATGTTTTCTGCGTATCGTTTATAACATAAAATGAATGAATGAGTCTTTTGTTATTTTTGTTGTAACATTGAGCTATAAAAACAAAACAAGAAAATAAATAAAAAATTAAAGAAACCCCAAAAATGGAAAAGTACAAAAATATTGCGGCTTTAGATGAGTGCGGAACACCAATTGGGGAAGTGGAGAGAAGAATAAATATATCTGGAGTGTGTTTGAGTAGGCAAATGGTAAAGCTACGCGCATAAAAAATGGCATCGGCTGCTGTTGCATTGTTTGTTGCAGGCCTTTTATTATTGTACTATTTAATGCATTTTGTGTGAAGAGGCTTTTCATTGTTGTTGAGAAGCATGTAACGGTAATGAAGGTCTGGTCTTGTGTTGTGTTGTGTTGATTTTTGTGACTATAAAATTTAAATTACCAAAAAATTTTATTTTGATTTTCTTGAAGAAGCCTAAATTCCAATTAAGAAAACAACATCGTAAGCGCATTTTGATAGCAATGGAACGCGCTAGTGACCTAACATATTGTTGAACCAGAAAAGGTTGTCGTGTGGAGAAACTTTTTTAAGAGGTATGAAGCCAATCACATTTTCTTAAGGCTTTTAACATTTATAAAAATTATTATAATCCATAGATAAAACAAATATTCTCCGGAAAAACAGTTTTATTTCCATGTTTATGTGCAAAATTTTGTCACAAAATCTCAAAAACTAAGACACAAAAAAATAAAGACCATTTTTTACAAAAAAATAAAATAAAAAAAATAAAATAGTCAAATAATTGGTTAGATAAATACTTTTTTTTTTATTTAAATTATTTTCTGATTATACAGAATAGTCACGTAGGGGCGATTATATCGCGGTGTACATTTATCCTTGTGCTTAGAAGGTCATTAGGCTGGGGTCCCCATGGTTGAGAGCCATCGCCAGATTGCTTGGTTGAGTTTGTTTAGAGGTGAAAGAATTTTGGAAAATGTTAAAATATTATCACAAATGTTTGCGAAATATTGACATAGATTGCGTGTGGAGGCGATAGACGGGTCAAGTAGCTCGCAGATTAAAAAATTATGTATAAATGACGACGAGATAATAAGGAGTAGAGTGACGATTTTAAAAGAAAAACGGGATACTGAATTAAAATAGCCGAAAAAAGGGAAATGTGTCTAACATTTTTGGTTCCCAGTGACACATTAAAAGAATTCACAAAGAGTTGGGCCGCAGTTGGTCAGAAAAATATATTTTGTCACCACAAAAAAAAAAAAAAAACAAACGCCGCATTCAGTTTTAACTTGGGCATTGGATGGACGGCCCTGCTCTAGAGAAAGGATATTTTAATTATATAAGTAAGTTAACGTAACACACTGGCTAAGTCTATTACGGCTGAGAGGATCTTCATCACTCACAACAACCGCATGAAGAGATGCACAGGTAACCCTGGGCGACACGAGCTGTATGACGAAGCGGAACATGTCAGACGAAGTGAGGTGTGACTGAGATAAAGCTGCGCAGCTGATGCTAAGTTTTGATCAGTTGGAAAAGCTTGTAAATATTTCGTCCAACTCAACTCATTTAAACGATTAAAAAAAATATATATATTTTAATTTAAAAAAGTAAGTACGTATATTTTTGTGACCCTTCCATGCATTACAAATATCCGATTAAATTAAGAAGCGTAGGGTGTAAATATAAATTTAAGTCCATAAGATATACCAAAATTACTATAATCAGCATCTTTCTAATCGCTTTATATGATTTTAATATTCCTTCTACATGTTTTCTATCTCATCTACTGATCCATAACCATATCCAACAGTGAAAATAAGACCTAAGCCCCCACATTTTCATTTTGTATGAATTCTCTATATTGTATGTAGTTTCTAGTATAAATAAAATAATAAACAAGAACGCCTGGAGTGCACGTACTGCTTGTGGTATACAATAATTCCAATAACATACACAATTTCAAAGACAGATAAATATTTGGACTATTTGTCGCCATGTTCATATGTCCTTCTCATGTCGCCTACACAAAGTCGCAATTACGATGTTTATTTTATGCTATTGAAAGTAAAGAATGGAAAAAATGAAAGGATGATGAAGTAGTAGAGCCCAATGCGGAGAATACTAGTATAATGAGAAGTAGAGTTGCTCGTTGCCAAGTTACAGAAGGCATTATCCTTTGACAACAAGTAAACAAACAACATACACAAACAAAACAATATACTATATTGTAGATAGACATACATTTCTTTGTAGATAAACATATAGACTATATAGTTGGAGAGAGAGAGATTGAC